>JALAZF010000012.1:24800000-26000000 GCA_022829125.1 Lathyrus tuberosus | reverse complement strand
GTATGGGTAATATGGCTACCAAAATACTGGACAAAGGTTTACCTGTGAAAGGAATTTCTATACCATTGAATCAGATGCCGGAAGAAAAGGTAGAAATGCAAGGAGTTGAGTCTGATCTTCATAGACTTGCTATGTCTGTCATTGAAGACTCTGAAATAGGAGGGGAAGAAGATGATGTGCATGAGGACATTAATGTTAGAACTACTCCTGGAGAAGAAAAGAATGAGGACGTGATCAATGTGGTTGATTTATCTGATAATGAAGTCATTGGAAATGTTGTTCCAAGTATTGCCAAGAGACTAAAGACAAGGAAAGGAAAGACTGATGAATCCTCTCCAAAGAAGTCTACTAAAGGCAAGAAGAAAACTGCTGTTGGTCCCACAAAACCTTAGAGCAAGGTTGTTACATCCTCCAAAAAGAGAAAGATTAGAAAAGAATCTAAATCTGAGGATGATGTTGAGGAAGATGTCCAAGACATCACACCAGTCAGAAAGACCATTTTAAAAAGAATCTCTGATAAGGTCCCTGAAGTGCCAGTGGACAACATATCCGTTCATTATGCTAGCAGTGCTCCCTTGTGGAAATTTGTATGCCAAAGGAGATTAGCTCTGGAAAGGGAGCTTGGAAAGGATGTCTTGGAGATGAAAGAAATTATGGACCTCATTCATGTTGCTGGACTGTTGAAGACTGTGACCAGATTCTCTAAGTGCTATAGTGGACTTGTTAAGGAATTTGTTGTCAACATCCCCTTAGACATTTCTGACAATAGAATTGTGAACTACATGAAGGTGTTTGTTAGGGGTCAGTGTATTGACTTCTCTCCTAGTACCATCAATAAGTATCTGGGAAGAGATGAACAAGAGGGGTGTGAGCTGGAAGTGACTGATAATGAAGTGTGTAGAGAAATCACTGCCACTCAAGTAAAGGTGTGGCCACTGAAAAATAAATTGACAGCTAGCAAACTCAGTATCAAGTATGCTATTTTGCACAGAATTGGTCCCGCTAACTGGGTACCTACTAATCACAAAACCACCATAACTGTGGGATTAGGAAGGTTCATCTATGCTGTTGGGAAAAAGGTCAAGTTCAACTATGGAAGCTATATATTTGATCAAGTTGTGAAGCATGGTGCCACTAATGCTATCAAGATGCCTATATCATTCCTTTCCCTTATTTGTGGAATGATCTTAGATCAACATCCTAGAATCTTAACTAGTACAGAGGTAGCATGTAAGAGGGAGTCAACTTTATCTTTGCATCCCAAACTGTTTGCTAGGAATCATGTTCCAGACATTGTTACAACATCGAGTTCTGGGGTTAAGAAGGTCAGTACAAAATCTGAGTTGATTGAAGAATTGAAGGCAACCTGCAAGGATCTTGATATGGTTATCAGTACTAGCATTGTTAGGAAAATGAAGATTGAGCAGTTGATCAAAGACTTGGAACAGGGAGAAGATAATGTGAATGGCGATACTGAGGATTCCGGGTCAGATGAAGGTGATGAAGATGCTGATGGTACCAGCTCGGATGAAGACTAACTCCCATCTGCTGTTATTAGATAATAGTTTAGTTTTTTTTGTTTTGCACTTGCTATGCCGGTTATGTAATTTGAATATTGTGCTGTATATGCACCTTTTATGTTTTTTTATTCTATGATTTGTTTTGCCTAGTTGCTAACTGTGAGGCTAACAATGAGAGCTAGGGTAGTACTAACTAGAGTTAATAGGGCTTCTGATTGAAGACTGTCTAATTGTGGATAAAAAGGGGGAGAAGTGGCCAAAGAAAGCCAAAGAAAGAAACCAAAAGTACAATTGTCAAATGCTGTCAAAGGAGTTGTTGTGCTGTCAAAGGAATATGTTAGCTATAGTACAGTAGTGCAGAAATTAAGGGGGAGTAATGAGTAATTACTGAACTGCTTGATCAGCTGGTCTTGCTGGTTCATGATTGAGGGGGAGAAACATTGTTGAAATATGTGCAGTTGGTTGAAGATTGTAGCTGTTTTGTTGCTGCGGCATAATGAAGTTTTTATGATGCTGTTGCTGCTGCTTGGAGTTGCAAAAGATATTATTGTTGTTTTTCTGCTGCTGAAGTCTCTGAAGGTGCAGAGTGCAGAGATTGTTTTAGCCAAAATTAGCCAAACGGGGAGATTGTTAGTTCTTGGATTGGCTGGAATTTTGGTAAAACAAAGTATGTTCAATGTTGATGTCAAGGTGGTGATGTTGCAACATTGAGTCTTAACACTGGGTTGTGTTAAGTGCTTAAATTGCTGAAGTTTGGATGTCTGATGTCACATGCGATGTTGTGACATTAGATCTGCAGAATTAATAACATCAGGTTGTGATGTTGTTAGGGTTTGCGTGTTAGCTGGAATTGTGCAGAGCAAGCTGTCTCATTGGTTGCGAATATCTTGGGATAGATATTCTTCGCTGCATGGGAGATTTGGTGCAGATTTGTAGGAGATTTAAAAGGTTGAAGATTTGAAAAGATTTTAGGAGAAAATCTGTTTTGAATATTCAGTTTTAAATAACAAATCAAGTCAGATATTGTAGCAGTCCAAGCCCAATTCAGGTTGCTATATAAAGCGCACAAGACCAAAGGAAAAGGTACAGAAATACAGAGAGAAGATCAAGAGCATAGGCTGAGTGTCTTGAGTATTTTGTACGAGTTTTGTATACAGAATTCTAGGTTGAATTGGTGAGTTGTTTTCTGTCCTCTCTTATAAGCTGTGAAGCAATAGAGAGTTATCACTTGATCAAAGTTGTGAAGTAAGATCAAGATTGCTCAAAGAGGTTGCTCCTTGAGTAAGTGTTTTAGGGATTGAGTAGCGTTCTCATATCTAAGTGGTTTCTTAGGTAGAAAGTCACTAGTAGGAATTAAGTTTAGGTGATTGTCAACTGGGTTGTTGAGTCTGTAAATTAATTCTACAAGTAGTGAATTTCATCCCTGGCTTGGTAGCCCCCAGACGTAGGTAGTTAGACCGAACTGGGTGAACAATTTGGTGTGTCATTCTGCTGTTTATTTTGTTCATTATGCAGAGTGTGTTGTTGTGACATCGCACTTAACATCACATGTCTGATACCAGAAT
This sequence comes from Lathyrus tuberosus, assembly GCA_022829125.1. Taxonomy (NCBI): domain Eukaryota; kingdom Viridiplantae; phylum Streptophyta; class Magnoliopsida; order Fabales; family Fabaceae; genus Lathyrus; species Lathyrus tuberosus. Next base: position 25,996,915 of record JALAZF010000012.1, on the reverse strand, counting down.
TTCAAAAAGTCAAACCAGTTTGTCCTTTCCATTCGCCGAACCTGTAGTACCTATGATGTAAACAACAACGTGGGGTGAGATACATCAAATCTCAGTGAGTTCGCTATCTTATAAGTCATCTCGGCTTTACATGGTTCTAACAAACCTAACTCAAGTCAAAGGGAAGGGAAGTGACTTTGAGTACTCACACTCACTATATGGATCCATGTTCGTGAGTCTCATTAACTCACAATATCACTAATCGATAACCTTACCAAGGCATCCCTTTTTCCCGTCTGCTTCTACGTCTAGAAGTCAAACTGAGTCATGGATCCTTGTAGTTACTTGGCATACGAATGGATTCGAAATTAAGGGACACATTATCACCTTAATTCTTCACTTCTCATAGCCTCTCATGCCATCACAAGTCTCTACCCGTAGGTTCCATCGTACTATAACATTGGGAATCAAACCTGCCAAGTAGTAATGCCTGCATTCAGAAGAGCTCGAGACTCCTGAATGCCTCTCAAGGGTGATGGTTACGATTACGTGATCATATACACCAATGAGATTGTATTCAACAATCACCCGACCATATTAGCCTTAAGACCTCTTTTGTCTTTCTTCAAACACACATAATTAAACATCATCCATACCAGTGTAATTAATTTCATACCATTTGATACTAGACGCACGCCTCGGCCTCTCATGCACAAGCGTCGTCACTATGTTATTCAACACTTTCCTAGCCATTACTAGGTTCCAACATAATTCAATGGTAATATTCCTCACTCTACCTATTTCATATTTTAACTTGCATACATTCTCAAACATGCTTAACAACAAGAGAAAATAGGTAAAACATAAGTCAATTGCATAATAGAATAACATAAACAACATATCACAAGTCACCCCAAATCCGGTTGCCTCCGATTTATTAAATCGGGCATCAAAACTAGTATTTCTCACTTCCAACAGATAGAATAATTTCCTAGCTCTCTATCGGTACCTAGAACACTTAAATCGGATAAACGAGTCAAAAGTTACGGATTTTAGAAATAATCTTTTTTTTTCTTTTTGCTCCTGGTCGCGCTAAGCGCGCACCCATCCGCGCTAAGCGCGCTACTCACTGCCTGGAACGGGTGAAAATATTACATACCGCGCTAAGCGCGCTCTGCGTTATGCAGAAAAAAAACCCTTTCGCAACAGAGCTTCCAACCTACCATTTTCCACCCTCAAAACATACCCAATCAACAAATAAGGGTTTACGATCATGGTTCCATCATAGTTTAACCAACAAACATCAAAAACGTAATTTCCAACATTTCCACAAAGTTTCTACACAAAACCCTCAAAATTCCAACCAAATCAAACCAATCCAAACTTCATAACAATTATCAATAAGTGATTCTACACACATTTGGATCATGCTACGCAATTTATATCGATTTCCATCCGTTAAATTCATGATTTTAGCAAAAACCCCATTTTTCCTCAACTCTAACCTAACTCTAAAACCCTCAAGAAATTCTACAATAAAGTTTCTATCTAGAACCCACCTTGAGTAGATGATGATGATGAATATTGGAAGATGATTGATGAAGAGGAGATGATGATTCTTGGTCTTGAGTTTCTTGGATTTTCCTTCTTTTCCTTTCTCCCTTTTTCTTTCTTTTGCTCTTCCTTCTCTCTAATTTCTCTCTCTCAAATGTTACTACTTTTGCCAAATGAGGGAAAAGGAAAAGATATAGAGAAACTCATTAATTAGTAATACTACTAATTGTACGAATTATCTCAAATGCACCAATTAATAAAACATCAGAGTTAAATAATATTACTCTGATCAATTCTGAGTTCGTCAGTTTACTCTAATTATTTATCCAATAAATTCTCAGAGCAAACCGGAACCCAGTTTACCATAATAGTATTATCCCGAGTGGAATAATTTACGGGGTATTACAAGAATATATTTTAATAAAAAGGGCTTATGCATGAGGGGTTGGATATTGTGTAAATTATGTATTGTTTTGTTCTGGTTATATGGTTTTTTTTGTGCTCTATTGAGTGTTTTGTGTGCATTCTTGTAGTTTGATTTGATACTTATGTTGATGCCTTTGATAAGGGAATGTTGAAGTGATAACCATGTTTATGCCATGCTCTTGAATACCTTGTATGAGGTTAGGAATACCTATTTATTTTAGGGATTTCTGCCTTTCCTTGTAATTGTGTGATGATTCGTATTTGTGCCCTTTGCGCAGAATTTTCCAAATAATAATTGAATTATACGATATGCATGTTTGGGGTCTAATAGGTGTTTTTTAATGGGCGTTTAGAACTCAAACAAGTGAAATAGGCGAGTTTTGAAATATGTTCAATAGGTAGGAAACCATAGAAAATTATAGGTAGACATAAGAAGGGATTGACCGCCTTGTTTCAGGCATATTTTAAGTTTTGGGAGTCGGATTGAGGCTTGTTTTGAATCATTGGAATGCTAATACGATAATCCTTCTTTTGAAGTAGAGAAATTGGGTCTAGGGACCCTACAATAGTAACATATTGTTGATTTTTATACCAGAGGCGTAGTCAGTTTCAACCATGCATTGGTCATCATGTTTCAGACATAACTTGTGTTTTGTAGGTCCCATTAAGATGTCATTAGTTGTGTTAGAAATAGGGTTTAATGATATTCCAAACTGTAGTTTTCATAATTTTATCATGAGAATATAAATTTTTGTGCTATTTTAAAGTCAGACATTCTGTTTTAGAGTTTATGCAGAAATTATTGCGACAGGGCTGAACTAAAATAAATAGAATCGGAGTTTCTTAACTCTATTGGAGGTATGGTTAATTGCATTTGAAAGAGGGTTTAAATATCTTTTAGACTGGAAATTTTCATAATTTTATCGTAAGTCTTTATTTTTTATGCTATTTTAAAGTTAGACAATTTTAGAGACATAGTTTTTAGCACTTTTGAGCGTGGCGACCTTTCGTTACCTTTTTAAAGAGTTTATGAGTCCTATTTTATTTGGTTAGTGTTTTTGTATAATTTTCAAAGTTGATTTTGAGCTTTTTAGAGTTGGAGATCAGAATATATGATACACTTGAGTTGAACTTGGACACTGTTGACATTATAAGTTTACCGTTTTGAGTAATAGTTTTATGTGTTTAATGTTGTTAAGGGAAAAGAGTTAAAATAGAGTTGTTGAGTAATTAATAATAATATTTTAGAGTTTAGTTTGAGATATTTATTATTTAGATTCGTCAATAGAGTTATTAGAACAACCAGTTGAGTTTATAAGATTTATCTTTATGGGCAAGAGTTGGCCCTAAAGAATTTTTTAGAGCCTTAGAGTTATTTTAGAGTTGTAGGGATTGTTGTAGAGTTCTTTAGAGTTTCTTGGCAACTATACTGTGCATAATTGTATATTGAAATAACTTGATACGAGTTAAGAGTATAAAATAAATTAATAAAAATACTTTATTGAGATGTTTTGAACTCATAAAAATGTTATTTTTTATTCTTTTGAGTTTCGAAACTGTTGGAAACCGTTGGGTAGTGTTAGTGATGTTGTGACTTAAATGATTAAAAATAACTTTTAATTGATTTTATTAATTTGATTGAGTTGCATTATTATATGTGTTGGAGATATGTTTCTAGGTTGAGTATTGTGTGAGTTGTTGTGGTAATCCATGTGAGAGGATTACGCAAGTTTGTTAATGCATGTTTGTTAGGATCAGAAGAGGGGTCTTAACACATTGAATTTTATTAACATGTTTATACATTCATGTTCAGTTATGTCAAGAGGCATGTTCACTAGTTCAAAAGAGGGGACTAGTGCCTTGTTCCATGATCAGAAGAGGGGGATCATGGGTTCAGAAGAGGGGGATCATGTGTTCAGAAGAGGGGACTCGGTTCCAAAAAGAACAAAATGTTGAGTTGGTACGACATGCATATGCCGAGTTGCATTGCATAACGATTCATATGTGCATTTGTTGAGATATAGTTATTGAGTTGTGATTGATTGGTGAGTTTGGTGTGAGAATGTACTCTGATAATATGAATGATATGGTGTAGAGAATTATGTGTTATTATCCTACCTTGCAGTATATGTCTGTTATTATTAATTGTGATTTCTCACCCCTCCTATTTCAATGTTGCATTTACATGGGCATCGTGCAGATACTCAAGTGCATAGACGTTGCTATGAGTGGAAGTTAGCTCCTAGAGCTATTACTCTTAGTTTCATTGTTTTAGTTTTGATTATGCTCTGATATATAACACTGGAGAGTAATTTTATTTGCTTTTTGTTAAGGTTTTCGGAGAGAAATGTATGCTCTCTTACGTTTATTTTTTATTGTGATAAGTGTTTGGAGAAGATTTATGAGTCGATACTGTTAGTTATAATATGAACTTTTATTATGGGATTTAAATTGGTGAATATGTTAATTATGAGTCCGTTGCAATGATATTTGAATAGTTGGATGTCAAGTGAACACTCTAAATGCAATTGTGTGAATTAAAATATTGTATTGCATGTTTAATTAAATTAAGTGTTACATGATCAGCAGATGTGTGAGTTTCAAGAGGTGTAACATCTTATGTGAAAATGTTCTGAAAAAATGCATGATTTAATTATAATTATGAGTTGGAGAAATAGGGTGTCACATTAGCAAGATTCGATCAGGTCGGTCCGACCTGCCAGGTTCTTAGAATATGTATGTTCCCTTGTATATGACATGTGTGTGAAAACACGATCGATACTCATTTCTTTTTCTAACCACTAGTTTGCAAGAACATGTTTGAAACAAGTGGGGGAGAAGTTTCTTCTTCTCTAAAATGTTTCAAATGTGGGGAGTTGGTTTAACGCGTCTATATTGCAAGGGCGCGTGTGTGGTTTGGAAGATTGAGAGTTAGAATTATTTAAGTAGGGAAGAAATGTAAGACCCCATTTTTAGTAAATTATTTTATTTTAATTTAATCATAATTTGGTGTACTTATTTAAGTATTATGTGCGAGTAATCAAATAAATATGGGGTAAAAGATAGGGTGTACAACCTTATGGTAAGGTGTGGAGAGTAATTATAGGAAGAATGAATAATTAGAATTATTTTACAAATTAAAACAATGATTTAGTTAAATTATTGAAATAAAACAAATATGATAAAAAGAAAATAGAAGTTGTAGAGATATTGGGGGCAAGATGGGGATTAGAGAGAAAATTAAGGCAAAGTAGAAGAATCCAAATTAAGAGATAAGGTTTCTAGAGTAAAAATAGAATTAGAATGAGAGTTTGACACTACATAGAAAAAAGGTGAACGTGGCCAGAGGAGGGAGAAGGCTAGGGTATAGAAGATCATCCATCGGAGAAGCTTGGAAGAAATTGTAAGAGAAATATAAGGTAAGGGTGGAGAATATATTTTAATAAAAAGGGCTTATGCATGAGGGGTAGGATATTGTGTAAATTATGTTTTGTTTTGTTCTGGTTATATGGTTTTTTTATGCTCTCACTAAAAGAAAAATAGTGTTTTCTGACACATTGATTGCGACAGTTCCATAAAAACCGTCGCCGTTTGTATGTTACGGCGGTTGCCACGACGGTTTTAGACAACTGTCGTTAAATTTTTGAAAATTTTAAAACATATTACGACGGTTTTGGATAACTGCCATTAAATTTTTTAAAAATTTAAAACATATTACAACGGTTTTGGATAACCGCCGTTAAATTTGTAAAATAATTAATTTTATATATTATATTAATAATTTTTTATTTAATTATTTTTAACTATAAATTAAAAAGAAAACTATAAATTATAAATAAAACTTAAATTATAAAATAAAATTTAGAAACTAATAACATAAAATCAAAACTATTTTAAACTCAAATTTATAAAATAAAATCAATAATATAAATTAGTAAAATAAAATAAAATAAAATTTAAACTAAATTAATAAAAATAAATTAAAATTGAAGTAAAATTAAGTTTATAAAATAATATTTAAAAAGTAATCTTTAAAAAATTATTAAAAACCTATAAATTATTAAAAATATTGGTTTGCCACGTCAATATTGTTGTGAAATATTTTTTTTTTTATTTTCCAAATTCTCTCGTATCCTCATCAGAATCATCGTCACTCTCGGATTACGAAAATGAAGAAATGGTTCACCGTTCCATTTCCTTTCCTACGTACCAGGTCTTTACAAAATCTTTGACGAGATTCTCGTTAACGCTGCTGATAACAAACAAAGAGATCCATCTATGGATTCGCTCAAGGTTATCATCGATCCTGAAGGGAACACGGTTTCGGTTTACAATAACGGAGATGGTCTTCCGGTTGAGATTCATCAGGAAGAGAAGGTTTATGTTTCGGATTTGATCTTCGGTTACCTTCTTACTAGCAGTAACTATGATGATAATGTCAAAAAAACTACTGGTGGTCGAAATGGTTATAGTGCTAAGCTCACCAATAATTTTTCTACTGAGTTCATCATTGAGACTACTGATGGACGTCGTCTGAAGAAGTATAAGCAGGCAGTGATTTGTATCTTGATTTTGGGTTATATTTGTGGTTCAAATTCTTAATCATTCTGTTTTTTGTTTTCTTTTTGTTTGAATTTGATTGATTATTTATTTATTTAGGGTTCTGCTAGGGTTTTTCATGTTTGATGTTTTGATTTGAAATTTAATTTGCTGGAATGTTTGTTTGTTTGTAAATCATAATAAAACCTGATTTTCTGTTTCTTGAATTTCACCATGATTTGGGTTGATTGGTTTTGTTATGTAGGTTTTCTCAAATAATATGGGGACAAAGTCTGAGCCAGTGATAACCAAATGCAAAGCTAGTGAGAATTGGACCAAGGTGACCTTTAAGCCTGACTTGGAGAAGTTCAAAATGACCTATCTGGAAGACGATGTTGTTGCTTTGATGAAAAAGTGTGTGTTGGACATGGCAGGATGCCTTGGAAAGACTGTTAAGGTTGAACTCAATGGAACTGTGATTTGTTTTAAGTCTTTTCAAGATTACGCTGATCTCTTTGTGAAATGTGTTGAGAAGTCTAAACCCACACCCCTACCAAGGTTTGTTTCTACAAGCCTTTTAATTGCTTTTAAGAATGTCAGCAACAAATAATACAATTATCATGTTGATTTTCAAACTGACCCAGTACACAACTTTGTGGAGGTTCCTGTTTTATATTCTCTCTACAATTAGTTTATTAATTTTTCCTACCTACGTCCTTTTATGCTATATTTGTTGTTTTTGAAGGTGTTACTGGTTTAGTTATAACGTATGGCATTAACCTAAACACTATACAAATATGGATGATATGGGAGCTTTGCAACTTAGAGACCAAAATTATATCAGTAGAAATCATACTTCAGTATACTTGTATTCCTAGTGAGTATCCTCTGTTTGTAGACGAAAATCGGCCACATGCTTCTTGGCCATTATATGGCACAGTTGATATTCACAACTTGCAGGTAGTATGGGTCATTATTATTTTTATCGTTTGCTAACTTTAGTTTTGTTGGCACCTTCTGAAATCTTGAACTAACATGATTCGTAAGCCTCAAGGAACTTTTTGGATTGCCCATCTTTAGTTGAAGCTCTAAATACATAGTTGGAGTTAGCTTCATAAATATATCAAATACGTTAAACTACGACACATATCAGTTTAGCAGTTCTAGAACTATGTTGATCTATATCACAACTGTAAGACACTAATTTTAGAACTGCGACTGCAATAAGTTATTTAACAGGAAGTGTTCGGTGAAATGTGACATTGGATCAAAGGTATTATTACTAGTGGCAATGCATAGATATGCTAGTCTGTAGTTGGTGCCATTTAGCAGCATTTCCTTGGTTGGTTTGTTTTGCTATATGTTTAGTGAATCTATTTTATTCTATTATATTCTATTCTATGCAAATTTAGTTTTTGTTGCTTCTGTTATTAGATTTTTAAGTTATAACTCATCAATCTTGAGGATCATGCCAAAGTTCTTTGCAATTTGAACAAAGATTCAGCTGGAGATGAAGATTCTGTTATGACCTGTAATAACTGTAAACATAGAATGCAGCTTGATGGCAGTACGGTTGACAATAACTCAAACATGCAGTTAGTAGCTGTTGATTGCCCCGAGTCTGCTGACAAACCAAAGAAGCAAGTTCTTAAAGTGAGTGTAAAATTCCTAGATGCATTTTCCGTTATAGCTAAGTTTCAATCTATTAATTATAGTTTCTTTCTCATGTGATATAGGCTGCACATAAGGTTTTGGCAGGATCCATAAGGAGAGAAATGGCACTGGAAGAGTTATGTGCAAAGCAGGCTTCTGAGATATCGCAGCTCAATTGCTTAGTAAGCTTATGTTTATTTCATAACAATAATCCGCGACCATTTTATCATCATCTGTTGTGACTATTGTCAATCATACTTGTATTAGAACAGTACAAGCATGAGACAGAATGCAATGCCATGACAGGACAGGCAAGATAAGGTAAAATTCAGCACCTTCAGTGTCTTATAGATGGTGTTTACCCACCGACGAATTCATGAACGAAGATCTAGTGTCCCGCGCACATGAACATGAGAGTAAGTTATTTTTAAGGTTTCTTTAAGGTTTCTTTTTCATGATTACTATATTGCATGCTTAAGGTTCAGCTCTTCTTCTCCAACTCCTTCAACGAAAAAAACTCACCGTTTCAACTCTCCCTCTCCAACTCACCGTTTCAGAAATCGCTAGGGTTCTCTCTCTCACTCATTCTGCCAATTTTCTTGTAGTCGATTTTAATTACCAAAATCTTGCTTAAACAAATTATTAGATTTAATTGTTTTCTTTTTCCACATAGGTAGTTTTGTGCCAGCTGATGCAGCAAATATTAGACTGACAGATCATTCTTTAATTTTGCATACTTGTTGTGTTAACCACATAATTTATTGATGAATTTGATCTCTAATTTGTGTCTTAATAGTAGTTTACATATGTTTTGTAATTTACATATCTGGAATTAGACTTGTTAATGAAGTTTTCTTAATGTGTTTTTATGTATTGTGACAATGATGATAAATGTGATCCCAGCTCTATGAGACCTCAAGGTCCGGGGAATACAATTAGTTCCAAATAAATGTGATCCCAGCTCTATGAGACCAAGGTCCGGGAATACAATTAGTTCCAACACACATTTGTCTGAGCCTCTTAATGCATTTATCACCCCTTCTCATTCACTTATTATATTATATTTATTTTTGAATCATGCATTTGAAATACAATTTTACATTTGTTTAAATTTATTCAGACTTTGGTTCCCAATGATGTTACTTATTACCATGCTAATGCTGATAATCCGTGATTATAATTGATATCAATTAACTGAGGGAACTAGATCTTTAATCTTTGTTTGTTAGATGTTTCAAATGTTTTATACTATTTCAGAATCTTTTTAATAAACTTTATGTATAATATTTACTTGTGTATGTTTATTTGTATAAATGTTTTATTTTTAGTTTGTCTAAAGATTCTGATTTCATGCGATCACATCTATATCGCTTCCTAGTCAGACGGTCTGATAGCAAATTCAATGCAGTTGTACTCAAGCGTTTGATCATGAGCAAAGTCAACCAGCCTCCGATTTCTCTGAAAAGGTTGATTGCCGCCTTGAAAGGGAAGGTTTGTTTCTGTCTCTGTATTCTTAGTTTATGCCATAAATTGTGTTGTTTTTAGCTTTGATTAATTCTCGCTATGATCTTATTTTCTTTTGGATTGTTTTCTCCTAACAGGAGGGCAAAATTGGTGTTGTTGTAGGTGTTGTCTCTGATGATATCAGAGAATATGAAGTACCGGCAATTAAAATTGCAGCTCTAAGGTTTACAGAGACGGCACAGGCCCGTATTCAAAGTGTCGGTGGTGAATGCCTAACATTTGATCAACTTGCCATGAGGGCTCCTTTTGTAGGGATGAATCATTCTTTCTGACACAGTGGGAACAATTGAAATGGTTTGCATGCTTGCAACTCAAGTACGCTGGGAAGCAAGGATAATCGATCTTCAGAATGGCAGTGAATATCTAAAGAAGCATTTCAGAGAGTTCAGACAAGTATAACTTTTTGTTTTTGAATTAATTATATTTTGTATTCATATAGTTAAGTTTGATTTTTGCTTACGAAATGTACTTAATTTTTTTTCTTGATGTTATAATATGACACACAAGGTTATACCTACTTTATGGTATTTTGTATTGTCAGAATTGAAATGTATTGGTTTTGTACAGGATTTAATGTAGCGATTTTTAATTATTTTTTTTTTAAATATTATAATTACGGCGGTTGTAACCATCACTATTTTTAATTAAATATATTTGATATAATTATGGCGGTTAGAACCGTCGCTATTTTTAATTAAATATATATTATACAATTATGGCGGTTAGAACCGTCGTAATAATATATTAGAGATAGTTTTAAAACCGTCGCAGAATGTTACGGCGGTTGGAGCGACAGTTTTACAAACCGTCGCAAAACAGCCTCGCGACACACGTTTCTGCGACAGGAGTGGAACCGTCGTGACTTGCGATTTGCGTCGGTTCTAACCGCCGTAATCAGCCAAAATTAACCGTCGTAATTTGCAAATTTTCTTGTAGTGTCTATTGAGTGTTTTGTGTGCATTCTTGTATTTTGATTTGATACTTATTTTGATGCCTTTGATAAGGGAATGTTGAAGTGATAACCATGTTTATGCCATGCTCATGAATACCTTGTATGAGGTTAGGAATACCTATTTATTTTAGGGATTTCTGCCTTTCCTTGTAATTGTGTGATGATTCGTATTTGTGCCCTTTGCGCAGAATATTCCAAATAATAATTGAATTATGCAATATGCATGTTTGGAGTCTAATAGGTGTGTTTTAGTGGGCGTTTAGAACTCAAACAAGTGAAATAGGCGAGTTTTGAAATATGTTTAATAGGTAGGAAACCATAGAAAATTATAGGTAGACATAAGAGGGGATTGACCGCCTTGTTTCAGGCATATTTTAAGTTTTGGGAGTCGGATTGAGGCTTGTTTTGAATCATTGGAATGCTAATACGATAATCCTTCTTTTGAAGTAGAGATTTTGGGTCTAGGGGTGCTACAATAGTAACATATTGCTGATTTTTATACCAGAGGCGTAGTCAGTTTCAACCATGCGTTAGTCATCATGTTTCAGACATAACTTGTGTTCTATAAGTCCCTTTAAGATGTCATTAGTTGTGTTAGAAATAGGGTTTAATGATATTCTAAACTGGAGTTTTCATAATTTTATCATGAGTATATATATTTTTGTGCTATTTTAAAGTCAGACATTTTGTTTTAGAGTTTATGCAGAAATTATTGCGACAGGGCTAAACTAAAATAAATAGAATTGGAGTTTCTTAACTCTATTGGAGGTATGGTTAATTGCATTTGAAAGAGGGTTTAAATATATTTTATACTGGAAATTTTCATAATTTTATCATAAGTCTTTATTATTTTATGCTATTTTGAAGTTAGACAATTTTAGAGACATAGTTTGTAATACCCCATATTATTTAAGTACTCAATTGGATATCAGATGAGATAAGATGAATATCTATGTGCTCTATCTTTGGATAATTGGATTAATGGAATCCTCTAAGTACATTAAGCGTTATCAATTGGGATCAATATAGCAACTGGTGAACTCTGAAGAGATCAATTATTTTAATTCAAGAAAAGATTGTAAGGTAACTTTAATAACTGATCGATTGGTTTGAGAAGATAAAATATCAATTGGAGATATTTTACTCTATTGGAGTATATTATATAATATTGGTATTTTATATATATATATATATATATATATATATATATATATATATATATATATATATATATATATATATATATATATATATATATATATATATGTTATAAGAAAAAGAAAAGAAAAAGATAGTAAAGAAGAAGAAAAGAGAAAGAAGAGAAGGAAGAGAGAAAGAAGAAGAGAAAGAGGGAAAGCTTGAGAAGAAGCTCATGGACCATCAACATCTTCTTCAACCTCCTCTTCGATTATCAAGTGGGTTCTAGTTAGACACTCTAAGTTCTAGAAATATAAGTTTAGAACTTAGGTTAGATTTGAGAGAAAATGATTAAACGGTTAAATAAATAAAATCTAACGGATGAAATGCGATATAAACAACGTAGAATACTTGTTGTTATGTTTGGAACATGTTTTTCTTAATATAGTATGAATTGTAAGTGTTTGGGTGGAAGAAATGAGGGATTTTGGCCCCAAATGACCTATATTGACGCTGCTGAGAATTTCTGAGTTCGCAGGTTCGCCTAGCGAACCCAAGGCGAAGGGATGGAAAATGTTCCCCTAGAAGTTCGCATTGCGAACTTTATGCCCTTTTTCTTCTGCCATGGTTCGCTGGGGGTTCGCATTGCGAACATGAAATTAGGCGAACGTGACAGATTTTCCATTTTGTTTCCTTCATAACTTTTGATCCGTAACTCAAATTGAGGCACGGTCGGATGCATTGGAAATATATTTCAACGCTCTTTATGATAGTGAAGTAGAAACATATGTTTATACCATGGATTGATAAGATAAATATGGAAAAGTGATGTAAGTGTGAATATTGTAGTCCACATTTCCAAAAAAATTCATGAATCGGGAAGCCGATTGATATAGGACTTTAAGCCTTGGAAAGAGAATCCAATGTGCTATTAAATGGTGATGTTAGACCATGGTTAATCAAGGATGCTTGGTGGAGGGTAGTGGTGGCTTATATGCTTAAAAAAAATGTGTATGAACTACTATGTGGGTTATGTTTGATATGTTATGCTATCTTGTGTGTTTTGCGATTGATATATTAATATCATTGTCTAATATTGTTGTTGAACATAATTGAGAAAATGACAATGCTTAGGTATCGATACTAGAAGAGTGTCTTTGATAAGTAGTTGTCAGTGGAGGATTGTAATTCCTCCGGTTTGTTGTTATCCCTTAATAAATACTGTGACCCGTGTTTAATCTCCTTGTGCGGGATGCCCGGGGAGAAGTATTTATTAAGTAAGTAACCGTAACATGTGTTTAATCTCCTTGTGCGGGATGGCCGGGAGAAGTTACTTAGTGGTTGGTACCGTGACCCATGTTTAATCCTCTTGTGTAGGATGGCCGGGGAGAAGTACCATTTGTAGATAACCGTGACCCATGTTTAATCTCCTTGTGCGGGATGGCCGGGGAGAAGTTATCTATGTTAAGTAACCGTGACCCGTGTTTAATCTCCTTGTGCGGGATGGCCGGGGAGAAGTTACTTAGTGGTTGGTACCGTGACCCGTGTTTAATCCTCTTGTGTAGGATGGCTGGGGAGAAGTACCATTTGTAGATAACTGTGACCCGTGTTTAATCTCCTTGTGCGGGATGGTCGGGGAGAAGATTCCTTAACTAGTTTTTCATTTTGTGAATTGTACGATTGTTTCTCTAGTCAGAATGTTTGAACTCAAGGTCTATTTCCTTTCCCCCGACTTGAGTTAGGCTAAGATAGAACCCTGTAAAGCCGAGGGAATCCATAAGATAGGGAACTCACTGAGATTTGATGTATCTCACCCCACTATTGTTGGCTATTTTCAGGAGGTATTTGCAGGTTTGATTTACAAGTGTAGCTATGCTTGGATGTTTCAAGAGAAGCTTGGCTTTAGTATTCCGCTGTGTATTTGTTGTATACAATTGAGGATATTGTATACTTATTCTTAGATTATATATTTTTTTGGCTAATTTCCATGCCTTGTACCATAGGTTGTATTTATGTTTTAGAAATAGTTATGTATGTGAATTATGCCATTAGGCACTTATGATGGTGTCAGTACCAAATAAAATGCTTGTATAGTATTATTCTAGGTAAATATTATACAGGGCGTTACAGTTGGTATCAGAGCAGGTCGTGTCCTCGACCTAGCCTTGAAACATCATATGTAAATCTATTCTTACCTCTTAAGTGTGTCTTGCCAGCATGACTCTTAATAGCATACTATATAGTGTTGGGTCTGATCAACCTAATGATATGTATTTGATAGGTAGAATCATGGTTGAGCAACCACGAGAATTCCGAAATGCTGTCGGAACTCGTGCTGAGAGGGTAGGCTCAAGCCAAGAGTTAGTAGTGAGGAGTTTTGGTCAGCTCAGTGAGGTTTTAGTAGAAGTTGTGATTTGGGTAGCATGGAATTAAAGAGTGATGTGTTGTTCAAGTAATTCTTTGGAATGGATGGAGTCCGAAAGTTAAGGATCTCTATTGGACGATTGGATAAGGTATCAAGGAATATGTAAAGTCGCTAATAGAGCTGGATTGACCACTGATATGAATAAGGATTTCAAGTAATCTCATTCCATGGAAAAGAAAAGTTGTTTTGTGGAATGTGTGACGTAAGGTCCGAAAGTGAGATAAATTTTGGTGCTTCAGTTTCTAAGGTCACTATGGTATCCTGAATGGACGAGAGTACCTTAAGGGATGTGTTCAGAACAATGTATTCCAACTGGTTAAAAGTTGTGAGTTAAGGACATTCGACTTTTATGGGAACCTAAAGTAGTAGAGAAGTGTGAGAAGGAAACACAAGGATGTGTTTACATGCTTCAAGTGAAACAAGGATGTGCCGGACGAAGAGTGTGTGATGAATTGCGTATATTCAGTTGTGTAGAGAGATTAAGTTCGAGATATTACATCGGGATTTTCTGTATTCGATGAGAGGCCAATTTGGAATTTGGAATTGTTAAATTACCCAAGGAACCGTATAAGGTATTGTGTCGGAGAAAGTTTAGAGCTTTTTTTTAGTAACAGTAAGTGTAGTGATACGGACCGGAAAAGTTTATGTCAAGAAATAGAGTAAGTACCTTGGATTCAAGGAAATTGTAGAATGGTGATTTTATTTTTGGACCTAAGAGGATTACAATGGAGTTTTAAGGTGTTGATGAACCTATAGTTAAGGAAGTGTAATCAAAGATGTTTCACCCATGAGGACCCTAGTGGTATGACGTGGAATGCGAAAAGTTACACTTTGGTATTATGAATGAGCATAGTGGTAGCACCGTGGTAACAAGTGTACGTGATGGATTCTTATTCTTGAGACAAGTGTGATGGGACGTACTCTGTGGAACATTGAATATTGTATTTTAAGAAGTAAGATTGTGGTAAAACAACGAAAAGCAATTCAGGACTTATTACGGACTAAGTGTAAATCATGGAACGATTTATACAAGGATTTTGTGAATAGTTGATGAGAATTGTCAGTTGCGAATCTTCCATTAAGTAATTTGGTGTAAGTGGGATGTGTAATGGATAGTAAAGGGTAAGAAATCCCGGTTGGTGTGTACAAAGTGATGGAAAGTTTCTTCAAGAGGATGCATTGCCCCGATTTATTTGTAAGTATAGAGAAACTTCTGTATTTGTGAATAATCGAAATAATTAGAATCTACCTTTTGTTAGACCAAGGACGTAGTTATTTTAGTTCTCACCAAGAAATTCAAGTGAGAGAACAAGGTTGTATGCTGGATATGAGATGTCCATCATTTTCGTAGTACCGTGTGATGGTTGTGTGTTGGATTTTGCTTATGGATGAATCAAGTATGAGTGGTGGTTGAAACCCTATAATGTTGTCATTATTGGCTTTCATCTAGCATAGTTGTATTAGCTGAGAAGGAATTATCCCGCCAACAATTCGTCGAGTGACTGCGGCAGAATTTGGAATTTTGCCTTGTCACTTAGTTGGAGTGTTTCGTCTGAATGTTTTAACTTTGTTCTGTATTACCTTGAGTGGATCATGGTTGGTGAATGTTATATAAGTTAAAGAGCCACGAGTTGAGAATGATATTCCAAGATAGAGCAAGACGGATTGATGGTTTTGGGTAGGGATGGCTTTGAATTAAACGAAATTGTTTATTTTCAGCTTCTGCAGCAGTGTTAACCGATTAACACTATGGGGTTAACCGATTAACACGTGCAAGGATGGTGTTTTGTACTAAATTTTGAGGAATTAATCGATTAGCTAAAATGGTTAATCTATTAACATGTGTGTAAATTGTGAAATCCCTTAGGAACCATCATCTGTGTTTTGTTACCTCATGTTGCTCCGAGTGGAGAGTATTGTGCGAATGTAAACGGGATTGCAAGTAAATGAAAGACGAAATTGTGTTTTGAAATTGGAACTTGTGGAAAGGTGTTGCGTAGTTGGCCATTTGTTCAGACGACA
The DNA here is from genome assembly GCA_022829125.1 of Lathyrus tuberosus. Classification (NCBI taxonomy): domain Eukaryota; kingdom Viridiplantae; phylum Streptophyta; class Magnoliopsida; order Fabales; family Fabaceae; genus Lathyrus; species Lathyrus tuberosus. The sequence continues at coordinate 25,980,704 of JALAZF010000012.1, read as the reverse complement.
AGGGAGTTGACTTTTGGGGAAGTAATCTTGTAAATTATGTTAGGTGTGAGAAAGTCTTAAGTGTATTACTGTTGAAAGACTTGAGGGCAAAGTTAGAGAATTTTCATGAAGTATTGATCTTGTAAAGATCATTTCTGTAAGTTAATTATTGGTGTTAGTAAGGTATGAGCAGTTGGTCAGAGTTTAGTAATTGTTATCTTCCGTGAGTTCATGGTTCTGGATTTAGACTCTGCGAAGTAGTACCAGGTGTGTACAGTTGTACCGCCACAGACTGTCTTCGTGACTTCACACTGCGAAGGATTTGTTCGCAAAGCGAACCTTCGCTGGCACTCGCTTTCCTATTCGCAAAGCGAACCAACTGATATCATTCCTTTATTCTTTGGCAGCTTGCACCATTTCTTGTGTCTTACAACTTTGATCATTTAATGCCTTTTCTCAGCACAATAATCAGAAGTAGGAATTTGAAAGTTATCTTTTCAAGTAAGAGTGAGAATTAGACGTTCCGAAGTTAAGCATGTAACTTGGAATTGCTTATGAAACGGAACGAATGAGAAAAGTGGGTTCAATTGAGAAACGTGGCATGTCCTTTGAAGGTGTGTGTACGTGTGGAGTGTTATATGTGGAATTGGTGAGTAGTATGGAAACTCAAAATTTCGCTTTGAATGGTTTAAGTTTTGATAAGTGGTGATTCGCGTATGAATGAAATTTTGTGATGGTGTTACGTGTTATTGGTTGAGATCTCGTGTCAACAAGAAATCTTGAGTAAGTCGGAAAACCCGTAAGAAGAATTGATATGGAATGTGGTAACTAGAAACGAAAGTTGTTAAACTACTTTAGATGTATTATTCGAGTTAGAGTGGATTTCAGAGTTGTATATGTTATGGTTGTAGCAGTGTAACTTCTGTGTCTTTATCGTCTGGAGAGTGTTGGACGAATGTTATAATATTGTGTAATGACAAAGAAATTGTTCTACCATAGGACGTCAGTAAGTTTCTTGTACCTTGGTTAATAAGGATCCCAGTGGATAAGTGTGTTTCTCTGGGGACTGTTAGCTACCTAGTAATGTTTGAGAACCCGTGGTGTCCCACTGTTAAAATTGGATTGCGCAGTGGAAGGTGACAGATGAAAGAGTTCAGTCAGACTAATAAGGAGTAGAATGATTGTTACTTGTAAGTATGGAAATAAGAAGATCTTGTTCTAAGCGTGTTACTTTTGGTGTGATACGAAAGGAATGAATTGTCGGATGTGATGGGTACAATGTATAGCATCAGACCAGATGGAACTGGTAAAGAAGTTGTTTGGCTAATTGTGAAGTGGTTTGAATGTTAATAGGATTTATGAAAAGATAGTTATCAGTAATAGCATGAAGATAATAAATCACTGAATTACATCACGAAGATGTGTTGAGTGTTGTCGTCCTAATTTGAGATAAGGTGTTACAGTTTTGTTGTGACTCAGTAGAGGAGTATAGAATGGTACAGTCTTGCCGAAGGTAGAATGCGATCAAGTGTTTTAGTAAGAAACAACAGATGAATTTTGGGAAAAGCAAGTTGAAAGTTAACCCAATATTGGAATAAGAATATGACTAAGGACTTGAAGTTTGATAATTTTGAAAGCAAGGATTTTTGGTCAGTGAAGTCAAGTTGGATTTGGAATACGTCAGAAATTCTAATGGAAGTAAAGTTAAGTATGGATCTAAGACGGGGACAATTTGTGGTTATTTTTGTCTAGAGGAAATTCGAGGGCAAATTTCAATTTAAGGGGGGAGAGGGTAATACCACATATTATTTAAGTGCTCAATTGGATATCAGATGAATATCTATGTGCTCTATCTTTGGATAATTGGATTAATGGAATCCTCTAAGTACTTTAAGCATTATCAATTGGGATCAATAGAGCAACTAGTGAACTCTGAAGAGATCAATTATTTTAATTCAAGAAAAGATTTTAAGGTAACTTTAATAACTGATCGATTGGTTTGAGACGATAAAATATTAGTTGGAGATATTTTACTCTATTGGAGTATATTATATAATATTGGTATTATATATATATATATATATGCGTGTGTGTGTGTGTGTGTGTGTGTGTGTGTGTGTGTGTGTGTGTGTGTGTTATAAGAAAAAGAAAAGGAAAAGATAGTAAAGAAGAAGAAAAGAAAAAGAAGAAGAGAAAGAGGGAAAGCTTGAGAAGAAGCTCATGGATCATCAACATCTTCTTCAACCTCCTCTTCGATTATCAGGTGGGTTCTAGTTAGACACTCTAAGTTCTAGAAATATAAGTTTAGAAATTAGGTTAGATTTGAGAGAAAATGATTAAACGATTAAATCAATGAAATCTAACGGATGAAATGCGATATAAACTGCGTAGAATACTTGTTGTTATGTTTGGAACATGTTTTGGTTAATATAGTATGAATTGGAAGTGTTTAGGTGGAAGAAATGAGGGATTTTGGCCCCAAATGACCCCTACTGACGCTACTGAGAATTTCTGAGTTCGCAAGTTCGCCTAGCGAACCCAAGGCGAAGGGACGGCGACTGTTCACCTAAAAGTTCGCATTGCAAACTTTATGCCATTTTTCTTCTGCCATGGTTCGCTGGGGGTTCGCATTGCGAACATGAAAACGAACGTGACAGATTTTCCATTTTGTTTCCTTCATAACTTTTGATCCGTAACTCTGATTGAGGCACGGTCGGATGCGTTGGAAAGCTATTTCAATGCTATTTATGATAGTGAAGTAGAAACACATGTGTATGCCATGGATTAATAAGATAAATATGGAAAAGTGATGCACGTGTGAATATTGTAGTCCCCGTTTCCACAAAAATTCATGAATCGAGAAGCCGATTGATATGGGACTTGAAGCCTTGGAAAGAGAATCCAATGTACTATTAAATGGTGATGTTAGACCATGTTTAACCAAGGATGCTTAGTGAAGGGTAGTGGTGGCTTGTATGCTTAAAAAAATGTGTATGAACTACTATGTGGATTATGTTTGATATGTTACGCTATCTTGTGTGTTTTGTGATTGATGTTGTAATATGCTTGTCTAATATTGTTGCTGAACATAATTGAGAAAATGACAATGCTTAGGCATCGATACTAGAAGAGTGTCTTTGATAAGTAGTTGTCAGTGGAGGATTGTAATTCCTCTGGTTTGTTGTTATCCCTTAATAAATACCGTGACCCGTGTTTAATCTCCTTGTGCGGGATGCCCAGGGAGAAGTATTTATTAAGCAAGTAACCGTGACCCGTGTTTAATCTCCTTTTGCAGGATGGCCGGGGAGAAGTTACTTATTGGTTGGTACTGTGACCCGTGTTTAATCCTCTTGTGCAGGATGGCCGGGGAGAAGTACCATTTGTCGGTAATCGTGACCCGTGTTTAATCTCCTTGTGCGGGATGGCCGGGGAGAAGTTATCTACGTTAAGTAACCGTGACCCGTGTTTAATCTCCTTGTGCGGGATTGCCGGGGAGAAGTTACTTAGTGGTTGGTACCGTGACCCGTGTTTAATCCACTTGTGTAGGATGGCCGGGGAGAAGTACCATTTCTAGATAACAATGACCCGTGTTTAATCTCCTTGTGCCGGATGGCCGGCTACGTTAAGGATCCGTGACCTGTGTTTAATCCCCTTGTGCGGGATGGCCGGGGAGAAGATTCCTTAACTAGTTTTTCATTTTGTGAATTGTATGATTGTTTCTCTAGTCAGAATGTTTGAACTCAAGGTCTAGTTCCTTTCCCACGACTTGAGTTAGGCTAAGATAGAACCCTGTAAAGCCGAGGGAATCCATAAGATAGGGAACTCACTAAGATTTGATGTATCTCACCCCACTATTGTTGATTATTTTCAGGAGGTATTTGCAGGTTTGATTTACAAGTAGAGCTATGCTTGTATGTTTCAAGAGAAGCTTGGCTTTAGTATTCCGCTGTGTATTTGTTGTATACAATTGAGGATATTGTATACTTATTCTTAGATTTTATATTTTTTGGCTAAGTTCCATGCCTTGTACCCTAGGTTGTATTTATGTTTTAGAAATGGTTATGTATGTGAATTATGCCATTAGGCACTTATGATGGTGTCAGTACCAAATAAAATGCTTGTATAGTATTATTCTAGGTAAATATTATACATGGCGTTACATAGTTTTTAGCAGTTTTGAGCGTGGCGACCTTTTGTTACCTTTTTAAAGAGTTTATCAGTCCTATTTTATTTGGTTAGAGTTGTTATATAATTTTCAAAGTTGATTTTGAGCTTTTTAGAGTTGGAGATCAGAATATATGATACACTTGAGTTGAACTTGGAGCACTGTTGACAATATAAGTTTACTTTTTTGAGTAATAGTTTTATGTGTTTAATGTTGTTAAAGGAAAAGAGTTAAAATAGAGTTGTTGAGTAATTAATAATAATATTTTAGAGTATAGTTGGAGATATTTATTATTTAGATTCGTCAATAGAGTTATTATAACAACCAATTGAGTTTATAAGATTTATCTTTATGGGCAAGAGTTGGCACTAAAGAATTTTTAAGAGCCTTAGAGTTATTTAAGAGTTGTAGGGACTGTTGTAGAGTTCTTTAGAGTTTCTTGGCAACTATACTAAGCATAATTGTATATTGAAATAAATTTATACGAGTTAAGAGTATAAAATAAATTAATAAAAATACTCTATTGAGATGTTTTGAACTTATAAAAATGTTATTTTTTAATTCTTTTGAGTTTCGAAACTGTTGGCTACCGTTGGATAGTGTTAGTGATGTTGTGACTTAAATGATTAAAAATAACTTTTAATTGATTTTATTAATTTTATTGAGTTGAATTATTATATGTGTTGGAGATATGTTTCTAGGTTGAGTATTGTGTGAGTTGTTGTGGTAATCCATGTGAGAGGATTACGCAAGTTTGTTAATGCATGTTTGTTAGGATCAGAAGAGGGGTATTAACACATTGAATTTTGTTAACATGTTTATACATTCATGTTCAGTAATGTCAAGAGGCAAGTTTGCTAGTTCAGAAGAGGGGACTAGTGGCTTGCTCCATGCTCAGAAGAGGGGGCTCATAGGTTTAGATGACGGGATCTGATTCCAGAGAGAAGCAAACGTTGAGGTGGTACCACAAGCATATGTATAGACTCATATGTGCATTTGCTGAGATATATTTGTTGAGTTGTGATTGATTGATGATTTTGGGTGTGAAAATGTTTTGTGATATACTATGAATGTTATGGTGTAAAGAACGATGTGTTATTATCCTACCTTCCAGTGTATGCATGTTATTATTAATTATGATTTTTTACCCGTTCTGTTTGAATGTTGCCTTTACATGGGAACGTCATGTTCTATTTTTAATATATATATATATATATATATATATATATATATATATATATATATATATATAACCTATTTCCTCAATTTTTTTTAAAATCGAGGGAATATAGCTATAAGGATGCTCGCTTTGAATCTCTGTTGCTGAATTTTATATTTTTTTCAATAGTTTAACCTTTTTTTTAGTTGGTACCTTTTCAGGTTCCCTTTTTTTTTTAATTTTTATTAGTATTAACCTCGGCTATATTCAACTGAAAGGTATTAAAGTTTGCATTAATATTTTCAAATAATTTTTTTCAAAAGCTCTTTTTTTTTTATTTTATATATTAATATCCCTCGATTTCTTTTATAAAAAATCAATGTGATTAATATTTTAAATAAATTTCTAAAATATGGCGTTATGGTGTTTTTTTATATTTTTTATATTTTTAATTAAAACATACACATAAGTTTTATTTGAAAAGCCGATGTGATTTCTATTTTGCAAAGAACTAGATTCTAATTTTTTGTTACCTATGAACCCTCTAAATTTATATAGTCATTCTCTTCGGAAATACCCCTAGACAATTTTCATTGTAACTCTACACAAAACTCTTTCAAAAGTTAGCATTCATCAAAACTCGAATATCAAAAGTCATCACGTTTGAAGTATGTTTGTTTTTCTTTTTCACATTTGTTTTTCTTCCAACAGTAGATTTATATCAATAAAATATCTATCATGTTGTATGACTTGATTTTCACTTGCATTTGTTTCACTGAAATGGATTCAATATTACTGAAATGGCTTTAGCACCACCGAAATGGATTTAGTTTCTCTTGATCATTTGTTTTTCTATTTTGATCACTAAAATATTGTTAGTCAATATGTTTTACGTGTTGTTTATCACTGAAATGATGTTAGTCAGTATGTTTATTTATTTAGAAAGTCATGGTCAATTCGACAAGTACCTCCCATATAACATCTGTTGCAACCTCTATTAATGCAAAATGTAAAAGAAAAACTAGAGGTGACACGATGTATACCAAGGTGAAAAAAGCCCATTAAAAAGGTATTTGTTCCCCCGTTACAGTTGATGTTGCAAACGATAGGGCTTATGATGAAAATGATGAGGACTTTATGGGTTACATTATGTTGCAAGGTATAAGTAAAATGAGTATTTTGATAGATAGTCGGTACGATGTTGAAGATGATTTGAAATATAACAAATGGACCAATATTACAGTATTTATTTTAAATTTTATGATTTGCTTTACAAGTATATATGATCATTTATTTTTTTAATACGAATAACAATTTTATTGTGTAAACATAGAAGGTGTTTGATATTAGTCCAGATGATAGTATGGTGAAAAAGAAATTGCTTACATATGTTGGTGAGTGTTGGAGGGACTTTACGACAAAGCTCACCCGTGATTATATTAATAATCCAAGAGATGAAGATGATCCTAAATATAAGCCTCTGTACTTGATGTATTCATTTATTGATTAAGAAGTTTAAGAGAAATTTGTAAAGTCTCACACCACTACTGAATTCTTGGCTAAGAGCAAAAAAAGGAAAGTATAAAAGATCTAGAAATATTTATCCACATAGGTTGTCTTGTGGAGGGTATGAAAAACTTGAAAAGAAGTTGATTGAAGAAAAAAGAAAACAAACGGAATTAGAGCTGGTAGATTCTATAAGACTTGATCGTACTCCATCTCCACCATCATGGCATGAGAAATGGAAGAGAGCACGTCAGAGGCTACACGCTAAGTGGAAGAAAAGATTGTAAGTAGATACTTTTTTCAACAATATTTATTTTAGTTAAATCAATTCGGTAAAGATGAAATTTCATATGTGTTGTAAGATGTATTGGTTGAACAATCCAAAGTCGAACTCTTCGTTCCGCAAGATTGTCATGATATCTTGGTAGAAGCGATTGGAACCGAGTAGCATCTTGGGTGTTTCTGTGGTCTTTGAAGAGACTTTGACTTCAAGTCACATTTTGAACTATCTAAATCATGTAGAGAAGTAAACCGTAGGAAAGAGATTGAAGAGATAGTTATTGTACGGGTTAGGGGAGGTAAGGGAGAAGTGGATTTAGAAGGAGAGAGGGATTTTGTTGCAGTAGATGCGAGAGACTGTCCAGAAGAAGAAAAAGGAGCGAGAGAGATTGGTCGAGGAGGACCAAAAGAAAACGAGCTTGAGAGGATGTTCGAGAAGTGTATCTGCGATGTACTTGAGCTATAAGTATAAGTTAAAAAATTGTGTTGTATGTTGTTGTTTTTATTTTTTGCGTATTTTAATTTTTGTATTGTATTTCTGTTATTTTTATGATACAAAAATTAAATTCATTAGGTCAACTCAACCAATCAATTTCAAATGCTCATTTGTGCATTCATGATAAAGTTATGTGTGGTACAAGTACAAAAGAAAGTTGTTGTGTCCACCAGGACAATATTGAAACCACGCAACCACAACTTGATAACACTAAGAAACTTTCTATTACATTAGATAGTATTTCAGACATCGTACTTCCAAAGATTTTTATTATGGAATTTTTGAAGGGGGTGAATGGCTAGACAATACGATATTACAATTGTGGTGCTCGTAAGTATAATTTTTACATTGATTTCTATTTATATTCATATGTTCTCATACGTTGACATAAAGATTTGACTCTTGCGGGTTCTTGCATGAGATGTATGGTGAAAAGAGTTTTAAGAAAGTATGGTTTCATAGATCCAACGCACATTAGCCTTCATGGTGGTGTGTGGTAGCAAATAACATCATGTTTTACGTACAAGACAAGATGTTGAACAAGAACAAAGAATGTTATTTGGCCCCGTTTTTCCTTGGGTAAGTATTAATTTATGTTTTCATTTGATTTTATACATATTATTAACTATTCTGAATGTTTATGCGGTAATCATTGACAACTAATAATTATATGTCAGAAGTAAAATGTTGTAGTTATGTTTTGCTCGATGCATAAGGAACTTGAAGAAATTATGATTAACGCTTTCGGTGGGTAAGTGATATTATTTTTAATACTCAAATGTTACCTTTAGTTTTTAATAGTTTTTATTCATGTTTAATTTTATCCAGCATGTGTAGAGTGGTGGATAGATACAATGCAATTAAACATAATGTACTTAGTAAAAAGTCAAGATTCTATTAACCAAAAGTACGTATATTACTTGTGCTTTTTAACATTTATTTATTTGTGTGTATTAGTGATATAAATATATGAAAATTATTTGTAGTGGCGAAAACAACCCGACAACTATTCTTGTGGATACTATGTTATGAGACAAATGTTTTATATTGTCTCCGGAGGCATTATAAATGGAAGGACTAATCATAAGGTATTAGTTTAATCCATATACATTTAATTTATGTATATTTCTTAAGTTAATGTTGTAGTTGTTAGCTAATCATAATTTAAATTTTGTTCTAATTATAGGAGTTTAGGTACAGATCACCATATTTACAAGATGATATAGATGCAATCCGATCACGTAGGACCAATGTCTTCTTATCTTGTTATCAAACTGAACAACAATAGTTTTTCTTGGCTGTTCAAATATGTAAATTTTGTATATTTTTATTAATGAGAAAAATGTAAAGTGAATGAAAACAATGTAAATTTGTGAACACAATGTAAATCTTGTATATTGTGTTGATAAGAACAGTGTAAATTTGTACATTTGATTTTGAAAACAATGTAAATCTTATATTATATACTGATGAGAACAATGTAAATTTGTGTATTTAAAATAATTGGATTATGATTCTGTCATATTTTATTTTTGTGTAAAAACAATCATTTAAGACAGTCAAAATGACCTTTAAAACAAATTATATATGACAATAGATAAGATTTAACAACTCAATTTTTAAATTAGAAATATGTTATTGATATGGATGGAACCAATTACTTATTTTAATTATTATACTCTCTGTTTTTTTATAACCGAGGGGTAAAGTGACTAATTTTCATGTAGTTCTTTGTTATCTTGTTTGACGTACCCGAAGTAAAATTCATTTTACGGTTGAGGTGAGATATATTATTTATAGTAGTATTTGTTTTTTTTTAGTATTATTTGAGGTGAGACTATGTGCATCGTAGAAAATATGTATTAAAAAATGAAGTTTGATTTATACATAACTTTTCATCACAAAAGGATTGTATTATTGTGAATGATACATGGTTAGTTCTGTTTGACGAATTTTCTTGGACAAATCATTAGTATGGATAAATAAATTTAAAAAGAGACGAAGTACTAACAAAACCATGATATTTTATATATTACAAATGATAACACACATTCACCACATTGATTCGAATTAAACTCTTTACCACATATATAAAGATAATACATAACCACAAGAGATTGATGAGTCCCTATACCTCTTTTATTTAACACCAAACATTATCCATTCATAATATTTATTACTTTGAATGCGCATCATGTATCATGGTATTATCAGTTACCATTGTCGGAATCAACCCCATGTCCATGATGTCCATGATGGTGACCGTGATCGTGTCCATGGCCATGACCGTGTCTATGACGATGAAAACCCAAAAACTTGGCATCATTCAGTTCATTTGAGCTTTCAACAACCTCTGCAAATACCACATGAGGTGAATTTAAATCTTAAATTATTTTTACAAAAGGATATATATATATATATATATATATATATATATATATATATATATATATATATATATATATATATGATGTACTATGAAAAAATATATTTTTTAAGCTTGAATTATGAAAAATAATGTATAGCAAGCTCACCTTCAGTTAATTCCCTAGCTGACACCTCTGAGGAAATAAGAAGAACCATTGCCAATAGGCCAAGAATGAGGATTGCTCTTTTGGAATCCATTGTACTCAATTCAAGATCAATTGAAATGTGATATTTGGTAGAGAAGGATGAGAAAAATAGTAAGCAAGTGTGGTCTATATATAATGGAAGGAAGTTGGAATCAATACGGAACCATTGCACGGTAATGAGGATGGTAGCTTGTCGGTATTAATCAATCTAATCTTTAAAACATGTAAAGATGCGAAAACAGTGAGGTTTTTGTCTTCTTGTTATTAGCAGAAAATGACATTTTGCTTTAAATGGATCACGTACAGAAAGAAATTTTAAAGTTGAAATACATATAAACTACTATTCAAATCACCTGAATAAAGACTAATTGCATATGATTTTTGGCTAGTAATTTATAATATACAAGATGAATGTATTTTTCTTTGTAATAAAAAATATCCCTTATTTAATTTTGATGATAATAAAAAGAGGGTTGCTATTTTGACATTCAAATATCAAACACAGAATGTTACACCATCCAAAATACAACGTGATTATGTCTTGTTTGTGTTATAAAAAAAATAAAATATAAAATTATTATACGTAATAGAAAAAATAACACTATAGTTTTATACGTGTAGGTGTTATTAAACGTGTAAGAATAACATTTCTTTAATAAAAAATTTATGAGAATAATTTTGGTTATAAAATATGTTTTAGTGAGCATATCCTGATATGAAACAAGACAAATAATTCTACTTAAGCATGACAATAAGAATGACTTTCGGTTTCAATGTCTCCTTCATGTAGAATTATGGCATTTATTTAGAGATGACCTCGAGGTTATATTTAACCTGTTCTAATATTTCTCTGTTCTCCCTCAAAGTTTCTCTTTTTATTTTGTTTCTCAGATCTGTAAAGTCAAGTCTCACACCCTTTTGAGTTGATTCAAATCGAATTTTTTGGTGACCTTCTTTTTAAGCTTGTGGATAAAGTTTTTGTGGATTAACTAGTCGATGTTATGAATAAAATAGTATACTCCAATCAATCAATATTCTGTTATGAAAAAAGATACCTTGAAACAAAATATTAACTGTTTATTTATGGACAAGAAACACGTAAGAGTTAGAGTTGAACAAGGAAAACAAAGGAGAAACAACTGAAACCCTATTAGGGTTCACAAAGGAAGAGAAAAGAGTAAGAAGAATAGAGAATTGGTTAAATCTATTTTACTATTCACTTTCTTAATAGGGTTCAAAGATTACAAGTGAATACCAACAATTAACCTTTCTCAACCTAATAAGGTTTTGTCACACCTTAGGAAGAGAGACTAGTATGCTATTTATAATAAACCTAACATACTAAACTAATGGGCTTTTTAACAATTATCCATTACAAACTAACTTAGGGTACAAGCTAACTTAAACAATTGGATCCATAACACAAGGTCAAATTCGATCTCCTACATACTAGAACACAATTCGACTACAGCATGTAGGTCTTCGACAACAGCATGTGAGCGGACTTCGACGACATGCTAAAACTAGAGTTCGATTTAATATCTCACAAATCTCCACCTTGGATGTAGCTCTATATCCTCAAGGAATAAACTAGCTTTCTTCATGCAGCTTTATCAACTGGATACAGTGGAAAAACTTGTAACTCGCAACGTCTTGGTGATCATATCAGCAGCATTATGATCTGTCGAAACCTTCAGCACTTGGACTTCTCCACGCTCGATTACCCCTCTGACGAAATGCAGCCTCACATCAATGTGCTTGGCTCGCTCATTATAGGCTGAATTCTTCGACAGGTGTATTGCACTTTGACTATCACATTTAACAGTGATAACTGGACCTTGAAGTTTCAGCTCCTTTGCAAAACCTTCAAGCCACAATGCTTCCTTTACAACTTCAGTTAGGGCGAACAACCTTCTGAAGTGTTGCTTTCCAACTGATTGTTGTCCCAAACATAGTGAACACATATCCAGAAATAGATTTTCTGGAATCCATACAACCTGCATAATCAAAGTCGACATATCCTTCGATTGATGCTTTACTATCTTCACCCAAGGCTCCACCATAAATTAGGACTCTATTCAGAGACCCATTTATGTACCTTAAAATCCACTTCAATGCTTTCCAGTGAGCCTTTCCAGGATTCGCCATGTACCTGCTTACAAGACTTACTGAATATGCTATGTCAGGTCTAGTACAGACCATAACATACATCAAAGAACCCACTATATTAGCATATGGAATGCTATTTATATAAGCTCTTTTGACATCAGTACTGGGATACTAATCTATACTCAGCTTGGATTAAGGGTTTGTCGGAGTCACAACAGGCTTTGAATTCGACATACCATACTTTTCGTGAATCTTCCGTAGGTATGCCTTTCGCCTTCTTTCAATCTCTTCGGATGTCAATCCCAAGAATCTCCTTGACGCAACTCCCAGGTCCTTCATTTCGAACTCCTTATTGAGTTCAGCCTTCACCCGCATTACCTCTTCGACATTGTTGCTTGCTATTAGAATATCATCCACGTAAAGAAACAAAATAACAAATGAATTACCAGGTCGAAATCTGAAGTAAACACAATAGTCGAACTGACTTCTGATGAAACTTATGCGTGCCATGAACTTGTCGAATCTCCTATTCCACTGTTGAGGAGATTGTTTCAGTCCATATAAAGATCTCTTCAGCTTACACACATAATCTTCCTTCCCCTTTTCGACATACCCTTCAGGTTGCCTCATCAGGATTGTTTCATCTAGATCACCATACAAGAACGCAGTCTTCACATCCATCTATTCCAGTTCAAGGTCGAACTGTACCACCGTGGCAAGCAACATTCGAATGGACCTGTGCTTCACAACAAGTGAGAACACATCATTGAAGTCGACACCTTTTTTCTGAGTGAACCCCCTATCAACCAACCTTGCCTTGTATCTCTTCGAAGCCACTCCTTCGATTCCTTCCTTAACATTGAAAATCCATTTACAGTTGACTAACCTGGCTCCAGCAAGTTTCTTGATCAGTTCCCATGTGTTGTTGTCATGAAAAGATTTCATCTCATCATCCATGACATTCAGCCATTCAGTCTTCTTTCGACTCATCATAACTTCCTTATAGTCTCTAGGTTCTTTGTCGAGAACCTCACTTGCAGAGATTAAGGCATAAGCTATAAGATCTGCATACCCAAGTCTCTGAGGTGGCATGATGACTCTCCTCGACCTGTCTCTTGCTAGCAGGTAGTCATTATCAGTCTCCTCATCTTCGACAGCATCTTCTGCTTCTTCTTCGACTTTATCTGGGGTACGCAATTCAGTATCAACATGCTCCAACTCAACAGGAATCTCTCCCTGTTCCAACTCTTCGTCAGCATCATCAGTTTTCTTGAAAGCCATCTCAGCTTCATTGAAAACTATATCTCGACTGGTGATACACCTCCTGTGACCTGGCTTTAGGCACCATAGCCTATAAGCTTTGACTCCTTCAGGGTATCACATGAACATGCATTTCAGAGCTCTAGGATCGACCTTGTCTTTCCTAATATGAGCATAGGCCACACAGCCAAATACTCTCAGTATGTCGAGACTATTGTTAGAACAAGGTTTGGTTCTGCAATAACACCTCTGAGTTTTGATGATAACAAACAAGTATGTTTGTATGAACAATTTTGGTATTCTAATGTTTGTTATTTTTGAGAATTCAACAAACAGGTTCTGCTTTTGATAAATAGCGTGGCTAAGTTAATAGAAGAGAAAGTGTTCCGCTTCTGCTCTACATTTGTTCTGCTGAACAGTAGCATTTGCTTCTGAAGACTCTGAAGTTGTATAACTCTGATATGATGACTTAAGAAAACAAGTTCTGAAGATCTGGAGACAGAAGTTCTGATGAACAAGTCCAGATGCTGAAGACTTAAGAAAACAAGTTCTGAAGATCTGAAGACAGAAGATCTAATGAACAAGTCTAGATGCTGAAGACTTAAGAAAACAAGTTCTGAAGATCTGAAGACAGAAGTTCTGATGAACAAGTCCAGATGCTGAAGACTTAAGAAAATAAGTTCCGAAGATCTGAAGATAGTAGTTCTGATGAACAAGTCCAGATGCCGAAGACTTATGCTTCTAAGACTATGGGTTCTGAAGAGCAAGTGCAGAAGATTCTGAAGATGTAGCTCTGCAGACTCTGAAGACTTGAAGCTCTTAAGACCCAAGTTACGTTTTCCCTTCTTCTAACTCATGCTCTCAGAAGCCTCTGAAGTCAGGAAGTTGAGAAGACTAAGCAATGTGGTACAACAGTACAACAGTACGATGAGGACGCTCTGCCCCACTCCGGATAGGACGGACGCAAATGTACTATTTATCCCCCACGTTCTTTCAAGCCGCCATAATTCTGAAATGTCAGAAATATCCTTCAACGGTCATATTATTCATGGCTATATAAAGGCTTGAAGACTTCAATAATGAAGAGTTAACAAGACTAATTTTCGATGTTCATGCGTTCTATTGTTCACATATTTCTTAAGTCATTTTGTTCTTAAATCTGTTTACATATCAGCTTGTGTAGAAGCAATTTTCTGTAAACACATTGTATTTTCAAACAGTTGTTTGATTTCCTTGGTAGACCGGTTAGGTGAGAATTCTTGAGAAGTCTAGGACTAGTGTGTCTTAGAGATTTTTGTTAGTCACTTGTAGTTTAGCTTGTGCATTGTATTCAAATAGTTGTTTGATTTCCTTGAGAGACCAGGTAGGTCAGAATTCTTGAGAAGTCTAGGACTAGTGTGTCTTAGAGGTGTTGTTAGTCACCAGCAGTTGTTAGTCATCAGCAGTTGCTAATACAGTTGTAATCAGTTTGGTTATAGTGGATTAAGACCTCGCTTGAGAGAGGCAAAATCACCTTGGCGGGTGGACTAGACTAACTTGAGGGTTTCTCAAGTGAATTAGTATAAACATATTGTGTTATTTCTTTTTAGCTCTCTTGCTTTATTATCAAGAAGTGAAGATTATTTGTAAAGGGGATTATTTTTAAAGAATATATTTTATTTTAAAAACCCAATTCAACCCCCCCTCCCCCTTTCTTGTGTTTTTCACACCTTCAATTGGCATCAGAGCTCCGGTTCTGAGAAGATAAAAAGTTTGAATTTTTATCAAGCACCTAACAGTGTTCAGTACCGATCCAAAGTGTGAAAACAATGGCTGGCGCAAGTACTTCTAATGTCACTTCTGATAATAATGAAAGAGACTCATATAGTGCAAAACCTCCTATCTTTGATGGCGAGAAATTTGACTATTGGAAAGACAGAATCGAAAGTTACTTTCTGGGATTTGATTTAGATCTATGGGATCTGGTAGTTGATGGCTATAAATTCCCAGTAGACTCTGAAGACAAAAAGATTTCCAGAAGCTCATTCACAGAGGCTCAAAAGAAAACCTACAAGAATCATCACAGAGCAAGAACGATTCTGCTAAATGCTATTTCATATACAGAGTATGAAAAGATTACAGATAGAGAGGCTGCAAAGTCTATCTTTGACTCTCTTCAGATGACTCATGAAGGCAACGCTCAAGTCAAGGAGACAAAGGCTCTGGCCCTAATCCAGAAGTATGAGGCCTTCAGAATGGAAGACAACGAATCTGTGGAAACTATGTTTTCAAGATTCCAGATGCTTGTTGCAGGACTCAGAGTTCTGGACAAAGGTTATTCTACTGCTGATCATGTCAAGAAGATTATCAGGAGTCTGCATGTAAAATGGAGACCAATGGTAACTGCTTTGAAATTAGCAAAGGATCTGAACAACACGAGTCTTGAGGAACTAATTAGTTCTTTAAGAAGTCATGAAATAGAACTTCAAGAAGATGAACCTCAGAGAAGAGGTAAGTCTATTCACTGAAGTCTAAGTCTAAAAAGACAAAGGCTTACCAAGCAGAGGAGAACTCAGAAGAATTTGATGAAGATTCAGACGAAGATGAACTGTCTCTCATATCAAGAAAGATAAATCAGCTGTGAAAACACAGAAAGAGTGAGTTCAGAGACCCAAGAAGAAAAGGTAGACCTGAGTCTACATCTGGTCAAAGGAAAGCGTCTGAAAAAGAAGTTACATGTTACGAATGCAAGGAGCCTGGACATTATAAGAACGAATGTCCAAAGCTCAAGAAAGATGGAAAACCAAAGAAGGTTTTCAAAGCTAAAAAGGGTCTTATGGCAACATGGGATGATTCAGAGTCAGAAGAAGAAGATTTTGATGAAGAACATGCCAACGTGGCACTCATGGCAAAGACCAGCATAAGCGAAGACTTATCAGAGGATCAACTGACACTTGATGAAGAGTCAGACTCTGATGACGACAAAGAGGTACTTTCTTCCTTATCTCGTTCTGAACTTGAATTAGGTTTATCAGAACTTATGAATAGGTATCAACTTCTTCTAAGTAAACACAAAATTCTGAAAAAGACTTTTGTGGTTAGTTATGAGAATTATACTAAAAGCGAGCCAAATATTTCTGATTTAAATTAAAAAAAAAAATCTTTAGAAAAATCTAATGCTGCTCTAAAATGTAAAGTCTCTAAAGAAGAAGATATTATTTCTAACATATCTGTTACTAATGAAGTAATCAGATATGATAGAGCTTTTCAGCACTTCCTTGCTAAAAGCATAGATATAAGCAAGATGGCTTCAATGATCTATGGTGTTAGCAGAAATGGAAGTAGAGGTATGGGATATTCAGGACCATCAAAACCAATTGATGAGACTCTGAGTATTAAACTAAAACCTCTGTCTGAATATTTTGTGCCTGTTGGCACCGAACTGAAACGTTCAGAACTAGAAGGTTCTGATTCTGTTGCACCACAATCACAGACACAGAAGGAAACTTCTAAGCATAAATATCATGCACAAATTCCACTTGATTATCCTGTTGTACAGAAATCCAAAGGTGTCAGAACCTCTGGAAAGACTAACAAGAAAGGACCCAGAAAATGGGTACCTAAAAGTGAGATAATCTATGTTGCAGACATCCTTGATGGCGCCACTGAAACACCAGTCATGGTACCTGGACAGTGGATGCTCGCGACACATTACGGGAGAAAGGCATATGTTCCAAGATTTGGAACTTAAGTCCAGAAGCGTCGTTGGTTTCGGAGGAAACCAGAAGGGAAGGATCATTGGCTGTGGAACTGTTGGTAATGGTAAACTTCCTTCCATCAACAACGTTCTTTTAGTTGAGGGTCTAATGCATAACTTATTGTCAATTAGTCAACTTAGTGACAATGGTTATGACGTTATGTTTAATCAAACGTCTTGTAAGGCTGTTAGTCAGAAGGATGGATCAGTTCTGTTCAATGGTAAGAGGAAAAACAATACTTACAAAATAAAACTATCAGATTTGAAAAATCAGAATGTAAAATGTCTTTTGTCCGTTAATGAAGAGATATTGGTCTGGCACAGACATCTGGGTCATGTTAGCTTGAGAAAAATTTCTCACCTAAACAAGTTAGGACTTGTCAGGGGCTTGCCCAATCTGAAGTATTCTTCAGATGCTCTTTGTGAAGCTTGTCAAAAAGGCAAATTTTCAAAAACTTCCTTTAAAGAAAAAACTATTGTTTCTACCTCTAAACCATTAGAACTTCTTCACATTGACTTATTTGGACCAGTGAAAACTGCTCCAGTCAATGGAAAAAAATATGGACTAGTCATCATTGATGATTACAGTCGTTGGACATGGGTAAAATTCTTAAGACACAAGGATGAGTTACATTCTGTGTTTGCTTCCTTCTGCACCCAAGTGCAAAATGAACAGGAGTGCAAAATTGTCAGAGTCAGAAGCGATCATGGTGGAGAATTTGAAAACAAAGATCTTGAAAAACTTTTTGAATCTTATGGCATATCCCATAATTTCTCCTATCCTAGAACTCCACAACAGAATGGGGTTGTAGAAAGGAATAATAGGACATTGCAAGAAATGGCTCGCACCATGATCCAAGAAACTGAAATGGCTAAGCACTTTTGGGCAGGGGCAGTTAACACAGCATGTTATATTCAAAATAAAATCTCAATAAGACCTATTTTGGGTAAGACTCCTTATGAATTGTGGAAGAATAGAAAGCCCAACATTTCTTATTTTCATCCTTTTGGATGTGTATGCTTTATGTTGAACACTAAAGAGAGTATGGGCAAGTTTGATTCCAAAGCACAGAAGTGTCTGTTGCTAGGATATTCTGAACGCTCAAAAGGCTACAGAGTCTATAACACAGAATCACGAATTGTGAAAGAATCAATTCATGTCAGATTCGATGATAAGCTTGACTCTGAAAAGTCAAAGCTAGTTGAAAAGTTTGCAGATTTTGAGATCAGTTTTTCAGAACCTAAGGAAAAGGCAAAAGAAATCAAAGATTCAGAAGCTCCTATTTCTGATATTGTTGTTGCTCCCACTGATCCTCCACAACAAAAGAAAAGCTGAGTTGCAACTTCACACCCTGAAGAATTGATTCTGGGAAATAAGGATGCTCATATCAGAACCAGATCAGCCTTCAAACCTTCTGAAGAAACACTTCTGGGTTTGGTGTCCTTGATCGAGCCAACATCTGTTGATGAAGCTCTACTTGACAAAGACTGGATTCTGGTGATGGAAGAAGAATTTAACCAATTTTCAAAGAACGATGTTTGGGATCTTGTTCAGAAGCCTAAAGGTGTCCACGTTATTGGAACTAAATGGGTATTCAGAAACAAACTCAATGAGAAGGGTGAGGTTGTCAGAAACAAGGCACGATTGGTTGCACAGGGTTATAGTCAACAAGAAGGAATAGACTATACAGAAACCTTTGCTCTAGTCGCCAGGTTAGAAGCCATACACTTATTAATTTCCTTTTCTGTAAATCATAACATCATATTATATCAGATGAATGTTAAGAGTGCATTTTTGAATGGTTATTTTTCTGAAGAAGTTTATGTTAAACAACCTCCTGGATTTGAAAATTCTGAGAAGTTAGATTTTGTCTTTAAACTTAAAAAATCTCTCTATGGTCTGAAACAAGCTCCCAAAGCTTGGTATGACAGATTGAGTAATTTTCTTTTAGAAAATAACTTCACCAGAGGCAAGGTTGACACCACTCCCTTCTGTAAAATGTTCAAAAATGATATGCTTATAGTTAGATTTACGTTGATGATATTATTTTTGGTTCTGCTAATCCCTCTCTTTGTGAAGATTTTTCTAAGCTAATGCAGGCTGAATTCGAGATGAGTCTGATGGGTGAATTGAAGTTATTTCTGGGAATTCAAATTGACCAAAAATCATAGGCTACTTACATTCATCAAAGTAAGTATACCAAATAACTTCTAAAGAAATTTAGCATGATGGATTGTACCCTAGCTAAGACTCCAATGCATCCAATATGTATTCTGCACAAGGAAGAAGTAAGTGGAAAGGTTTGTCAGAAGCTCTATCGTGGTATGATAGGCTCTCTTCTGTACTTAACTGCTTCTAGACCTGATATTCTTTTCAGTGTTCATTTGTGTGCTAGATTTCAATCAGATCCTAGAGAAACTCATTTAACTACTATTAAAAGAATTCTAAGGTATCTGATAGGAACTACTAACCTTGGCCTGATGTATGAGAAAACATCAGAGTACTCTCTTTCTGGTTATTGTGATGCAGATTATGCAGGAGACATATTGGAAAGAAAAAGCACCTCTGGAAACTGTCAGTTTCTTGGAAAGAATCTGATCTCATGATCCAGCAAGAGGAAATCAACAATTGCTCTCTCAAAAGCAGAAGCAGAGTACATATCCATGTCTCTATACAGTACGCAGATGTTGTGGATGAAGAACCAGCTAGAAGATTATCAGATACATGAGAATAGCATTCCTATCTTTTGTGATAATACTGCTGCTATTTGTTTAAGTAAGAATCAAATCTTACATTCTAGGGCTAAGCACATAGAAATTAAACATCATTTTATTAGAGACTATGTTCAGAAGGGAATCTTATGTTTAAAATTTATAGATACAGACCATCATTGGTATTTATTCTGAAGCATCTGAAAATGGACTACTGTCCAGAGTAAGATTTCATCAGAATCAGATGTGTTTAGTCAGAGTCTGAAGAAATTAGATTTTCATTTAAACTAAGAAGCATTTGTTTTTAACCTTAGTCATCAGAAGATGCTTTGTCAGAAGTATCTTTGATCAGACGAAAACCTTCTGGTCTTCCAGACTCTGAGGATATCAACACGTGTCACCTAGAGTACACAATGAGCAGTACTTTTCTTGGAATTGGTTAAATCATGATTGCGTTCATTTATTAATCCCAATTTTTATGTTTCACTCCACTCACACGTTATATACCCACTCACACCACTCCACTCTTTTACAATTTTGTCTTAGAAACCCTAAAATCCCTCCAGTTCTCTGCAACTCCATCATCTTCATCAATGACGGAATCATCTCAAACTATCTCCCAAAGCTAAGCTACTTGGATATCAGTGTACTATTCCTGAAGAATGTCCTATCTTTCTCGACACGCCTGTAAATTAACTTCGAGTTCTTAGTGAATTCATGGTTAACTTCATAAACCTCAGGGATAATGGATGTGATCTTACTCGAACACTCAATTCTCAAGGGTGGGATGGTTACTTTAACAGATTGCAAGGATCCTCACTTCTAAACTTGGTTAAAGATTTCTGGATTCATGCAACTGCTAGTAGAAATGTCATTGTTTCTACTGTGTTTGGAAGATGAATCATCATCACAAAAAAGACTATCAGTGACTTAATTTCTCATGATGGAAAGGGACTAAGAATCGTCAATCTTCAACCTAATAAGCAAAAGTAAGCTAAGGTTACAACCGCTATTTTTAAAGAAGGAACTGCTCTAGACTTTAAAAAGGATCCACCATCATCGCTCTTGAAAGATACTTTAAGAGTTTGGTTCAAAATCATGTTGGTAACTATATATCATTGTCCATCCACTCATTCATTGGATTACATTAATTTGTCATAAAAGTATGTTTTATACTTCCTGTTGAAAGGAAAGAAAATACATCTCTCTTGCATTTTGTTCAAGTTTCTGAGAGAATCTATAGTTAACTCGAGAACTGGATCAACCAAGAAGGGAAATCATATTCCTTATGGCAGACTTCTGCCTGATATTTTCATTGAGTCAGGCTTAGTTGAAGATTTATTGGTTGCTGGGTTCACTAAGGAACTTGATAAATCTTCTGGACAGACTTTTTGGGCAAAGAACTTGATATTTTCTAGATCGTTCTGTTTAGACAAAGGGTTATTTCGTTCAAGAAGCTGAAAAAGAGGTTGCAAGAGAAGAATGAAGTCGAAGCTAAGTTAGCTGCAGAAAAGGAACTGGCAGAAAGGTTAGCCATAGAAGAGGCTGAAAGATTAGCTAAGGAGGCTAATGATCAAACAGAATAAGCAGTTAGAAATGCTTAACCTACTTTTGTGCATTTGGAACGTGCCATTGAAGAAATCAAAGAAGATCATAAGGCAATGAAAGATGAACAGAAGATCTTCAGAGAAAGCATTGCTGAACAAAAGGTTGTTAACACCTCTCTTCAGAAAATGCTTCAACAGATTTTGACCAAGGTGTCTACAAATCCTCCATCCTCTGGATCTTAGGCACTTAGGCCTTTTCTTTTTCCTTTTGGCTCTGAATATTAGGACTATGTTTGTTTTGCTCTTCTGATCTTTTTGAATTAATGGAATTTCAACTTTTTGATTTTGACAAAAAGGGGGAGAAGTATAATGAACGTGATATTTTGATTCTCATAATCAATTTCTGAAAAACAAGCTGCTTACATTCTAACCAATAAACTTCTGTTTCTGTTATATTTGTCTTCTTGTTTTCTTTTTCAGGAAATATGGAATTCGAATATTTTTGGCATTCAATGTTTTTGACTCTGATATTTCAAGATCTCAATTGGTACAATTGACTTCTGGAAACTGAATCAAGACTCTAAAGATCTAAATATCTGACCTATTGCAACCAGGGGGAGTTCACCCAGAAGGTTCACAAGTCAGGATATTTGATCTTCATCCAGTCTGAGATTCAGGGAGAGATTCTCATCTGAAGGATAAGTATTCCTTAACCTTCTTATTTCGGTTATCTTTTTATGTTATGTACAAAATTGTGTCATCAAAATACATAGTTTTGTCATCATCAAAAAGGAGGAGATTGTTAGAACAAGGTTTGGTTCTGCAATAATACCTCTGAGTTTTGATGATAACAAACAAGTATGTTTGTATGAACAATTTTGGTATTCTAATGTTTGTTATTTTTTAGAATTTAACAAACATGTTCTGCTTCTGATAAATAGCGTGGCTAAGTTATTAGAAGAGAACGTGTTCCGCTTCTGCGCTACATTTGTTCTGCTGAACAGTAGCATTTGCTTCAGAAGACTCTGAAGCTGTATGACTCTGATATGATGACTTAAGAAAACAATTTCTGAAGATCCGAAGATAGAAGTTCTGATGAACAAGTCCAGATGCTGAAGACTTAAGAAAACAAGTTCTGAAGATCTGAAGACAGAAGTTCCGATGAACAAGTCTAGATGCCGAAGACTTAAGAAAACAAGTTCCGAAGATCTGAAGACAGTAGTTCTGATGAACAAGTCTAGATGCTGAAGACTTATGCTTCTAAGACTACGGGTTCTGAAGACCAAGTGCTGAAGATTCTGACGATGTAGCTCTGCAGACTCTAAAGACTTGAAGCTCTTAAGACCCAGGTTACATTTTCCTTTCTTCTAACTCATGCTCTTAGAAGCCTCTGAGGTCAGGAACTTGAGAAGACTAACCAACGTGGTACAACAGTACAACAGTACGATGAGGACGCTTTGCTCCACTCCGGATAGGACGAATGCAAATGTACTATTTATCCCCCACGTTCTTTCAAGCCGCCATAATTCTGAAATGTCAGAAATATCCTTCAACGGTCATATTATGCATGGCTATATAAAGGCTTGAAGACTTGAAGAATGAAGAGTTAACAAGACTAATTTTCACTATTCATACGCTCTATTGTTCACATCTTTCTTAAGTCATTTTGTTCATAAATCTGTTTACATATCAGCTTGTGTAGAAGCAATTTTATGTAAACACATTGTATTTTCAAACAGTTGTTTGATTTCCTTGAGAGACCGGTTAGGTCAGAATTCTTGAGAAGTCTAGGACTAGTGTGTCTTAGAGATTGTTGTTAGTCACTTGCAGTTTAGCTTGTGCATTGTATTCAAATAGTTGTTTGATTTCCTTGAGAGACCGGGTAGGTCAGAATTCTTGAGAAGTCTAGGACTAGTGTGTCTTAGAGGTGTTGTTTGTCACCAGCAGTTGCTAGTGCAGTTATAATCAGTTTGGTTATAGTGGATTAAGACCTCGCTTGAGAGAGGCAAAATCACCTTGGCGGGTGGACTAGACTAACTTGAGGGTTTCTCAAGTGAACTAGTATAAACATACTGTGTTCTTTCTTTTTAGCCCTCTTGCTTTATTATCAAGAAGTGAAGATTATTTGTAAAGGGGATTATTTTTAAAGAATAGATTTTATTTTAAAAACCTAACTTAAACCCCCCATTTCTTGTGTTTTTCACACATTCATAGGTGGATGTCCCGACCAGACTTCTTCAGGTGTCTTCATTCCCAAGGCAGTCGAGGGACATCTATTTATCAGATAACCTGATGTCGAAGCAGCCTCTGCCCAAAACACCTTCTTCAATCTTGCACTAACCAACATGCATCTAACCCTCAAGAATTGTTCGATTGAATCTCTCAGCTATGCCATTTTGTTGAGGATTACCTGCTACAGTCTTATGCCTTGTAATCCCGGACACAACACAGTAACTGTCGAACACTTCGTTGCAGAACTCAAGGCCATTGTCGGTTCTCAACCTCTTAACATTTCTGCCAGTTTGAGTTTCGACCAGAACCTTCCAACTTTTGAAATTCTCAAAAGTTTCATCCTTCGTCTTCTGAATGAATACGCATAACTTCCTAGAATAGTCATCAACGATGGATAGAAAATACCTTGCACCTGAGTGTGAAGGATTCCTTGCAGACCCCCAAAGATCAGCATGAATGTAATCCAGGGATCCATGAGTTCTTTGTTTGCCTTTGTTAAACTTCGCCCTACAAGATTTACCAAATACACAAGATTCACAAAACTCCAACTTTTCGACTTTGTCACCACCTAGCAGGTTCTGCTTCCCCAATTCGACCAGACCTCTTTCACTGACATGGCCCAATCTCATGTGCCATAATTCTGTCTTCGACACAGGTTTCGTGGTTGCAATATTTGTCGAACCACTTACAACCTCAGCCTCAAGGGTATACAAGCCTTGTTTCTTCACGCCTCTAAAGACTTCCTTCGACCCCTTCATGACTCTTAGGATGCTTTTCTCTCCTTGGAAAACATATCCCTTCCTGTCGAATTCACCAAGAGAAATTAAATTTCTCTTCAAATCAGGTACATACCTTACTTCAGTCAATAATCTTATTGACTCATCATGGAGCTTGAATCTCACAGATCCAATACCTATAATTTTGCAGGATTTGTTATTTCCCAGCAGCACTGATCCACCATCTTGATTACATAGCTCCTTGAAAAACTCTCTGATAGTTCCTGGATTGGCTGGAATTTTGGTAAAACAAAGGTTATTCAATGTTGATGTCAAGGTGCTGATGTTGTAACATTGAAGTCTTAACACTGGGCTGTGTTAAGTGGTTAAATGCTGAAGATGGATGTCTGATGTCACACAGGTGATGTTGTAACATCAGACCTGCAGAATTAATAACAGCAGGATATGTTATTAGGGCATGCGTATTAGCTGGAATTGTGGAGAGTGGTTAACTCATTGGATGAGAATATCTTGGGATAGATATTTTCTGTTACACGGAAGATTTGATTGCAGATCTGTTGGAGAATTAAAAGGTTGAAGATTTAAAAAGATTTTAGGGATAAAATCTGTTTTGAAGATTCAGTTTTAATTAACAAATCTGATCAAATATTGTGACAAGTCCAAGCCCAATTCAGGAGCTATATAAAGCGCACAAGACCAAAGGAAAAAGTACAGATTGAAGATCAAGAGCAGAGGCTGAGTGTCTTAGATATTTGTACGAAACTTGAGTAAACCATTCAAGGGTGAATTGGTGATCTGTCCTCTCTAAAGCTGTGAAGCAAAGAGAGTTGTTTGAATTGATCGAAACTGTGAAGTAAGATCAAGGGTACTCAAAATGGGTTCTTTGAGTGTTTGTAAGGGATTGAGTGGTGTTCTCATACCTAAGTGGTTTCTTAGGTAGGAAGTAATTAGTATAGTATAAGTTTAGGAGATTGTCAACGGGTCGTTGAGTCTGTAAATTATATCTACAAGTAGTGAATTCCATCCCTGGCTTGGTAGCCCCCAGAGTAGGTTGGTTGTAACCGAACTGGGTCAACAATTCTTGGTGTTATTTTACTGTTATTGCTGTCCATAGTGCAGAGTGTGTTGTTATGACATCACACCTTAACATCACACGTCTGATACCAGAATTTCAATTGGTATCAGAGCAGGCATCCTGTCTGTCTCTGGGTGAGATCTAGGGAAGTTACTTTCTGGTGATAAGATGGACAAAGAAGTTGGAGGATTCGTCAACAGACCCCCTATTTTGGATGGATCCAATTATGACTATTGGAAGCCAAGGATGACCACCTTCTTAAAATCCTTGGACAGTAGGGCTTAGAAGGCTGTTATTAAAGAATGGAAAGCTCATGTTATGTGTGAGAAGGATGATGCTGGCAAAGATAAAGAAGGCACCTCTAAGCTAAAGCCTGAAGAAGAGTGGACCAAGGAGGAAGATGAGCTTGCCCTTGGAAATTCCAAAGCTCTGAATGCTATCTTCAATGGAGTGGATAAGAACATCTTCAGGTTAATCAATACTTGTGAAGTTGCTAAAGAAGCATGGGATATCTTACAGGCTACTCATGAAGGAACATCTAGAGTCAAGATGTCAAGACTTCAGATTTTAACATCAAAATTTGAAAGCCTGAAGATGAAGGAAGATGAGACTATACATGATTTCCACATGAGTGTTCTGGAGTTGGCTAATGCATCCAGTGCTCTTGGAGAGAAGATGTCAGATGAAAAGCTTGTGAGGAAGATCCTTAGGTCCCTACCTAAGAAGTATAAGATGAAGGTTACTGCCATTGAAGAATCACAAGACATCAGCAAGATGAGAGTAGATGAGCTCATTGGATCTCTTCAAACCTTTGAGCTTGGGTTGAATGAGGAAGAACCAGAAAAGAAGCCAAAGAGTATAGCCCTGGTGACAAATGGTGAAGAGGAGAAAGGGAAGAAATCTGAATCCCAAGAGGATCCGTCTCAGGCCATAGTGATGTTGGGAAGACAGTTCACCAAAGTGTTCAAGAGAATGAATAATAACTCCAGGCCTAATGTCAAGAACATGACTTCTGACACCAGCAAGAAGGATGAAGAGAAAACTGCCCAAGATAAAGGAGTGCAGTGCTTTGAGTGTGAAGGGTATGGACATGTCAAGAAAGAATGTCCCACCTTCTTGAAAAAGCAGAAGAAGGGCATGACAGTTTCCTGGTCTGACTCTGATAGTGAAAGTGAAGGCGAGTCAGCAAAGCATGTGAGAGCTTTAACAGGAGCTGTGGTTTCTGATGATGATTCGAGTGATGGAGAAGTAACTTATGAGGAGTTGGCTTCCACCTATCAAGAGCTGTGTTTAAAAAGTGCTGAGATTTGTCAAGAAAATAAGTGCCACAAGCAACAGATTGCTCAGCTAGAGAATGATAAGACTGATCTTGAAAATGAAGTGGTGCTAGTTAGAGCTCATCTTGATCAAATGACCAAGTCTGTTAGGATGCTGAGTTGTGGTACAGACACACTTGACAAGATACTTCAGTCAGAAAAAGCGGCTGGAGATAAAGCTGGGATAGGTTATGTAGCTGAGGACAAGGGAACTTCAGAAGGAAGCACTTCAGGTTCAAAGAAGGAAGTGTCACAATTTTCATCTCAACATCAGCCAAAGAAGCAGGATCCTACCCCTAAGAAAGCTGATGTTTCCCAACCTAAGAAGATTGAGAAGAAGACTGGTCCCTATTAGAAGAGAAAGCAGCGACAGGGAGCTAGTCAGTATATGCCCCCACAATACCATGAGAGCATGCAAGCTGCTCAGTTCAAACAGCACATATCTCATCAGATGTCTCAACATCAGGACAACTGGTATGGTTATGGGTATGGATACACCAATGTTGTTCCTTATGTATATGGAAGAAGAAAGCCACACCATCATAGGAGACAATCCAGAAAACAGCATTCTCAGCCGACTTATGGGAGAAGATATCAACAGAATAGATGGCAGGGCAGTTATGGTAAGAGGAGACCACATCATGGATGGCAGCATAGGCAATCTCATCATGGCAGAAGATTCAGAGATGAAAGGGTGAGATGCTATTATTGTGGAAGATTTGGACATATGCAGTACTCTTGCTACAAGCTGCATGGATACCCTCAGCCTCAAAACAGATGGAGAGAGCACAGGCCCAAAGTTGTTAAACAATGGGTACCTAAGGAGAAGGTGAAGTGCTTATTGGCTCTCATGGGTGATGAAGAAGGAACATGGTATTTTGACAGTGGGTGTTCCAAGCACATGTCTGGATGTAAATTCATGTTTGATGATCTTAGACCTTGTCCCTCTCATGAAGTCATATTTGGCAATGGAGGAAAAGGTGTTGTTGCAGGAGTAGGGAAAGTGCAAGGTAATGGTAGACCTGAACTTGACAATGTTATATTTGTCAATGGCTTAAGTGCAAATTTGATCAGCATAAGCCAGTTGTGTGATGAAGGTTACAGGGTAAACTACACTAAGGATGGGTGTGTGGTTTCTGATGAACATAATCAAGTTATTATGAAGGGTACCAGAACCAAAGACAACTGCTATCAGTGGACCTCTCTAGAAGGGAATTCAACTAATGATGTTGATGTCATAACATCAGACTATGACATCAGGATGCTGAAAGGTCACTCAAAGTTAACAAGTTCAGATGTGAATGATTCAAAAGGAAAGTCTTTATGGAGGGAGAAAATTAGTAATTGGTCTTTAAATACTGAAAAGCTGGCGCCATACCTCAGACCATCATTCTATAGTGCAGCAAGGTCACGGTTCATCAAAGAGTATTTCTTCCTTCCATTCGTCGTCCTCCACAAGAAGGATCATCTGACCTCATACTGCCTCAAGGGAACAATGTCAAACCTGACGTCATCTCCATCAAAGAAATCTGTCGCTCAAAGCTCTTCGCGAGATAAGACTAGGGTTTCTTCAGAAGAGGGATTTGCAGGAGAAGCTTTGAATATAGAACCTATCTCAGTGATGCTCCCAAAATTAGGTACTTCGAGACCCACTAAACTAACTCCTAAGAGACCTGCTACTATTTTCAAGAATCCTGAAACAAAGAAGGTTGTTACGAGTGTGTTATTTGGGGATAAAACTGTGCCGAAATCATCTACGTCTCAGACTATTGAAGAAAAGTTTGATGTAGACAAAAGGATGGGTAATCTTGCCTCAAAGATTCTAGACAAAGGCATCCCTGTCAAAGGAATTTCAATCCCACTGAACCGGATGCCAGCTGAGAAAGACAACATGCAGGAAGGTAAGTCAAGTCTTCAATAACTTGCAATGACAGCTATTGAAGATGCTGATCAGATTGAAGACATGCATGAAGAAACAAATGTTGAGGAGAATGTTAGGACATCTGCTGAACCCACTTCTGTTGAAGCAGATGTTGAAGAGGAGGTTAGAACATCGCTTAGCAGGGATGCTGAGACTACTTATGTAATTGATGTTGATGACTTGTCGGATAATGAAGTCATTGGAAGAGCAGTGCCTAGTCTGTTCAAGAAACTAAGAACAAGAAAAGGAACGATGGTTGAATCATCTTCAAAGAAAGCTTCTGATGAGAAGAGGAAAAAGACTGTTGGGCCAACAAAAGCATGGAGTAAGGTTGATGTGAATCCCAGAAAAAGGAAGCAAATGGAAGAATCTGAATCAGAGTATGATGTTGAGGATGCTGTGCAAGACATCACTCCTGTCAGAAAGACAATCTTGAAGAGAATTGTTGACAAAATTCCTGAGGTTCCGGTTGATAACATTTCATTCCATTATGCAAGCAGTGCGTCGATGTGGAAGTTCATCTGTCAAAGAAGACTTGCTCTTGAAAGAGAGATTGGGAAAGAAATTATGGAAATGAAAGAAATCATAGAGGTGATTAAGACTGCTGGTCTGATGAAGACGGTTTATGGGTTCTCCGAGTGCTATGACAGCTTGGTTAAGGAATTTGTGGTAAATATTCCTGTAAAGATTTCAGACAAAAGCAGTATGGACTACATGAAAGTGTTTGTGAGAGGAAAATGTGTTGATTTCTCTCCTGAAGTTATAAACAAGTATCTAGGAAGAAAAGATGAAGTATTTACTGAGCTAGAAGCCACTGAGAATGATGTCTGCAAGGAATTAACTGCTGGTCAAGTTAAGGTGTGGCCCTTGAAAGGGAAATTGCCAACCAGCAAACTCAGTGTTAAGTATGCTGTCTTACACAAAACTGGAGCCGCAAATTGGGTGCCTACCAATCATAAAACCACAACAGCTGTGGGACTAGGAAGGTTTATTTATGCTGTGGGTACTAAGAAGAAGTTTGACTATGGAGCATATGTGTTTGAGCAGACTGTGAGACATGCCACCACTAATGCCATCAAACTGCCTATAGCATTTCCTTCACTCATCTGTGGAGTTATGATGAAACAACATCCAGGCATCTTAACAAGTTCAGACACAGCATGTAAGAGGAAATCAGCTTTATCCTTGCATCCCAAACTGTTTGCTGGGAGTCATGTTCCAGACATTGTTACAACATCAAGTTCTGGGATTAAGAAGGTCAGTCCAAAATCTGAGCTGATTCAAGAATTAAGGGCAACCTGCAAGGATCTTGATATGGTTATCAAGACCAGCACTGACAGGAAAATAAAGATTGAGAAGATGATTCAAAGTTTGGAACAAGATGATCATACTGAAGATAAAGGACAAGATAGTGCTGATGAAGCAAGCTCGGAAGAAGACTAGCTTATCGTCTCTTACCTGTTATAGTTTTGTTAATAGTTTAGTTTTTGCTATGCTTGGTTTTGTAATTGGAATATTGTGTTGGTTTATGCACTGTTTATGCTTTTAGTTTCCTTCTATGATTTGTTTGCCTGTTTACTAACTGAGAGGCTAACAATGAGAGCTAGGGTATACTGACTATAGTTATAGGGCTTCTTATAGAAGTTTGCCTAATTATGGCTAAAAAGGGGGAGAAGATAGCCAAGATAGTCAAGAGGATTATTGCCATATGCTGCTGATGTGATGTAGAGATTAAGGGGGAGATAGTCATTGATGTGCTGCTCATGACATGTAAAGAGTGCAGCCAAGCAGACATCTAGGGGGAGTAAAATTGCTGCACATTATGAGCTACTGAACAGCTGTGATGCTGGTTCATGTTTTCAAGGAGGAGCACCAATTGGCTGCTGTCAATAATGAAGATGGTGCTGCAGCAGATCTAGTGATGAAGACTATGCAAAGTGTCAAACTGCTGCTAATGAGTTTCAAATTAATTGAAGATTATTCCGCTGCTGAAATCTCTGAAGGTGCAGAGTGCAGAAGTTGATTGCAGAGTGCAGAGATTGTTTTAGCCAAAATTAGCCAAAGGGGGAGATCGATAGTTCCTGGATTGGCTGGAATTTTGGTAAAACAAAGGTTATTCAATGTTGATGTCAAGGTGCTGATGTTGTAACATTGAAGTCTTAACACTGGGCTGTGTTAAGTGGTTAAATGCTGAAGATGGATGTCTGATGTCACACAGGTGATGTTGTAACATCAGACCTGCATAATTAATAACAATAGGATATGTTATTAGGGCATGCGTATTAGCTGGAATTGTGGAGAGTGGTTAACCCATTGGATGAGAATATCTTGGGATAGATATTTTCTGTTACATGGGAGATTTGATTGCAGATCTGTTGGAGAATTAAAAGGTTGAAGATTTAAAAAGATTTTGGGGATAAAATCTGTTTTGAAGATTCAGTTTTAATTAACAAATCTGATCAAATATTGTGATAAGTCCAAGCCCAATTCAGGAGCTATATAAAGCGCACAAGACCAAAGGAAAAAGTACAGATTGAAGATCAAGAGCAGAGGCTGAGTGTCTTAGATATTTGTACGAATCTTGAGTAAACCATTCAAGGGTGAATTGGTGATCTGTCCTCTCTAAAGTTGTGAATCAAAGAGAGTTTTTTGAATTGATCGAAACTGTGAAGTAAGATCAAGGGTACTCAAAGTGGGTTCTTTGAGTGTTTGTAAGGGATTGAGTGGTGTTCTCATACCTAAGTGGTTTCTTAGGTAGGAAGTCATTAGTAGAGTATAAGTTTAGGAGATTGTCAACGGGTCGTTGAGTCTGTAAATTATATCTACAAGTAGTGAATTCCATCCCTGGCTTGGTAGCCCCCAGAGTAGGTTGGTTGTAACCGAACTGGGTCAATAATTCTTGGTGTTATTTTACTGTTATTGCTGTCCATAGTGCAGAGTGTGTTGTTGTGACATCACACCTTAACATCACACGTCTGATACCAGAATTTCACTCTCTGTTTGGAGTCATGTGGCAAGTGCAACCTGAATCCATAATCCACTCTTTTCTTGAGTCGCCGCTTGAAACTACAAAGACATCAGATGAGTCGATGTCATCTTGAACAATGGTTGCGTGGCCATTATCCTTACCTCCGTGATCTCTTAGGCATTCAGGGCACACCTTTCTTGTGTGACCCTCCTTCTTACAGTGATAACATCGAATACCAGATGTTTCACCACTATAAGACTTCTGCTGACTTTTACCTTTCTTCTTGTCGAACTTACCATCCTTTCGCAAGAATTTTCCCTTAACGGCTAAACCTTCACCAACCGTCGAAAGTTTATGCTCCTTTCGTTTGTTCAGGTCCTTAGAATACAAGGCTGATTGAACTTCTTCAAAGCTCAGGGTTTCCCTTCCATACAAGAGAGTTTCTTTAAAGTGAGCATGTGTTCTGGGCAAAGCACACAACAACAACAATGCTTGATCTTCGTCATCGATCTTCACATCAATATTTTCAAGATCAAGAATCAGCTTGTTGAACATATCCCACTGCTCAGCCAAAAATTTGTCTTCACTCATCTTGAATGAATACAAAGCTTGCTTCAGGTAGAGTCGATTCACCAGAGATTTGGTCATGTACAAACTTTCAAGTTTCAACCATAACCCCGATGTCGTAGTCTCCTTTGATACCTGTCGAAGAACCTTATCACCAAGGCTCAACAATATTGCGATGTGGGCTTTCTCTATCATGGCTGTCTTTTCTTTTACCGTTAACGCAACATCCATGGCTGCCTCTCCCTTCAACACTTCCAAACAACCCTGCTGAACCAGTAGGGCTTTCATCTTCAAGCGCCATAGACCGAAATCGTTCACTCCAGTGAACTTTTCAATCTCATACTTTGTTGAAGGCATCTTTTCCACGCTTACCGCACCAATTTGTTATGAATTAGGATGTCTTTAAACAAAGTATAAACAGTTTCTTTATGATCAAGAAACTCATAAAGGTTAGGGTTAACAAGGAAAACAAAGGAAAAACAACTGAAACCCTATTAGGGTTCACAAAGGAAGAGAAAAAAGTAAGAAGAATAGAGAATTGGTTAAATCTATTTTACTATTCACTTTCTCAGTAGGGTTCAAAAATTACAAGTGAATACCAACAATAAACCTCTCTCAACCTAATAAGGCTTTGTCACACCTTAGGAAGAGAGACTAGTATGTTATTTATAATAAACCTAACATACTAAACTAATGGGCTTTTTAACAATTAACCATTACAAGCTAACTTAGGGTACAAGCTAACTTAAACAATTGGATCTATAACACAAGGCCCAATTCGATCTCCTATATACTAAAACACAATTCGACTACAACATGTAGGTCTTCGACAAAGCATGTGAGCGGACTTCGACAGCGTGCTAAAACTAGAGTTCGATCTAATATCTCACATATTCCTTAAAAAGAGACATGTGCTTGTTGGAGAACTTGTTTTGAATAAGTTGGTGCACATGGATAAGAAAAAAATCATGCCTTATTTCTAAGGATGATTTCAATAAAGCATTTGATTCAGTTAGTTTGTATTTTAGAGAGTATATTCTTATCATATTTAGTGTTAGTAAGTATGATAGATCTTGGATGAGGGCTTATGTCTTTATAGGGAATCTTTTTGTGCTTGTGAATGGTTGTTTAACTAGAGAGATAAGTATCTAAAGAAGATGGAAGCGAGGTGACCCTTTAACCCCATTTTTTTGTTGGTTGAAGAAGGTCTGAAGGATTATTGAGGTGAATGTTGATCCTGATTTTTTAACTATGGGAGGAACTCTATTCATTATAAACAAGATATTATCATGTATAAGTACCCTGGCTTATAGTTATGGGAAATCTCTAACTTGGACAAAACATCACATAAATAAAACTCAAAATCACATACCAAAACCCCCAAAATCACCATCAACAATTTATAAAACTCTCAGAGAAGCAGTAAAAATCACATACCAAAACTAACCCTGGAATCAATACAAAACACTTGACCCGCTATTGATTAAGGAAGAGGATAGGTTCTGAAGAAAATCAGAGAAAGTACATGATTTCACCTCTAATCTACCTAGAAATCATTTCCAAGCAAAAAAAAACTATTCTCCTCCATTTCTTTTATACCTGTTATAGCACCGAAAAAAATACCATCATTATAGACAATCTAAACAGACTAGACAA
The DNA here is from genome assembly GCA_022829125.1 of Lathyrus tuberosus. NCBI lineage: Eukaryota > Viridiplantae > Streptophyta > Magnoliopsida > Fabales > Fabaceae > Lathyrus > Lathyrus tuberosus. Next base: position 25,946,711 of record JALAZF010000012.1, on the reverse strand, counting down.
AAACATGTCAAATCATAGAAAAATCACTCATAGACTTATCCACACCACCTAAAGAGAGGAAAAATTAAAAATGAGGTATATGTTTACTAGTAAAAACCCCACCACTGAATGATCTTATATCACAATGTCAAAGTTAGCTCGCAAACGACAAAAATATAGGAAATTAACTTAACTAGACCTCCAAACGTGGGACAAGAGATCCCATCAGGATCAACAATTACCCCTCGATTAAACAAGTTCTTTCTTGAAGGGTGTCTATCTTGTAAAGGCTATTAAGAAAAGACAACTACCTTATAAGGGACCCAACTAAATCAGATAAGGAGAATTATCAAGTTTTTAACTAGATTAGAGGACAAAGAAGAGTTACTAAGGTCTAGTTGAACATGGTAGGCAGTGGTGACAGATTATATATCTTATTTTGAATAACATAAAAAGGTTATTAATGACACAATAATTCACATATAAAGATGAGTTTCCTTCATTTGAGATCCCATACAAGGTTTATGTTTCCTACTGGTCAATCTCTCCCACAAGCCCATCGAGTTGATTAGATATCGGAAACAACCTAGGGAACCTACTTTTAAGGAGAATATATGCTACCCAAGGGTCCTTCCAAAAAGAAGTTTAGAGGCTCGATCTCATCCTCTTTAAGACACCGTTAAAAAACCAATCAGAAGGGTCATCTTCTTTGGACCCAATAAGATACAAACATTTCAACCAAGTAGAAATATATCAGAAACTCAAGATTCCCCACTCCCATTAGCAAAAAAATGTGAAGCACTATATCTAGCTAAAAGAATATCACATCAAAGACCATAAACACCTGTAATCAATCTCTGTCTTCATTTAGTTAAGAGAGTTAAATTAACCAGACGAAGATCCTAAATGAAAGCCTCGTTCACACATACCTCAACCTGACTAACAGATCAATCTTGTTGATAAGAGGTACTCAAGAGCCTAGGAAATATGACATTAAGGGAGTGAACCCTACCTAAAGATTCTTCTAAAATGAGGTAAAGAGGCTAGATCTCACTCTCTTTCTAAAGTTGAACACAAACCAATCAGATGAATCCTCGACTTTAACTCAAGGAAATATCTTTTCACTAATGATAAAATGCGAAAGACATCATATCTACCCCATAAGGCAGAGGAAGTAGCAAAACCACCATATATGATTGATTAAATATCATAACAGAGACTAGATGAATTTTCCTTTCCCCTTTTTATTGATTTGTTGTAAATTGGTAAGAGTATGTCTTGTACTCTATTTAACGATAATGTTCCTTGCTTATCGAAAAAACAAAAGAAAAAAAAGAGAGACTAGATGAATATGAGAAGAATCATCTCCTTTATATATCAAAAATGTTCAATTGACCATGCGGAGATCTCATATTATGATACCATCATGATGCTTAGGTATATGATTGATATCAAACCACTAAATCCAAAAAATCTTAGAATCACCAACACATCTTCTTTTAATTAGTTACTAAACTTATCAACAATTTTTTTTGTGCAACTTAATGTTGCATTATCAACTACTCCTCCATTATATATTATAAGCAAATTTTACATTTTAGATATATTTAATAATTAATATATGTGATCTATATATAAATTAGATATTTTAATAATTTAATATATCTAAAAAGTAAAATTTGCTTATAATATAAAATAGAGGGAGTATAAATAAATAATATATTGTCAATGAAATAATTTATATAAAAAATATATTAAAAAATAGTGAAGAATGTTAGAACAAAATTTATTTAACTCTAAATGAATAAAGTATTTTGTTCCAATATAGCACTATCAAGAATTAAAATACATGCGATATTCCATTGAGACATAGATGTCCCTATTAAACAAAATATTCACTTCACATTTAAGACTAAATATAGTAAAGGAGTTTTTATTTTTTTATTATAAACGGTTTTCTATTTTTCACGTGATGGGTCCACGTGACTAGCAAAGATTGATGGTTAAGTCAAGAAAATCTGAGATGGATAATGTTTGCTAAAGTCACATGCATGCATTGTTAACTTTACGACACTTCGGCATCCCACTTGCGAATTTCACCACAAAAACATGTCGGCAAAAATATTGATTAAATTAGGGATGAAAACAATGTCGGCAAAAACATTGATAAATTTAAAACAATGTCGGCAAAAACATTGATCAAATAGATTTTGTTATTAAAAAATGTATAAATATTTTTAAATATAAATTACTCCATCCGTCTCAAATTATAAGACGTTTTAGACTTTTCACACAAAATATTTAATTATTATTTTATGAGAAAGACAAATTATGTATAACTTTACAGTAATGCCCCTCATAATTATATAGGAGAGAGAAATTAAAAAAGTTGAAAGAATAAATAATAATAAATATTTGAGGGTATATTGGGGAAGATGTCATTTATATTGTATTGAAAATGTAAAATGACTTATAATTTGGGACGGAGGAAGTATAAAAATAAAAATTTAATTATACTTATATATATATATATATATATATATATATATATATATATATATATATATATATTTATTTATTTATATATTTTAGAAATTTTGATATCCGGCTTTGCGACCGACTAATCCAACAAAGACCAATCACACCGTCCACTAGCAAGGGTCCTATTTAAAGCCGGAGCAAAGCTCCGTATGAACTGACCCACACAAAGATTGATTGCACCCAGTAGGATTCGACCCTGAGACATTGAGAAGAACACACTCTTAAGACCAAACCTCCACCACTAGGTCAATCCTTGGGGTCTACTTACATATATATATATTTTTTTATTCTCATTGATAAAAACATTGATAACAGATGGTTAATATTCAAATTATTAATTTATAAGAACCACTAAGAAAACATAAATATTAAAAAGTATTTAATTAATAATTTTTTTAAGTATTATTATTATTTTTTTAATCAAGATAAATTTATTAATTCAAAAAAAATAATACAAAGCAAGGTGATCTCAAAAGATCCAACTACCAAACAAGACAAACTAGACAAATCCCTTTAAGGGAATTACATCAACAAACTAGCTATGTGTTTTCTCAACTTCCTATTGTTCCAACCTCTATACACCACACTATCTATAATTTCTTTTTCTATATTCATATTATGGACATCTTTCTCTAAACAAACTTTGTTTCTATAGTTCCATAAGCTATACATGGTTTTAGTGAATGCCATTTTCAAAATGGTAACCCACCTTTTTCCTTTAGTCTTAGTAGCAATCCAATTGATCTCATTTTCCCAACTTGTGGGCATATGCCTAATACCCAGCCAGTTCAGAATGTTGAACCATTTCTCTTTCATCAACTTGCAATCAAAAAAATATGACTCAATGATTCTTCCTCTTCTTTACAAATACTACAAGTGTTGTCCTGCATTAGACCAAACCTCTTCAGACGGTCCTTAGTTGCCATTTTACCATGACATGATAGCCAAAGACACACAATCGCTCTAGGTCGAGCTTTATTGTGTTTGATAACACCATACCAGTCAACATACTCCCCATCATCAATCATGTTATTATAGAAGTGCGTGAGCTTAAAATTACCTTGCATCAAGGCTTGGTCCCAAAGTTGTTGATTTTCCCTCACCTTGTCTTTAAGACTCAATAAGCTGTTGAAAATCCAAGAACCTTGCTTCTTATCCTCACAGAGTGTCCTCTTTTCTGCATAAATTCCAAAGGCATAAATTCCAAAGGCATAAATTCCATTTAACCCTCACATGTCTACCTCTTAAGTAATAGGTGTTCACCCATTTAACCCAAAGAGTGTCCTCTTTTCTGCATAAATTCCAAAGGCATTTCATCAGCAGGCTATTGTTCCACACTATTAGGTTAGTTATCTGTAAACCACCCTGCTTGGCAGTGCTGCAAACCTTTTTCCAAGCTACAGGACTCTTCCTGCTCAACTCACTGCATCCTGTCCAAATGAAACTTCTACAGAGGGCATCAATCTTTTTAATAACCAATTTAGGGAGAGGGAAACACTGCATCCAATATTGGGCAATAGCACATGAAATGCTTTTGACCTATTGGATCCTGCCAGCATAGCTAAGCAGTCTGGAAGTCCAATGAGTCATCATGCTAGTGATCTTTTCCACCAAAGGCATATAGTCATTGATGCTAAGCCTGTTGCTAGTTAAAGGCACCCCAACATACCTGACAGGAAGCTCACCTTCCTGAAAACCAGCTATGTCTTTAATCCTGTTTCTCTCATCATTATCAATACCTCCAAAGAAGATTTTTCTTTTATGAGAGTTAGCCCTCAAACCTGTGGAGTCAGTAAACATTTTAAAAGTATCCAACATCATAGTCACAGAAATAGCATCTCCCCTGCAGAAGAGAAGCACATCATCAGCAAACATAAGATTAGTTAATCCCAACCTTTCACACTTGGCATGGTGGTTGAAATTAGGATCTTGTTGCATTTTCCACATCAACCTATGCATATACTCCATTACTATCACAAACAGCAAAGGTGAAATAGGATCACCTTGTCTGATGCCTCTCCTAGCTTCCAACATTCTAGACAGGGTACCATTCATATTAAATTTGTAAGAGACAATTGTAATACCTAACATGATCCACTGTATGACCTGTCTAGGAATGCCAATTTCCTTTAAAATACTTTCCATAGCTCTCCAATTGATCATATCATAAGCTTTTTGAAGATCAACTTGCATCATGATTCTAGGTGTCCCTCCCTTCCTACTATAACCTTTAAGCAACTCATAAGCAAGCATGATATGATTATGTATATGCTGGCCAGGAATAAAAGCAGCTTGACAAGGGCTGATAACATGGTGTAAGACTTTCCCTAGCCTATCAGTCAAAATTTTGGAGATTATCTTATAAACTGTAGTACACCCAGCAATTGGTCTAAAGTCCTTTATGTGTTTGGCTTGCCCTCCTTTAGGGATGAGAGTCACAACTGTGCTATTGAAAGCTTTGAGCATTCTCCCATTGTAAAAGAACTCCCTAATAGCACCTACCACATCATCTCTTATTATATGCCAGCAAACCTTAAAGAACTTTGCTCCATAACCATCAAGACCAGGAGATTTCAAATCTCCAATCCCTTTGAGGGCGGTAACAATTTCATGCTCAGTAATGTCTCTACATAAATCTTCTCTCTGCTCCAAGGTCACTTGAGCACCCATTCTTATAGCCTCTACATCAATATGTTGAGGGCAGCTCTCTTTCTTGCCCATCAATTGACCATAGTAATGGAAAATTTCCTGTTCAATATCTTTAGTAGTTTCCAGGACAACTCCATCTTCTCCTTGGATCCCTCTCATACTATTGGCATTATGCTTGGCTTTGATAGAAGTATGGAAATAAGAATTATTCCCATCTCCTATTCTAAGCCAATCAATCTTGGCTCTCTGGAGCAACACCTTCTCCTCAATCTCATTACACTTAATCACATTCTCTGTACAATACTTAACTTTTTCTATAAGACTAGTATTCAACCTATCATTTATCAAGTCAGCCTGAGCTTTATGCAGATCTTCTCTGGCTTTCACAGTATTCTGATTGAGATTAGAAAGGGGTTTACTAATTCTCCTCAACTTAGGCTTAAGTCGTTGCAACTTATTCCAAAGCACCCTCATAGGGCTCCCTCTCATAGGTTGATTCCAACTCATCTTCACTACATTTTCAAAGTCAGGCATGTCAGCCAAACAATTAACAAATCTGAACCTCTTCTTAACTTTCCCCTCACTAATATTCCTAGTCACATGCAGTAGGGCATGATCAGAAACATTAAGAGGCCTACAGATAAGAGAGGTTTCCAGATTATCTTGATACCAATCAACATTAGTCAGTAATCTGTCAATTCTAGAATATATTGTTCAGTCACTTGTTTATTAGACCAGGTATAATAATCTCCAACACTATCCATTTCAGTTAGCCCAGTTTTGTCCATCATTCTTTGAAGATCAACATATTCAGCTTCATTAACAATTCTGCCACCAATACGATCTTGGGATTTAGCAACATTGTTGAAATCACCCAAGACACACCAATGGCCTTGAATATTATTGTGAACTTTCTCTATATTTTTCCAAAGAATTTTCCTTTTCTCAGGCTGATTATGAGCATACACAGCAGTCAACCAGTGTTTAAAACCCCCTCTCTCATATACACCACAGTGGATCATCTGGCTAGTACTACAAATATATTTAACATCAACTTTACTAGTATTCCATCCTATCCAAATGCGCCCATTCTCATGATCAATATAGTTGTCCATGTAGTTATCAACAAATCTAAGTTTCTCACGAATTGTCCATGTAGTTATCAATTTTAAGTATTATTTAACTTACATATTAAATCATAAATTATTAAAATTATAATAGATAAAATTACATTTTTAATACTAGATCAATAAAGATCCTTATATAAATCAATTTTTAATAGAAATGGAATTGCGTAAACGACTTTACATTAAAAACTTATATACTTTTTATTTAGTATGAAATTTTATTAATACATATAAATATTAATTAATAATAAAAATAATTGAAAATAAATATATATTATCAATTATTATTTAACATTAATTTAAAAAATATATTTTTCAACTAAACATATATTTTAGAAAACAAATAAATAAATATTTGAAAAATATATTACCAATCTCATGTATGATTATTCTTGAACTTTAGTAAGATGATTAATTAGCTTTTTTATTGATTAAATTAAAATTATACTTAATTATTGTTTTAATCTATCTATTCTATCGCATTCACAATAGTAGTTTACATATTTTAAATTTAAATAACTTTAGATTCGTACATTTTTTTTATATTGAAATTTATCTTGTATCTATTTTTTTAGTGAAGTGCAATTTATGTTCTTTGAACTTAAAACTCTAATAATGAATTTTTTTTTATCACTTTTCGAATTTTTACAATGCAATTACATGATTTGTCTGACATATAATTGATAAGTTTCTTGTGGTTATCTCAAAGATTGTCGAATCCACATAGACTAATAATTAAACTATCATTATCTATTATTATTATTATTATTATGTAAATATAAGACTAACACGATATTTTTTTATGAGAAGAGAAATAAAATTTGAAATAAGGTTTATTTAAAAAAATATTTATAAAAGCGAAACCAGAATGTTTTTTTTTTTTTATAAGCAAAGATTTAATTAAGAGAGTACTAGGGATACTTAAACCCAACTTACAAACCAGAATGTAATTTTCGATGCACTTTTGGGACTCTGATTAATTTTGGCATTTATTTTAGTTTTAAAATATTTTTTCGGAGGAAATATTAATTTAAAAACATTGCTCACTTTCGCGCAGTCCGTGTTTTGTTTAGAAATCGTAAATGTTTTGTTGTCGTTCCACAAGTTACAATTTCAAAGCAATTTTGAAAACTGATAAGTCTTAATTAATTACTAATGTATTGACACTGTTTTTAGAAATCAAAGATTCAATTTTTATTGAACGGGTACAAGTCTCGCATTGTCGCGTTGTGGATCAATATCTGAGTGTTTTAGCGTTCGCGCAAAATCATTTTTAATTTAAAACTAAAAATTCAAAATCAGAAAAATAAATTAATGTAAAAATTAAATGCTGATAAAATTTACTGAATCCTATTAAAACGACGGTTCTCACATCCCGCCGTCTAAGAACTTAGTTGGACAAATTCGACTTATTACTTATGCAATAATTATTATGCATGTAAAATATATAGTTAAACATTGTATTAATGATGATGCAAAATAGTAATAACAACTAGCATGAAATATATATATATATATATATATATATATATATATATATATATATATATATATATATATATATATATATATATATATATATATATATATATATTACTTATGCAATAATTATTATGCATGTAAAATATATAGTTAAACATTGTATTAATGATGATGCAAAATAGTAATAACAACTAGCATGAAATATATATATATATATATATATATATATATATATATATATATATATATATATATATATATATATATATATATATATATATATATATATATATAATTGTTTATTAATAAATGATGTATATGTCACTTAAAATACGAACAGTGACAACGATTATGGGATTGAAACTTATAGCAAATAAGTGTAGAAAAATTAAAGAAGATAAATATGTATTGAAATGTAATGCAATGCAGGAATTTGAAATTAAAAAATTAGAACGAAAACTCCTAGAATTAAAATAATGGCAAGCATGATTAACAAGTAATTTAAGTACAAGCAGAAAATCTTTGAATTTTCATATCTATGGTGTATTTATTATCCGATGCGAACATTTAATCACTTTTTCAAGTGAGTTTATCTGCCTACTTAATACTAGAAAACTTGGGTGGGAAACACCTACAAAATAAGCCTATATATAGTGTTTGTGGCTTTGAAGTAGGGCTGAATTCGTGTAGAGGCGATTGAGAAAAATATGTGAAAATGGAAGAAGACTAAGTCATTTTGTTGTCAAAATTCTGGACACGAAGCCATAGCAGACGTCATGGCCACATGGCGAACGCCATGAGTTCCATATGACGAATGTGGCTGGTAAAGAGGTCATGGAGAACACCATAAGCTTAAAACGCTCACCTTTGACTTGCTTCATACATGTGTCATTTTTCTCCGTTTTTGGTAGTTTTTGTTCCATTTTTCTCATCTGTCAATTCCTACTTGAGAAATATCTGCAACAAAGACAAAATATCAACATAACACTATATACAAGAATAAAATAGGTATCAAACAAATAAATATACATGCGTATCGATTCGGAAAATGCTATAAGTATCATGGTATTAATAATTTAGATTTTTTATTTTTAGAATTTTACACTATTAAAACTGATAATATAATTTAGAAATGAAAATATGAGAGAGTAGGAATAACACTTTTAATTAAAAAATTATACTCTCTTCAATGCTAATGTTTTTTTTTTTAATAAGTTCATTTTACTTGATATATATATATATTTTTTTTTAAATATATATTTTTATTAAAAAGATAAATTTAGTTTGAAATTTAAAATTTTAAAATATTATTCAATAAATTATACTTTGGAAAATTAACATGCATCGCATTAAATTTATTGACCAGTTTTTATTTTTATTGAAAAGAAGCATAACTGTTTGTAACAAACAAAGGAGATACTTTAATTTAATTTCGCTAAAAGCAAAAAATAATTGAAAACGGGACCCTCTAGGCTAAAAGCAAAAAATAATTGAAAACGAGACCCTCTAGGCTAAAAGCAGCGAGTCATATAGAAACCCACTTCAATGTATGACTGTAAAATCAATTAACTAAGGGACACCTAATGACCGGTCTATTTTGAATGTTTCCCATATCTCTATTATTTAATATTTCAATTATTTATTGTCATATTTGCCCTTTATATATTCATGAAATTTCCATAAAAGTTAGGGCAATCACTACATTATGTGTTTCAAAATCCGGGGCAACTGAACCGATCAGAATGTGAACGGAAGGGTGAGATAGGCTAGAAATGTCAAATAATCGAATACATAATTGATATGTGGAAATCGGTGTGATTCGATTGGTTTTGTGTTCAAATCAATGAACCACTGAGTTTATTTAAACTAGAGACTTGTACTTTTATTTGTGTTTGTATAATTTGTTGTATGAAAATGTCAGTGAATGTTTCTTTGTTCGACAAGCACGTCTTGATACATTTGTAAAAGTCATTGGAACAAATGTGCATGGTGACATGTCTGTTGTGTTGGACATGGTATTAGTTTTAGCCAACGACAATACTTTGGATCATCTTCAAGGAACGTAGTGTTGTGCATGAAACAAATGGAAAACCTCTTTGATTAAAAGTTTGAAGAAATATTAGCAAGAGTGTGGTAAAGTATAAAACATGATGTGATTGCGGTATGTGTAAGTTTTATTTTATAACTTTTACTTTTGTTTATCTGCTTAAAAATTATGTGTTGTGTGTTGCTGTTGTTTATGGTCTTAACATTATGTATTGTGCGAAGGAGATTTAACCTCGGTTACATATGCGAAGTAACGAAAGGCGTCATGAAAATTTGTCATTTTACCCCTCGAGTCTGGAATAACTGAGGAGTAAAGTGTTCTACACATGAGTTTGATCCCTAACAACTGCTTTTTTTATTATTTTCCGAGCAGGATGACCCACACCACATTTTCTTTCGCTTATCTGAAAAACCGAGGTAATAGAGAAGTATTATTACCTCAACTTATAATATTAACCGAGGGGGGGGGGGGGGGGGGAGGGGTGGAAATCATTGTTATTTATTTTTTTCTATATTTTTGTTTGAACGTGTTACAGGACCATATTTTTCCCATTTCTGAAACAGAAATATTGTACCTTTTGTCCATTTTTCAAACTGAAACAATATACCAAAAATATTCATTGTTTACACCATTTGCAAAGCCAAAATGGCAGACACCTTAAAATTTACAACAAAACTAAAAAAATGCTTCACCTATAAAAGCAATAACCAAAATGCAAAAGTTCTCTTCTGTGATTTATCACCGGTCATTCAACACCTATAATTTGAACAACATTTGAAACCAATTAGGATTATCTACAACAACATTAAACCTTTAGTAAACAAAATAAAAAAAGTAAAATGAATAAATATATATTACTCAGTGATATAAAACATTACTTACTAATTTTCCCATGTCCTCTCTTAATGATCATGACGAATAACATGCACATCATCTGAATCATTTTTATTAGATGGGAGACGTACATATGTTACGAAAGAAGGGGTCTTAAAATTTAAATATTAATTTTCATCACTATGAGGAATATATTTTCTTTGTAGAATAATTGATCATCTTGTGTTAGAAGGATCAATAACATAAAAAAACTTGTTTTGCTAGGGATGCCATAATGAATGGTTCGTTCATATAAGTCGTCTTTTGAAGATCAACCCGTGTGAATCCTAATTCATCAGTTTCTACACCAATGTTACTATCAATCCACTTGCACTTGAAAAAAGGTACTTCAAAAGTAACATAATTAATCTCCAAAATCACCTCAATGACCCCAAAGTATGCTCTATGTGTCAGTACATGATTGTTATCTTTGGAACTAGAAAAGTACATGATTCAGCTTAAACCATAACTCCACTATTTTGCATGGTACTACGATCATCCTTTGATTTTGTAGAGAATGAAAATTTAGTAATGTCGTATTCACTTAAAGTTATTACATTAAACGTAGGCATATGTGACATCCATTTAATTGTCTATGGTGCAATACTCTCTTTAGAAACCCCTTTAGTAAACCAAGTTATGAAAGTTTTGTTATGCTCTTTCAACAACAACTTTTCACTCATCTGGGGGAATATTTCATTGATAAGAATTTTTTGACCAAACAATTAATGTTATTTAATATATACAAATGTGCTTGAAGAACTACATCTCGGTAAAATGTCTTAACATTTAAACCTTGAACACCTCTACCATCATAATATCTTCCATCATGACGAGACTTAATAATTCCTATAGCGTTTGCTTCTGACAAATAGTTTGTAAAAAAACTCAATAGTTTTTTCTGTGATGTACTGTTGAACGATCGAAGCTTCCAGACGGTGATAATTCTTTGTATATCCTTTAAAGATCTTCATGTATCACTCTACTATATACATCTAGTGTAAATAAACTGGACCACATATTTTATTCTCACTTACTATATGAACCATTAAGTGAACCATAATGTCAAAAAATGACAGAGGGAAAACATCTCTAATTGACACAAGATAATTGCATCCTCATGTTCCAACTCATCTAAATTTACAAGATAAATGAATTTACTGCATTTAGCATTGAAGAATAAACACAATCCGGTTATAGTTAACCTTACATTTTTTGGAAAAACGCCACAAATAGCAACTGGTAGAAAGTTGTTGCATCAAGACATGACAATCATGAGGCTTTAAGCCATTTAATTTGAGATGTTTCATTGAGACAAGTTTCTTTGCATTAGATGAGTACCCTTTGCGAGCTTTGATACCCTGTAAACAATCAGATAAACTTTTTTCCTTTTTTAGATTAAGGGATTTGGAGTGATATCAAACTCTTGCTTTCCATTAAAAGCCTTCCGCAATCTACGGTATGGATGATTAGGTCTTAGAAATCCATTTTGTAATTGGTGGAATCATGTATCATCTTCACATATAGGACACACTTTGTGTTCCTTGACACTGTACCTAGACAAATTAGTGTATGCATGAAAAACATTGATTGTACAAAACAACAGGGCATGCAACTTAATGTTATAACCTATATACGCATCATGAAATTTAACTCCTTCCTCCCACAAAAGTCTTAAAATATAATCAATGGTATTAAATATACATCTATATTTTTTCCTGGTTGTTTTGGACCCAAAATCATCATTGATAACATCATATATTTGCGCTTCGTGCACAATCACTTAGATAGGTTGTAAATTATGAGACGAACGAACCATGAAGTATGGATAGTACTCAAATTACCAAACGGGTTTATTCAGTTGGTGGAAAATCCAATCTTAAGGTTCTTTGACTCTAGGGAAAAATCTGGAAACAACAAATCAATTTTCTTCCTTTGCAATGAATCAACTACATGGCGAATTTGTCCATCACAAAGTCTTTCATCTACAGGCCATCTAGTATTCTTTGCATGATTTTCATTAGCAAAGAGTCTCTTAAACCTTTGAAATGTCGATAGGTGGCACATCACCTTGCAAGAAACATTCTTTATAGTTACACCATCGTCATCTTCAACACTATTGTCTTTATGGTTGTAGCATGACTCCCCACACTTTGGGCACACCTTTAAGTTTTCATACTCTTTCCTATCTACCTATATAAGAAAATCTAAGGCTCTGGAAATCTCTTTTCTGCCCTTCCCTATATTACTGCCACCTCATCGAAATGAGGGTATTTTTTGTCCACAATTTACTTTTTGCAACCAAATTACCATTGTTAGCAAATTTCAAACTACTATGTTTCTCTTTACACACATATTTCATTTCTTTTCTTCCAATTAGTTAACTTCCAACTATATCTTTCTACTATTTTTCTACTTTTTCTCTTCCCAATGTTCTCTACTCCATCTGAACTTTCTCTCTTTCTTCCTTATCACTCTCCCTCTTTCTCTCTTTCTCGTCCTTTCTCCCATACTCGCTGTCGCACTGCTTCCTTTTCTTCTTCATCCATGTTCCTCTTCTTCTTATTCCATCTTCGTCTTCTACATTTTTCTATAGCAATCAAATGCAATAAACCGATGATCTATGAGAATGATTTACAAATATTACTGATGATCCGAAAAACCCAGATCTTTTCTCAACAAAATCTCTTACGAAGCCCTAGCTGAAACTGAAAAGGCCATGAACTCATCCTACAGATGCCGCTTCATACATTGTCAAAGGTATGTTCTAAAATCTGGAAGGTTTTTGAACTTTCGTTCTTGAATCCTTTGATGTGTTGTTGTGGGTTTCTCGCTGGTGGTTGAGGAATAACGTGTTGGCTGAGGAATAATGTGGAGATGTGTTATTTGAAACTTTGTAGAAACTTATTTTTGTTTTAGTTATTACATATTTGGCTGATGATGGATATAAAAGTGGTTGCAGATTTGATTTGATTTATTGTTTATAAAAAGGTCATATACTTTGATATCTTTTCTAAGTAAATCTTTCTAAAATGCTTAAAGAAAAGTGGTTGCAGATTCGAAGATGGATTTATGACAGTATTAACAGATATGGACCAAAAGAATGCTCAAAGAATGGAAGATTTTTGAGAACAATCTGCCAGGTTAGTTTTGCAAAATAGCTTGTAATATTCAACTTAATACTATATTTCCCTTTTTTAAGTATTGACTCTTTTCTTTTTCCCTCATTAGATTCAATAGACGTTCGATTATATGAATGAAATATGGATTTCATGAAGGTTGTAATTATTGGAGCAGAATGGACTCCTTACCATAATGGTCTTTTCTTTTTCGATATTTATGGAAATGAAATTTAGGTCGGTATTGAATATGAGGCTTTATCAATGTTTGATCTGCAGAATATTGTGGTTTCAGTACCTCTGCTCGACTTTGCTGGCCTTTCAGTACCTCTGTTATTGGAAGTGAGTCAGTGCCTTCCATTAGTGATGGCTTAGGGAATAATCCGGCATTGTCATCATCTGGTGTTCTTTGGCAGATGTGTTACCTTCCAATTTGTACATTTTTTATACGTTGAGGATTTAAATCGACCAACTTTATTATTTCCTCTCAAAGTATCATTGAGGTTATGTTTTTGTAATTATGATAGGTCCTGGGGTAATTGTGTTATTTGAATTCTTACGTTCATGTATATCACTATTTAGAAGTGTTTTGATGAAAATCCCATTGAATTTTGTATGGACCTTTGGTTCTGTGACAGCATGAACAATTGAAGAGGCATGGTTTGATTCAGCTATAGTGTTTGAGCAGGTCCTTAGTATCATTTTTTATTCCACTGGTGCAATATATAATTTTTGAGGAATATGATTCAAATAGGTGTTTCTTTAAAATCTGTAGTGTTTCTAAAATTTGTTGATCCATCTCATTGTCGTTGTTTGAGTGCAGGTTGGGGCTGGAAGAAGTGTCTAAAGGATTCAGGGTTCATGATACATGGTTAGTGTTTTTACAGCTGCTATCGAGGCTTCTGCTTTATTCATTCAACCTAAGGTATTGTTTCTTATCATGTTGCGTATAACAGAGTTGTTCTTTATGGTGCTGGACATGGTTTACGTGCTGGACCTATGAATCTATGAATCAGAAATAATTGCTATGAATCAGAGTTGATCTGTTTAGGTTTTTTAACTGATACTGAACTAATTATTATGGTTCTTATTAGTTTACGTTTGGTTTGTCAGATAATGAAGATGAAGATAACGTTGGACTGTGTAAATCATAATTTGGTCCTTCAACTTGCAGGTTCTACAGGCTACAGGCAATAGTTTACTCAAGTAAAATAACATCGTGCAAGAATAGACTTTCATTCTGGTTTTAAGTGTTTTTCTTGCTGTAGTTTCATTTTTTTTATAATCAAACAATTAACAATAATTAAATGGTCCTTAGCTTTAAGTTGTCTAAAATTTTCAGACACAACTAAGGGCTTGACCTAAGAAGATATTGAATCCAAAATCTTGAAGTCACAGGAGAAACTACCTTTTGATGTGAGTGCATTATAGTTTATAACTTTTTCTATTACTTAGTCACTTCCATATGGCTTTCATGCCATATCATATCGGTACACGTTTTCCAACTTATCATTATTCTTCCCTGTGGCAGCCTATTTGTCGACACGGGTTTGTAGTTTAAAAAACATTTTTTTTTCATTCGTGTTTCTATAACATGTTGTAATTTTCAATTACAGTTACGACGTTTCTTTTGTCATTCGTTTTCTAACTAATGTTTTGCAGTATTGAACCATGGTTAAGACATTACAAAATATTATTGACTCATTCAGATAATGATCACAAAATATAAGTCTGTCATTCTCATCAAGCAAGGAGCTGAGCCGTTAAGTTTGAATGACCTTTCTAACTGTTGAATACATATACAGAAACAGGAAGCGAATACATAAACAGAAACCGGTAAGTCTGTCATTCTCTGCTGGAAAATATATTTTTGATTAAATTGCTCCTATGTATCTTTTTTTAGGAAGCATAACCTATCATCTTTGTTTAATGCTGCAAAATCACCTAAAGAAACAGGAAGCGGAACCATTCTAAAGGGATGTTGCTAAACTAAACCATCCAGCTAGACATTTTGTTTCATTCACGGTTACTTTGTTTTTGCATTTAGATTACATTAAGCTTTCAAATCTGTTAATTTGAGTATTCTTATGTTTTTAACTCAACAGTCATACTATGTTTGTCAAATTGTTTATCTAAACAGATCACATTTGTTATTTATATCTCATGTTACGTTACAAATTAATTGTTCATGGATGCTTTTCATTTCATTAAATGACCAATAATTCTATACATTGTATTAGCAACTACATGGTACACTTAACAATCAACCCTCATTATTAATTTGCCTCTCAATATTCCAACTTTACAGTTTCTAAAGTATTAACTCATTTCTATTTCCAATTTAGGGGGAAGGTTCAGAGTCACAACCCTCAGATATATTCATGCCTCCTATACTCTATATAACACACCAAAGTTCAAGAAGACAGTAGAATTTCTATGGCATCCAACCACAATATCAATGCACCAGACCATACTGATGTCCAGACACCACCACCAGAGCCTACTGATGTCCAGACACCGCCTCACCTGCAACCTTCACCCCATTTGCAACTACCAGACGATAGCGATCAGTGTGTCGACGACCAACCAGCTCTACAGGTTTGGCCTTTACAAATTCTGCACGTTTTGTTCATCAATATATCTTTCTCTGCATTTCTTAATCAATAAGTCTTTCTGTACATAACATCAACAGACCCAACAAAATATCCAACCTGCAGTCCACAATGAACCCCTTCCTGACAACCAAACACCTTCGGATGTCCAACCACCTACGGATTTCCCCCCCGCTGAACCCGACCAACAGCCTCCCCAGTTTCAATCACTTCTGCAGGTGCGACCGATATAGATTTCTTCTCACTAAACGTTAATGTATTATGTTGATGTTAGCCGACGGTCCCTTATTTTTTGAATGTTCACACTTTTCATAAACTGCTTTTCTTCTTAAGGTACATGCCCCTCGTGCGGTACATAACAGAGGAAAGAGGAAAAGAAAAACAAAAGCATCCAAATATCTGAGCAAATGTACATTTGATGATTCTGATGAAGCCGAAGAACGCAACTACGAACCGGTTGATTCTGAAGATGACGATGAGCAGGACTATACATGAGAGAACTCTATGTTTGGCTGGAGATTTAGAGATTCAGATTAAATTTTCAACTTATTTTTCAATTTTGTTGATGTCATTTTCTATGAATTTTGTGTTTGCAATCTCATTTTGTATCAATTCTGCTGTTTAAAAAAGACCTGTTTTTTATGAACTTTAGCAGCCATGGATGATTGTTTTGTACATGATTGCGTTTGTCATTGGTTTTGTATTTTGTCTACTTCGGTGGTGACATAGTGGCACATTTGAGCTCTATTTTTTTATATTTGTTTCATCTTTTATCAAGGCAAATTATTCTATTGACACAACAGCAATAGCCCCACACAATAATATGTGATATGTATGTACAAAGATTATATTTATTTTAACGTTAAACATTAGTATTCCATATCTTACTATTTAGATTTTAAGTTAACTATAAATCTTCTTTTTTTTTTTGTTTTTTTATACAACTTTAACTATAAAGCTTTATATGTTATATAATTATTATATATTAATTTAAGAGTTACCCAGTTTACAAATTCTTTTTAAATGTTTAACTTTATTCTGTAATCTCCTATCAAACTGATGACAATTCCGCGGTCCTACAAATAATAAATTTGGTTGGTAAAACAATTTTTTTTCTGATTTACATTTTTATTTCATTTTTAAATAATTAAATTGTTTATTAAAATATATTTATATAGAGATGAAAATTTAAAACCATTTTAATTTTCTCTTTTATAAATAATACACTAATTTTATTAGTCAATTTTGTCTTTTTTATTTTATTTCATTTTTCTTATTATTTTTTTATTTTCCTTTTCCGTTCAGTCTGTTAAATTTGTAGTATATGATGAGTACAAGTTTTTAGAACTCAACTCTTAACGATACATGCATTTGAATGAAAGAAAACTCCATGAATTAGAACAGGGCAAAACTTTTCAAAAATTTTTAAATATATATTTTATTAAAAATTTGACTTTCTTTTATAAATATATATTTTTAAAAAAATTTGACTTTCTTTTATAAATATATATTTTTTAAAAAATTTGACTTTCTTTTATAAATAATTAATAATTTTCGTACATTATTTTTGTTTTTCTTATTACCATTTTAATTGTATTTTAAAAACACAAGTGTGCATCCCACACAAGTATCGTGCGAAGGACTGGGTCACACCTGTACCGTATGAGCGCACGAGTAACCAGATCAAAATAAGTGTGAATGCACGGGTAATACACAGGTACCGTGTGAACTCACAGATAATATACCAATACCGTGTGAACGCACGGGTAACCTTACCAAAGACACGGGTAACACATCAGTACCGTGTGAACTCACGGGTAACACACAGTACTGTGGTAATGCACTGGTTCCCAAGCCAAAATTATTGTGAACGCACGGGTAGTACACGAGTATCGTGTAAACGCAGTGACGACCGGGGCAAAATCGGTGTAAACACATTAATATCTAATATTGTTTTTTTGAAATTATTTTTAATTTAACATAAATTTTTTTTAAAGATAATATATGAATAATTGAAATATATATTATTGATGTCTTTCTTTTAAAAATTGGACATTTGATACAATTTTTTATTTTATTTTAAAAATACGTCTTTCATTTAAATATTTATCTTTGATTCACTTATATTTTTATCCTTTACTACTTTATGTGATTTTTTTTTTAAATTAAATTTAAATATTTTCTATTTATTATTTGAATTTCATAATCTAATTGGTGACAATTCCGCAGTTCACTATTCTTTTGTGACTTATCAATATTTGATATTACTTTTTTTTATTAACACAATCCTTTAAAAATTGTGAGTTTAAATTTTTCACTGTCAAAATATATTGGTCCAATTTCAAAGGTCCGCAGCGGAACCCGTGCGGATGCACGGGTATCCCACTAGTATAATATGTAATCATTACAACATGCATGTATTTTGACATAGTGCAAACCCATTGGACACAATATCTTCTTGGCTCACAACTACGGTTCAGCAAAGTGTTAACCTCTGGAAGAATTTCTTGCAAAAATTTAAGCAATTTAGTGAAACTTTTATCTGTCCACCCACCTCTTGCCTTAAGATTAATTAGTCTTAAAACAATTGACAATCTTGTATAAATTTTGCACCCCAGATATAATGACTCTTCCATGTCTCTTTTCAAAGTTTCTTCCACATGAGCTTTATTAAAAACATCTACTACAATATCACGAATCATGTCTTCTAGAGTATCATTCATAAATTCATCAAATTCAACTAAATGTGATGCAGTTCTTTTTTTGTCACTTCACCATGCCATACCCATTTCGTGTAATTTTTAATAATTCCATCACAACCTAAATTGTTGAATATAACATCCCTTTGATGTTTTTGCGTATTTCTACAATTTTTGAAAGGACACCAAAAAATCTCATTATCACCAGGAAGGTTTTTTTCTACGAATTCACAAAATTGACTTAATATATTGACTTTCATCCTATTACGATCCATAATAAAATACAACTTCTAAAATAAAATACACAAGTACACAACCAAAAAAATGAATATTTCATCTCAATAAAACAATAATAACAACAAAAAACGACAACTAAAAATACCTAAAAAACAATACTACATTATACCTTCAGTCTCTAAAACCATAACAATAACAACAACAACAACATTCACGACAGCAGCAACAATAACAACATCAACGATGCGACAACAACAACAACAACAAGAACAATAACAAAAAGAAGATCAATAACAACAATAACAAAAACAACAACAACAACAACAACAACAACAAAAACAACAACACAACAACAACAACAACAACAACAACAACAACAACAATAACAATAACAACAACAACAACAGTCACGGAGACATTCTTACAAACCGGAAATGTGATGAGAGACTTAAAAAGTATTGGTTTGAGGTTCGAACTTCCTACTTGGTGAAGATTAAAAATGGTGTTTTAGTTTGTTAAGTGGAGAAGAATGGTGTTCCTATCGCTCGTTGAAGAGGAACGATGTTCCTTTCGTTCGCTAGGGTGCAAAAAGTGAATGGTGTTTAACATTCTGATAAAGGAATAAAATATTGTTTAGAGTAACCAAGGTAAAACTGGATTCAATTTAATTTTATAAAATATATTTTAGAGTATTTATCTGGATTTTTTAGAAAATTAAGGGATAAGATGATTTATAAAATAAAAGCGCCCTTTTGGCTCTAAAAAATATAAAATTGCAGGAGTTGGGAATCGAAGCTCAAACTTTGAGCAACATTTTATGTAGATTTTTTGTAAAACCAAGGTTTAAGATTTAATATATATATATATATATATATATATATATATATATATATATATATATATATATATATATATATATATATATACAGTAGCGGAATCAGGATCAGAATTGCAAGTATTAAAGAGAAGTAGTAGAGAGAAGGCAGAGCATATATATAAAACTTAGTTCTTTTTTTTTAAGTTGTTAATACAAAGAAGAGAAAATCCCTATATATATATATATATATATATATATATATATATATATATATATACCAGTTGTATACAGCAGCGGAATCAGGATCAGAATTGCAAGTATTAAAGAGAAGTAGTAGAGAGAAGGCAGAGCATATATATAAAACTTAGTTCTTTTTTATTTAAGTTGTTAATACAAAGAAGAGAAAATCCCTTTATATAGGGAAACAAAGGCTTACTATTTAAGCCGGTAAAAGCAACAAGTTATAGGTAAAACCAAAAGGTGTATTATTAACGCCGAGTGCTCTCTGGGCCCCATCGACACATCAATAATTCACAAACAAACAAAAACTAAACTAATGGCAGACATAAGTACCTAACCGGGCCCTATCGTGGCCTGAACAGAAAGATTCCTATCTATAGCATTATTGTTATTTTTAAACTGACGCCATAGTCTTGAGAATTATTGTGGAGCCCTAGTTTCATCTTTAGTCTTCTGAATCATAGACTGGAGCATGGCATCCCAGAAGTCTTCTGCAGTTGGATCTTCTTGAGATTCTCCTGCAGGGCAGTCAAAGTTGCTAGAATCCATTGATCCCATGGAAGAGCTAGTCTTCATAGACACATCGTCTTTAGATAATTTTGATGGAAAGGTATTGAAGAATTGTGTCTTCATATGGTCTAGTGTTCTAACCATGACTTCTTCTTCTGATTCATTGGGATATTTTCTCTAGAAGAAGTTTTTTAAGTGTCCCATGGACATTTGATGGGAGCTTTGATCTTTGACGGCATGATTTTCGTCTTCAGCAATGGTTTCTTGGATCTGGACAACCTTATTTTTAATGTCCTCAGTGCTCATTTTTTGCCACCATTTATAGAATAAATTTCTTTCTAAGATGGGAACATTAAATTTATCTTGAGATATGGTTATAGAATATCTCCATATCCAAGGAATCTGATATTTAACAAAGAATAGAAATGGACATTGTCCTGTTATCATTTTTTCAGACAAAATATTTAATATAAGCGGGCTATTGTCACCCCAAGGATTGTATAATTCCATTATTTCTTTTGGTAAAATTTATAGGGAAGGACCAAATTTTGTCCACCAAGCATATAACTAATTTGGTATGGGTCTGTTAATCACCTCAGGATTAACTGAGAAGAACCAAGAATGTTTGGTCTTCGGATTTTGATAATAGAATGCCTGGGTGAAGGCCTGGACATAATCCCAATAATTGAAGTAAATATAATTACCTTCTGCAATTCTAATAGCCTTTTCTCCATTTGGATTTAGGCCTCATTCTCTTGGAGATAAAACTTTATTAATGTGACATTTACTGAAGTTTATAAAACTCTCTAGGTTATTATTTTGGTAATGGTGGGTAATGGTTACTGATTCAGTAACTGATAACAGGATTTCCAGATGAGGTCTTGCTTTACCGAAAAGACATGGATAACCTCTAGATTCAAGGTATCTGGTTTTGATGGAATTTCCATCATTTGGATTCATTTTAATATCCTCGTCATCAATTTACATGATCTTTTCTGTAAATGGGTTTTCAAAATACTCAACCACTTGTTCTTGAGGGGGGTCATTGGCCGCAATCTCTTTGTAAGATATAATCTTCTTTGACGATGAAGAGGAAGGTATATCTTCCTTTTTTGAGGCCTGTGCAGGCAATTGCTGCATATTTCTTCCTCTGTAAACTGTAGTACAATCCCCTATTAGGGGAACATTTGTTTCGTTCTGGGGTAACTTATTGTTACTCCCTCTTCCACCTCGG
This sequence comes from Lathyrus tuberosus, assembly GCA_022829125.1. Taxonomy (NCBI): domain Eukaryota; kingdom Viridiplantae; phylum Streptophyta; class Magnoliopsida; order Fabales; family Fabaceae; genus Lathyrus; species Lathyrus tuberosus. Next base: position 25,924,545 of record JALAZF010000012.1, on the reverse strand, counting down.
CCATTGCCTCGGCCTCTTCCCCTATACGGGGTGGTCATTTCCCTGCAAAAATTCACGGGTTAGATAATCAGCTAGTGAATTATTTTCACCTTTGATATGTTTAATATCAAACTCAAACATTGATAATTGAGATTGCCAGCTAGCAAAAATTTGTTTTGCCACAAGATTCTTAACATCCTTTTCAATTATAGATTTAGCAGAGCTGCAATCTATTCTTAATAAAAAAAATTTATTAAGTAGATCATCCTGAAATTTAGAAATACATTTTATAATAGAAAGCATTTCTTTTTTAATGGTTGAATATTTAGATTAAGTGGGATTCCACTTCCCAGAGGTAAATCTAACTAAGACTTCTTTAGAAGTTTCAGGGATAACTTGCTTAAGAATCCCTCCATATCCTAAGTCGGAAGCATCAGTTTCAAAAATTTTGAAATACTAAGGATTAGCAAGAGACAAACAAGGAAAACATTTAACCTTGCTCTTAATTCTTTGGACTACTTCAAAATGTTTGTTAGTCCAAGGGCCAGGATTTTTCTTTAACCTAGCGTGTAATATGGCTGTATCATTGGAAAGATTTTCATAGTAATCAGCAATATAGATAAGACTACCAAGAAATATTTGTAATTGCTTTTTATCAGTAATTTTGTTTGGTAATTTAGAAGAAAAATCTATACTTCTTTGAATAGGAACAATTGTTCCTTGGTCAATTTCATGACCTAAAAATCTAACTCTTGTTTGAAAAAGTTTCATTTTAGGAGCGGATATAACCAAACCATTGTGCTTGATTAAACCCTTAAATAATTTTAAGTGTTTAATATGTTGGTCAATAGTTTTAGAAAATACTAAAACATCATCAATATAAATAATTATGAATTTCGTATAAGGATTGAAAATATCATTCATAATATTTTGAAATTCAGAAGGGGCATTTTTAAGCCCAAAAGGAAGAACGTTCCATTCTTAATGGCCGAAAGGTACAACAAAGGTTGTTTTATACTTATCAGATTCATTAATTTGTATTTTCCAATATCTGAACTTCATATCAAATTTAGAAAAGATTAAAGCACTATTTAATCTGTCAAGTAAATCCTTTTTATTAGGGATTGAATATCTAATCCATTTTAACACCTTATTAAGGGGTTTATAATTAATGACAAGTCTAGGAACGCCATGTTCCATTTCTGCTGCATTGTTAACATAAAGAGTCGTGCAGCTCCAAGGAGATTTGGACTTTCTTATTAAATTTTTTCTTAGAAGAGAATCAATTTCCTCTTTGCATAATTTCATCATATCATGATTCATTTGGGCTGGTCTGGCCTTTGTGGGAATCTGACTTTCATTAAAGTCATCAAGATAAGGTAGAGAGATAACATGTCTCTTTCTGTCACAAAAGGCATTAGGAACATCATTGCAAACTTCATTTTTAAATTCTTTATCAATAATTTTGATCTGCTATTTTATGTCGTTGTTATTTAGTTGTTCATTAACATTCAAAGAATTAACTTCTTCTTTAAGAAAGAACAAATGTTTTCTTTTATTTAAAAGGATATCTCTGACTTCATTGATCATCTTAGTGTGAGGGTCAGTAATAAATTCAAAATTTATTTTTTTATCATTTATTACTGTGGCAATTCCCTTTTGATCCACATTAATCAGAGGCATGATTTGATGTAAAAAGGGGGTTCCTAGGATAATTCTATGGGTTAAATTTTTAACCAAAATAAAGTGAGTGGGTAAACAAACATTTTTGTTACAAACATAAGCATTAGACAGTTTGTAATTAACTGTTAGCTTATCTCCACCGGCTTGAGTAAGAGATTAGGTTGTTTTAACAAAATATTTGGTAGGGATAATTCCTTCTTGAAGGCAATTAAGGTCAGTTCCACTGTCAATTAGTGCGACTTCATATTCTAAAATAAAGGTTTTATTAACTACCAAAGTGATTTTTACAAACCATTTTTGTGAAGTTACTCTATCATGGAAGGTACAAAATTCATTATTAGTAGAAGGACTATGTGTGGAAGATCCTTCAATATTTAGGACAGATGGTGCCTCATCCTTTTTAGATTCTAGAAAGGTAAGTCTCTGAGATAAAGACTGGTTAGTATTTTTTATTTGAGCTATCTCAGCCTTTAAGAGATTCATTTCTCTATTAAGATCCATAACTAAAACAGGAGTTTCACGGATGTTAGATTGTTGGAATCTAGATAAAGCCTCACTTAATTGGTAAGGTGCTTCAATTATAAGAGGAGACTCTTTTTTAGAATTCTCTTTGATAAAGAGTTCCATCATCTTTCTTCTCAGCTTATTATCTGGAATAGACTCTAGAGCTCTCATAGCTTCATCTTGCTCAGAGGTTAACACGTTAATATTTAACCCGTTCATCTCAACAATAGATTTCCAGTAATCAAGTTGATTACATTGACATTTGTTATTGTCAAAACATCCAGAATAATCTGAAGATGATTCATAGATTATCTCAATATCTTCATCAGAAGAGTAGTTTTCAGATTCATAATTGAGCAGAAGAAATTTCTCTAATTGAGAGCGTAATTGTTCGTCTTCAATGTTATTTAGAGTCTTTTTGGTCCAACATTGGTTGGCATAGTGGCCGGCTTTGCCACATTTATGACACGTAATATCAAGTCTTTTTTATTTCCTCTTCCCTTTTGGGTCAAAAGGTTTTTCTTTATGTCTACTTTTATTAAAGTGACATTTATTTCTATTTTTCTTATAAGGATTTTTATAAGAATTTCGAGATTTATCCTTGTAAGATTTATTACGGAAAATTTTTCCTTTATTCTTTTGTTTATCTGGAAATTTTCCAAGATCAAAAGCAAATTGATCACGAAATTCACCTAATTGGTGTTTCTCAGAAAGCTTTTGTTTCTTTAATTGGTTTTTGAGCTTTATGTCATTACATAAAGTTAATCCTTCATTAACACAAGTGCTAATAATATGACCATAGGTAAGTGTCATACCCCAAATTTTGACCACTAAGATTTCCCATCATTGTGCAAATCATGACCACAATATGGATGAACTTTCATACTCATTAGTCTCCCTAAAGATGGGTGAGCATTCACTACAATCAAAGAATTAGGGTTTCAAGCCCTCTCAGAGCCCTTAGACAAAGGATCAATCAAGGAATGACATGATTTTCAACTTTTCTAACCTCTCAAACATCCACAAAGGATCAAGAGGACTCCCACATCAAGAAGCAAGCACAAGGTTGCAGCATTCCAAGTGGATTAAGCCTCAAGATCGCCAGTGTCACCAAATTTGGGTTTTGATCAAATGAGGCCTCCAGATGGAAATTTTCATCTGGGCATGAGCCAATGCTTCAAAGCATAACCCAAGGAACTCTAAGGGACCTCATGGACCCATTCATCAAGTCAATTTAGCCTCAGGGATGCATTCATCAAAAATCAGGAATTAGGGTTTCTTGACCTAATTCACCCCTAAGTTGACTTTTGGGACAAAACATGAGCCAAGACCTCAAGACATGATTTGAGGGTCTCCAATGCACTACATTGATCCATTTTAAACAATGGATTGATCCAAGAAGCTTGATTCACAAGTTTCAAATTCATCAGGACTACAACTAGGGTTTTGAGGGAAAAGTCAATTGTGCCTTTGACTCTTTGACCAAGACATGCTCCCAAACCTTGGGACATGATTCAAAACACCCTATAACACCTATGGAATCCATCCATAAAGTTTGATTTAGGTCAAGGACTTGATTTCATAGAGGATCGCACAGTTTGGAATTCATCTGATAAAAAATCAACTGTACCAAAAAGTCAAAGTTTAACTTTTTGATTTTTTGATCAATTATGGTTCCTTAACCCTAAAATGATGTTAATGTGTGATTGGAATCATCATTCATCAAGAAAAATCAAAGAAAGTGGGATAACTTGTAAAAGGGGTAACCATAAAAACTTAGAAATTTTCTAAGTTATGGAACAAAGTGGCTAGGGTACCAACTTCCAAGGATCATAACTTGTGATCCAAGTAACCATTTTGGCTGATCCAAAGATGGATTTGTAGCTATCATGGCATACTTTAAAAGTGTCAAGTACACCTCATTCCAATTCCTTATGGATTTTAAGTTATGGAATGATCAAAATGGCTGAAAATACAAAAGTGACATTTTTCCAACACTTAGTGAAATTTTCACTAATTCAGAATCTATTTCACTTTTTTTCAAAATGTAGGGGAATTTTTCACTTGGATCCAAAACGTTTCAAGACAAACTATGATCACACATGTGTTGTATCATAAGAGAGCTTTCCAAAATGTCCAAGAACCCCATGAAATTCCACTTAAGCTAAGAGTTATAACAACTGTAACATGCCTTGCTGCAACTGTCATGGCAAGGCAGAATTTTGCACTTTTGCTCGATTTGGAAAAATCAGATAATTCCAAGCCTTGTCATCATTTTGGACACATCTGAGGATCAAATCCAAGGGGGATGATCTGATTTCCATGCCTCCAAAGTCTTTGGAACTACAAATAGCATGCCAAACCTAAAAATCCTAAAAGGGGGACAAGACTCCAATTTTGTTTTTGAGCATTCAATGGAAGCACCAAGGTGGCATGAACTGAGCCTTTTCCAACTGAATGAGTCAAGGATGATCTCTGAACTAGGGAACCAAAGGCATGTGCTCTAACCTCAAGTCAATGGCTAGAGGAGACTTAAGATTCCAAAGTGTCACAATTGGCCACAGACTTGTACTAGTTGCCATTCCCTATTCCTTGCAAAACAAACTTGCTCTACTATAAATAGAGCTCATTTGTGATCACTTTAAGTACACCAAAGGCCTACAACAGTTTCCTTTCTCAAAGTCATCTTCTCACTCTCAAAAATGCCTTTCTTAGCAAGTCACTATCAGATTTTTCAGTAGAGGGCAATTCCAACTAAACCAATCACACACACACACACACCTCATAAACATCATATAGAAGTGATCCAATCACTTAAACAACATATGGAACACCAATTTCACAAAATCACCAGCCAATTGTTCAAGGTTTTAACCAAGTTACAATTGAGGTGCCATACTTTGTTCCAGTCCATGTCAGACCACTCCAAGCATGCAAACACATTCCATATGGTGTAGGGAAGCTGTTCAGATCATCACAACTCATCTGTTACACCTCCAACTCAAAAATCACATTGCTCTTGCTGTCATGACCTTCAAGTAAGCCTAAATTTAGTCATCTCGTAATGTATACATATTTCCTCGCACAATACTTTTGCTAAATGTTCATAATCATGCATAGAATGTTTCCCCTCAATTAATTGCTTTGTTTGAATCGTGTATCAAAATTCTCAGCCTTCATGCAAATTTTAGGATTCTTGAGGTTTTGTCTTGATTTCTTATTTAATGCTTAAAATAAATGAAATTAAAGACCATAGACATGATCGTGAGGTAAAAACGAGCAGATTGATATATCGATTGTGTAATTTCATCAAGTATTCAGTGAGATTGGAGAGAAAATGCAAATCAGGCAAACCCAGAACACGCGCGTGTTCTTCATGTGTTCTTGGCGCCCTTTTTTGAAAAATCAAATATTTGAGTTTTTGTTATTTTATTTAATTGATTCAAAAATTAATTTCTCTCTGAGTTTTAGAGATTTTGAGTTGATTCTTTTTTTAATAATTAACAAAAATGTTAAAATATTTTATTTTGCCAAAAATTCCCAAAAATATTATTTATTTCATATACTTGATATTTTTGCAAAGAATTAATCTTTTAATTGTTTTTTAACATTTAAAATATTTTTTCCTCCTTGATTTTCTAAACTCAATTGGTTTCCAATCATTTTTTGGATAAAAAGATGATTTTTGAAACATTGGTCCAAGATCACCACTCATTTTTCACATGTTTTCAATACTTTTTATTAATTTTTAAACAAAATTAATTCATTTTTAAACAAATTAGGGTTTTGATTAATTCAACCCTCACAAATCTTTTTCAAACACTCATGGGCCTCTAATAGAGTGTAAGACCCATCCCTTTTGTAAATAAAACATTTTTAGGCCTTACACATTGTATAAGTCCCTCTGTATATTTTCAAAAGTTCGGCGTGATCGTCGCCTTTTTTTACAAAACCAAATGGGCTTCTCCTTTAGCTATAAGACCCATCTTTGTTCCTTTTCAAACTCACTTGGGCCTCTAATAGAGTGTAAGACCCAACCCTTTTTTTAGCCAAACATTTTTGGGCCTCAGACAATTGTATAAGTCCCCAGGCAATTTTCAAAATGACGGTGCGATCACTGTCCACTTGGGCCTCTCCCTGAGTTGTTAGCCCCATCTCTTGTACAAAAAATACACTTTGGGCCTATAATAGAGTGTAAGACCCATCCCCTTTGTAAATACACCACTTTTTGTGCCTCAGACATTGTACAAGTCCCACTGTATTTTGAAAAACCTCGGTGCGATCTCTAATTTCAAACAAATCTCCTGGGCCTACCCTTGTGTTGTAAGTCCCGTTTCTTTTCTTTAAATAAACTTTGGGCTTCTAATAGAGTGTAAAGACCCAACCCTTTTTGTAAATAAATAACTATGGGCCTCACTTATTGTATAAGTCCCTCTGTACAGTTCTCAAACCACCTGGGCCTCTCCTAGAGCTATAAGCCCCAGCAATCTTTTCAAAGCACTTTCCCCTTTGATTTTGAATTCAAATATATGGCTGTTACCAAAACTTTCTTTAATTTCTTTGTTGAACAATTAACAAAACAGCATGGAAGCTCTACAACGGGTAAGTGTTTATCCGCTTTCATTTACTGCTTTCATATATATAACTGTATTGTGGGAAGCTGCACATGGTTAGTCATCTTTCATTCTTTTAAATACATGTCATATATATCTATTACTGTATTGTGGGGCTGCTTCACTGTAAGTCTTCTTTCACATCCTTTTACATACTTGTCATATATCAATCGTATATATACTAGTATAGTTATTTGGAGTTTTCCCCGGCAACTACGTCTAGAACTAGATAAAGCCTGTTGGTCACTCTTAAATACAAGCAAGACTAGATCTCCATAGGATTACCAGATATAGTCTTCCCTCCTCTTGGGGTTAAAAAATATGGAAACGTGAAAGGCAGCATTCTCGGTGAACCCTTTCTCAAACTGTCACTTATAGAAATTGTCAAAGAAACTCTACTCCCCAGAGTTGATCTATTCTCCGTGAATAGCATCTCTTAAGTTTCTTCCAAATTCTCAAACTTTCCTGGAATGATCTCTTCTCTGTGAATTGCATTTCTTGAACTTCTCTTGGTTTAGGGACCCACAGGCTTCCTAAAAGCATCCCCGCCTCCTCTTGGGCTTTGTACAAGGACCCTTCGACTTCTTAGAAGTTCTCATGCCTTCTCTTGGGCTTAATACAAGGACCCTGACGACCTTCTACAGGTATAGTCCAGATCTTAGTCATCCTTCGTCAGAGCTGTCTTTCTAAAAAGAGTCAACACTCTCAGACCAATTTTAGGGTTGATACTCATCCTTTAAATGAGTCGGCCTCGTCTTGGGCATCATACAAAAGATAAAACTCTACCAATAGACTTGGACAGTCTAAACACCCTTGAGTCTCAAATACATTCTCAAGTTTCCTCCAAAACATAGGAGAAACCATGGATTCTGGATTAATCTCCAGCAAGAGTTAAAACTTGTGGGTTCTATAACCCCGTCTTTCTCCTGAATTTGCCCAACCAGGGTCGGTTTATCATCAAGATGACATTATCTCAAATCAGAGCCTCGAGGTTTCTGATCTATCAACTCTTCAGCATTCCCCTACAAGAGTTGATTCCTTATATGGACCTGCCTCGGGATCTCAAGAATCCCCTGTAGAAGTTAGCCTCCTCTTAGGCTTCGTATAAGGACCCTTTCCTTAGCATACCCAGCCTCCTCTTGGGCTTTGTACAATGATTCTCCCCAGCGAAGCTAACCTTTTACGACTCTCTTGTTGAGTCGATCAATTACTTTTCAGACTCTCTTGTTGAGTCCATCACCTTTTCAGACTCTCTTGTTGAGTCAGACTCTTTTGTTGAGTCAATCACTGCCTCAGACTCTCTTGTTGAGTCAAATCACCTAAAAACACTCTCTTGTTGAGTCAACCCCCTTTTTTAGCCTCAACCTCGGGCTTTGTATGAGACAGATAAAAACTATTCTCTTGTTGAGACAGTCTTTTCTAGCTTCCTTTTAAGCTTGACATAAAGATTTCCCTCACAGAAATAGCCTCCTCTTAGGCTTCATATAATGATTTACCTTAGCAAAGATAGCCTACTCTTAGGCTTTCTCCAGCTTGTTCAACCACCATTTTGAGCTTCGTACAGGACAGATAAAGAAACTCTCTTGTTGAGTTAAACCCATTTAACCTCCGTCTTAGGTCTTGTACAAAACAATTGAAATATCCTCACCAGAGTCGATTAAACTTCAACCTTTATCTTGGGCTTTGTACGAGACACATCCAAAACTCCCCGGCGGAGTCAAAATCCCTTTTAGCCTCAAATCTTGGGCCTTGTACAAGACAGAAAGAACATTTTCCCCATAAAGTCAAACTTTTAGCCTCCTCTTAGGCTTTGTATAAGGACTTCCCCAGTGGAGTCAATCAACCTCTTAGCTTCAACCTTGGGCATCGATCAAGACACACAAAAATCAACAATTCCCCTTTAGAGATGACAAATTCTCTCTCAGTCAAAACCTTTAGCCTCTGTTTTGGGCTTTGAACGAGACACCAAAACATCTTTTCCTCCCTTAGAATAGGAGGAACTACGATTGCTCTGATTTCCCTGTCTCATTTAAACGGGAATACGTAGGCATAAGATTACAAAAATCTTAGCGAGCACACTAATCAAAAACTCTAGGTCCAGTACCTTCATACATCAATCGGAAAACAATCAGGTCTAATATCTACCCAAATGCCTCATGAACAGTCAAGACACCCTATTTTTAACAAAATAACCTAAGAGAGACCCACTATCTTAATAGCATCTATAAACTAATAGTCATCTGTTTAAACTTAGTATACAATCAGGGTTAGTTGGAGACATCTATTTCCCTTCCTTTTACAGGATAAAAACTGAATCGAACTGTAGCATCCAAAGCGATAGTGATTCGAAACCACAAAAATCGCGCTACAGAAAAATGGCGACCATAGTGGGAGGGATCATTCTCCTCCCATCTCTTAGGTAGAAACCTTAAAATACCACAGAAATGGTGACTCTGCTGGGGAGCCATTGTCTGTTAGGACTAGGATTATTATAGCTCTTAAGAGGTCTAGGATGATAGTTTTAGGATAATATATATACTGCTTTTCCTAATTGATATTCGTGTTTATTTTTCTGCTAATGGGAATGCGTGTGATGCCGCATCTGGTAAGATTGAGTATACACCTAAGATAAGTGATGGCACTAGACGGGTAATCTTACAGGGAGTGACTCCCAAATAAGAGACCTCGATCGACCATCGAATCAGTGGAGATGCCCTTTGCGGATTCAATGCCTATATGACTTTGGTTGTTGAAAGCAGATTATTCAATTGGGTTATCTGAGAAGCTGAGGATTTTAGTAGACTGAAAGCATTTTGTAGTGCGGAAGCTATCGGAAATAGTTGTCACACGATACTACCCTCATTTGAGACTACTCTAAGATACTACAGCTTGCTTGGCGATCCGCTTGCTGTCGTTATCCCAAGAGGGGTCAGTGATTTTGAGGATATGTACAAAAAATCAGCAGTATAAACCTTTGGGAATGGGTAGAGCCTTGACTTCATGACTTCGAACCTTTGACCCCACGTTTTTTCTATGTTTTTGTGTGCTGCATTCATACATTCATCTAAAAAACATTAAAACAAAGAAAATTTTCTCTTCTAGTCTCTCTTTTTCAAATTAAACTAAGGCAATGATTACAAATATCAGAGAGAAAGATTGCGTTATGGATTTCGGTAAAAGGAAGACTCACAAGTACACCTTCAAGGTTCCAAAACTAAAGGATTTAAGAGGGTTGTCAAGGATGATCACCAACCCTGAGGCTTTCAGAGCTAAGTATGGAGGACTGCTATCTCTGTTAAGGGTCCATGTAATTGAAGGAATCCTGTCCACACTCATTCAGTTCTATGATCTGGTCTATCACTGTTTCACATTCCCGGATTATCAGCTAGCACCAACACTGGAGGAGTAATTTCACCTGACTGATTTACCTATCACTGATCACGCTCCCTTTTCTGGACTGGCAGAAATTCCAAGAGATCAAACCATTGCAAGAGCAATCTATTTGGACGAGTCAGAAGTCAGGACTCACATGACCACTAAGGGTGGAATCCAAGGTTTGCCAGCCCAATTTTTAATAAAGAAAGCCCTGTACTTTGCTAGTATAGGGAACGTGACGGCATTTGAGAGCATCTTTGTTTTGCTCACCTACGAGTTATTTCTGTTTCCCAACATTGATAGCTTCGTTGATATCAATGCCATTAAGATCTTTTTGATTGGAAACCCCGTACCAACCTTGCTCGCAGATGCCTATTATTCTGTACACTTAAGGAATTTGTACAGTGGAGGAATGATCATATGTTGTGTACCACTGCTATACAAATGGTGCACTTCCCATTTTCCAAAGTCTGCTGCATTTTGGGATCCAAAGAGTACTTTGTGCTGGTCACAGCGAATCATGTCTCTTACCAACGCTGACATCGATTGGTACAATCGAATCTATGACGCAATCAGGATCGTTGACTGTTGTGGAAATTTCCCTAATGTACCCCTTATAGGAACTAAGGGAGGAATTAATTATCATCCAATTTTAGTTCGTCGTTAATTCTGATACCCGATGAGGCATGTTCCGCGTAATGCTAATCTGGAAGGTCTTTTCTTCAAGGAAGGAGAAAATGACAGGGAACTAAAGACGGAAATAGTGCATGCATGGAAACATGTTCATAGGAAAGGAAGAGAGTCTCTAGGAAGACCAGATTGTATCTCCGTGGAACCTTATCTCCACTGGGTACAAGCTAGAGCTCTCAAACTGAGGATGCCATACCCTCGTCACGAAGTTCTTCCGTTAAAGGAACCTGTCCTTTATTTTATGTCTGATACGGAAAAACTCCAGGTTACTCTCAACAAAGTTCAACAGGAGAGAAAGTCTTGGAGGAACAAATACCGTATTCTCAATGTGGAATGTAAGAAAATACAACAACTATTGAAAGATAAAGATGCTCTGATCGAGATTTTAGAGCAACAGGCTGTAGAAAGTCAAGAAGACCAAAGGAACTTGCTCGCTCCTTTCACTTGGCAAAGGAATGACAACCCGACGACGACCCAAGAGCCCCGGTCAAAGAAAAGGAAAGTACCAGAACCAGCACCTGAGCTCCCCTTAGAGAGGACTCGGGACCCATAAGTTTAGATTTCCTTTTTCAGCACTTTGTAAATTACTGTATTTCCATTTCCGCAATCTTTGAATTCAATAAAACAGGGTTTCCCCACTGTTTGATATTTGAAATCCAATTGTCGAAGTTTCTTTTGAATACCAAAAAATAACTAAATATAATTATTGCGTATCATCCATCATTCTCGCATAAACGCATTCTTCTTCCCTACGAATCTCACATTTATGTCTTGATTCTAGAGTCAAACTATCTCATTCGTACAATACTCGGGCCAACATTCAAAAGAAGATGGATAATCTCGAGGAAGAGAACAGAGAGTTGAGAGAGGAAATCGACGCTCTGAGAGAAGATCTGAGGAAGTTTCACAGTGACATGCAAGCTCTGGCAGTAGCCCAGATGCAACAACAAAGGACTGTGATCTCAAAGATCACATCGACGCCCATAGTGGAAAAGTGTGATCCTCGGTATAACATGCCAAAAGATCATCCCTGCGGCACACCACCCAACTATATCCTGGAAGGATATATTCCGCCGATCACTGAAGATTCGGAAACTGCAGCAGGAGCCGCTAGGCCTGAAGGTTACAAACTTCGGGAAAGCGAAGATGCCAGGGGCATGACAACAACTTATGAAGGTTACAAACTTCGGGCAACCCATTCGCGGTCAGGATCTATTTGGAAAGGACGCCTCAGACCTTTGTTTGGTGTTCCACCCAAATTTAAAGTGCCCGAATTTGAGAAATACAAGGGTAACTCTTGCCCTCAAAGCCATTTGGTGATGTACGTTCAAAGGATGTCAACACAGACAGAGAACCACCAGCTACTGATCCATTACTTCCAAGATAGTTTAACCGGTGCCGCACTCAAATGGTACATTGGTTAAAACTGCACTAAGATCACTACTTTCAGAGATCTCGGCGTTGCCTTCGTTCAGTAGTACAAATATAACCTGGACATGGCGCCAGACAGAGATTAACTCAGAGCCATGTCACAGAAGGACATAGAAATCTTCAAGGAATATGCTCAGAGATGGCGTGAAATTGCCGCTCAGATTTGTCCACCTCTTGAGGGAAAAGAGATGACAAAGATTTTCTTAAAAACCTTGAGCTCATTTTACTACAACATAATGGTCGCCAGTGTGCCCAGTGACTTTACTGAAATGGTCGGCATGGGAGTTCGTCTTGAGGAAGCAGTTCGAGAAGGACGTTTAGTTAAAGACGCTGGACCATCGAACAGTACCAAAAGATACGATAGTGCTCTCCGTAAGAAAAAAGAGCAAGATATTGGCAATATCTCTCTCAGAAAGCAACGGCGATGGTACCAACCAGTAGCAGCCGTAACTCCTACTATTAATCCCGCGCCTGTTCATATGTATCAACCTCAGGTTGCTCAGAGCCAACCGATTCAACAACAATTTTAGCAAAGGACACAACAACCTCTTCAGCAGGCTCGTCCTCAGTACAACAGCAACCGTACAATGCGACCACCGGGATTCGACCCTATACCCATGTTGTACGCAGAACTGTTTCCACTATTGCTAGTCAAGGGGCACGTCCAGACTAGGTCTCCTCTTACAATACCGAAAAATATGCCTTTTTGGTTCAAAGCGGATCAGACTTGCCCTTACCATCAAGGAAGACCAGAGCATAACATAGAAAACTGTCTCAGTTTCAAATCCGATGTGCAAAAACTTGTCAGGAGCGGGGTATTATCCTTCAGGGATACAAATCTAAATGTTCAGACGAACCCGTTGCCTCAACACGAGAAAGCTGCAGTTAGTTTGATAGAGGGAGAGTCTAACCACAGCTAACAAATTCATGATGTACTCTTATTGAGGGCCAACCTGGTCAAGATGCATCACATACAGAGCGGATACGGTCACATACTAGCTCACAATTATCACCAGTGTGATATCTGCTCTAAAGATAATCAAGGATGTTCGGTGGTGCAATCAGCTCTGCAGGAACAACTGGATCTTGGATGGATCCAAGAGCACCGAATTCGTGGAATCAACATGACTTATACGAATTCCAACATCATTAAAAACCACGACATCTGTGCAATGAATGTCAAGTTAGTGCCGATGCACTCATGGCAAAGCCAGCCTCATGATCTGCCTCGACACGATTATAATTCCTGTCTGACTTGCTCGGTAAACAATCAGGGATGTTCTTTTATACAAGAGGCCCTCCAGCGCTAGATGGATCTTGGATACATCCAGGACTATCATAATAAAAATCCTTATCAGATCAACATGATTCAAATCTTTGATATTTGGTTGATGAATACCAGCTTGGTGGAGTTAGACGCTAAGCAAGTACAACTCAGTTTTCTGAGTTCACATGAGTATCAGAATTATACAGTTTGCCGTGAGAGTGACCAAGGATGTGCTCTCGTTCAAAGAACCTTGCAACATTTGTTAAACCATTGGTGGCTTTAGATCTATCTAGAGGAAGACATGCAACAAGTCAGCATGATTAATGGGAACCCTACTAGGCATCGAAGTCAGGATGTCCGATCTATGGAAATAGACCTAGTAAGATTACACTGCATTCAAAGCGGATGTGGCCAGGTGCCACCACACAACTACGAGCGCTGTAGAGTCTGCTCGGAGGATAACCAAGGATGCTACCTCGTGCTAGCAGCCCTTCAGTGTCAGTTGGACTGCAAAGAGATTCAACTGTGTCCGAGTTCTGGATCAATCAATTTGATGCCCGACTATTTTGCTGATCAGATCAAAGATGTTGTCGTAATCTCCGATCCGGAGAGGACCAAAGATGTTTGTGCCATAATCCCTCTACTTGACAAATCAAGAATTCCTTTGGACAGTAGGAAAGTTCCCAACTAGGAACTAATTGAAATTACTTACAACGGTCAGAAATACGGTGCAACAATAATTGAGAATGGAAAGGAAACTCCATTACCCTCCGTCGTGAATATCGCAAACATCAGTCGAGTAACACAGAGCGGTCGAATTTTCAACCGAGGAGTTGGAGAACCTACCAAAGAAAAGAAACCTCAATCGAAAGTTTCCAATCCACCAGTCGGTCAATCCAGTGATCCCGACCTTTCAAAAGACAATGATGAGATGCTGAAGCTCATCCAAAAGAGTGAATACAACATTCTAGATCAGCTGTTACAAACTCCTTCAAAAATCTCGGTGCTGTCTCTTTTACTAAGTTCCGAAGCTCACAGAGAGGCTCTACAGAAAGTCTTAGAGCAAGCCTTTGTGGAACAGGATGTAACAATATGACAATTCGACAGCATCATCACCAACATCACTTCTTGCAATAACTTGGGGTTTAGTGATGAGGAATTACCAAAAGAAGGTAAAAGTCACAACATGGCACTCAATATTACATTCAACAGTCAGGACGATGCCTTAGCCAGCGTACTGATAGATACTGGATCGACTCTCAACGTTATGCCAAAGTCCACTTTAATGCGACTATCATTCAAAGGATCTCCAATGAGAGGCAATGAGGTCGTTGTCAAAGCATTTGACGGATCCCGAAAAATAGTTATCGGCGAAGTCGACCTTCCAATAACTATCGGTCCTCACACTTTCCAAGTCACTTTCCAGGTCATGGACATCCGAACAATATACAGCTGTTTGTTGGGAAGACCTTGGATACACCAGGCTGGGGCAATCACTTCAACACTTCACCAGAAGCTGAAGTTCGTCAAGAATGACCAACTTGTCATAGTCTGTGGAGAACAAGCCTTGATCTTGAGTAACTTATCGTTGTCCACTTGTATAGAACCTGAGGAAGTTGTCGGAACCTTGTTCCAAGCACTTTTGGTGAGCAATGAGAATCAATCAGAGAAGGGAACCTCGATTTCGGCGTACAAAGATGCTCTCGAAGTGATAAAAAATAATAGTGTAAAGGGATGGGGACAACTTGTCATTCCTACTGATAACAAAACAAGGAAGGGTCTTGGTTTTTCATCAACCTGTACCCAGACAGCTACTAACGATGAAAGTTTTCATCCCATTCAGGACTTCTTCCACAGTGGAGGTTTCCCTCACCCAGTGCCTCAAGAAGTAGATACCATCAATGAGGGTGACTCCTCCAATACAGATGAAGAGTGGAAGTCCTATCTTAACAAAGACGGTTATATGTCGCAAGAAGAAGTGCCTACGCCATTCTGTTTCCCCATGCAGGATCCGAGATATATACCAAGATTAGACGTCAAAATGATATATGGAGATTGTGATCCGGAAGGATGCCATACTCCACCAAAATCATTAGAGGAGGACACTCTGATGAAAGATAAATTTGACCACGACTATTATGGCCCGATGGATGGCCTGCCTATCGGGCAGCCGTACCCAGGAGACTCGGGGCAAAAGAATCAGCCGAACGATGGATATCAGCTGAGCATCATTGAGAAGAATACATGCGTCCCCACCATCTCATGGGATCAACACTCAGGGCATTCAGAAAATACCCAGCACGACGATGAATTTGCAAAGATTGTAGGACTAGAATTCATCAACTTCGCTTTTCCTGAGGTCAACGTCATCGAAAGGGATGACTCCTCCAGTTCCAAAGAAGTGTGGGACATCTTAGGACAACCGAGTAGAAAGTACGACTACCTGGTCAAGTACACTGCTCCTGAAAGCTCTCGTATCAGGCTCGAAGACATCCATCCAACTGGATGGGGAGATTTACCTGAGAGCACAAATACTACGATAACTCTGCCTGGGAGACAGATTCCAACGATCCTGCTCCACCAAAAATCAGCGTTATTTCTGAAGACAAGTCAAGAAGGAAAGTACCAGACTTTGTGATTCACCGAGGAGTTCGCCGCCAATGGGTTGTTGTCAATGTTCCGAAAGTCGTTCATAAGTCAAAGTAATTGTCGTCTTTAACCTTTAACCATGCCCAGGTGAAATGGATGTTTTGATAGGGTTCACTTTCTGTAAATATCTCTCTTCACTTTGCCCAAACCAACGGAGTTTTGTTTTATAGGGCTGTAGTTTCAAGAATCGACAAGATCATAAATAAAATAACGTCGTTCTGTAATATCCGCATTAATCGCTATTTTCACTTTTCGCTTTTTCAGAAAATGGTAATCCTAAAAAACAACTCAAATAATAAAAACAAGCAGTTTTTAAAAAAAAAACACTGCACACACTCTTGCATTCTCTCTATCTCTTCTAAAAAACAAATCATCACGCATTGCAGATTGCTCGTTTTAAATCCCATTGAAACATACGATCCAATGCCTTCTCCCAACTTTGAATTCCCGGTATTCGAGGCTGAAGAAGAAAATGACGAAGAAATTCTAGAAGAGATCTCCCGATTACTTAGACAAGAGGAAAGGTCCATAGAACCTCATAAAGAGCCATTGGAAACGGCCAACTTAG
Organism: Lathyrus tuberosus; assembly: GCA_022829125.1. Classification (NCBI taxonomy): domain Eukaryota; kingdom Viridiplantae; phylum Streptophyta; class Magnoliopsida; order Fabales; family Fabaceae; genus Lathyrus; species Lathyrus tuberosus. Next base: position 25,907,786 of record JALAZF010000012.1, on the reverse strand, counting down.
GTTCAGAAGAGGAGAGAAAGGAAGTCAAGATTGGGGCACTGCTCAGTCCGACTGTTAAAGAGGGTTTGATAAAGATTCTCAAAGAGTTTCCCAATGTATTCGCTTGGTCCTATCAGGATATGCCAGGGTTGGATACCAGCATCGTGGAACATCATATACCGTTAAGATCAGAATGTCCGCCAGTAAAACAGAGGTTGAGAAGAACTCATCCAGATATGGCCATCAAAATCAAAGAGGAAGTACAAAAACAAATTGACTCGGGTTTCCTCGCCACATCAGAGTATCCTCAATGGTTAGCCAACATAGTACCAGTTCTGAAAAAGGACGAAAATGTCAGAATGTGTGTGGACTACAGGGATCTAAATAAGGCCAGTCCAAAGGATGATTTTCCCTTACCACACATTGACATGCTGGTATACAGTACAACAAATTTCAAAGTTTTCTCCTTCATGGATGGATTCTCGGGCTATAATCAGATAAAAATGGCGCCGAAAGACATGGAGAAAACCTCGTTCATCACCCCATGAGGAACTTTTTGTTAAAAGGTAATGCCATTCGGTTTGAAGAACGTCGGGGCAACCTATCAAAGGGCCATGACTACTCTGTTTCATGACATGATAGACAAGGAAATCGAGGTATATGTCGATGATATGATTGCCAAATCTAAGACAGAAGAGGAGCATGTGACCCACCTGTCAAATTTATTCGAGCGTTTGAGAAAGTATAAACTCCATTTGAATCCTAACAAATGCACCTTCGGTGTCCGTTCAGGGAAACTGCTAGGGTTCATCGTCAGCCAGAAAGGAATTGAGGTTGATCCTGACAAAGTCAAGGCCATTCAGGAAATGCCTTCTCCGAAGACTGAAAAACAAGTCAGGGGATTCCTGGGACGTTTGAACTATATTTCCAGATTTATATTCCTTATGACCTCGACATGCGCGCCAATCTTCAAATTACTCAAAAAGAATCGGGACTGCAATTGGACATAAGACTGCCAAATCGCCTTCGACAGTATCAAGGAATACCTGTTGAACCCACCAATTCTATCACCTCTAGTGGAAGGAAGACCACTAATCATCTACTTAACAGTCTTGGAAGACTCAATGGGATGTGTACTTGGCCAACAAGACGAAACAAAAAGAAAAGAATCTGCCATCTACTATTTGAGCAAGAAATTCACCGAGTGTGAAACTCGGTACACTATGCTCAAGAAAACTTGTTATGCTCTGGCTTGGGTAGCCAAACGTCTTCGCCAGTACATGATTCGTCACACTACTTGGTTAATCTCAGAAATGGATCCGATCAAGTATGTCTTTGAAAATCCTGATCTCACGGGAAGGATTGCCCGTTGGCAGATGTTGTTATTAGAATACGACATCGAATATCATGATCAAAAAGCGGTTAAAGGAAGGGTTTTAGCCGATCATTTGGCTCATCAACCGATTGAAGATCAGGAATCAATTGGGTTCGACTTCCCAGACGAAGATGTCATGTATTTAAAAATGAAAGACTGCGATGAACCGCTACCCAGTGAAGGGCCAGAACCAGGTTCCCAGTGGGGACTTATCTTTGACGGAGCAGTCAGTCATTATGGAAATGGAATTGGGGCAATCATCATAACACCTCAGGGTACCCACATTCCTTTCACTTCCAGGTTAACATTCAAATGTACAAACAACGAGACCGAATACGAAGCTTGTATCATGGGTCTCGAAGAAGCGATTGACTTAAGAATCAAACACTTGGATGTGTATGGCGACTCAACCCTGGTTATCAATCAGATCAAAGGAGGTTGGAACACATACCAATCAGGATTGATTCCTTACAAAGACTATGCGAGAAGGTTGTTACCATTCTTTAACAGAATCGAGTTTCATCACATCCCTCATGAAGAGAATCACATGGATGATGGATTAGCCACTCTCTCTTCCATGATTAGTGTAGGTCAATGGAATAACATACCTAAGATTGACATAATGCGCCTCGAACGGCCCGCTTACATCTTCACAATTGAAGCAGTCATAGACGACAAACCTTGGTATCACGATATCAAATGCTTCCTTCAGAAACAGGAGTACCCACCTGGGGCATCCAGAAAAGACAAAAAAACCCTCAGAAGACTGGCTGGAAACTTCTTTCTGAACGGTGATACCCTCTATAAGATAAATTTTGACATGGTCTTGCTCTGATGCATAGGCAGACCCGAAGCAAACCTGTTAATGAAAGAGATTAACGAAGGATCCTTTGGCACTCATGCCAACGGACACACAATGACGAGAAAAATTCTGAGAGCAGGGTACTACTGGTTGAACATGGAATCTGACTGCTACAAGTACATGAGAAGTTGTCATAAGTGTCAAATATACGCTGACAAAATCTATGTACCACCAACGCATCTCAAAGTTCTTTCTTCCCCATGGCCCTTTTCTATATGGGGAATCGACATGATTGGCATGATTGAACCCAAGGCTTCGAACGGACATCGGTTCATCCTGGTATCCATTGACTATTTCACGAAATGGGTCAAAGCAGCGTCATACGCCAATGTAACCTGACAAGTGGTGGTTCGATTCATCAAAAACAATATCATATGCCGTTATGGTGTTCCAAGCCAGATCATTTCTGATAATGGATCTAACTTGAATAATAGGATGATAAAAGAGTTGTGCGCAGAGTTCAAGATCGAACACCATAACTCATCTCCCTACCGACCTAAAATGAACGGAGCGGTAGAAGCGGCTAACAAGAACATCAAGAAGATCGTTCAAAAGATGGTTGTTGTAACGCCCCAGTTTTGTGTGAGTTTTATTTAATCGAGTCGTTTTGATTATTTTATTATTATTTTATTATATTTTCGACTTTTATTTGGAAATATGTTATTTTTCAATGTTGTGATATTTTATCGCGTTTTTGGAACGTTTGCGAGAAAATTGAGTGTAGGGGTATTTTAGTCTTTTTGGGTGGTTAGATATTTTGATTTTTATAAAAAATAGAAAAGTAGTAAGAAAAGAGAGAAAAAGTAGAAAGAAAAGAAAATAGAGAGAAAAGAGAAGAAGAAAAAGGAGAAGAGAAAGAGAAGAGGAAAAAGAAGAAAAAGAGGAAAAACTTGTGGATTTAGGAACCGATTCAACCGACTTTTCAAACGCGAATTTATCGGGTAAGGGTGCGAAACTCGATTATACTATGTTTGTGTATGATTATGTATGTTTGTGTGGAAATTTTGTTGTTTTTTCAAATATAGGTCGAAATGAGAAAAATGGTTAGAAATCGATGTTTTTACGGACGAAAGTCGGAATAGATTGCGTAGTTGTGTCGGGTAATATTAGGTCGTGATCGAGTATGCTTGCTTTATCAAATTTGGTTGATTTTGTAAGTTTTTGCATTTTTTGAGATTTGAGGGTTTAAGATTCGGATTGAAATCGAAAGTCGTAGAATTCACGTTTGATGGTTCCAAATCATCACTATATGTTAGGTATGAATGAGTATGTGTTTGTTTCAAAAAAAATAATTGAATCGGTCGGATTTTCGGACGAAATTGCAGCAACCCGTAGCTGTTGCAGGGCCAAATTCTAGTTTTTGGAAAAACTTCAAAAATTCATAACTCTTGAACCGTAAGTCGGTTTTGACCCCCGTTCGAAGCGTTGGAAAGCTAACGAGATGTTCTTTCTAGGAAAAATGGTTTTGAGGGCTGTACCTGGTTCAATTATAGCAGAAAATTGAAACCGTATCGTTGTGTTGATTTTTACCGTCGTGAATGTGTGCGATTGAGGTGTTATCGTGCAATATGCTTTTGTAATATAACGTATAGCTTGTATGTGCTGTGATACGACGTGTTGTGGGTAGCCTTATGGTGTGAATCCTAGATTGTGGAATTTATTGTGAATTGTGGCCTTTTGGCAAATAAATGCATTGTTTAAATTAAATGTAAATGCATGTTAATTGTGAAAGAGTTCGTTGCCGTTTAGGTGGTAAAGCGATGCTCGTTGCCGTTTGGTGTAATTGATGTGAATTGGTGTGAATGCATATGATAATATGCTTGTTCTTGTGATTTGTGGTTCATGATGAATGCATTGTGTGAATTGATTTTCAATGCATGATTATTGATGTTAAAATGGTTCACATGGTTGTATATATGTATGCATTGGATTGTCATGAGTCATTTGTATGCCAAGCATCATGATATGCATTGTTGTGACGTCCTGAGTGACGGTTTGATTCCAGAGGGAATCTGCTATAACATCGTGCGCCTTAAAAATAAGAGGACCTAAAGCGATTTGATATATGTGCGCCTTAAAAATAAGAGGACCTAAAGCGATGGTTATAGATGATCGTGTGCCCATGTGGGGTGTGAGTTATCGGATTGTGCGCCTTATACCGAGAGGACCTAAAGCAATCCATAAACGTCGTGCGCCTTAAATACATAAGAGGACCTAAAGCGACGGGTGAACATCGTAGGCCCGACGGGGTGTTACTTGAGTGATCCTCAGTAATGAGCGATGATTCCAGCAGAGTTCCTGAGTGAACTAGTGATGAGAAATATTAGGAGTCGGTACCGCATGGCATGTGCATAGAGTCGTTGTGTCGGTCTCTATGCATTTGTATAAATCATAAATATGATTGACTATGTGTGAGAATTGTGAATGGATTAATCGTGTGTGGAATTGATGAATTGATATTCTTGGTGATAAATGCATTGTGTATGATTAATATGCATTGTTGCTAGATAAATGAAATATGTATGATGTTTTGTGGTATTTGGATTCTGGTGTACGTTTGTGGTGAGAAATCTATATGTATATTTCTGTGTTAATATATAATTATATGCAGCTGTATTATGATTGTTTTTCTCACCCTTCTGCTGTTTTATAATGCTCTATGAGGCATTGAAGATTAGAGTCGCTGGAGGTATTTTGTGAAGCTTTGCATCTTCATTCTTTTGTCGGTCGGCTCTGATATGTGACACCGGGTAGTTAGGGAGGCCGTTAGTGATTATTGTGTATTATGTATATATATCTTTTGGCTTGTGCATGTATAATTTGAAGTATGACAACTTTTCATGTGATATATATATATTATTCAGTTTTAGATTTTCCGCTTTTATTCTATTTCTGAAATGTGGGTGTAAGGAACTGAGTTCCTCTGTTGATTGCTACCCCACTGTTGCATATCTTTATGAGCAGGTGTTGTATGTATTGTTTCAACATAATGTGATTCTCCCAGTCTATGCCACGATAATTTAAATGTACTCTGATGAAATTTTGAATTTTCTTTTACCGCTTTATTTAATTGGGGTTATAGATTGGGGGTGTTACAATTGTAACCTACAAAGACTGACACCAGATGCTATCCTTTGCTCTTCATGGTTATCGCACATCTATCCGCACTTCAACAGGGGCAACCCCTTTCTCTCTAGTATATGGCATGGAGGCAGTGCTCCCCATTGAAGTAGAGATCCCATCAATCCGGGTATTGATGGAAGCTAAGTTAACAGAGGTTGAATGATGTCAAAGTCGACAGGATGAATTAAATCTGATCGAGGAAAAGCGAATAATAGCTCTATGTCACGGTCAGTTGTATCAACAAAGGATGAAGAATGCGTTTAACAAAAAGGTCCAACCCCGTGTCTTCAAGAAAGGAGACCTTGTGCTCAAGAAGATACAATCATTCCTCACTGACTCCCGGGGCAAATGGACTCCGAACTATGACGGTCCCTATGTGGTCAAGAAAGCCTTCTCAGGCGGTGCCTTAAGACTCGCAACCATGGATGGAGAGGAATTTGCCTACCCCACAAATGTTGATGTAGTCAAGAAATACTTCGCCTAAACTAAAAAAAAAAAAGAAAAAACGTCTAAGTGGATTGAAAACCCGAAAGGGCGGTCCAGGAAAAAATTAGAGACATAATAAAAAATCATCCCGGTGGATTGGAAACCTCAAAGTACAATCCAGGAAAAAGTTAGGGATTCATGGCAAGTAACTACGTCTGATCAGTTCAACTCCTCAGCAGTCGCGCCATCCATAAAAAAAACTCCAGTTAGGGTCATCCTTGACAAAAGCTCAGGGTATCCAGAATTCAAAGTTGGTAGAAGGATAGTGGTCGTTATGTTTTAATGTAGCCCTTTTCCCGTAAATTACCATTTTCTAACTTTGTAAATACTCTATGGGATCACGCGCTTGGCTGATTTCCATCCTATCAGTAAAATATGAGCCCTTGTGCTTTTGTTTACAATTCTCATTTGTTTTAGCTTTACAGAACGACATTAAAACATGATTAACGATTCTTGAAATAAAACAAAAAAATGAATTTACTTTTCCAATTTTTCTGCTTTTAAAACAAAGATGGCAATTTCTTTTGACTGTTGAACGTTTAAAAGAACATCGATCGCTTCTCCAGAGGCGTTTAAGCTTCAAAGTGCAGAATCAAAGTATTCCTTCTCAAACCAGTATGCCTGAATGAAGGATCAACTGTGTCAGATGCGAATATTCCGTCCGACACCCCCGACAGAGTTCTTACCTCCTAAGCCCAACCAACTTGTTCCCCGCAGGGACTACCTCTCCTAAACAAGGCAGAATTGCTATCTTGAACAAATGGTACTTCTTCGTCCCCCGCAGTGGCCGAGTATCCAGTTCTGTTCATTCACTTAGTTTGTATGTCGCGTCAGTTTTGTCAGCATATACATACATACATCATGCATTCTTGATTTACATTCATATTCATATTGCATCACTATCACTCTAGTCGGTCTTATCCCCTAGTGGTAAAAGTCCTCTTGTCGATCGAGTTGTCAGTTCTTTCCTCGTCAGGAAGTGAATCATCTAAGCAATCTCTCCTCTAGTTTATTTCTGGATTGGAGTTGGTCCTTGACCACTTTGATAAGTTGAACTTTCAAAAGACAAGAAGGCAGTCGACGAACGTCACTCTTCACCATTTAAGGTGATATCTTTGGCACAACAGTTTCTCTCTAAAAATTTGCTATCGATTGAGGTCATCAGCACCTCCAATTTGGATTACACCATATGGCATTCCTCCGAGAAGATCTTGAAGAAAAGTATGATGTAATATCCCCAAGCAGGAAGCAGTCTCTCATGAGACTCATTTTCCCCAGTAGAGTCAACGAATGGCGTCTCCAACAGAGAAGTTTGAACACCTCTACAACTCAGACGAATGGGTTCCCCAGCGAGTCTGACATCAAAACTTATTCCCATCAAATGGCATCTCCCCAGGAAAATTTGGCGAGAAGTTTGAGGAAAACCGCTACACATAGCGTACCTTGTCAAGAAAGTTTATTGACAAAAGAAACTGAGACCAGTTCCTTGGTAGGAAACCAGGATCTAGGGGAAGTTTATATCAGAAACTGAGACCAGTTCCTTGGTAGGAACCCGGGTTCGAGGGGAAGTTTATTTCAGAAACTGAGACCAGTTCCTTGGTAGGAAACCAGGATCGAGGGGAAGTTTATATCAGAAACTGAGACCAGTTCCTTGGTAGGAAACCGGGATCGAGGGGAAGTTTATTTCAGAAACTGAGACCAGTTCCGTGGCCGAAAACTAGGATCGAAGGGAAGTTTATTTCAGAAACTGAGACCAGATCCGTGGCCGAAAATCAGGATCGAGGGGAAGTTTATATCAGAAACCTAGACCAGTTCCGTGGTCAAAGACCAGGATCGAGGGGAAGTTTTTTTTAACCTTTTCTAAGCATCATCGCTTAGCAAAAGAAGATAGATGTGCAAACTGCCATTCACAACCACCATCAAAATTTCAAGTATTCCAATATTTAATCCTCTTGCACCCCGAATGCCCAAATACCTTCGCCATTCACACCTTCGGGTCCAAGAAGATTAAATAGGGGCATCTTTCATACCCCAAATTTTGACCACTAAGATTTCCCATCATTGTGCAAATCATGACCACAATATGGATGAACTTTCATTCTCATTAGTCTCCCCAAAGATGGGTGAGCATTCACTACAATCACAGAATTAGGGTTTCAAGCCCTCTCAGAGCCCTTAGACAAAGGATCAATCAAGGAATGACATGATCTTAAACTTGTCTAACCTCTCAAACATCCACAAAGGATCAAGAGGACTCCCACATCAAGAAGCAAGCACAAGGTTGCAGTATTCCAAGTGGATTAAGCCTCAAGATCGCTAGTGTAACCAAATTAGGGTTTTGGTCGACTGAGGCCTCCAAATGGAAATTTTCATCTGGGCATGAGCCAATGCTTCAAAGTATAACCCAAGGTACTCCAAGGGACCTCATGGACCCAGTCATCAAGTCTATTTAGCCTCAGGGGATTCATTCATAAAAAATTAGGAATTAGGGTTTCTTGACCTAATTCACCCCTAAGTTGACTTTTGGGACAAAACATGAGCCAAGACCTCAAGACATGATTTGAGGGTCTCTAATGCACTACATTGATCCATTTGCAACAATGGATTGATCCAACAAGCTTGATTCACAAGTTTCAAATTCATCAGGACCACAACTAGTGTTTTGAGGGAAAAGTCAATTATGCCTTTGACTTTTTGACCAAGACATGCTCCCAAACCTTGGGACATGATTCAACACACCCTATAACACCTATGGAATCCATCCATCAAGTTTGATTTAGGTCAAGGACTTGGTTTTATAGAGGATCGCACAGTTTGGAATTCATCTGATAATAAGTCAACTCTACCAAAAAGTCAAAGTTTGGCTTTTTGATTTTTTGATCAATTATGCTTCCTTAACCTTAAAATGATGTTAATGTGTGATTAGAATCATCATTCATCAAGAAAAATCAAAGAAAGTGGGATAACTTGTAAAAGGGGTAACCATAAAAAGTTAGAAATTTTCTAAGTTATGGAACAAAGTGGCTAAGGTACCAACTTCCAAGGATCATAACTTGTGATCCAAGCAACCATTTTGGTTGATCCAAAGATGGATTTGTAGCTCTCATGGCATACTTTAAAAGTGTCAACTCCACCTCATTCCAATTCCTCATGGATTTTAAGTTATGGAATTATCAAAATGGCTGAAAACACAAAAGTGACATTTTTCCGACACTTAGTGAAATTTTCACTAAGTTAGAATCTGTTTCACTTTTTTCAAAATATTGGGGCATTTTTCACTTGGATCCAAAAATTTTCAAGACAAACTATGATCACACATGTGTTGTATCATATGAGAGCTTTCCAAAATGTCCAAGAATCCCATGAAATTCCACTTAAGCTAAGAGTTATAACAGCTGCAACATGCCTTGCTGCAATTGTCCTGGCAAGGCAGAATTTTGCACTTTTGCTCGATTTGGAACTACAAATAGCATGCCAAACCTAAAAACCCTAAAAGGGGGACAAGACTCCAATTTTGTTATGGAGCATTCAATGGAAGCACCAAGGTGGCATGAACTGAGCCTTTTCCAACTGAATGAGTCAAGGATGATCTCTGAACTAGGGAACCAAAGGCATGTGCTCTAACCTCTAGTTAATGGCTAGAGGAGACTTAAGATTCCAAAGTGACACAATTGGCCATAGACCTGTACCAGCTGCCATTCCCTATTCCTTGCAAAACAAACTTGCTCTACTATAAATAGAGCTCATTTATGATTAGTTAAAGTACACCAAAGGCCTACAACAATTGCCTTTCTCAAAATAATCTTCTCACTCTAAAAAATGCCTTTCTTAGCAAGTCACTATCGGGTTTTTTAGTAGAGGGCAATTCCAACCAAACCAATCACACACACACCTCATAAACATCATATAGAAGTGATCCAAGCACTTAAACAACATCTGGAACACCAATTTCACAAAATCACCAGCCAATTGCTCAAGGTTTTAACCAAGTTGCAGCTGAGGTGCCATATTTGTTCCAGTCCATTTCAGATAACTCCAAGCATTCAAACACATTCCATATGGTGTAGGGAAGCTGTTCAGATCATCACAACTCATCTGTAACACCTCCAACTCAAAAATCACATTGCTCTTACTGTCACGACCATCAAGTAAGCCTAAACTTGGTCATCTCTTAATCTATGCATATTTCCTCGCACAATACTTTTTCCAAATGTTCATAATCATGCATAGAATGTTTCCTCTCAATTAATTGCTTTGTTTGAATCGTGTATCAAAATTCTCAGCCTTCATGCAAATTTTAGGGTTCTTGAGGTTTTGTCTTGATTTCTTATTCCATGCTTAAAATAAATGAAATTAAAGACCATAGACATGATCGTGAGGTAAAAACGAGCAGATTGATATGTGGATTGTGTAATTTTATCAAATATTCAGTGATATTGGAGAGAAAATGCAAATCAGCCAAACCCAGAACACGCGCGTGTTCTTCATGTGTTCTTGGCGCCCTTTTTTGAAAATTCAAATATTTGAATTCTTGTGATTTTATTTAATTGATTCAAAAATTAATTTCTCTCTGAAGTTTAGTGATTTTGAGTTGATTCTTTTTTTAATAATTCACAAAAATGTTAAAATATTTTATTTTGCCAAAAATTCCCAAAAATATTATTTATTTCATATACTTGATATTTTTGCAAAGAATTAATCTTTTATTTGTTTTTTAACATTTAAAATATTTTTTCCTCTTTGATTTTCCAAACTTAATTGGTTTCCAATCATTTTGTGGATAAAAACATGATTTTTGAAACATTGGTCCAAGATCACCACTCATTTTTCACATGTTTTCAATACTTTTTATTAATTTTTAAACAAAATTAATTCCTTTTTAAACAAATTAGTGTTTTGATTAATTCAACCCTCAAAAATCATTTTCAAACACTCATGGGCCTCTAATAGAGTGTAAGACCCATTCCTTTTGTAAATAAAACATTTTTGGGCCTCATACTATGTATAAGTCCCTCTGTATATTTCCAAAAGTTCGGCGCGATCGTCGCATTTTTTATAAAACCAACTGGGCTTCTCCTTGTGCTATAAGACCCATCTTTGTTCCTTTTCAAACTCACTTGGGCCTCTATTAGAGTGTAAGACCCAACCGTTTTTTTAGCCAAACATTTTTGGGCCTCAGACAATTGTATAAGTCCCGCGGCGATTTTCAAAATGACGGTGCGATCACTGTCCACTTGGGCCTCTCCCTGAGTTGTAAGTCCCATCTCTTGTACAAAAAATACACTTTGGGCCTCTAATAGAGTGTAAGACCCATCCCCTTTGTAAATACACCACTTTTTAGGCCTCAGACATTGTATAAGTCCCACTTTATTTTCAAAAACCTCGGTGCGATCGCCGTTTTCAAACAAATCACCTGGGCCTACCCTTGTGTTGTAAGTCCCATTTCTTTTCTTTAAATAAACTTTGGGCCTCTAATAGAGTGTAAAGACCCAACCCTTTTTGTAAATAAACAACTGTGGGCCTCACTTATTGTATAAGTCCCTCTGTACAGTTCTCAAAACCACCTGGGCCTCTCCTAGAGCTATAAGCCCCAACAATCTTTTCAAAGCACTTTCCCCTTTGATTTTAAATTCAAATATACGGTTGTTACCAAAACTTTCTTAAATTTCTTTGTTGAATAACTAACAAAACAACATGGAAGCTCTGCAACGGGTAAGTGTTTATCCACTTTCATTTACTGCTTTCATATATATAACTGTATTGTGGGAAGCTGTGCATGGTTAGTCTTCTTTCATTCTTTTAAATACACTTCATATATATATATATATATATATATTACTGTATTGTGGGGCTGCTTCACTGTAAGTCTCCTTTCACATCCTTTTACATCCTTGTCATATATCAACCGTATATATATACTAGTATAGATATTTAGAGTTTTCCCCGGCAACTACGTCTAGAACTAGATAAAACCTGTTGGTCACTCTTAAATACAATCAAGACTAGATCCCCATAGGATTACCAGATACAGTCTTCCCTCGTCTTGGGGTTAAACAATATGGAAACGTGAAAGACAACATTCTCGGTGAACCCTTTCTCAGACTGTCACTTACAGAAATTATCAAAGAAACTCTACTCCCCAGAGTTGATCTATTCTCCGTGAATAGCATCTCTTAAGTTTCTTCCAAATTCTCGAACTTTCATGGAATGATCTCTTCTCCGTGAATTGCATTTCTTGAACTTCTCTTGGTTTGGGGACCCATAGGCTTCCTAAAAGCATCCCCGCCTCCTCTTGGGCTTTGTACAAGGACCCTTCGGCTTCTTAGAAGTTCTCATGCCTTCTCTTGGGCTTAATACAAGGACCCTGACTACCTCCTACAGGTATAGGCCAGAACTTAGTCATCCTTCATCAGAGTTGTCTTTCTAAAAAGAGTCAACACTCTCAGATCAATTTTAGGGTTGATACTCATCCCTTAAACGAGTCGGCCTCCTCTTGGGCATCATACAAAAGATAAAACTATACCAATAGACTTGGAAAGTCTAAACATCCTTGAGTCTCAAAGACATTCTCAAGTTTCCTCCAAAACATAGGAGAAACCCCGAATTCTGGATTAATCTCCAACAAGAGTTAAAACTTGTGGGTTCTATAACCCTGTCTTTCTCCCAAATTTCCCCAACCAGGGTCGGTTTATCATCAGGATGACATTATCTCAAATCAGAGCCTCTAGGTTTCTGATATATCAACTCTTCAGCATTCCCCTGCAAGAGTTGATTCCTCATTTGGACCTGCCTCGGGATCTCAAGAATTCCCTGTAGAAGTTAGCCTCCTCTTAGGCTTCGTATAAGGACCCTTTCCTCAGCATACCCAGCCTCCTCTTGGGCTTTGTACAATGATTCTCCCCAGCTAAGCTATCCTTTTCCGACTCTCTTGTTGAGTCGATCAATTACTTTTCATACTCTCTTGTTGAATCCATCACCTTTTCAGACTCTCTTGTTGAGTCAGACTCTCTTGTTGAGTCAATCACCGTCTCAGACTCTCTTGTTGAGTCAAATCACCTAAAAGCACTCTCTTGTTGAGTCAACCCCTTTTTTAGCCTCAATATCGGGCTTTGTACGAGACAGATAAAAACTATTCTCTTGTTGAGATAGTCTTTTCTAGCTTCCTTTTAAGCTTGACATAAAGAATTACCTCACAGAGATAGCCTCCTCTTAGGCTTCGTATAATGATTTACCCTAGAAAAGATAGCCTACTCTTAGGCTTTCTCCAGCTTGTTCAGCCACCATCCTGGGCTTCGTACAGGACAGATAAAATCACTCTCTTGTTGAGTCAAACCCGTTTAGCCTCCGTCTTGGGCCTTGTACAAGACACATGAAATATCCTCACCAGAGTCGATTAAACTTCAGCCTCTATCTTGGGCTTTGTACGAGACACATCCAAAACTCCCTGGCGGAGTTTAAATCCCTTTTTGCCTTAAATCTTGGGCCTTGTACAAGACAGAAAGAACATTTTCCCCATAAAATTCAAACTTTTAGCCTCCTCTTAGGCTTTGTATAAGGACTTCCCCAGTGGAGTCAATCAACCTCTTAGCTTCAACCTTGGGCTTCGATCAAGGCACACAAAAATCAACAATTCCCCTTTAGAGATGACAAATTCTCTCTCAGTCAAAACCTTTAGCCTCTGTCTTGGGCTTTGAACAAGACACCAAAACATCTTTTCCTCCCTTAGAATAGGAGGAACTACGATTGCTCTGATTTCCCTGTCTCATTTAAACGGGAATACGTAGGCATAAGATTGCAAAAATCTTAGCGAGCACACTAATAAAAAACTCTAGGTCCAGTACCTTCATACATCAATCGAAAAAAAATCAGGTCTAGTATCTACCCAAAAGCTTCATGAACAGTCAAGACACCCTATTTTTAACAAAATAACCTAAGAGAGACCCACTATCTTAATAACATTTGTAAACCAACAGTCATTTGTTTAAACTCAATATGCAGTCAGGTTAATTAGAGACATATATTTCCCTTCCTTTTACAGGATAAAAAGTGAATTGAACTGTAGCATCTAAAGCGATAGTGATTCGAAACCACAAAAACCGCGCTACAGTAAGATCAGGATAATTAATATATATCTCATCATTCTTTTGATTTCCAGTGTGAAGAGTTTGGATTATTTAATTGGTAAACTCTTGAAAGGAAAGTGTCCTTATACCATCTAAAGTGGGTAAGGGAAGGACATCTAAGATTTTGGAGAAGGGTCTGAGTTTTTTCTCCTATTGGGATGTTTGTTCCTATAAAATGTTGTAAGATAGAAAGACACAAGGTATAAATCGCAACTTCCTCTCCTGTAGTGGATGTAGTAGCAACAGTGGTTGTTCCTTATTCAACTTTGACAATTTTCTTATGGTTAAGAATTTCTAACTTTTGTGTTTCGGTGAGATAATGATCCCACCAGCCTCTAAGTTGGCCCACAAATCCTGTGGTTATGAAAGAGGCTATAGAACTATCAGAATTTTCGTGTTGCTTGCAGATGGTAGAATACATAATAATTCTATGTATAGTATCAATGATTTGCTTATTATTAAGACCATCAACATTCCATTCATAGATGGCTTTTCCTGAGTAGGAGTTTTGAAAGGGTTCAGGTTCCTCAAATAGCAAATCTTGTGGTGAGGGGCGTTTTTAATAGTATTTCTCCAAAGGCCTGGGAGAGTGAATATGATTGATTTGAGAATTATTATTATTATCCTCAAGGTTACTAATATCAAGATTAGCAAACATGTTAGCCAATTGGTCAATATTGTCACTGTCAGGCTCTTCTTCATTGTTGAGAACAGTGATGTTGGATTTATCAGACTCAATAGTGATGTCAGACTCCTCTTCATTATTCAGTTCTTCTAACTTTTGTTCCAATATTTGAACAAATTTAGACTTTTGTTCATCATTAACAACAGTGATGGTTAAGTCCTTTAATTTTTTGTCTAAAATTCGAACAAATTCCTGACTATTATAGTCCATCTTAAATCCATCTATAGTGACAGGAGGTTGGACAATAGGGACAACTCTAATAGTAGATGTGGAAGCCTGATATATCCGATCTTTGGGTATCTTCATAAGGTTAATAATAGTTTTTTGATATTCCAATTGTTTCTCTACAAGATCCTTTAAGGATAAAAAATCTTTTTCTAAAGAAATAAATTGTTCTACGATACAAGAAAGGTAGGCATTAGTATAATTACTGGCCTTAATAACAACATTTAAATCCTTAAAAGTAACATGATTGTTCTCTGTTCTTTGTAACCAAAGGTTCAGGTAAGGAGTTGCTTCAGTTTGAGGTCCCAGACTAAGGGTTTGTTCTGGGGGAAAAGGATCTTCAATATTTTCTCCTCTCATATTTTTCCAATTAT
This sequence comes from Lathyrus tuberosus, assembly GCA_022829125.1. Lineage (NCBI taxonomy): Eukaryota > Viridiplantae > Streptophyta > Magnoliopsida > Fabales > Fabaceae > Lathyrus > Lathyrus tuberosus. The sequence goes on along the minus strand of JALAZF010000012.1, from coordinate 25,892,554 downwards.
GTTGTATGACATTAAGTTCGTCTTGTTTGTTTTCATTTTTCTTTTTACTTATGAAGTAAGGAACGAACCATTTGACGAAGGTCATAAAATCCCGAGTGAGGGACATTTGGGCAAATAATTCTTCCCTAAACTTGACACGTTCAAATTTTGAAAAGTTTTTAAAGTACCATTCTCTAAATTGAGCATGTCTCTCGTGTTGAAACTCATCACAGATGTAGTTTCTTAACTCACTACATGGGGAGTAATCTAACATTATAATTGGAAGTCCATATCTGATGGAGTAGGTGATTCTACTCTAGGAGGATTGGGTTTTTGATATATACCCCGAGGAATTCTATTTTCGCTGAGTCTTATATTCTCAACGACTTCTATTTCTTCTCTTAATTGAGATGTTGAAGGTATAACTAATTGGCTAGGAGAAGAGAGATAATCATTCATAGAGTTATTGGAATACCTAGCAGACCTAGCTCTGGGTATTCTCATGATTCTTTTAGGAGTAAAGTTTATTTCTAAATCTCCTTCTGTGGTCTGAACAATTTGATCAACATCCTTATTAAGGATAGGTTCAGGATCCATTTCCTGAGGAAGAGACAAAGTATCAGGGAAGTTAATTTCATCCCATTTTATCAACCTATTAGTTGCAACATTAGACGTTAATAAATTAGTTTGAACTAATGTTGTAGATCCTTGAAACAATATTTGTTTCGCTTTTGGTTTTAATGGTGTTAAAACTTTATAGTAAACTCTATAGCATATGGCCATGATTTCACTACCAGGTTTAAAATTATAATCATTAGTATGAATGGTTAATTGCAGAGCATCTAAAAATTTTTATCAGACATTGATAATCTCAAATTGGGTGAGACTTCAAAATAAACTGGTCCATGACAAAGGCTAGTCTCAACTAAGGCAGCTAGAGATTGTTTGAAATCTCTACATCTACCATCTCTTATATAACCCATGATGCTAGTATTTAATCCTAATAGAGTTAAAGGTTTAACAGCGATTTAAATTAAACCAACATGAATATAATTATATTTTTTAAAAGGGATAAGATCCTTTTTAGTCAAAATTTTTATTGTCTGAGTTTTATCAGAAATTTGAACAGTTTGTTCTAACCTTTTAATAGCAAGGCCAGATAAAATATCAATTTTCCCAAAGTTATAAATTTGGTTTGAAGGAACTGATGGAATTGTCCATCTGTTAAATTTATCCAAATCTTTTGGATAATCAACAAGTTCTTCATTTTTTATTAAATTGTTTTGATGAGTATCTTCATCAGAATCCATAATAAAATTAGGCTAAGCATGTTGTGGGTGGTTAATTAACGAAGGTAAATCAAAATAGGTAAATTGAGTTCATAACTTAACTATAACCATACAACCAGTTTCAAGTCATCCAGGCAAATAGTGAACTGTTTAAATATCAACCCAGAGGGATATAAGAATTTCTCCTAAATCCAAGGTGTCAAAATATTTTCAGCAAAAATTTTCTTTAGCAAAATCATCATAACACTCCCATCCTGGGAAAAAAGATGAACCATGCTGAAAACACTAAAAACATTTCTTGTTTAAAAAACACAAAAAGCTGGTTGCTTGGTTCTCATTATTTTATGAGAAGAATTTACATACTTTGTTTTAAACTAAGTCAATCAACCTTCCACAACAAAATTTTTGCCACTAATTGTCATAACAATTAGTTGGATTTAAAAGTTTACCTTAGATTTAACCCAAGCTCTGATACCAGTTGTAGTTGTATACAGCAGCGGAATCAGGATCGGAATTGCAAGTACTAAAGAGAAGTAGTAGAGAGAAGGCAGAGCATATATATAAAACTTGGTTCTTTTTTTTTAAGTTGTTTACAAAGAAGAGAAAATCCCTTTATATAGGGAAATAAAGGCTTACTATTTAAGCCGGTAAAAGCAACAAGTTACAGGTAAAAGGAAAAGGTGTATTATTAATGCTGGGTGCTCTCTAGACCCCATCGACACATCAATAATTCACAAACAAACAAAAACTTAACTAATGGCAGACATAAGTGCCTAACCGGGCCCTATAGTGGCCTGAACAGATTAGATTCCTATCTATAGCATTATTGCTATTTTGAAACTGACGCCAAATCTTGAGAATTATTGTGGAGCCATGGTTTTATCCTTAGTCTTCTGAATCATAGACTGGATCATGGCATCCCAGAAGTCTTCTGCAGGTTGATCTTCTTGAGATTCTCCTGCAGGGCAGTCAAAGTTGCTGGAATCCATTGATCCCATGGAAGAGCTAGTCTTCAGAGACACACCGTCTTTAGATACTTTTGATGGAAATATATTGAAGAGTTGTGTCTTCATATGGTCTAGTGTTCTAACCATGATTTCTTCTTCTGATTCATTGGGATATTTTCTCTGGAAGAAGTTTTTTAAGTGTCCCATGGACATTTGATGGGAGCTTTGATCTTTGGCAACATGATTTTTATCTTCAGCAATGGCTTCTTGGATCTGGACAACCTTATTTTTAATGTCCTCAGTGTTCGTTTTTGGCCACCATTTATAGAAGAAATTTCTTTCTAAGATGGGAACATTAAATTGATCTTGAGATATGGTTATAGAATATCTCCATATCCAAGGAATCTGATATTTAACAAAGAATAGAAATGGACATTGTCCTGTTATCATTTTTTTCAGACAAAATATTTAATATAAGAGGACTATTGTCACCCCAAGGATTGTATAATTACATTATTTCTTTTGGTAAAATTTCTAGGGAAGGACCAAATTTTGTCCACCAAGCATATAACCAATTTGGTATGGGTCTGTTAATCACCTCTGGATTAACTGAGAAGAACCAAGAATGTTTGTTCTTCGGATTTTGATAATAGAATGCCTGGGTGAAGGCCTGGACATAGTCCCAATAATTGAAGTAAATATATTTTCCTTATGCAATTCTAATAGCCTTTTCTCCATTTGGATTTAGGCCCCATTCTCTTAGAGATAAAACTTTATCAATGTGACATTTATTGAAGTTTATAAAACTCTCTGGGTTATTATTTTGGTAATGGTGGGTAATGGTTACTGATTCAGTAACTGATAACAGGATTTCTAGATGAGGTCTTGCTTTACCGAAAAGACATGGATAACCTCTAGATTCAAGGTATCTGGTTTTGATGGAATTTCCATCATTTGGATTTATTTTAACATCCTCGTCATCAATATAGATGATCTTTTCTATAACTGGGTTTTCAAAATACTCAGCTACTTGTTCTTGAGGGGGGTCATTGACCGCAATCTCTTTGTAAGATATAATCTTCTTTTACGATGAAGAGGAAGGTATATCTTCCTTTTTTGAGGCCTGTATAGGCAATTGCTGCATATTTCTTCCTCTGTAAACTGTAGTCCAATCCCCTATTAGGGGAACATTTGTTTCGTTATGGGGTAACTTATTGTTACTCCCTCTTCCACCTCGACCATAGTCTCGGCCTCTTCCCCTATACGGGGTGGTCATTTCCCTGTAAAAATTCACGGGTTAGATAATCAGCTAGTGAATTATTTTCACCTTTGATATGTTTAATATCAAACTCAAACATTGATAATTGAGATTTCCAGCTAGCAAAAATTTGTTTTGCCACAAGATTCTTAACATCCTTTTCAATTATAGATTTAGCAGAGCTGCAATTTATTCTTAATAAAAAAAATATTAAGTAGATCATCCTGAAATTTAGAAATACAATTTATAATAGAAAGCATTTCTTTTTTAATGGTTAAATATTTAGATTGAGTGGGATTCCACTTCCCAGAGGTAAATCTAACCAAGACTTCTTTAGAAGTTTCAGGGATAACTTGCTTAAGAATCCCTCCATATCCTAAGTTGAAAGCATCAGTTTCCACAATTTTGAAATACTTAGGATTAGAAGGAGACAAACAAGGCAAACATTTAACCTTGCTCTTAATTCTTTGGACTGCTTCAGAATGTTTGTTAGTCCAAGGGCCAGGATTTTTCTTTAACCTAGCGTGTAATATGGTTGTATCATTGGAAAGATTTTCATAGTAATCAGTGTCGCTCCCGGGATTTTCATCCAAGTACAAACGCGAAAGTGGCACCAAAACAGAGTCGCCAACAATGTGTATTTATCCCAAGAGAAGGAAAGGAAACACCGCGTAAACCTGAGAGGAAGGATAGAGCATGGTCTTATGACCAAGAGAACTGGGTTCGGGAGTCGGTTACGCGAGAGGAAGGTATTAACACCCCCACGCGTCCATCATACCCGATGGGATCCATGCTTACTGCTTCAATCAAAGGGTGTAAGGAAAGGATACTGAAAAAGGAACTGCTAGCTGGAGAACTGGAAAAGGAAAGGAGAGAGAAAGAGAAACAAATGTAGGGAAAATAAAAGAAGTGCTCGAATGGGCCCTACCCCGCTGCCTACGTATCTCATCGGGAGCATGAGAATCAGAGCGACGTAGTTCCCCTCACCTAGGGAAAGTTGTTTGTGTTTTTTAGTGGAAACGTTAGAGTTCACGTCCTAGCAGTTAGGTGTTGCAGCTCGCTGAAGGGAGACTTAGGCGTTACCTGTTTGCGGTAGAACGGAAAAGACGCATCCTTAAGGAAGAGGTGAATGGGATGAGAAAAGAATTCCCGAAGGAAAGACATTATTGTTTGTTTGAATTTTTTTAGAAAGAAGTGTTTTTTATTATTTTATGTTTTGTAACACGTATTGTATTTAAGTCCTTCATGTAGGATCGAATGCCTCGCATATCGAACCAAGACGGGACATACGCTAAACATTCTAAGAAAGTGAGAGAAGAACCCTCACTATCTTATTCTCACATGAAAGGCTCAAATACAATATTTGTTATGCCTTTATTAAGTATTTTTTTACCTTTATTATAAGATGAGAGGAGAGACTCAAATGGAGGAGTAAAGGTGAAAACTAAGGGGAGACTAAGACACACCCTAGTGTTAGCATACTTGGAGATCTTATGGTTAATGTGGCTTAACAAACCTACTTCTAAAAGAGAGAAGAAGAAGAGCAAAAGAAACAACTTACTTCCAAAATGGAAGTTAAGTTGATCTTAAAGAGGGATGAAAGAAAAGTTATTCAATGAAAGCATGTAAATGCTTAACAAACACAAGTAGCAAGTTTACAAGAAATAAGAGAACATAAGAGAAAGAGATGTATATGGAACTAAATCCACACACTTACTTACCTTTAGCACCTACATGAAAATGTTAGTTCGAAACGATTTACAAGTAATGCAATAAGAAAAAGAATAACAATTGGTGAACAAACAAGTTAAGAGTTAAAGGATAAAACTCCTAAGAGATGAACCTCAATCAAGATCAGAATCTATGCTCTAAGGGTATTTTCTAATGTTAATTCATCAAGCAAGAACAAACTATACACAACTAAAGGTTTTAAACAACAAAGAAATGGATCATGGAAAAAAAAGATGAAGAATGAGTGGATATGCAAGGTGATCATGCAATAATGCTTCAAGTAATGTCAAAGTCAGAATGTGGATGACCTAAACATGTGCCTAAACATGATATAAAAATGTCAAATAATGCACACAATCAAGTATCCAAGCATTAAAAGTGCTTAGGAGAAGAAATGAGAAGATATGAACATGAATTCAACATGGAAAGAAAACATTCATGGCATAAGTCAAACCTACAAAAGTTCCAAATGAAACTCAAATATCCAAGTCAGAAGTGGTATGACATGTTAGGATGAGGATAAGATTCACAAATCAATCACATTCAAGCAATTACAAGCCATTTAGAAGCTAGAAGAAAAAGAAACATGCGTTTAGATGAAACATGTTCAAGTATGCAAAGTAAGACATAAATGGCATATGGAATGAATGCAACACTTCAAAGTCAGAGGCATACATCATATGAAATGCAAATGAATAGTATGGCATGGCATAAACAAACCAAATACAAATCAAGTTGGAACTTAGATGAAAAAGAGTGAGGGATTAGGTCAAAAAAAGACATGTGAAACAAGTATTGAATATGTACACAAAGAAAGCATCATCTTCCAACCAATGACCTATAATACCATTCAACAGACCTATAATTATCTAAACATGTCCCAAGAAGTCAAGAAGAATGATATCATACAATGGCACAAGTGCCTTCTCAAGCAAGTAAACAAACATGATCAAAGAAGTTCACAAAAAGGGACCTCCAACAAGAGTCATCAAACAAATATCAAACATGATTCAAAAATCACCAAAGTAGGTCCCAAGAGACCTCAACCAGAGGTAAACATCATACCAAAATCCTATACAAAAATTCAGAAAGGAAGGACCTCAAACAATCAAGCAATAGTCACTTATGCATCATGAACTAAAGTGCAAAGATGGAGGACCTAAATGCAATAAGAGAAAGTTCTAAAAATGAAAAAAAAAATTTTATGAAGTTTTGGATGTCACTGAATGGATGCAAAAATGTTTAAGGAGCTATGAGAAATAAATCTTTGAAATGAAGATATGAAAATAGAAACAAGTTTCAAAAGAAATAAAAGAAAATTATGGATTGATATGCAAATATTTAGAAAATAAAAAATAAAAATAATAGAAAATTATTTAAACATGTTAAGATATCATATGAGTTTTTGTAGAATTTTTCATAAGGTTTTGGAATTTTTAAAAATCAATTATGAAACAAGTATAAAAAAAGAAATTAAAATAAAGAAAAAGAAAGCAGGGGTGCAGAGAAGTAAAATTTCACGTTCCAAAATAACAATGGGCTCAATGTGGGTGTGCAATTAGCAATTAAGTCCAATCCAATTACAAAACTGTGCGCGTGTGATGCAGTGTACAATTATTCACCATGAGGATGCAATCATAACCATACAATGAATAAAATCACATGATCTAACGCACTACAAATCACGCACACCAAATCAACCATGCACATGCACTCACAAGAATACTCAGATTAAAAATAAATTGCACACGTGATGCACATGGTTCATTAATGCGTTGGCAACATACAAGATGTTGGATCAATCATATGAGAATCAATCATACATGATGAACGGATCAGATTGAAGACACACGATAATAATCATGGAACACACGCACTCAAGCACTCAGGTTATAAAATGATTTTAATGTGTTGTCACAATAATAACCACACAATGATGATAATCCAACGGTCATGATTTAAAAACACAAAACCCTAAGAGTTAAAGCCACCGGCCGGAGAAGGACCTCCGGTCATCTTCTCCGGCCACTCTCCACCGTCTGCAAGTTTCACATTCTCCAGAAATACGCAAACATTATATCAAAGTGAAGCTGAAGTTACGTACATCATGAATCCACAATCACTTTTCACATAACAAGCACATATACAGAGAACAGGGGAGATTAAAATATGCCCTAGGTTTTGAAACTATGCCTCTAAGAGGCCTATCAACTAGCCAGGACGCACGCAGCTTCTAATAAGCTATAGATACCATGAAAACAAGCTGAAGTTAGTAGAAAAAGGTTGAGAGAAAAAAACATGGAACAATGAAGAACTTTGAAGTATTTGAGAAAACCAGAGAACTTGATATCTTGAGCTTGTAGAACTTCAAGCTTAAGCAAAATAAATGCCTCTTGATTTGGAGAATGCAGAGAAACAATAACTGTAATGGTGTTGAACTTGGAGAGATGAATTTGTTCTTGAATGTTCTTGATTGATAGTCACCAAATGATGAAGATGATTGAGAAAACTAGTGGAATCGTGTGAGATATGAGTGAGAGAGTAGAGAGAATTTGATAGTGTTCTTGAGTCAGAATGAAAAAAAATGAGAGTTGAAATGAAAATGTGAGTGAAATGTGAATTTATATGTTGAGTTTAATATGTTAACTCATGGTCAAGTGAGTCAGTTATGTGAGTCAATGCTTGGTTAACTGAGTAGCCTCTAACTAACTGAGCCAAGTTAGTTAGGGCGAGTTGGCTTGGCTGTGATATGGTGATGGTGGTTTATGGTGTGTTATGGTGTGGTTGGACATGAGTGGTGGTGATGCCTTCTCCAATGCAACAACTTGCAGAAGAAACTTGTTGCGCAAACTTTTCTTTTCCCTTCTCATGTATGGTACATGTTATGGCAAGTGTATGTAAGGGTAGTGGTGTGTTCAAATAAGGAAACAAAGTACATGAGTTGTTTGATGGATGCCTGAACCAAATCGTGTACAAAGAGCTATCAATGCATCAGTGAAGAATAGGGTGGTTTGTAGATGAAATTCTCCCTACTCATTGGATGGGTTGATGAGTTTTTGAGGTCAACGGAAAGAGGAGGTGTAATACTACAAGTTTGGTATGCAACATGGTTGGAAACAAAGCTTCTAACATGCTCAAAAGTGACCCGAAACATTGGAAATCAAACTGGTGTGTGGCATGTTACTTGGCCCGTGGGCAAGGCATAATGAGTTAGGGAATTTTCAGTGTGAAGCAACCAACTTTGGACCAATATATCTCCATCATAACTTGGTTAAATCAAAATTTGTCCAACATCAACATTGAAGAGGGCATGGCAAGGAACAACTTTGATGTTGAAAAGATTTTCATTTGGAGCATTTATCTTGAAGAAATTCAGCTTGACATTTGGCACACCAGGTGTTTGTCAAAGTTATGGCGCGTGGGCCTGGGCATGCTTGGTCATGACTTGGTTTTGGACCTAGTTTTCTCAAACTTTGGTTGACCATATCTCCCTCAATATTTATCCAATGGAGGAGTTATTTATATGGATTTGAAGCTTAGAACATGAAATTTAATTGGCTCAACTTGGGCCTGAGGTTTGGAACTTTTATCTTGGAGAAAGAGAGCCTCAAAGTAGGGTGTAAAATGGTCCAAACTTACTATTTTTGGCAACCCTAAAGTTTCTATTTTTGGCAGTTTTGTGATTTCTTGATTTTTCATTATTCCTCCATCATTTCTTGATCAAATCTTGTCCAATGAACCTATATAACATGAATTTCATGAATTTGACCTTAAAAAAGTCAGGAGTTGACTTTTTCACTGCACAGTTGACTTTTCCCCCAATTTCTTGACTATCAAGCAACTGATCAATTGAAACCCTTCTGAACCCAACTGATGAGCAATTTTCCATCCATACACACTTAAGAACATAAGGAATACCATGAGTTTATGTCTTGCCCAAAAAATCAGAGATAAACTGATTTTAGGTCAAACCCTAATTTTGGTACCCTCTGGTTAGGAGGAAATAACACATCCTCCAAATCCAAATTCCTCTGAATATAATGTGTATCCTCTCAAACAATGATGAGATATGCCATTTGGAGATGATACAAACCCAAAGAGCTTGCCCATTTAGGGGCCATATCCTAATTTTTGACTGCCTTGTGTAGGAAATGATGCACTGCCCCATCCTCTTGATGAATTCTCCTCTCTCAATGCCTTGTGAGATCAAGTAGGGATGACATATGATATAAGAGACCCTTGAGGCTTGTGAGAAACCCTTGGCTCTTATTCTCTTTCTTTAGATCATCCACGCCTCTGAAAAACCATTGATCACATGCCCTTATGCAAGATGCAATGCAATGCTTGATGTTTTATTTTTCTATGCTTGAATGCAATGCAATGAAATGAAAGCTCATGCTAAATGATATGAAGAAATGAGAGGGCAAATTTTGGGGTATTATAGCTGCCCCTATTCAATCACTGTAGACCTGAATGGATGATAGCGATTGCTGTCAGACTTTCAAGGTATGGAGGGATTGAAACCAAAAATAACCAGAAAATTTGCACTCTGTGATGAAGAAGAAAAGGGATATAAACCCAACCAAATGAACTCTGCTTGAAGAAAACTCTGATGATGAGAATAACAGCGAAGAGATGTCTTTTTGAACAACGCCAGATGACTACTGGCGTACCACACTATGGGTGGACTTTACAATGTCTTTTAGAACGACGCCATATGACTACTGGCCTGCCACACTACGGGTGGACTTTAATAATGTCTTTTGGCACGACGCCAGACGACTACTGGCTGTAATACCCCAAAATTTTCCCTCTCTTTTCTTCATGTCTTCTAGCATGAGCTTTCATTGCATTGCATTGCATTAAAGCATAGAAAAATAAACATCAAGCATCTAGCATTGCATCTTGCATAAGGGCATGTGATCAGGTGATCCAAGGTGTTGATTATCCAAAGCTAAAGAATAAGACCAAGTGTTTCTCACAAGCCTCGAGGATCTCTTACATCATGTATCATCTCCATTTGATATCACAAGTTATGGGAAGAGGAGAGTTCATCAAGAAGATTGGACAGTGCATGATCTCCTACACAAGGCAGTCAAAAGTTGGGATCTGAACCTCAAATGGGCAAGCTCTTTGAGTTTTTATCATCTCTAAAGGACATATCTCATCATTGTTTGAAAGGATGCACATCATATTCAGAGGAATTTGGATTTGGAGGATGTGTTATTTCCTCCTAACCAGAGGGTGCCAAAGTTAGGGTTTGACCTAAAATCAGTTTATTTCTGATTTCTTGGGCAAGACTTGATCTCATGGTGTTGCTTATGTTCTTAAGTGTTCGTGGATGGAGTCTTGGTCATTGGTTCTTTGGGAAAGATGTTTAATGGATCAGTTACTTGTGAAATAAGCAAAAGTCAACAGTTCAAAAGGGAAGTCAACCATGGGTTTGCAAAGGTTCAAATCATGATTCTCAAGTCCATATACCTTTATTTGGTCAAAGAATGACATGGATGGCATCATTCATCAAAAATCAAGAGTTTGTACAAAAGTTACTAAATTTGGAAAATGACCTATAATGAAAACTTTCCATATTTGGAAATTTTTCCACCTCATTCAACTTGACTTTTCATCATCAAAGAAGCTTCAAATGAATTTTCCTCCAACATGAAAGTTGAAGATCTTTCTCTCCCATTTCTAAAAAGTTCTAGATGGTTTCCATACCATTTGTAGAATTCAAGTTATGGTCAAAAGATGGCAAGGTGTTTTTAAGGGCTCTCACATGCATCACTTTTTCCACCTTTGGCATTTTGGTCCAAAATGAGTTGTAAGGGCTTCTAATGACTCAAGTCAAATTATCACACTCAAGTACACATCATTTGGCACAAGTTTGGCTTTTGGATCAAGTTATTTCATGCCATATTTCTCATTATTTCCACATTATGCAAAATTGCAAATGGATTCAAATCTAATGAACCAAGTCAGCACAAGGCCCTATTTGAATTCAGAGGTGATCAATAAGTAAATTGGAGGTGAATCATTCTTGGAGCAAGGGTTTTGCACGTGTAGTTTAAGGGTTTAAGCACAAAAAGCATTTTTGCAATTTCACCCAAATCTCATTAACCAAGGTTCTAATCACTTGCTAATCCTAATCAGTGAACTAATGGAGAGTATATAAGCTTACTCATACCCTCACAGCTAGGTCAGAGACTCTCATTTGCACAGTTTTGGTTTTTTTCTCTCACATTTTCTCGCTTCGAATCTCACTTTCCTTGGAGTTTCTTGGAGATTTCTCTTCACATTCTTGATCAGTGAAGAGAATAGAGCAAGAATCAACTGCTATTTTGAGCTCATACTGAGGATTTCACCAAGTTCCATTCAAGAGGATTCAAACTTAAATCTCAAGATCTAGCACGATTTCAAGCTCTAGTTGCATTTATTTTGCATCTAGAGGTTCCACGGAGTAGATCTGCAGTTTTTGGAGGGATTTCTTGGTGTATTTTAAGCTCTTCAAGGTTGAGGTTAGTGTAATTTTCACCATCATAGAACTCAAATTTTAAGTGTGCATAATGATCTGTGAACTTCACTGAGCATGATGATCTATTTTATTTTGATTTTAGACGTGCAACATGTGTGTATTATGGATTTAAAGTTTTGGATCTAGAAATGTTTTCATTCGATTTGCATTGTGCGTTTGTTATCTGTTGAAATGGATTGGATATTTGAGTTCCTTGTGTTTTTCTGGTCAAGATGATATACGCATGTGACATTTCTGGAGAAATTTACGTAGCAGCTCATCGGAGAGGGTGACCGGAGCCCTAGCTCCGGCGGCTGGTTTTGTTCAGTCCGGCGAGGAGATTTGAATGAAGAAGAAGCAATCTCATCCGTCTGTTGCTTGATCTAACGTCCCACACGTTGCCATGTTTCTTTAATTTTGTTTTTAATTTAATGTTTGTGTGTGTGCCATCCCATGCGTGTTACCATGAGCTCTCAATCATGACCACTGATCTTGATTATCATTTGAATGTTTGATTTAATCTAATACGTTGATTTGATCATACGGATGAGAGGGTGACAACGCATTAAAAATGCGTGTGCTTGTCACATGCTGGTTTTATTTTATTTCTGACTAATTGTGTACGCGCGTGTTCACTTTACTATGGTGTGCTGGGTGATCTCAACCATTGATCTTATTTACTTTGTGATATGTTTGACTTGTTGATACGTGTTGGATCAATCGTGTGGTTTTGATTAAACCTGATTGTTTGACTCATTCCATTATTCCTCATTGACTGCGCCTTTGGACTTTTAGCATTGGGCCTTGCTTTCCCCACCCCTCCTTTGGGCCTTTCATTATTTTCCAACGTGAATTGTTACTGATGGCACCCCCCTTTGTTTATTTCATTTGTTTTATTTTATTTTCATGTAGCATTTGCATTTTATTTTCTAAAATCATTTTAATGCATCTAAAAATCATAAAAAAATTCATGAAGCTTCTTTTTAGTTTTATAAAATTTTTCCATATTTTTATTTTCTCATTTTATTTTATTTTTGGCATTTGAATTAATCAATTGCTTAATTTTCTTTTTGAATTGTTTCACTTGCACACTTCAACTTGTAGAATTTCTTTCTCATCATCTATACTTGATTTTCAACTCATTCTTTTTGCATTTGTTAGGTAACATTCTTAAGTGCATAAAAAAATTTTTGTTTCATTTTTAAAACTTTTCCATATTTCATTTTGGTCCCCCTCTTTTGCATATTGATACATGTTTCTCACTTGATCTTTGCTTAATTGTTTGACTTGCTTAACTTGCGAATTTTTGTGAGATCTTTTAGCATGTGATTTTCTTCTGACCTATATCATTTGAGTTTAAATTTCAAAATTTTAGAATGTCATTTGATGTATGTTTTATTTTTTGTGCTTAAGTGACTTATGCATGCCCACATCTTGACACTTCTTTGCACAAGTTGATTTACCATGTCCATTTGCTTGAGTTTCTTGCTGGCTCTTTGTATGTGCTTTTGATATAATGCCTACCCCTGGTTGAGGTCCTTTGACACTAACTTTTTCAATTTGTGGATCATGTTTGGATCATGTTTGAGTATGCCTAAGTGTTGGAACTTTGTCTTCTCTTTGTAGTTTACTTTAGTGCATGTTTTGAAGTTATTGATTGATGTGTGAACTTGTATGACTTGAGTTTGGTTTTGATATGATATTGATGCACATGCTACTGCCTCTTGAGTTCTATACTTGGTTTTCATGTTACTTGGGCATAGTTGAATGCATTTGGTTTGAATTGTATGATGAATATCATTACCTTTCCTTTTGTGAACTTCTTTGGACCTTAATGCTTCATGTTTTGAATCACTTTTGCACACTTGAGTTGTTTTTGATAATTTGATATTGGTTCTGACTTTTCTTCATTTTCATCTTGCCTTTCTCATTTCATTTTGTTATGAAGTACATGTATGCTTCATTGTGCATTTCATACAAGTATGTTTGCATTCTTTCATGTTTATCTTTGCATGCTTACTTGAGTTGCTTTTCATTGATATTTGAAGCATGTTGATGATTTGAGTTGGACATTTATGATATGATGTGCTTGCTTCCACTTATTGCATCTCATCTCTCTTCTTCTCTTTCTCTTTTCTTCTCTTTCACTCTTTCTCATCCCATGAATCTCAAGACTTGTTCAAGTCTTGGATTCTTTCCCTTTAGAGCTACCTAGTCCAACTTAATTTTTGATTAAGCTTGGAGTAGGATTAGCATTAGGTTTTAGGTAGTCTTTTCTCCTAAACCTCACTAACCATAGGACATCCATGCATGATAACATTAGGACCCTTAGTCTCCCTTTAGAGTTTCCTTTGCGTTTTCTCTCTTCTCATCTTCAAACAAAAGTAAAAAATACTTAATAAAGGAAAAACAAACATTGTATTTAGGCCTTTCATGTAAGAATAAGATAGTAAGGGATCTTCTCTCATTTTCTTGGAATGTTTAGCGTGCGTCCCATCTCGGGTCGTTATGCGAGGCATTCAATCTTACACTAGGGACTTAAATACAATGTGCGTTACAAAACACAAAACAATCAAAACACTTCTTTCTAAAAAACTTCAAACAAACAATAACCTCTTTCCTTCGGGAATTCTCTTCTCATCTCATTCATTCTCAGCGTACGAACGTGCTCCTGCTCATTCTCTTGCAAGATGGTAACGCACTCGGACCAGCGAGCCTGCAACACCTGAGCTAGAACGTTAGCCGTTCTCTAAAAACACCAACAAAACGACCCTCGTTTAGGGGAACTACGTCGTTCTGATTCTCATGCTCCCGATGAGATACGTAGGCAGTGGGGTAAGGCCCATTCGAGCACTTCTTTTATTTTCCCTACATTTGTTTTTTTCTCTCTCTTTGCCTTTTCCTTTTTCCTGTCCCTTTCCCTTTCCGGTAGCAGCGGAGCTCCAGTCGACGACACCCTTTGATCGAGACAAGCAAGCGTGGATCCCATTGGTTATGATGGACGTGAGGGGGTGCTAATACCTTCCTCTCACGTAACTGACTCACTAACCCAGTTCTCTTGGTCGTGAGACCATGCTCTATCCTTTCCCTCAGGTTTATGCGGTGTTTCCTTTCCCTCTCTTGGGATAAATACACATTGCTGGAGACTCTGTTTCGGTGCCACTTTCGCATTTGTACTTGGATGAAAATCCCGGGAGCGACACTGGCTTGCCACACTGCAGGTGGACTTTAATAATGTCTTTTGGCACGACGCCAGACGACTACTAGCTTGCCACACTGCGGGTGGACTGTATTTTTGAATGGAGTCAGACGACTACTGACCTGCCACACTGCGGGTGGACTTTTGCCAATCTGCGGTTGAACTTTGCAGCTGAATTGCCACACTACGGGTGGACTTTTGCCAATATACGGTTGGACTTGCTAATGATTTGCCACCTGTGGATGGACTTTTGCCAATCTACGGTTGGACTTAGCTGCGGTCTTTTTGAAAGGAGTCAGACGACTACTGACTTGCCACACTGCGGGTGGACTTGCGCCAATCTACGGTTGGACTTTGAAACTTTGCCACCCTTGGATGAACCTTTTGCCAATCTACGGTTGGACTTTAAAAATTTACCACCCTTGGATGGACCTTTTGCCAATCTACGGTTGGACTTTAAAAATTTGCCACCCTTGGATAGACTTTTTGCCAATCTACGGTTGGACTTTGATAATTTCTTTTAAACAATGCCAGACGACTACTGGCTTGTCACACTACGGGTGGACTTTCGTAAAATTCCAATACTGGATTACACTCCGCATGTATGTCAGAAGTCTCTGCTGACTCTGCTGAGGAGCAATGATCAATGATTTAACATTAGAGCCTCCTGAAAGGATGGTATCTCTGTTGGAGAATGAATGGACCATTTGTTTACTTCGAATTGTCACGCTTGCCAAAAATAAATTGGACTTTGAGATATGAGGGTGATGATTCTGCCAAGAGTTACTTCATCTGCTTGGGGATGAATTCTGGTCATAGCAACTCCAATGGGGATGAGAATTTTTGAATGACGTCCTGCTAGGGAATAAAAGTCATTAAAACTCTACTTGAGGATCTATCAAACCCAAGATCCTTTGCGGGGAGAATCAACTTGCTAACCCGGTCGGGGAAAGAATGTACTACCACCTTGCTTGAGGAATAAATTCTGTTAATCAATAAGCCTCTTGCGGGGAGAAAAACAACTCAGCTGGGGAGTATTGTTGACAAGATCCAATGCTGAACTCTGTGGGGAGTACAATTGTCAGAGATACGATCTTGCTGGGAATCAGGGCTACTCTGCCGGGGATATACGAACCCTAGTTGGGAGACCATCCGTTGCAACATGCTGAGAAAGAGTCCCTAGAGGTCTGCTGGGGAAACACAAAGCAAATGCGCTGCGATCTCTTAAGGAACCGAGCTGTCAAGCTTAGAATAAGAGCCACAATGTCCCATTTTAGGCGATCGTTCGTTAGACGACTCCACTAGGGATAATGAGTTGACAACAAACTCTGCTTGGGAGAATTGCTTCACAGCGTCTCTCGCTGGGGAATGCCTCTTAAGAGGATTTTACAGTAGACCAAACACCTTCAAACTCTTAGACAGATGCCGAGACTTGAGCTAGATGTTTTAACAGAGAGGTCACTCTACTGGGGATAATAGATCTGGAACATATCTCGCTGGGGAATTATATGATGCCCCATGTTTGGGAGGTTCAACAACATGCTTTTTGCTCCATGATACAAAACTGATCTGAAGAAAATGTCATAAGAGGATTTTACAGAAGATTAAGCATCTTCAAACTCCTGGCGACTTCAATGGGAATTGTCCGTTAACTTCAGTGTCTGCGAAGCAACTCTATTGGGGAATTTGCAACCGTTATCGACACAGAAAAGCTTGTAGCTGTTGGAAGTATTGAATAGGAGAATTAACTTAATAAGATACAACGATACCCGGTTGAATTCAATCCATTGGTATCGAATCGGCGTAACCGACCGCCGACCAAATGATGGACTTAATCATCAAACGTTGTGACAAAAGGGTGATGTAGGGACCCTTCTTGAATTTGACTACACCATAGTGTTCTGCATGGGAATCAGTGATTCCTCGTCTAGATGACATGATCCCTGCTCTTAGAATGCTTGTACCTGTTACCTGCAACAAAAGAATATGCACACATGCCCCAGGATATTACGTGGTTTGAATCCGCCATCCTGGATTATTCAACATTCAAAGTGATCTTAAATGTTTTTCTACGCATGTTATTTGTAAGGCTACAGTGTTTTCAAATGCAATGTTTTATAAAAAATTAGGACGTTTTTGCAAACAAAGCAGTAAAAAACAAAATAAGAAGCATTTGACTGAAATTCAATTTATTGATTGAAAGGTCCAGAATAGGCAAGTACAATTGGGAAGCAAACCCTGGAAAGAGGTGAATGCTATAAATTGAGAAAAGAAACTATCCTAATGGCAATGTGAAAACGGCATTCCACTGAGTTTCAATTCTGCTATGGCCAGTATGTCTTCAAGACTCCCCGACCATGCCTTCTGAGGAATGATCAGACTGATTCCTACCCTTTGGAACGTCAGTTGCTGAAACGGTGATGGAGTACAGATAACTCAGACCGTAGTCGTTCGCTTAAATCCCTCTTTTGCATGGACTGCCCTTTCGGGTTTTCAATCCATCGGGATACCCTTTTTTTCCTGAGTTGTCCTTGCGGATTTTCAACTCACCGGGTGTACACATTTTTTATTTTATATCCCTAATTTTTGCCCGAACCTTTTTATTCTGCTTTTGTGGTTCGCCGGGATGCCCTTTTTTGCCTGGACTTTTCTTTTTTTGTCCAGCGGGTCTATTTATGTGAAGTATTTTTTGACTACGTCTGAGTTGACAAGGGATGAAAAGTCTTCCCCGTCCATGGTTGTAAGTAACAAGGCTCCGCCCGAGAAGACCTTCTTAACCATGAATGGACCTTTATAGTTGGGAGTCCATTTGCCCCTGTGATCTGTACTAGGAGGAAGGATCCTTTTGAGTACCACATCTCCCACTTTGTAAACTCGAGGACGCACCTTTTGGTCAAATGCCTGCTTCATCCTCCGCTGGTATAATTGCCCATGACACACAGCTGCCAGTCGTTTCTCTTCAATAAGGCTCAACTGATTAAATCTGGCGCGAACCCACTCAACTTCGTCCAACTTGACATCCATCATGACTCTGAGGGATGGAATCTCCACTTCGACAGGTAGTACTGCCTCCATACCATATACAAGTGAGAATGGTGTTGCCCCAGTGGACGTGCGTACTGACGTTCGGTACCCATGCAAGGCAAATGGTAACATCTCATGCCAATCTTTATATGTGACAACCATTTTCTGCACAATCTTCTTAATAGTCTTGTTGGCCGCTTCCACAGCGCCATTCATCTTCGGGCGATACGGAGAAGAATTGTGATGTTCAATTTTGAAGTCCCGGCATAGCTCAGCCATCATTTTGTTGTTCAGATTAGAACCATTATCAGTAATGATTATCTCGGGCACTCCATAGCGACAAATGATATCCCGTTTCAGGAAACGAGCTACCACCTGCTTAGTGACATTGGCATAAGATGCTGCCTCAACCCATTTAGTGAAATAATCAATGGCGACCAAGATGAAACGATGGGCGTTTGAAGCAGTAGGATCAATCTTTCCGATCATATCAATGCCCCACATGGCAAAGGGCCAAGGAGATGACATGACACTCAACGGATTTGGAGGAACGTGCACCTTGTCTGCATAGATCTGGCATTTGTGACACTTGCGAGCGTACTTGCAACAATCCGCTTCCATTGTCAACCAATAGTACCCTGACCTCAATAGTTTCTTAGCCATTGCATGTCCTCCGGCATGGGTACCGAAAGAGCCTTCATGTACTTCCTGCATTAACAGGTCTGCTTCGTGTCTATCCACGCATCTAAGCAGAACCATGTCAAAATTTCGTTTGTACAACACGTCATCCTGATTCAAGAAGAAGCTACCAGACAACCTTCTCAAAGTCTTCCTATCTTTAGTAGATGCCCCAGGCGGGTACTCTTGACTTTTCAAGAAATACTTGATGTCATGAAACAATGGCTTATCATCAGACGTTGCATCAACAGCAAACACAAATGCAGGTCTGTCAAGACGAGATACTTCGATCTTAGGGACATGATTCCATCTTTGCACTTTGATCATGGAAGATAACGTGGCCAAGGAATCTGCAAACTTATTCTCATCTCGAGGAATATGGTACAACTTCACTGCTGTGAAAAATGTCAGCAATCTCCTTGTATAATCTCTATACAGAACCAGATTTGCTTGGTGCGTGTACCAACTCCCTTTCACTGGATTGATTATCAAAGCTGAATCACCGAAGATATCAAGGGTCTTAATTCTCAAATTAATCGCCTCCTCAATCCCCATTATACAAGCTTCGTATTCTGCTTCATTGTTGGTGCATCCAAAAGTTATTCGGGCAGTGAAAGGCATGTGAACACCTTCCGGCGTGATAAGAACTGCTCCAACTCAGCATCCATTCATATTGATAGCCCCATCAAACATCAAACTCCATTTGGATTCAGGGTCTGGCCCCTCCTCTGGGAGTGGTTCCTCGCAATCTTTAGCTTTGAGAAACATGATGTCCTCATCAGGGAAATCAAATTTCATGGGTTGGTAATCATCAATCGGCTGTTGCGCAAGATAGTCTGACAAGATACTTCCTTTGATGGCCTTTTGAGAAGTATACTGGATATCATATTCTGTCAAAACCATTTGCCACCGTGCAACTCTGCTTGTTAGTGCTGGTTTCTCGAAAATGTATTTGATAGGATCCATTTTTTAAATCAACAAAGTTGTGTGCCTGATCATATACTGCCTCAATCGCTTAGCAGCCCATGCAAGTGCACAACATGTCTTCTCAAGTATTGAATATCGGGACTCACAGTCATTGAACTTTTTGCTCAGGTAGTAGATAACATGCTCCTTCCTACCTGTCTCGTCGTGTTGACCGAGAACACAACCCATAGAACCTTCAAGCACTGTCAAATACATTATCAAAGGTCTTCCTGAAACTGGAGGCATTAGGAATGGAGGTTCCTGCAAGTATTCTTTTATCTTATCGAATGCCAATTGTCAATCGTCATTCCACCTGATCGTTTGATCTTTTCTTAGAAATTTGAATATTGGTTCGCACGTGGCTGTTAGGTGAGATATGAACCTTGCAATGTAGTTCAATCTACCCAGAAAACCACGAACCTCTTTTTCTGTTCTCGGTTCAGGCATATCTTGTATTGCTTTCACTTTGGCAGGATCAACCTCAATCCCTTTTTCGCTCACAATGAAACCCAACAGCTTTCCAGAACGCACCCCAAAAGTGCACTTGTTTGGATTTAACCGTAAACGGAACTTTCTCAACCTTTAAAACAACTTTTTCAAGTTAATCAGATGTTCCTCTTCCGTTCGCGACTTGGCAATCATGTCGTCCACATAACATTCAATCTCTTTGTGAATCAAGTCATGGAATAATGTTACCGTTGCCCCTGCGTTTTTCAACCCAAAAGGCATCACCTTATAACAGTATGTACCCCATGGGGTAATGAACGTGGTCTTCTCCATATCCTCAGGTGCCATCTTAATCTGGTTGTACCCTAAGAAACCGTCCATAAACGAGAACACCGAAAACTGAGCTGTATTGTCAACCAGTACATCGATGTGGGGCAGTGGAAAATCATCTTTTGGGCTAGCTTTGTTAAGATCTCGATAATCCACACACATTCTCACCTTTCCGTCTTTCTTTGGTACCGGCACGATGTTGGCGACCCAGGGAGGATAATTAGTCACAGCAAGAAACCCAGCGTCCCATTACTTCTGAACCTCTTCTTTGATCTTTATGGCCATATCGGGATGAGTCCGACGAAGTTTCTACTTGACTGGCGGGCATTCTTCTCTCAATGGTAGCCTGTGCACAACAATATCAGTATCCAACCCTGGCATGTCTTGATACGACCAGGCGAAGATATCAACATATTCACACAACATCTCAGTCAAAGCTTTCTTCACATCTGCTTTCAAGCTGGCGCCAATCTTGATCTCTTTCTTAGCATCCTCGGTACCAATATTGATGATCTCTATGGTCTCTCGATGAGGCTGGATGGTCCTTTCTTCATGTTTTAATAATCTGGCTAGTTTCTCAGGGAGTTCACAGCCCTTCTCATCCCCTTCTTCGGCTTGATAAATCGGTTTGTCAAAGTCATACATAGCCATAGCAGAACCGTTATCAATGAAATCCGGAGGATCAAGTCTGCACGAATGGGTTCATGCTTTATTTTAGAATTTATTTTTAAAACAAAAAAAAATGAAACATTGCCATTTTATTATTTTTGTGCAAAAATAAAAATGAAAGACAAGGAACAAAATTTGAGTGCAAAACGTCCTTTATTGATGATTAAAATTGCAAATGCAAACAGGGTGGCCCTACGAATGAATCTATACGCCTTGGGCAGAGCACAAGATTTTAACATGCATTATGGTTAGAAAAACAAAGAAAATTACTCTGTTTGAAGAGTAACCTGGATGACTTCTTCAACGGACCAATTCTGCAATGGTTGTCCCGGAGCGCGTGGACGTACCTAGTTGTCCAAGTCACAGTCACTGTCAACGCCATCTTCTGTAGCTGCACAAGACTGATCTGGGTAAATGATTCCCCTACTGTTGAAAGTGATGGGTCCACTGTTCTCTACAGCTGAAGTCATAGAAGGATGATAACCAATACCAAACTTGTCCTCCTTCATTAGTGTCTCTATCAGCTTGCCCCAGCCTTGGGCATTGCCTGCTCTGACAACCTTGACAGCTTATTTATAGGACGAAATGGATGTACCGGCCCTATCTGGTGCAAGGGAAGATTCAGGCACGTTGTCAATATTCACCGCTTCAAATGACTGGAAAAGCATCTCGTGAATTTCCCCATCCATCTCAATATACTTGAACGTGGACAAATGACTAACAAAGATGTCCTCTTCACCACACACTGTCACAACTTGTCCCTCGAACTCGTATTTCAGCTTCTGGTGTAAGGCGGATGTAACAGCCCCAGCCGCATGAATCCAAGGGCGACCGAATAAGCAGCTATACGTCGGCTGTATATCCATCACATGGAATGTAGATTTGAACACCTGCGGTCCAATTTGTACGGCCAATTCCACTTCACCAAACACAGATCTTTTCGTTCCATCGAACACTCGGACAACCAACTCATTGGGCCTTAAGATCAAACCATTAACCTCTAGCTTCATTAGCGCCTTCTTAGGCAAGACATTGAGCGAGGAACCAGTGTCTACCAGTACGCGAGACAACACTGCACCCCTGCACTCCATTGTAATGTGCAAAGCTCTGTTATGGTTTCTTCCCTCAGAGGTCAAGTCTCTGCTTGTGAACCCCAATCCGTGGCTGACATTGACATTAGAGATCACACCTTCAAGCTGATTAAAGGTGATTTCCTGTGGAACATATGCTCTCTTCAACACTTTCAATAAAGCCTCCCGGTGCGCGTCAGAACACATCAACAATGACAAAATTGAAATTTTTGAGGGCGTCTGATTCAGTTGATCGACAATCTTATAATCACTTTTCTTTATTATCCTCATGAACTCTTCCACCTCATTGTCAAAGGCAATCTTTGTCTCTGTTTCAGGTACAGGCACACTCTCAGCTACCTGTTTTCCTTTAGTTTTGGCCGCAACCTCAACTTCCTTATCACTGCGCAAAGTTTGGGGAGCAAACAATCTTCCGCTTCTTGTAAAGTCTCCTACACCACCCACATTATCAATATTTGAACTGCCTGATGTCTCGATTTCCTGCTTTTTCCCTTCGTAGTACACGTCTGCCCCATAGTGCCATGGGACTGGGTCTTTCTTGCATAACACTTGCTACAGGAGCTGTACCTGTAGGCACCTGGATCTCAGCAGGAGTATAATAAATGGTCACAGTTAACACCTCATCAGTTTCTTTCACAACCTGGTCAAACTGTAGACGTCCCTCGTCAATCAGACTCTGCAAACCAATTCTCAACTTATCATAGCCGTTCTCTTGGCCCAAACACTCAGAACAATTTTGATCACATCCCGGGAACACATGTTCCTTCAACAAACGATCCTTCACCACTAGCAACGGAGTCTTTACCTGACTGATATCTGTTACCAAATTTAACCTCTTTCCGTCTTCAATAGCACGCACATCTGCCACACCATGATCAGGCATGGGGTTCTGAAGAACATTAGGAGGTAATGAGAAATTTATTGCTTTAGCATCAATCAAGTCTTGCACCTTGTTCTGAAATGCCCAACACTTCTCAGTGGTATGCCCCTGAGCACCTGAGTGGAACTCACAGTGGGCGTTAACATCAAAATTAGGTGGCAAGTTGCCAGCGGCAGGAGTTCTCATAGTACGAAGCTTAACCAACTTCAATTTGAGTAACTGAGGTAGCAACGCTGAATAAGTCATAGGGAGAGGGTCAATCTTATGGTCCCTCTACCTGGACCTCTGTTGGAAAGGAGGTTGCTGTTGTTGCTGCTGAACTTGCTGTGGTGGTTGTTGCTGCTGAACAGATGGTGCTGGGATTGTTACTGCACCTACTTGATGGTACGCTTGAGAACGTCCTCTGCCTCGTCCTCTATATACAGCGTTGGTATCACCTTCTCTTCTTTTCTGACCACTAGCAAATGGTTTCTTCGTCCCAGAAGAGCCAGCTCCACTTACATCTTGGATCTTCCCGAGTTTCAACAAACTCTCTATCCTTTCTCCAGCAATCACTATATCAGCAAATCCGGTTGGTGGACAAGCAACCAACCTTTCAAGAAATGCCCCTTGCAGGGTGCCCATAAACATGTCTGCCATTTCTCTATCCATCAAAGGGGGTTGAACCTGTGCATCCATCTCTCTCTACCTTTGAGCGTATTCCTTGAAACTTTCCTTAGCATTCTGTGACAACCCTTATAATTGAGTGCGATTGGACGCCATGTCGATATTGTACTGGTACTGCTTTAGGAATGCTTCTGCCAGATCCTTCCAACTTCTCACAGCAGCTCTATTCAATTTCATATACCAGGTCAAAGAAGCTCCAGCCAGACTATCTTGAAAGTAATGCATCCATAACTTCTCATGATCTGTATGTGCTGAAATCCTCCCAAAATAAGCTTGAATATGTGTCCGGGGACACGTATTACCATGATATTTGTCGAAAGTAGGCGGCTTGAATTTTGGAGGAATTCTGACTCCTGGTACCAGCCCCAAACTAGTAACATCAATACCCATAGAATTCTTGCACTCTATGGCCCGGATCTTCTCAACTAACTCATCATACCTTCGGTCACCAAGGTTACCCATATCAGCATCCAGTAGGGTAAATTGGTCTTCCAGAACATCTTCTTGAATACCACCAACATTTCTGCCATTTCCATTACCCAGATTACCACCAGGAGGAGGATTTCCATCAGGAGGAGGAGTGACCCTTGTTTGCAAATTGTCCACTTGATTACCTTCAGGCGTAGTTTCTAGACGCTCGACTAAAAGCCTCAATCTTTCCTGAGCCTGTGCCTTACCAGTCATGAGAGTCATAAACTGGTCCATGCGTTCCCTCATTTCAGCCAAATCATTCTGCATTTGGTCCATAATCCTTGCTTGATTTCTTCGAGTTAAGTATCGATGAATATGATTCTCAGCTATAATGCCTGAAACCAAATAAAGGTTAGAGACCCCGCAACAGGTACCTGAAACAGCAAGCAACTAAATGCAAAATGCTATGCAATGCAATGCAAATGTCATGTTTATCATTTCCGAGGTGCCATACACCCTGATTCCAATCTTAACCACAGAAATCTGAAGATCAGAAATCGTGATATAAAGAGACGTGCTGTGGTCATGTGCTTGTGTACAGATATCTGATAAGGATTAATTTTGAATAAAACTGCTCATCCCCATTCATCAAAGTATTCAAGTACATCAAAAGAGGTTCATCAACAAATGAAATACAAGGGAAAGATGGATCCATCAACAAGCCTGATGGTAACCATTAACAACAAATTACAAGAAAAAGAACCTCAGTCTGATAATTCCACGTCCTTCAGCTTATCACTTGTGTATTTGATCTCCTCAAAGAGTATGCGAGTACGCTAGTGATTCGGCTTTTCAATCATCTTTTTGATCAAAACATCCCTTTTCTAAAGAGCCTCAGTTAAGGAACCCATATGTAGCATCAAAGCTTCGTCATCACACATTCCTTTTTGTCTCTTTATGCCAGCTTGCGTCTTGAGTATCTCCCTTTCTATCACGACTTCTTCAAGCTCTTTCTTGGTATTCTTCAGCTCTCTCCAAGCTTCTTCTAACTGTTCTTGACTTTTATCGAGGCTTTCCCGATACTTTCTCCTCTGCTCATGTGCCTTCTTAAGCTCTTCGTCTTTAATCTTCAACTATTCCTGTAACTCAGCATTTTCAATTCTAACGTCATCCCATACTCGCTGGAATTTGGCCAATGTATCTTTAGTCTAAGCTAAGTCCTGTTTAGTTGTCTTGTGAGCCTGAGTGGCAGCATCGGCACCTTTGCTGATCTTCTGAAAGTGTTGTGCTCTTTCATAAAAATCTTTCTCTTTGGCTACTAAGATCTTATCTGCCCTCTGAGCTCTTCCTTCTAGATCTTTATTGTCATGTAGGGCTTTTTGGAGATAGCTACTTACACCAGCATTCTCTGCTTGAAGCTCTTTTACTATCTTCTGCCACTTTTCACACTCTTCAATAGCCACCATGGTTGGCTGTTCTGGCTTTCCTGAACATAAAAAGGGTTCCCTTGAAAAGGGTAAAAGCAGTTCTTTTACTTTCATCTCGATCCATCTGTCATATTCAGGATAAGACCTACAATCTCCTTTCCCAAAAACCGCTTTTCCATTTTTATGCTTATATTTCCAAGCATTCACTACTTCTGTCAGCTTCTCATCTTTAGTTCCTGTAAAGAACAAAGATTCTTCAACGTCTTGCTCTGTAGGAGGATCCCTGGAAGCATACCCGAACTGTCGGATGGCCAGAATTGGATTATAATTGATCCCTCCTTTTCTGCTAACCAGAGGTACATTTGGAAAATTTCCGTATCTTGTGATAAGCTCTATTCTTAATAACCGATGATCAAACCAGATAATATTATCAGCAGTTAATCCTATCATTCGCTTGGACCATTTCGTAACATCTATGGTTTCCACAAAGGCACCTGTTTGAGGCAAATGCTTGAAAAGCCAATGGCACAGCAGTGGAGTACAACAACTAACAGGTCCTCCCCTTCTTTTCTCGTTCTTGTAATGCGCAAAATGATAAAAAATCTCCTAACAAAGTAGGGACTGTATTTTTAAGAACGAAAACTCTCGTCGCCTGCATATCCACAAAGTCTTGCTGATTGGGAAAAAGAACTAGGCCATATATGCAGAGAGCCAGAATGGAATTGTAAATCATCTAGTTTTTAGCATTAGCAGCCTCTTGAGCTTGATCAGAGAGGAATTCCAGATGAAATTCGTCAACTCCGTTTTTGCTACTCACACCACTCTTTATCACTAACTGATCTATTTGCATTGCAGCAGCAATTTCTTTTGTACTAGGAGAACTACCAGAAAAGAACGGTATTGCCGACGTGATCGGAATCCCCAAAATAAATGAGAATTCTTCCAGTGTTGGCATCAAAATGTAATCTGGAAAGAGGAAACATCTCAATGAAGGCTCGTAGAATTGCAGCAGAGCGTGCAAAGCATCATCTTCATACTTTGTGATAGTACGAACCATCTTAACCAAATCCCCGTACTTCTTTTGAAACCTATCAAGAACACCTGGACCAGCCATATCTATAACTTTGAGCAGTAAATCCAAGGTAGGGTCTGGAAACTTGTAAGAAACATTGTTCTTCCTCTTCTCGTCATTCTCTGTTGAACCCATGGATTGGAATCAGAAGTGTATTATGCACCTGTAAATGACAAACACAACCGTTATAATATGATAATGCAATGCAAAGGGGCATGTGATCAGGTCATCAGGTGTCTATGCTGGACTGTGTGCATTGTGTCTGTATAGATATGATAACATTTCTGTAGGCACGTGTCAAACCACTATAATAGGATACACCATCTGTATATAATAGTACCAACAGGACAGGGTATGTAGGAAGCTTGGTTACCTGCAAACCTGTAAACATCCCGCCCACACTCACATGTGGATACTTAGAAAATGAGGCTCCTCAGTTTCGGAGGTTTGAGAAGCAATAACACATTCAGCCCGAAGGATACAATGCTATGCCAATCAAAGAGGTCGTCCACTGATTCACCTAAAAAATAAAGGCCATCCTATGCAAGTTCCAAAGTGGACCCTCGGGTGCGAATGGGTTTGCCACAGAATGTGGTCTGCCAATGTCACCACTAAAGAGGGATGTTTCCACTAAGGTCCTCAATGATCGGTCACTAGAGTCGACAGCTCTCTAGATCGACATCCTGAAATGCGCAAGATACGCACGTCAGAACATGTCCCAAGATAGCCTCGTCTGGCTGTGAATTTCGTGAATACCCAACGCACTCCAGACGGCACGTAGGTCCCACTACTCTCCACTCTAATTCTAAGTGTATACTCAAGCCTGTGTAATGGGATTATCTCTTAGAAATCCCATCCTGCCAAACAGAAAACCAGTCCAGCACAACAGTAATAATATGATATGTAATGCTAAAATGCAGTAAATACAGTCAAGTAAATAAACAGCAAAATAAAGCACGACAGTAAACACCCAATGAAAGAAACAAAAAACAAACAAGCGTTAGGATTGACTCGCTTAGGGATGGACCAGCAAGAGGTCAATCTGTCCCCAGTAGAGTCGCCAGCTGTCGCTCCCGGGATTTTCAACCAAGTACAAACGCGAAAGTGGCACCGAAACAGAGTTGCCAGCAATGAGTATTTATCCCAAGAGAGGGAAAGGAAACACCGCGTAAACCTGAGAGGAAGGATAGAGCATGGTCTTATGACCAAGAGAACTGGGTTCGGGAGTCGGTTACGCGAGAGGAAGGTATTAGCACCCCCACGCGTCCATCGTACCCGATGGGATCCACGCTTGCTGCTTCAATCAAAGGGTGTAAGGAAAGGATATTGAAAAAGGAACTGCTAGCTGGAGAACTGGAAAAGGAAAGGAGAGAGAAAGAGAAACAAATGCAGGGAAAATAAAAGAAGTGCTCGAATGGGCCCTACACCATTGCCTACGTATCTCATCGGGAGCATGAGAATCAGAGCGACGTAGTTCCCCTCACCTAGGGAAAGTTGTTTGTGTTTTTTAGTGGAAATGTCAGAGTTCACTTCCTAGCAGTTAGGTGTTGCAGCTCGCTGAAGGGAGACTTAGGAGTTACCTGTTTGCGGTAGAACGGAAAAGACGCATCCTTAAGGAAGGAGTGAATGAGATGAGAAAAGAATTCCTGAAGGAAAGACGTTATTGTTTGTTTGAAGTTTTTTAGAAAGAAGTGTTTTTTATTATTTTATGTTTTGTAACACGTATTGTATTTAAGTCCTTCATGTAGGATCGAATGCCTCGCATATCGACCCAAGACGAGACGTACGCTAAACATTCTAAGAAAGTGAGAGAAGACCCCTCACTATCTTATTCTCACATGAAAGGCTCAAATACAATATTTGTTATGCCTTTATTAAGTATTTTTTTACCTTTATTATAAGATGAGAGGAGAGGCTCAAATGGAGGAGTAAAGGTGAAAACTAAGGGGAGACTAAGACACACCCTAGTGTTAGCATACTTGGAGATCCTATGGTTAATGTGGCTTAACAAATCTACTTCTAAAAGAGAGAAGAAGAATAGCAAAAGAAACAACTTACTTCCAAAATGGAAGTTAAGTTGATGTTAAAGAGGGATGAAAGAAAAGTTATTCAATGAAAGCATGTAAATGCTTAACAAACACAAGTAGCAAGTTTACAAGAAATAAGAGAACATAAGAGAAAGAGATGTATGTGGAACTAAATCCACACACTTACTTACCTTTAGCACCTACATGAAAATGTTAGTTCGAAACGATTTACAAGTAATGCAATAAGAAAAAGAATAACAATTGGTGAACAAACAAGTTAAGAGTTAAAGGATAAAAATCCTAAGAGATGAACCTCAATCAAGATCAGAATCTATGCTCTAAGGGTATTTTCTAATGTTAATTCATCAATCAAGAACAAACTATACACAACTAAAGGTTTTAAACAACAAAGAAATGGATCATGAAAAAAAAAGATGAAGAATGAGTGTATATGCAAGGTGATCATGCAATAATGCTTCAAGTAATGTCAAAGTCAGAATGTGGATGACCTAAACATGTGCCTAAACATGATATAAAAATGTCAAATAATGCACACAATCAAGTATCCAAGCATTAAAAGTGCTTAGGAGAAGAAATGAGAAGATATGAACATGAATTCAACATGGAAAGATAACATTCATGGCATAAGTCAAACCTACAAAAGTTCCAAATGAAACTCAAGTATCCAAGTCAGAAGTGGTATGACATGTTAGGATGAGGATAAGATTCACAAATCAATCACATTCAAGCAATTACAAGCCATTTAGTAGCTAGAAGAAAAAGAAACATGCATTTGGATGAAACATGTTCAAGTATGCAAAGTAAGACATAAATGGCATATGGAATGAATGCAACACTTCAAAGTCAGAGGCATACATCATATGAAATGCAAATGAATAGTATGGCATGGCATAAACAAACCAAATACAAATCAAGTTGGTACTTAGATGAAAAAGAGTGAGGGATTAGGTCAAAAAAAGACATGTGAAACAAGTATTGAATATGTACACAAAGAAAGCATCATCTTCCAACCAATGACCTATAATATCATTCAACAGACCTATAATGATCTAAACATGGCCCAAGAAGTCAAGAAGAATGATATCATACAATGGCACAAGTGCCTTCTCAAGCAAGTAAACAAACATGATCAAAGAAGTTCACAAAAAGGGACCTCCAACAAGAGTCATCAAACAAATATCAAACAAGATTCAAAAATCACCAAAGTAGGTCTCAAGAGACCTCAACCAGAGGCTAACATCATACCAAAATCCTATACAAAAATTCAGAAAGGAAGGACCTCAAACAATCAAGTAATAGTCACTTATGCATCATAAACTAAAGTGCAAAGATGGAGGACCTAAATGCAATAAGAGAAAGTTATAAAAATGAAAAAAAAAATATTTTTATGAATTTATGGATGTCACTGAATGAATGCAAAAATATTGATTCAAAAATTTTTAAGGAGCTATGATAAATAAATCTTTGAAATGAAGATATGAAAATAGAAACAAGTTTCAAAAGAAATAAAAGAAAATTATGGATTGATATGCAAATATTCACAAAATCAAAAATAAAAATAATATAAAATTATTTAAACATGTTAAGGTATCACATGAATTTTTGTAGAATATTTCATAATTTTTTGCATCTTTAAAAATCAATTATGAAACAAGTATAAAAAAAGAAATTAAAATAAAGAAAAAGAAAGCAGGGGTGCAGAGAAGTAAAATTTCACGTTCCAAAATAACAATGGGCTCAATGTGGGTGTGCAATTAGTAATTAAGTCCAATCCAATTACAAAACTGTGCGTGTGTGATGTAGTGTACAATTATTCACCATGAGGATGCAATCATAACCATACAATGAATCAAATCACATGATCTAACGCACTACAAATCACGCACACCAAATCAACCATGCACATGCACGCACAAGAATACTCAGATTAAAAATAAATTGCACGCGTGATGCACATGGTTCATTAACACGTTGGGAACATACAAGACGTTGGATCAATCATATGAGAATCAATCATACATGATGAACGGATCAGATTGAAGACACACGATAATAATCATGGAACACACGCACTCAAGCACTCAGGTTATAAAATGATTTTAATGCGTTGTCACAATAATAACCAAATGATGATGATAATCCAACGGTCATGATTTAAAAACACAAAACCCTAAGAGTTAAAGCCATCGGCCGGAGAAGGACCTCCGGTCATCTTCTCCGGCCACTCTCCACCTTCTGCAAGTTTCACATTCTCCAGAAATACGCAAACATTATATCAGAATGAAGCTGAAGTTACGTACATCATGAATCCACAATCACTTTTCACATAACAAGCACATATACAGAGAACATAGGAGATTAAAATATGCCCTAAGTTTTGAAACTATGCCTCTAAGAGGCCTATCAACTAGCCAGGACGCACGCAGCTTCTAATAAGCTATAGACACCATGAAAACAAGCTGAAGTTAGTAGAAAAAGGTTGAGAGAAAAAAAACCTGGAACAATGAAGAACTTTGAAGTATTTGAGAAAACCAGAGAACTTGATATCTTGAGCTTGTAGAACTTCAATCTTAAGCAAAATAAATGCCTTTTGATTTGGAGAATGCAGAGAAACAATAACTGTAATGGTGTTGAACTTGGAGAGATGAATTTGTTCTTGAATATTCTTGATTGATAGTCACCAAATGATGAAGATGATTGAGAAAACTAGTGGAATCGTGTGAGATCTGAGTGAGAGAGTAGAGAGAATTTGATAGTGTTCTTGAGTCAGAATGAAAAAAAATGAGAGTTAAAATGAAAATGTGAGTGAAATGTGAATTTATATGTTGAGTTTAATATGTTAACTCATGGTTAAGTGAGTCAGTTAAGTGAGTCAATGCTTGGTTAACTAAGTAGCCTCTAACTAACTGAGCCAAGTTAGTTAGGGCGAGTTGGCTTGGCTGTGATATGGTGATGGTGGTTTATGGTGTGTTATGGTGTGGCTGGACATGAGTGGTGGTGATGCCTTCTCCAATGCAACAGCTTATAGAAGAAACTTGCTGCGCAAGCTTTTCTTTTCCCTTCTCATGTATGGTACATGTTATGGCAAGTGTATGTAAGGGTAGTGGTGTGTTCAAATAATGAAACAAAGTACATGAGTTGTTTGATGGATGCCTGAACCAAATCATGTACAAAGAGCTATCAATGCATCAGTGAAGAATAGGGTGGTTTGTAGATGAAATTCTCCCTACTCATTGGATGGGTTGATGAGATTTTGAGGTCAATGGAAAGAGGAGGTGTAATACTACAAGTTTGGTATGCAACATGGTTGGAAACAAAGCTTCTAACATGCTCAAAAGTGACCTGAAACATTGGAAATCAAACTGGTGTGTGGCATATTACTTGGCCCGTGGGCAAGGCATAATGACTTAGGGAATTTTCAGTGTGAAGCAACCAACTTTGGACCAATATATCTCCATCATAACTTGGTCAAATCAAAATTTGTCCAACATCAACATTGAAGAGGGCATGGCAAGGAACAACTTTAATGTTGAAAAGATTTTCATTTGGAGCTTGAAATTTGGCACACCAGGTGTTTGTCAAAATTATGGCGCGTGGGCCTGGGCATGCTTGGTCATGACTTAATTTTGGACCTAGTTTTCTCAAACTTTGGTTGACCATATCTCCCTCAATATTTATCCAATGGAGGAGTTCTTTATATGGATTTGAAGCTTAGAAAATGAACTTTAATTGGCTTAACTTGGGCCTGAGGTTTGGAACTTTTATCTTGGAGAAATACAGCCTCAAAGTAGGGTGCAAAATGGTCCAAACTTACTATTTTTGGCAACCCTAAAGTTTCTATTTTTGGCAGTTTTGTGATTTCTTGATTTTTCATTATTCCTCCATCATTTCTTGATCAAATCTTGTCCAATGAACCTATATAACATGAATTTCATGAATTTGACCTTAAAAAAGTCAGGAGTTGACTTTTTCACTGCACAGTTGACTTTTTCCCCAATTTCTTGACTATCAAGCAACTGATCAATTGAAACCCTTCTGAACCCAATTGATGAGCAATTTTCCATCCATACACACTTAAGAACATAAGGAATACCATGAGATCAAGTCTTGCCCAAAAAATTAGAGATAAACTGATTTTAGGTCAAACCCTAATTTTGGTACCCTCTGGTTAGGAGGAAATAGCACATCCTCCAAATCCAAATTCCTCTGAATATAATGTGTATCCTATCAAACAATGATGAGATATGCCATTTGGAGATGATAAAAACCCAAAGAGCTTGCCCATTTAGGGGTTATATCCCAATTTTTGACTGCCTTGTGTAGGAAATGATGCACTGCCCCATCCTCTTGATGAATTTTCCTCTCTCAATGCCTTGTGAGATCAAGTAGGGATAACATACGATATAAGAGACCCTTGAGGCTTATGAGAAACCCTTGGCTCTTATTCTCTTGCTTTAGATCATCCACACCTCTGAAGAACCATTGATCACATGCCTTTATGCAAGATGCAATGCAATGCTTGATGTTTTATTTTTCTATGCTTGAATGCAATGCAATGAAATGAAAGCTCATGCTAAATGATATGAAGAAATGAGAGGGCAAATTCTGGGGTATTACAATCAGCAATATAGTTAAGACTACCAAGAAATCTTTGTAATTGCTTTTTATCAGTAATTTCGTTTGGGAATTTAGAAGCAAAATCTATACTTCTTTGAATAGGAACAATTGTTCCTTGGTCAATTTCATGACCTAAAAATCTAACTTTGGTTTGAAAAAGTTTCATTTTAGGAGTAGATATAACCAAACCATTGTGCTTGATTAAACCCTTAAATATTTTTAAGTTTTAATATGTTGGTCAATAGTTTTAGAAAATACTAACACATCATCAATATAAACAATTATGAATTCCGTATAAGGATTGAAAATATCATTCATAATATTTTGAAATTCAGAAGGGGCATTTTTAAGCCCAAAAGGAAGAGTGTTCCATTCATAATAGCCGAAAGGTACAACAAAGGTTGTTTTATACTTATCAGATTCATTAATTTGTATTTGCCAATATCCGGGCTTTATATCAAATTTAGAAAAGATTAAAGCATTATTTAATCTGTTAAGTAAATCCTTTTTATTAGGGATTGGATATCTAATCCATTTTAACACCTTATTAAGGGGTTTATAATTAATGACAAGTCTAGGAACGCCACGTTCCTTTTCTGCTGCATTGTTAACATAAAAAGCCGTGCAACTCCAAGGAGATTTGGACTTTCTTATTAAATTTTTTCTTAGAAGAGAATCAATTTCCTCTTTGCATAATTTCATCATATCATGATTCATTTGGGCTGGTCTGGCCTTTGTGGGAATCTGACTTTCATTAAAGTCATCAAGATAAGGTAGAGAGATAACATGTCTCTTTTTGTCCCAAAGGGCATTAGGAACATCATTGCAAACTTCATTTTTAAACATTAAAAGAATTAACTTCTTCTTTAAGAAAGAACAAATGTTTTCTTTTATTTAAAAGGATATCTCTTACTTCATTGATCATATTAGTGTGAGGGTCAGTAATAAATTCAAAATTGATTTTTTTATCATTTATTACTGTGGTAATTCCCTTTTGATCCACATTAATCAGAGGCATGATTTGATGTAAAAAGGGGGTTCCTTGGATAATTCTATGGGTTAAATTTTTAACCAAAATAAAGTGAGTGGGTAAACAAACATCTTTGTTACAAACATAAGCATTAGACAGTTTGTAATTAACTGTTAGCTTATCTCCACCGGATTGAGTAAGAGATTGGGTTGTTTTAACAAAATATTTGGTAGGTGTCATACCCCAAATTTTGACCACTAAGATTTCCCATTACTGTGCAAATCATCATCACAATATGAGTGTGTCATTATGCCTCATCAGTCTCCCCAAAGATGGGTGAGTATTCACTACTATCAAAATTAGGGTTTCAAGCCCTCTCAGAGCTTTTAGACAAAGGATGAATCAAGGAATGACATGATCTTCAACTTGTCTACACCCTCAAACATACACAAAGGATCAAAAAGGACTCCCACTTCAAGGAATAAGCACAAGGATGCTCCCTTCTAGGTGGATCAAGCCTCAAGATCGCCAATGTCACCAAATTAGGGTTTTGATCGGCCAGGGCCTCCAGATGGAAATTTTCCTCTGGGCATGAGTCAAAGATCCAAAACATAACCTAATATGCTCCATGGAACCTCATACACTCAATTTTGCCTCAAGGGATGCATTCATCAAAAATCAGGAATTAGGGTTTCTTGACCTAATTCACCCCTAAGTTGACTTTTGGGACCAATTATGAACCAAGACCTCACGAGAAGATTTGAGGATCTCTAATATTCCATATTGATCCATTTGAAACAATGGATTGATCCAAGAATCTTGAGCAACAAGTTTCAATTTCATCTGAACCACAGTTAGGGTTTCGCGGGAAAAGTCAACTGTAACTTTGACTTTTGACCAGGACATGCTCCCAAGCCCTAAGACATGATTCAATATCCTCTATACCACCCATGGAATATGTCCATCAAGTTTGATTTAGGTCAAGGAGATGATTTCCTGAAGAATTGTACAGTTTGGAATTCATCGGATAAAAAGTCAACTGTGCACAAAAGTCAACTTTGACTTTTTGAGATTTTTCACAAAAATGGATTTTTAACCCTAAAGTGATGTTTATGTATGATTTGAATCATCATTCATCAAGAAAAATCAAAGAAAATGGGATAACTTGTAAAAGGGGTAACCATAAAAACTTAGAAAATTTTCTAAGTTATGGAAAAAAGTGACAAAGGTACCAACTTTGGAGGATCATAACTACTAAACCACAAAGCCATTTTTTTCCATCCAAGGCTTGATTTGTAGATCTCATTTCCCTCTACAAAAGCTTCATACTGACCTATGTCCAAATTCCTCATGGATTTTGAGTTATGGAGTGATCAAAATCAAGAAAAGTCACTTTGTTCCAACACTTGGTGAAAATTTCACTAAGTCAGATTTTGCCTTACTTTTTTTCAAATGTAGGGGCATTTTTCACTTGGATCCAAAAAGTATTAAAACTAGATATGATCAAACAGTTATTGTATCATGTAAGGGCTTTTCCAAAATGGCCAAGAACATCACCAAATTCAATTTGAGCTATGAGATATGACACTGGCAAGTTGCCTTGCTGAAATCTGCCAAGTCAAGGCAGATTTTTGCACTTTTGATCGATTTGCCAAAATCAGCCAATTCCAAGCCTTGTCATCACTTTGGACACATCTGAGGATTGAATCTAAAGGGGACAATCACTGAGCCAAGCCTCCAAAGTCCTTGGAACAAGAAATAGTATGCTAAACCTAGAATTGCCCAAAATAGGGACAAGACTCCAATTTTGGATTGGAGCATTCAATGGAAGCATCAAGGTGGCATGGACTGAGCCATTCTCAACTGAATTCAGTCAATACTTATCCAAGACCAAGGGGACCAGCAGCCTGTGCCCTAACCTCTAGTCAATGGCTAAAGGAGACTTGAATTTTCATTTGCCAACATTGGCCAAACTTACTCAGCAGTTTCCATTCACTATTCCTTGCAAAACAAACTTTCTCTACTATAAATAGAGCTCAATTGTGATTAATTTAAGAACACCAAAGGCCTACAACACTTGCCTTTCTCAAAATCCACTTCTCACTCTTAAAAATGTCTTTCTTAGCAAGTCACTATCGAGTTTTTCATTAGAGAGCAATTCCACTCAAACCAATCACACACACACCTCATATACATCATATGTGAGCTGATCAAACACTTAAACAACATCTGGAACACTGATTTCTCAGAATCACCAATCAATTGCTCAAGGTTTTAACCAAGTTGCAGTTGAGATGCCATGAAGTGATCCAACCATTTTCAGTCAAGTCCAAGCATTCAAACACACTCCATAGGGTGTAGGGAAGCTGTTCAGATCATCACAATTCATCTGTAACACCTCCTACTCAGAAATCAATTTGCTCTTGCTGTCACGACCTAGAGGTAAGCCTAAACTTGGTCATCTCTCAATCTATGCATATTTCCTCGCACAATACTTTTGCCAAATGTTCATAATCATGCATGGAATGTTTCCCCTCAAGTAATTGCTTTGTTTGAATTGTGTATTAAAAATCCCAGCCTTCATGCAGAATTTAGGGTTCTTGAGGATTTTTCGTGATTTCTTGTTTTATGCTTAATTTAAATGAAATTAATTGCCATAGACATGATCGTGAGGTTGAAACGAGTTAATTGGTATGTAGATTGCATGATATGATCAAGTATTCAGTGAGATTGGATAGAAAATGCAAATCTGGGCAAGGCAGAAAACACGCGTGTTCTTGGTCCATGTTCTTGGCGCCATTTTCACAAATTCAAATATTTGAATTTTGTGATTTTTTTTATTGATTTAAAAATTAATTTCTCTCTGAGTTTTAATGATTTTGAGTTGATTCTTTTTTTAATAATTCACAAAAATGGTAAAATATTTTATTTTACCAAAAAATCCCAAAAATATTATTTATTTTATATAATTGATATTTTTGCAAAGAATTAATATTTTAATTGTTTTTGACATTTTGAATATTTTTTCCATCTTGATTTTGCAACTTTTAATGACTTCTACTTATTTTGTAGGTCAATACTTAATTTTTGAAGCATTAATCCAAGATCAAAATTTGTTTTCCATATGTTAAACAATTTTGATCATTTTAATTGAATTTTTATTCAATTAAAATACATTTTGAAAACAAATTAGGGTTTTTGGATTAATTCAACCCTCATAAATCATTTTAAAAACACTTTGGGCCTCTAATAGAGTGTAAGACCCAATCCCCTTTTAACCAAAACCATTTTGGGCCTCAGATATTGTATAAGCCCCTTCGCGTTAAAAGAAAATCTCGGCGCGATCGCCATTTTAAACGAAAAATCATCTGGGCCTACCCTCGTGTTATAAGCCCCACTCTTTTTCTTTTTGGGCCTCTAATAGAGTGTAAGACCCAACCCTTTGTAAATACAACCTATTTTGGGCTTCACTTATGGTATAAGTCCCGTTGTATTTTAAAAAGTTTGACGCGATCATCATCCATTGAAAAACAAATATTAGGCCTACCCTCGAGTAGTAAGACCCATTTCTTTTCTTTAAAACTTTTTGAGCCTCTTGAGAGAGTGTAAGACCCAAATCCCTTTGTACAACAAAACAATTTTGGTCCTCAGTCACTTGTATAAGTCCCTCTGTACAAATTCAAATAGTGTGATCACCGATAAAACCCTGGGCCTCTCCTTGAGCTGTAAGCCCCAAATCTTTCTTTTTCAAAGCACTTTCTCCTTTGATTTTGAAATATACTGTTGTTTTCAATCTTTCTTTGTTGAACAACTAACCAAACAGCATGGAAGCTCTACAACCGAGTAAGTGTTTATATGCTTTCATTTACCGCTTTCATATACATATCACTGAATTGTGGGGCTGTTTCGCTGTAAGTCTTCTTTCATAAACTCATATCAACTGTGTAATAATAGTATAGATATTTAGAGTTTCCCCGACAACTACATCTAGCACTAGGTAAAGCCGTTGATCACTCTTAAATAGTCGAAACTAGATCCCCATAGGATTACCAGACATAGTCTTCCCTCCTCTTGGGGTTAAACAATATGGAGACATGAAAGGCAGCATTCTCGGTGAACCCTTTCATAGACTGTCACTCGTAGAAGTTGTCAAAGAATCTCTATTCCCCAGAGATGATCTTTTCTCCGTGAATGACATCTCTCAAGTTTCTTCCAAATTCTTGAACTTTCCTGGCTTGATCTATTCTTTGTGAATAGCCTGTCTTGAACTTCTCGGGGTTTGGGGACCCACAGGCTTCTTAAAAGCATTTTTCAAGAAACTCTACTCCCCAGAGATGATCTCTTCTCCGTGAATTGCATCTCTTGAGTTTCTTCCAAATTCTTGAACTTTCCTGGCTTGATCTATTCCTCGTGAATAGCCTGTCTTGAATTTCTCGGGGTTTGGGGACCCATCGGCTTCTTAAAAGCATCGGCCTCCTCTTGGGCATTGT
This sequence comes from Lathyrus tuberosus, assembly GCA_022829125.1. NCBI lineage: Eukaryota > Viridiplantae > Streptophyta > Magnoliopsida > Fabales > Fabaceae > Lathyrus > Lathyrus tuberosus. The sequence continues at coordinate 25,853,854 of JALAZF010000012.1, read as the reverse complement.
TCAAGGACCCACAGGCTTCCTAAAAGCATCCCCGCCTCCTCTTGGGCGTTGTACAAGGACCCGTCGGCTTCATAGAAGTATTCACAGCCTCCTCTTAGGCTTCATATAATGATTCTTCCTTCGGGAATGATAGCCTCCTCTTGGGCTTCATACAAGGACCACTCGGCTTCTTAAAAGTTTCTAGCCTCCTCTCGGGCTTCGTACAAATTGTCCCGACGACCTCCTAAAGGTATAGGAACAGAAATCAGTCATCTTAATAGAACAGTCTTTCCAAGAGTCTACTACTGTTTCTCAAAGCATAGTACAAAAGATGAAACTCTAGACTTGGACAGTCTAATTACCTTGAGTCTCAAAAGACATTCTCAAGCTCCTTCCAAAACTAGGAGATGAAACCCGTAGACTCGGACAGTCTCAATACCCTTGGATTTCCCATTTCCTTAAAGAACATGAAATAACCCTGATCCTCGAATCAAATCTTTGAGTGCAAACATTACTCGTATAAGAACTGATTTTCTCTTTAAATTAGCATATTGGATCTGTCACTCAACTGAAACAGTCACAATAACCTCCTCTTGGGATTTGTACAATGATTCTCCCCAGCGGAGCTAACAATTTTAGCCTCCATCTCGGGCTTCGTACGAGATACAAAAAACTCTCTTGTTGAGTCAAATAGCCTCCATCTCGGGCTTTATACGAGATACCAAAAGACTCCCTCGTTGAGTCAAAACCTTTTAGCCTCTCTCTCGGGCTTTGTACGAGACACATATTAACCTCCTCTTAGGCTTTGTATAAGAAAACCACTGGTTAATCCAACCAACTTTTTAGCATCAAAGTTGTGCCTCGTTCACAGTACCCAAACATTAGCAACTCCTTCCCCTTCATCTAATCGCTGTAAGCGGTAAGCCTATGGATCATCTATATCCATTCCACTGTCCCTCTTTTAGCATGAGAAATTCCTAAGGAAAGATGGCATTGCTCTACACTGAGTTAAAGTCTTCTCCTTCAGGTTGGAAATCCCCTATAAAGGAAATTATGGCATTGCCGAATTCACACATCCCGGTTAAAGTAATTCTCCTTTATAAACAATTGTGGCATACAAACCCCTATTTAGAGATGACAAATTCTCTCTAAAGACAACACCTTTCAGCTTCACATCTTGGGCTTTGAACAAGATACGAACAACCTTTAGCTTCATGTCTTGGGCTTTGAACAAGACACCAAAACAGCCATTTCCTCCCATAGAATAGGAGGAACTACATCGCTCTGATTTCCCTGTTTCGGTAAACGGGAATACGTAGGCATAAGATTAAAAGAAAAATCTTAGCGAGCATACTAAACAAAAAACCCAAAATCCCATACTTTCATATATATCCGTCCTAACATCTCAACCGATAGCCTAAAACACCCATTTTCAACAAAATAACCTAGGAGAGACCCCGAATCTTTATAGCATCTGTAAACCAACAGTTTTGATTGTTTAACCTCAGTATGCAAGCAGGGTTAATTGGAGACATCTATTTCCCTTCCTTCATCAGCTTCAATAGGATAAAAAATGAATCGAACTGTAGTACTAGAGCGATCGTGCTTCGCAACCACATCCAAAAATCACTCGCTACAGTAGGGATAATTCCTTCTTGAAGGAAATTAAGGTCAACGCCACTGTCAATTAGTGCGACTTCATTTTCTAAAATAAAGGTTTTATTAACTACCAAAGTGATTTTTACAAACCATTTTTTTGAAGTTTCTCTATCAAGGAGGGTACAAAATTCATTATTAGTAAAAGAACTAAGTTTCTCTGAGATAAAGACTGGTTAGTATTTTTTATTTGAGCTATCTCAGCCTTTAAGAGATTCCTTTCTCTATTAAGATCCATAACTGAAACAGGAGTTTCACGGATGTTAGATTGTTGGAATCTAGATAAAACCTCACTTAATTGGTACGGTGCTTCAATTATAAGAGGAGACTCTTTTTTAGAATTCTCTTTGATTAAGAGTTCTATCATCTTTCTTCTCAGCTTATTATCTGGAATAGACTATAGAGCTCTCATAGTTTCATCTTGCTCAGAGGTTAAAACGTTAACATTTAACCTGTTCATCTCAACAATAGATTTCCAGTAATCAAGTTGATTACATTAACATTCATTATTGTCAAAACATTCAGAATAATCTGAAGTTGATTCATAGATTATCTCAATATCTTCATTAGAAGAGCAGTTTTCAGATTCAGTATTGAGCAGAAGAACTTTCTCTAATTGAGAGCGTAATTTCTCGTCTTCAATGTTATTTAGAGCTTTTTTGGTCCAACATTGGTTGGCATAGTGGCCGGCTTTGCCACATTTATGACACGTAATATCGAGTCTTTTTGCTTTCCCCCTTCCCTTTAGGGTCAAAAGGTTTTCTTTATGTCTACTTTTATTAAAGTGACCTTTCTTTCTATTTTTCTTATAAGGATTTTTATAAGAATTTCGAGATTTATCCTTGTAAGATTTATTACGGAAAATTTTTCCTGTATTATTTAGTTAATCTGGAAATTTTCCAAGATCAAAAGCAAATTGATCACAAAACTCACCTAATTGGTGTTTCTCAGAAAGCTTTTGTTTCTTTAATTGGTTTTTGAGCTTTATGTCATTACATAAAGTTAATCCTTCATTAACACAAGTGCTAATAATATGACCACAGGTAAGATCAGGATAATTATTATTTATCCCATCATTCTTTTGTCTTAGAGAATGTCTCACCTTTTCAGAAAAAGATGGGGAAGACCATCAATAAATTTTGATTTCAAGTGTGAAGAGTTTGGATTATTTAATTAGTAAACTCTTGAAAAGAAAGTGTCCTTATACCATCTAAAGTGGGTAAGGTAAGGACATCTAAGATTTTGGAGAAGGGTCATAATTTTTTCTCCTATTGGGATGTTTGTTCCTACAAAATGTTGTAAGATAGAAAGACACAAGGTATAAACCGCATCTTCCTCTCCTGTAGTGGATGTAGTAGCAACAATGGTTGTTATAGTGGTTATTCCTTATTCAACTTTGACAATTTTCTTATGGTTAAGAATTTCTAACTTTTGGGTTTCTGTGAGATAATGATCCCACCAGCCTCTAAGTTGACCCACAAATCCTATGGTTATGAAAAAGGCTATAGAACTTTCGGAATTTCCGTATTGCTTGCAGACGGTAGAATACATAATCATTCTATGTATAGTATCAATGATTTGCTTATCATTAAGACCATCAACATTTCATTCATAGATGGCTTTTCCTGAGTAGGAGTTTTGACAGGGTTTAGGTTCCTCAAACATCAAATCTTGTGGTGAGGGGCGTTCGTAATAGTATTTCTCCAAAGGCCTGGGAGAGTGAATAGGATTGATTTGAGAATTATTATTATTAACCTCAAGGTTACTAATATCAAGATTAGAAAAACATGTTAGCCAATTGGTCAATATTGTCACTGTCAGACTCTTCTTCATTGTTGAGAACAGTGATGTTGGCTTTATCAGACTCAATAGTGATGTCAGACTCCTCTTCATTATTCAGTTCTTCTAACTTTTGTTCCAATATTTGAACAAATTCAGACTTTTGTTCATCATTAACAACAGTGATGGTTAAGTCCTTTAATTTTTTCTCTAAAATTCGAACAAATTCCTGACTATTATCGTCCATCTTAAATCCATCTATAGTGACAGGAGGTTGGATAATTGGGTCATCTCTAATAGTAGATGTGGAAGCCTGATCTATTTGATCATTGGGTTTCTTCATAAGGTTAATAATAGTTTTTTGATATTCCAATTGTTTCTTTACAAGTTCCTTTAAGGATAAAAGATCTTTTTCTAAAGAAATAAATTGTTCTTCGATACAAGAAAGGTAGGCATTAGTATAATTACTGGCCTTAATAACAATGTTTAAATCCTTAAGAGTAAAATGATTGTTCTCTGTTCTTTGTAACTGAAGGTTTCGGTAAGGAGTTGCTTCAGTTTGAGGTCCCAGACTAAGGGTTTGTTCTAGGGGAAAAGGAGCTTCAATATTTTCTCCTCTCATATTTTTCCAATTATATTGTATGACATTAAGTTCGTCTTGTTTGTTTTCATTTTTCTTTTTACTTATGAAGTAAGGGATGAACCATTTGACGAAGGTCATAAAATCCTGAGTGAGGGACATTTGGGCAAACAATTCTTACCTAAACTGGACACGTTCAAATTTTGAAAAGTTTTTAAAGTACCATTCTCAAAATTGATCATGTCTCTCATGTTGAAACTCATCACAGATGTAGTTTCTTAACTCACTACCTGGGGAGTAATCTAACATTATAATTGGAAGTCCATATCTGATGGAGTAGGTGATTCTACTCTAGGAGGATTGGGTTTCTGATATATACCCTGAGGAATTCTATTTTCGCTGAGTCTTATATTCTCAACGACTTCTATTTCTTCTCTTAATTGAGATGTTGAAGGTCTAGCTAATTGGCTAGGAACAGAGAGATAATCATTCACAGAGTTATTGGAATACCTAGCAGACCTAGCTCTGGGTATTCTTATCATTCTTTTAGGAGTAAAGTTTACTTCTAAATCTCCTTCTGTGGTCTGAACAATTTGATCAACATCCTTATTAAGGATAGAATCAGGATCCATTTCATGTGGAAGAGACCAAGTCTCAGGGAAGTTAATTTCATCCCATTTTATCAACCTATTAGTTGCAACATCAGATGTTAATAAATTAGTTTGAACTAATGTTGTTGAACCTTGAAACACTATTTGTTTTGCTTTAGGTTTTAACGATGTTAAAACATTATAGTAAACTCTATAGCATATGTCCATGATTTCACTACCAGGTTTAAAATTATAACCATTAGTATGAATGGTTAATTGCAGAGCGTCTAATAAATTTTTATCAGACATTGATAAGCTCAAATTGGGTGAGACTTCAAAACAAACTGGTCCATGACACAGGCTAGTCTCAACTAAGGCAGCTAGAGATTGTTTGAAATCTCTACATCAACCATCTCTTATATAACCCATGATGCTAGTATTTAATCCTAACAGAGTTAAAGGTTTAACAGCGATTTGAATTAAACCAACATGAATATAATTATATATTTTAAAAGGGATAAGATCCTTTTTAGTCAAAAGTTTTATTGTCTGAGTTTTATCAGAAATTTGAACAGTTTGTTCTAAGCTTTTAACAGCAAGGCAAGATAAAATATCAATTTTCCCAAACTTATAAATTTGGTTTGAAGGAACTGATGGGATTGTCCATCTGTTAAGTTTATCCAACTCTTTTGGATAATCAACAAGTTCTTCATTTTTTATTAAATTATTTTGATGAGTATCTTCATCAGAATCCATAATAAAATTAGGCTAAGCATGTTGTGGGTGGTTAATTAAAGAAGGTAAATCAAAATAGGTAAATTGAGCTCATAACTTAACTATAACCATACAACCAGTTTCAAGTCATCCAGGCAAACAGTGAACTGTTTAAATATCAACCCAGAGGGATATAAGGATTTCTCCTAAATTCAAGATGTCAAATATTTTTAGCAAAAATTTTCTTTAGCAAAATCATCAAAACACTCCCTTCCTGGGAAAAAAGATGAACCATGCAGAAAACACTAAAAACATTTCTTGTTTAAAAAACACAAAAAGCTGGTTGCTTGGTTATCATTATTTTATAAGAAGAATTTACATGCTTTGTTTTAAACTAAGTCAATCAACCTTCCACAACAAAATTTTAGCCACTAATTGTCATGACAATTAGTTGGATTGAAAAGTTACCTTATATATATATATATATATATATATATATATATATATATATATATATATATAGCGTGTTACAGGTTGTTTGAACTAGATTTTTTAGTGGCTGAGGTGAAAGCTTTGTCATGAAAGTATTATTTGTATTACTTTTTTATGAAGCAAAGATTTATAGTAAATATTTAGTCATCCAACCAAATACATGTCCAGTATACTTTTTGAAAAAGTTATTGTGAATGGTGCAAGCACAAAGGGTAGTTATTCATCTGCCTAAAACAAGAATGGGGCAAGTTCCTCAAGTTTATTCGATAAAGAAACTGACATGTTTGATTATGGATCTTAAAGATCCTGTCAATGTTCAATTGGAGCATGATTGTTGCGGTGAAAATCGGATAACAAATTATTAATTAATTTGCATCATATTTCTTTTACAACCGACTTTGATTTATCCAAAGGAAAGGTTCAAGATCGTTAAAAAAACCTAAAGGGGAAAAGATCTTAGGTTCCGGGGTTAGTTACGCCTAGGGAAGGTATTAGTACCCTAAACATCCGTAGTACTCTACGGGAGCCTCTTGTTAATGTTATGTTATGTTTGCTAAAGGGTTCTATGCTAAAGGTTAGTTAGCAGGGGAAGTGATAAGTTCATCATTTGAGGAACTCCCTCCTAACGCTAGTTGTAATTTCTATGGTTCTGATGAGGCCAAGAAATTGAAGTTTCTCCTAAGAGGTTACTTAGGTTAAGGTGGGGGTCAATGACTTATGAGTCAACCAAGTTCATCTTCCTTTGGAATGGGGGAAAAATAATTATAAATAACAATGACTAAGACATGAAAAGCTAAAACATTGATATGATATGAGGAGATAAAAGTAACATAAGCATGAGGATGGCAATATGTTTCATGATAAAGATATAGATAAGATGAACATGATAATTATAAGAACACATCTATATGCTTCAATCTTTAGGAAGACAAACATATAGGATGATATTAGGTTTGACAATTAAAGAAAAATAGCATTCATATAAAAGTCAAGTATATGACAAAATCACCATGGATAGATTAATTCAAGAATTTAACAAGCCATGTAGTGACACCCAAGAATCAACAAAGATGCTTATAAATGATATTAATAATTAAGCCAAAATTGATAAACAATTGACAACACAATTGACAATTAGAACACAAATTGGTAATTAAAAATTAAGGTCAACAATTATCAACACAATTAGAAATACACATTGATATTTAAAATTTAAAGGTTAACAATTAGTAACACAATAAAAATTAACATCACAACACAATTAAGATTAACATGTGGTAATTAAAAGTTAACACTTAAGATACAAGTTGGTAATTTAAAAGTTAACAAATAAAAATTAAAAAACAACACAATAAACAACCAATTAATAATTAAATGAGGGTAATAATTAACCATTAAAATATAATTAACAATTACAAAACATATTAAAATTAACCACATGAATATTTAATGACCAAACTGAAATTAAGTAAACACTAAGCAAAACAAATAAGATAAAAAGGTTTTAAAAAAAAAATTGACATGAAATAAGATAAAACACGCAGGGGGTGTGCGAGAGTAAATTGGTTCAGTTTAAAAAACAAGTGGAAAGGAAAAGGGCCCAAAGACAGGGGGCGTAGATAACAAATTGGCGCAAGGCCCTAAGAGGAAGAAGGACAAGGCATCAGGCGAAGAAAATAGAAAAAACACAAAAAGGGTTGATCCAAGGATCGAACCCGGGCATGACAAGTGATAGGCGAATTAAGTGCATGTGTGTGACCGTTGGGACGGCGCGTTTCATCCGTTCATTATACAACTTGATAAATACATAAAACGAAACAAGTTCATGTTCCCAAATAACCAAACATACGAGCCTTATACTCCTACCAGAATTCAGGTTTTGAAGTATCATGCACAGCCATGTTCAAGCAAGTGTAAATCAAACAATACACATCCAAATTAAACAAAATAAGCACCAATGTAATCAGTAAGGAAGCAAGATTTCAAACATGTAATGAGTTTGCACTAAACCCTATCAACGACACAACAAAATAGCCATAAAGTAAGAGGGATTAGAAGCATTCATTTTGTAGCAAAGAGGCATCACAAACAAAAGCAATGAGCATGGAATTATTAGAAACCAAACATTCATCACAACAGCAAAATTATTATGACATGGCTAAAAATATAAAGAAAAACAACATGAACATGCCTAATTTAAACCAGAAAAAAAAAAGCAGCATGAGAACACCTTTGTGATTGGTGTGTGATTGTGTGAGCATATATTCAACGAATTAGCAACTCAAAACATCAGTTTAAGTTCAGAGATTCACTCAATTATCAGTAAAAAGTTAAGGTAAATCATAGTATGGCATTTTGGCATAAATTTCAAGTGATCGCCAACTCTAACAGCAATTACAGATGCATAACTAAATTTATCCTAGGAGAATATCATGTAATGGCAGCTTAGGAAGCATGTTAAAGCATATCAAGGTTAACATACCCTCTATGAATACAGTGTTTATACAAACATACATTCAAATATAAGTACAACATATAGATGACAAATAGATAAACATGTATACAAACATGTTCCAACATGTATACAACAGCTGTGAACCATACAATCAAACTTCAATCATCCATAAGCAAGGTTAAAACCGTGTATACAAACATACTCCAACATTAGTATAAAAGATAAACATGCCAAGAATCACTTGTTAACCTCAACCATCATTACAACAGCAAACAAACTAATTCAAAAGTTCTTCAATTTAAAGGTAAACCAGCATTTCAAGAGGGTGCAAAGGTTTACATGTTGGTCACATTACTTTCATGTACATACATCATTAAAATATGTCAACAGAAACAAGTATTAATCTTGACAGTTTGTATCACAATGAGATTGTAATCATTTTACAAACAGAAATTAGGGACATTAAGACTTAACAAAAAAAACAACATAGGTATCATACCAATGGACAACATCATGAAATCAAACCACAAACATGTGAACAACATATTGAGATACTTATTGGTATGACTCACACATTTAGAACAACAGCATGATACAAGTGTAGAATGATAGCAAGGTGCATATGACCAGAAATGTGCAACAGGATATGATCAGTAGAAACATATATAGGGCAGAGATGGAATAACAATTTCAAACAAGATGCAAAACTCATTTACACATCCAGTACCAATATCACAAACATCTAAAGACAGTCATGCATCAGTATACATTGACAAGCTATATAAAACAACACATCAAAGTTTCATATTTTTTTAATCAGCATGCTAAACCTCAAACAAACTCATGAGGGTCCAAATACATCAATGATCAAACACATAGAGGCAGGATCAAACACACCACTAGAAGTAAAGCAGAGCATAATATAGTCATCTATTTAAGATCAAGAGAAAGTTACTCATAGTTGGTTTCACAGATAACAACAAAGCATGGTTATATTAAGACAAAAGTTTAAATATCATTTTAACATGTCAAACAAACAAGACCTGCAATGGCAAATTACCCAGCATAAAGAATAGTCATTTCATTCTCATAGGCAGTTGACATCATAAATAAAGAAACCTTACAACATCAAACAGAATCAAGAGGAAACAAAATCACAAGTTCAAAACGACTGTTGATACAAAACTCAAAGTACCACAACATTTCCAAAAGGCAAACCATACATATCATCACATATACTCAAGAGAAAACAAGAACTTGTGTATCAACATCAAAATGAAATGCGCAACATCATTTTAAGGTTAGTAACATGAACAAACTTAGATGACAATAAACTCTATGCATACATTACAGGCTCAAAGAAAAGAGAAGCATACCATGATAAACATTTAACAGCCATTTAAAACAAAATTAAAACCAACATACTATGAACAAGTGAAAAGATTAGAGCTGAAGGAAAAAAAGGTTACCAACTGAGCTTGTTTCTCCTTGAACTGACCACAAATCCTTGATGCTAATCCTCACTCCCTTCTCTTTTGAACTCCAATATTTAGTGTGTTTTCATAGAAATTGTTGGTGTCTTCAGAACTAAAATGAGCTTCTTTAAATAGGCAAGGCATTGGGTTGATGAGAGGCATCATGGGTCGGGTCAATTCCTCAAACATTTGGTGGGCATAAGCTGAGCAATTAGAGTTTCCGTTTGAAATTCAAACTTGGTCCAATCCTGGGAGATAAACACGCTGTGACATTTCATGTGTGCAGGGTCATACTCCTCACTTTGTGAATGAATTCAGAGCTCTTCCATTGATGCTATTGAGAGGGGTACCAAATGGAGCAAAGGTTGGAGATAGCGTGGACAGATTTGCAGATGAAGCAGTTGTATGCTAGAAATGGTAATCTTCTCTGAACCACTTTTTCGTGCATACACAGCCGAGCTTGGAAAGGAAAGGGCGTGGAGAGTTCAAAATGGGGAATTCGCACCAACGACATTGTGGTTGAATGGATTCAATGAACTGAATTGACACAAGCTACGTTGAATTCTCTTCCTCATCCATAACTCTTCAGCAAGAACGAAAGAGGGTGATGAATTTGGTTCCCTTTGGTCTCTTGGATATCACGTGTCATGCTCTCATTGGTTGAGGGAATGGTTGAAAAGTCAAACTCCCACAAGCTTAATTCTTATTGGTTGATGGCAATGAATAGAAACTCCAAGATTGCAAAATGACTTGGTCACGGTAAGCTCATTATGGGCACATTCTTTTACCAATATTAATAGTATGGTTATTGAAAATAAAACAAACTACTAACATTTAGATTAAGAATTAATTTAAAAGAAACTAAATGGATAATTAGCCTAGTTAATTAAAATTTGACTTAAATTAGGATTGGTTTAAATTAAATAAAACTAAAACAACTCAAATATAAATAAAATAAAATGGGCCAAATTGAAATTAACCTACTCAAAAAACAAATAAAAGGTAAGATAAATATTAAATTAAAATACGGAGCAAGATAATAAAATAACAATTAGCAGAAAAAATGAGGGTAAAATTTGGGGTGCAACAGTTGCCCCTATTTAAATATCTTCACCTGATGACATGAGAGATGAAGATCCTCATGAAATCAACAGTGAAAGATATTTAAATACAGATAACCAAAAATTTTGCCCTCAGATGCACACACATGCAATGCAACAGACATGATGCCAAGGAGATGCGAGAAAATGCAGACACAACAAGACACCAAGGGGCAAACAGGAATAAAAAAGATCGCAGAGCTTCACTGGGGAAGGAAGAAAGCTAGTATCCATGAGAAACACCTCACTAGGGATACAAGCTAACTGACAACAGAGACCTAACGGGGAAACTCCAAAGAAACACTAGGGAAATAACCACAGACAAACTCCACTGGGGAAAGATCCGGGGAGATAGACTACTGGGAACAAAACAAACCCATACTCTTCCTGGGCATGAAACCAGAAAGAAAAACCTGATCCGGGGACCAGCCTAAAAAAGACAGACAACCAAGCAAGAATTCCTGGGGATTCTTATACTGAAGAGTTCGAGATGAGATCTTCAAGAAAAGCCAAGAAGACAGAGACAAACCCTGCGCACCAGATAGGAGTCTTATAAGGTTGAAGAATTTTGTTCCAAGAAGTTTAGCTTAAAGCAAGTTTTCAAAAGAATCCAAGATAGAGGGTTCCATGTCCGACACGATTCGAACAAGAACGGTTTTAAAACAAGAAGACAGTGCTTGACACGATTTAAACAAAGTCCCAGTTCAAGTTCAACACGATTCGAACAAGAATGGATTTTAAAAACACAAGATAACGTTTGACACAATTCAAACAAAGTTCAAGTTCAGGTTTGACACGATTCAAACAAGAACAAATTTTAGAAGACAATGCTTGACACGATTCAAACAAAGTTCAAGTTCAGGTTTGACACAATTCAAACAAGAACAAATTTTAGAAGATAATGCTTGACACGATTCAAACAAAATCCAAGTTCAAGTTTGACACGATTCAAACATGAACAGTTTTGAAACAAGAGGCAGTGTCCGACACGATTCGAACAAAGACCCTGTTCAGGTTTGACATGATTCAAACAAGAACAAGTTTTAAAACAAGAAGACAATGCTTGACACGATTCAAGCAAAGTCCAAGTTCAAGTTTGACATGATTCAAACGAGAACAGCTTTATAAAATCTTTAAGGTTAAACTCCTAGGGGAACAGCAAAAGGTTTAAAGATTCCAATCTGGCGCGCAAAGGTTAAGACCGAACAAGCATGACACAAGGCAAACCGGGAATGTCTTTACTTCACTGGGGAAATAAAGACAGGCACCAACAAAAGACCGCGAGCAACAGAGCACAAGGATGCAAAGATGCTAGGGTAAGATGCATATGCTTAGCTATATGCTAGGAACGACGCAAACGATGCAAAACAGGAAAGAAGAAAGGATAACACAAGCCAACACCCTGAAACCCAAACATCAAGGATAACCAGAGCAATCTTCTCTTCACTGGAGATGGCAAATCCAAGCCAAAGATACAGTACTACTAACTCTTCTTGTACCAACTTGATTCCACAATGTCTTAATTCCAGAGCAAAACTTAGTTCATCTTTGTGTTTTCTCAAAACTTCCGCTTCCAAGAATAAGATGAAAATGACGAAGTTATTATATTCAAAGACCAATAACAATTCTAGGACTAAGAATTCTGTCGTCTAACAGCTAACTTCTCTAGGGACTCCTGCATAAAGAGCTGGGGTTTAAATGGGAACATGGTTAATGAGTCAAGAATAGACTCTGGTACTCACATAAGAGTTGGTTGAGATAACACATAATCTGCTTCATGAAGGAAAACCGATAGAAGCTAGAAAGGTAACCTTATTGGAGATAAAAACCAAGAAATGGGCTCCAATAAAGATATCTAGAATGATTGATCATCAAGGCTAAACGCAACTAGATGACATTCTAGAAAGGATCCGCCATGAAGGTTGAACTGAAAAACGGTCTTCACAGGGAAAAGATATCCAAAGTGATGGAACAACAGGTTCAAGCATGACCGGTTGGCACTTTGGAAAAAGAAGAACCTTATTGGAGATTGAACCAAGAAATGGGCCCCCAATAAAGGATCTAGGATGATTGATCATCAAGTCTAACGTAACTAAATGACATCCTAGAAACACCTCTAAAGTGATGGAACAACAGGTTCAAGTATGACCGGTTGGCGCTTTAGAAGTAACCTTATTGGAGGTAGAACCAAAAAATGGGCTCCAATAAAGTATCTAGAATGATTGATCGTCAAGGCTAAACGCGACAAGATGACATTCTAGTAAGAATCCGCAATGAAGGTTGAACTGAAAAACGGTCTTCACTGGGAAAAGACATTCAAAGTGATGGAACAACATGTTCAAGAATGACCGGTTGGCACTTTGGAAAAAGAAGAACCTTATTGGATATTGAACCAAGAAATGGGCCCCAATAAAGTATCTAGGATGGTTGATCATCAAGTCTAACGTGACTAAATGACATCCTAGAAACACCTCTAAAGTGATGGAACAACAGGTTCAAGTATGACCGATTGGCGCTTTAGAAGTAACCTTATTGGAGGTAGAACCAAAAAATGGGCTCCAATAAAGTATCTAGAATAATTGATCATCAAGGCTAAACGCGACTAGATGACATTCTAGTAAGAATCCGCAATGAAGGTTGAACCGAAAAATGGTCTTCACTAGGAAAAGACATCCAAAGTGATGGAACAACAGGTTCAAGCATGACCGGTTGGCACTTTGGAAAAAGAAGACCCTTATTGGAGATTGAACCAAAAAATGGGCTCCAATAAAGTATCTAGGATGATTGATCATCAAGTCTAACGTGACTAAATGACATCCTAGAAACACCTCTAAAGTGATGGAACAACAGGTTCAAGTATGACTGGTTGGCACTTTAGAAGTAACCTTATTGGAGGTAGAACCAAAAAATGGGCTCCAATAAAGTATCTAGAATGATTGATCATCAAGGCTAAACGCGACTAGATGACATTCTAGTAAGAATCCGCAATGAAGGTTGAACCGAAAAATGGTCTTCACTGGGAAAAGACATCCAAAGTGATGGAACAACAGGTTCAAGCATAACCGGTTGGCACTTTGGAAAAAGAAGACCCTTATTGGAGATTGAACCAAAAAATGGGCTCCAATAAAGGTATAGAATCTGATAGGTTAGTACCGTGGTTGCACAACTGAAGATAAGGCTTCCTGGGGAATACCCAATTACGGTTGTGAAGAGGTTGAATAGTGCCAGAGATAGGTAAGCTGCTCATAGTAGACTGCCACTTATCGCCACTAAAAAACGAGCTTCTTCAAGAGATTGCTGCTTCAGAGATATATTGATATCGTAACACTGTTAGGGAAATAATTCGGTCTTCAATGAGGTTCTTGTAAAAGATGTTTCTTGCGAGAAATGGTGCAAAATAAATGCACGTTCAAAGATAGGTTTGAAAAATTACACCTGCCAGGGACCAAAGTTCAATCTAGGAACAAACTAGAAAGAAACGGTCAAACAAGACTCCAATTGAGGAAAGAACTCAAATAGGAATTTATCTTATCCACATGTGGAAAAGATAACTGAACCAACCATCATCCACGAGGATAAAACTCTGTGGGGAATTCAAAAAAGAATGGGCACTTTATGCCTAGGGCCGACTTTCTATTGGAGAGAATAGACAAACCCGGTCACTTGGGGAGACAAATACCAAAGTGAACCAAAACAGGTAAACACCAGACAAAGAAGCAGAAATGCTAAGATGCTATGCATATGAGTGCCTATGCCATGCTTATGCTTATGCTGACAACAGGCAAAAGCGAAACCGGAGACGAAGAAAACGTCTCGACAAGGATACCTAGCCAAACTTAACAGGTTGGACCAATACCGGTATTGAAGAAGAATCAACAACTTCACTGGTGGAAAGAGTATTCCACTTGAGGTATAACATCATGAGGATTTTCATCATGAGCTTGATTTCTTTGTTGCTAGAGGATCCCTGGAGAAATTGTCAAGATTAGCTGAAGTAACAGCTTTTTGGGAGCTAGCAAGGAATATCACAAGAACAAAGTAGTTCTACGTCCTACTGGCGTAATGATCATCTTCAAATCTTATCTGCCCCAGGCTATATGGCCTGTCAAAAGACAATAACAAGAGGATTTTATAGAAGAATTGTCATACAAGGTGTTTCAATATCTTCGAACTCTTGGAGATCTCGGCATAACTGCCCCAGATTAACGGCGTTTACACAACAAAGCCTTTGGACTTGCTTCAGAATAGTTGGTGACAACTGGGGAAGAGATGCCCCAGGCTGATTGGCCTTTTAGAGATTTACCGAATCTCAACTTAACTGCCTCTGATAAACTGGTATGTGAGGGTAAGTCATCAAAAGGATTTTACAGAAGAATTGATATACCAGATGCTTCAATGTCTTCAAACTTTTGAAAAGAAATGAACTTAGACATGATTGCCCCAGTTCAACTGTTTTCGTAATACTCAAACTGTAGTAGAAACGACTGGGGGAACAAAACTTGCCCCTGCCGACAGGTCACTGGAGTCCATATTTGTCATAAGATGACCTCAAGGAAACTTGCCCCAATATTTTGAACTTTGACGAGTTCTGCCCCTGATTCGGTAGATTGGCAAATCCTTCCACTGGGTTGCCCCTGACTGAGCTTCCTTTATCAAGTCGAAACCCCTAGCTGGCTGTATTTGTTGGGATTCCTTTGATATTGAATTGTTTCTGCAAACAAGTATCGTTCATCAAAAAAATTGGCAAAATTTAATGCAAAGTTTAATGCAAAGTTTAATGCAAATTTTAATGCAAAGTTTAATGCAAAGTTTGAAAACAAAGCTTTGATAAAAAACGCACAGTAAAAAAAAACAAAGGTGGGTCTAGTCATTAAGGAAGTGACCAACACACGCGAGTAACAAAGATTATTAGGAGTCAGGTTACTCAACCTTGCTGTAGTATGCTTTTCAAAACAACCTTACCTCAATTAGGTCTTTTAAGGGTTGTAATGTGGTATGGTTCATGGTTCATGAAACAAAAGATAAAGGCTCACATCCTACGCCCAGTTAACTCAAGATATACGTTCAAATCTCCAAAAATAGGAAGTCACTTAATTTGAAAACTGACTGGCGTCTAATATGAAGCACTCGTGTTTGAATGCATAACCGAGTCAAACTGAGAACTACCATGCCCCAAGGTTGAGATTTGAGGTTTCTGTGTAAAGAAAGAAAACTCCTACTTCTAGGCTCGAAGGGTTAACGAGGGATGAATTGAAACAATGCCTTACATCCTCGGCGAGATTAATTTGAAAGTATACCACAGCAATTATGAACACGGGGTTTTCATCACCCCCCTAATCTTTGCTTTAACAAAAGTTTAAAAAAAAAGTGAAAAAGATATATATTTTTGCTTTTATGAAAATAAAAGTAAATGAGTGAAATGAATGGATTTAACCAAAAGATGCATAAATATTTCATTAACCTTACCAATTTGAAAGTACAACAAAGCTTATAAGCAAACACAAATTAAAAGTGCAAAGGAAATACGATAAATTTGCTGAAACAGCCAACAAATTGCTAGCTTTAGGGAATCAAATATAGAAAATCAAAGAGGAGCTCAATCAGAGATCCCTTAATCCATCTTTATCTTGATACATTCTCCACAACATTACTTATCTCATGAGCGGGTAAGGATTGTTCTTGATAATAGGCTGAGAGCCGTCGAAAGACAAAATGTTTCTCTCTACTAAGTCCTTCACAATATGCTTCAAAGCAAAACAACCTTCTAAGTTGTGGCCTGGTGCGCCTTCATGGAATGCACAATGAGCATTGGGATTATAAGAAGGTGGAAGCGGATCAGGAGGTGGTGTCGCTCCCGGGATTTTCATCCTAGTACAAACGCGAAAGTGGCACCAAAACAGAGTCGCCAGCAATGTGTATTTATCCCAAGAGAGGGAAAGGAAACACCGCATAAACCTGAAGGAAGGAAAGAACATGGTCTTGCGACCAAAAGAACTGAGTTCGGGAGTCGGTTACGCGAGAGGAAGGTATTAGCACCCCCTCGCGTCCATCGTACCCGATGGGATCCACGCTTGCTTGTCTCGATCAAAGGGTGTAAGAAAAGATACTGGAAAAAGGGAACAGGAAAGGGAAAGAGAAACAAATGTAGGGAAAATAAAAGAAGTGCTCGCATGGGCCCTACCCCACTGCCTACGTATCTCATCGGGAGCATGAGAATCAGAGCGACGTAGTTCCCCTCACTAGGGAAAGTTGTTTGTGTTTTTTAGAGAACGGCTTACGTTCTAGCTCAGGTGTTGCAGGCTCGCTGGTCCGAGTGCGTTACCGTCTTGCACGAGAACGAGTAGGAGCACGTTTGTACGTTGAGAGTGAATGAGGTGAGAAAAGAATTCCCGAAGGGAAGACGTTATTGTTTGTTTTTGTCTTTTAAGAGTTTTTCATTTGTTTGCATATGATAGTGTATCTGAATCTTAGTCATTGGAATGTGTACATTCTCGCATTCCAAGATGGAATGGGTAAGAAAGCACACAAAGGGTGAAGAAGACCCTCACACTTAGTTCCAATTATCAAGGTTCAAACACACTAGCATACTTGTATTTATTAAGTGTTTTTGTTGATAATGAAATGAAGAAGTGTTTTTTATTTGTACCTTCAACAAGTATTGCATTTAAGTCCCTCATACAAGATCAAATGTTTAACACATTGACCCAAGATGGGCTATATGCTATACATTCTAAG
Organism: Lathyrus tuberosus; assembly: GCA_022829125.1. NCBI lineage: Eukaryota > Viridiplantae > Streptophyta > Magnoliopsida > Fabales > Fabaceae > Lathyrus > Lathyrus tuberosus. The sequence goes on along the minus strand of JALAZF010000012.1, from coordinate 25,836,299 downwards.
ATTATAAGAGAAGACCCCTTATAACCTTTTCTTTATATGAAAGGCCTAAATGCAATAAATGCCTACCTTCATTAGATATTTTGAATTTTCTTTAAGAGATGAGAAGAGAGACTCAAGAGAGGAGAAAAGGTAAAACCTATATGGACTAAGACTCAATCCTAATTGAAGATTAAAGGGAGTGATCCTAAAGGTTTGTGAGGTTTCAACCTAAAGTCTAAAGAAAGAAAGAATTAAACAATTCACTTCTAAAGTAGAAGATGAATTGTAATTCACAAAGGGAAAGTGATGAGTTATTAAAAGAAAGCACATAAGTCCTTAACAAAACACAAAATGGAATTGTAAAAGAGATGAAAGGAAAGAAATTGAATGTGGATTCCTTATCCACACTCAATTGAAACTTACCAAAGCCCCTACATGGTTAGTAAACATGTATAATAAGTGTAAGAAGTAAAAGAACATGTAATGCATCATAACACTCAAAAGAATTAAATGAGAAAGCAAATCCTAGAGCCACAACCAGAATGTACAAGTGGATAGGCAACAAACATCATCCATGGCATTAGAACATGCCACCATAAGAAAAGGGAGAATGAAAGATGAAGGGAAAAAGAAGAAATGTGCATAAATGGAACATGTAATCCATGGATCAGAATTGAAATAAAAATGAAAAATGATTCACAAACCTCTCACAAGTATTCATGAATCACATCAAGACATTTAAGAAGTGATAGAAGAAGTAGAATTGAAATGGAAGTTCAAAAGAAAACACAAGTACAAACACCACATGTTAAAGGTGCACAAGGTTTAAATGAAAGTCAACATGCAAGGATGACATATAATATGTACCAATGACCTATAATGTCAAGTGAATGGTTCACCAAATATGCAAATGATCATGCCATTATGTACCAAAGAAAACATGTAAACATGCACAAAAGATTACAATGATATGACATGTTATAATGCTTTAAATGAAATGCATCAAACAAAAATCAAATGGCCTCATGAAAATTATGAAAACATGGTATTGAAGTACACTAATCAGAGATGAATCACATATCAAAGTAGCATGCAAGCAACCAAGGCAAAATGATGTCAAACAATGCACTTAGGTCAAATAGGCATATCATACAAAGTAGCACAAAAGTGAACACCAACATGCCATAAAAATGACCTAAAAAATCAAATAAAAATCACTTAACATACCTCAAGATGCTAATGACTCAATGCAAAAAGAAGAGCATCAAAACAATTTTTAATGATCAAGAACAAAATTAAACAAGATCATGTACCACATTAAGAATGTACACCAAAGAAATTCAAAGAACATTATGGAACAGGGGTAAAAAGGTCATAAAATCAAAAAATAAAATCACCAAAAATTTTCTAAATGTTTTAATGATACTCATGAATTTTTGTGGAATTTTATGATGCTATTTAGTATTTTTAAAAATTAAAAAGCAAACGTGTAGAAAAATGGAAAAATAAAATGCAATGAAATGAGGGAAGGGGGTGCATGCCTAGTAATTATTCAGTTCAAAATCATTGGGCCTTGAAAACATGGGGTGTGGATATCAATCTGGCTTAGGTCCAATAAGCGCGCAAAACACCATAACTAGCATGTTCTTCAGTCAACATAGTCAAAGCAATCCAAGCCATCAGATTAAGTCATAGTCAAACAAAAGTCAAAGTACACAGATCCAACACACGCGCATGAGGTCACACACAAATTATCATGTACTGCATCACACAATGTTTAAGTAAAAATCAGAAATTAGGCACATGACTTGCACGTGAATTTTAATGTGCTGTCAACATGGTAGCCACACGATCACACACATCCAACGGTCACGACTTAAAATGCACTAAACCCTAATTCAAACCCTCACCGGCCGGAGAGGGACCTCCGGTCACCCTCTCCGGCCACTCTCCGGCGACTGCAACTTCCAAACCATCCAAAAAAACACGTGGCATACATCAAAATAAAGAGGAAATCATATACATTCCAAATCCATCAATGAAATCATCAAACCATTCACATACAGCAAGAAACAAGCACGAACATATTGCCCTAAGTTTTTGGATCTAGGCTTCTAAGAAGCTCTATCAACTAGACAGTGTTCAAATGCTCCTAGTGAGCTCATATCATCATGAAAATAACAAAATAATCAAGAAAATGCGTATGAAATGTTTGAGTGTTTTGGAACCTGAACTTGCAGTTCCTTGAGATTCTTGAGAAAATCATAGCAGCACTTGGTCTGGAGCTTGATTTGGCCAAATAAAGGCGTATGCTCTTGAAATCGTGCAGAAAACCAAATTGAAGCTTCAACTGAATTGAAGTGAAACTAGATTAATTGAACTTATCCACTCTTGTTCTTGATCAAAACTGAACAATGATGATTGTGGAGATGAAATGTAGAAGGAAAATTTGATGAATTCGTATGAGCTCAAAGAGAGAGAGAGCAGAGAAAAAGTTCAGAGAAGAGAGAGTGTTTTGAGAGTGAAATGAGAAGAATGGAGTTGAAAATGAAATTAGAGTGTGAGTTTTCTATTTATAGTGTGAGTTTAACTATGGTTTAGTGAGTGGAGTTAAATGAGTTAGCATGGTTAAACTGAGTGCACCCTAACTAACTGAGCCAAGTTAGTTAGGGCGAGTTATCCATGGCTGTAATTGTGTGATGATGGTTCATGGTGAGTTATGGTGGGAATGAAGAGAAACTGGTGTGGCACGGCTGGTACAGCATGAAGCTTGTTCAACAAGTTGTCCTTTTTTTCATTCTTATGTATTATGAAGCACGTGGCATTATGAATGTGATGAGTGTTTGGTTTAATGAGGAAAGAAATGAGAAAGTGTTTGTGGTGTGTGTGAACCAAATCATGCAGCATGCCATCAATAAATCAATGTCAACATAGGGTGGTTTATGGAGGTTTTTTTTTCTACTCAATGACTGCATTAGGGAGTGTATGGGTTCATTGGAAAGAGGACACATAGGAGAGCAATGTTGATGTGCAACTTGAGTTGAAATGATGCCTCAAACATGTCTAAAAATGACCATAAACAGATGGGCCAAGAACTGGTACATGGGTGCGCAGACTTGTGGCATGACCTGGTTGTGACCTGGTCAAATTTCAGTTGCAATGACCATTCTTTGAGCCATCATAACTCCTTAACCTTTGATCAGATGAAAAATTGATAAACACCAACTTTGAAGATCTCACATAGAGGAACAACTTTGATGTTGAAAGATTTACCATTTGAAGCCTCTAATCATGAGTAATTGATCAATACATTTGGCCCACCAAGTGTTTGAGAAAATGACTGCGCGCGTGCCTTGAAAATCTTGGTCATGACCTAGTTTTGGACCTACTTTGCTCAAACTTTGATCAATCATATCTTACTCAATTTTTATCCAATGGAGATGTTCCACATATGGATGTGAAGCTTAAAACAAGATCTTTTGTTGTGGCCGAGTGGAATTTTCATTTGGTGCTTCAATTTTAAATGGCCTTGGTTCAAACTCTGATGCAAAATGGCCAAAACTTGCTATTTTTAGTAACCCTTCATCTTCCAAAAATGGCAACTTTCCACCTCTTGATTTTTTCATGATTCCTTTGGAGTTTCTTGACCAAATTTTGTACATTGGACATATGTAACATGAATTTCATGATTTTGGGCTCAAAAAGTCAAGAGTTGACTTTTTCCTCTGATTTTTTGACTTGGCCCCAATTTTCCTGATTTCTGATCTTTCTTCCAATTGAAACACTTCCAAAACCAATTGAGAGGCAATTTTCCATACACATACACTTAAGAACATGTAGAATACCATGACATCAAGTTTTGTCCAAAAAATCAAAGATGCCCTGATTTAATGGGAAACCCTAGTTTTGGTGCCCACCTCCTAGGAGAAAAATGTGCAGTCTTCAATTTCAAATTCCTCAGAGTATGTTGTGTACCTTCTTAAAGGATGATGATATATGCCATTTGAGGATGATTTTGGATCAATGAGCTATCTCTTTTGAGGGTTTTCCTTCAGTTTTTGAACCTCTTGCATAGTGAAAGATGTAATGCTTCAATCTCCCATTGATCCTCTCATTCTTGAGATTGTGGATATTCCATTGAGATAGTATGAGACATGAAAGCCCTCTTGGCTTGCCTTGAGGAAACTTGATTGACCTTTTTGTGCTCTGAATGATCTCTTGATTGTCCACCTCCCACCTGATCACATGCCCTGATGGTAAGAAGGATGCTATGCTTCATTTTTCTATGTTAAATGCAATGTAATGTTAATGAGGTGGATATGATATGATAAATGATAATGCCATGCCATGATGACAAAGAGGGAGAGCAAATTTTGGGGTATTACAGCTGCCCCTATTCGAGCGCTGTAGACCTGAATGCCTGAAAGCGATTGCTTTCGGACTTTCAAGGTATATAGCGATTGAATACCAAATATAACCAAAAAATTTGCTCTGCTTGAATCTTCAATGAAACATTGTCAGAGAAAACTGTCTTTTGAACGACACCAGACGACTACTGGCTTGCCACACTGCTGGTGGACTTTAATAATGTCTTTTATGCAATTCCAGACGACTACTGGCCTGCCACGCTACTGGTGGACTTTAGAAATGTCTTTTTGAACGACGCCAGACGACTACTGGCTTGCCACACTACTGGTGGACTTTAATAATGTCTTTTATGCAACTCCAGACGACTACTGGCCTGCCACGCTACTGGTGGACTTTGCAGCTTCGTGCCACCCAAAGACGGACTTTTGCCAATCCACTATTGGACTTTTAGAATTCGCCACCCTTAGATGGACCTTTCGCCAATCCACTGCTGGACTTGTGCCACCCGAAGACGGACTTTTGCCAATCCACTGTTGGACTTTTGCCACCCGAAGACGAACTTTTGCCAATCCACTGTTGGACTTTTGGAATTTGCCACCCTTAGATGGACCTTTCGCGAATCCACTGTTGGACTTTTGGCTGCTTTTAACAGTGCCAGACAACTACTGGCTTGCCACACTACGGGTGGACTTTCGCAAAATTCCAATACTAGATTACACTCTGCATCCGTGTCAGACATCTCTGCCTACTTTGCTGAGGAACAATGATCAATGACTTGACTTTAGAGGTTCCTGAGAGGATAGTATCTCTGCTGGAGAATGAATGAACAATCCATCTGCTTCGAATTGTCAAGTTCGCAAAAAATAAATTGGACTTGAAGAATAATAAATATGCCAGTAATCACTTCATCTGCTGGGGGAATGAATTCTGGTCACAACGATTCCGCTGGGGATGAGAATTTCTTTGCATGGCGTCTTGCTAGGGAAGAAAAGTCATAAAAACTCTGCTTGGGGATCTATCCAATCCAAGACCCTTTGTAGGGGTTATCCACCTTCTGACCCGGCTGGGGAAAGACTGTATCATCCTTGTTGAGGAATAGATTCTGCCGATCTTATAAACCTCTGCGGGGAGAACAACAACTCAGCTGGGGAGTATTGCTGACAAGATTCGATGCTGACCTCTGTGGGGAATCATTACAAGAGACACAATCTTGCTGGGGATCAGGGCTACTCTGCCAGGGATATGCAAATCCTGGTTAGAACATTCCACTGTAACTTTCTAGGAAGGAGTCCTTAGAGATCTGTTGGGGAAACCCAAAGCAAATCCACAGTAGTCTGCTGAAGAATATGACTGTCAAGCTTAGGATAAGTACCACAATGCCCCATGTTAGGCGAGCTTCCCTTTAGACAATTCCGTTAGGGATGATGAGTTTATAGCAAACTCTGCTGGAGGAAACTGCTTTAAGGCGTCTCGTGCTGGGGAATGCCTTTTGAGAGGATTTTACAGAAGACCAACTGTCCTCAAACTCTACTGGGGATGATCAACACTTCATGCTGGGGAAACAAACATGCCCCATGCTTGGACAAACCTCAGCAATTTGTCCCCGAAGAAGATGTCATAAGAGGATTTTACAGAAGATTTAGCCTCTTCCAACTCCTGCGACTTCGCTGGGGATAATGACCATCAGTTTTGGTATCGACGAGACCACTCTTTTGGGGAACTTGTGACCGTTATCGACACAGAAAAGCTTGTAGCTGTTGGAAGTACTGTATGAGAGAATCGACTTAATAAGATACAACGGTACCCAGTTGAACTTAATTCAATGATATCGAACCGTTATGAACGACCTTCGACCGAATGATGAACGCCGACCTCCTTACCCGTAATTGTCCCAGTCTTTTGCGTGGGGTAAATGATTACTCGCCTTGTGCTTAAAATCATCTGCACCTGCTAACTGCAACAAAAGAATATGCACACATGCCCCGAATATTGCGTGGCTAGAATCCACCATCCGGGAATATTCAACATTCAAAGTAATTTCAAATGTTTTTTCTGTGCATGTTATTGCAAGGCCGCCATGTTTTCAAATGCAATGTTTTATCAAAAATTAGGACGTTTTTGCAAACAAAGCAATAAAACAAAAATAGAAAGCTTTTTATTGAAATTCAATTTATTGACTGAGAGCCCAGAATAGGCAATTACATCAGGAAGCAATCCCTGGAAAGAGGTGATCGCTGAAAATTGAAAAAAGAAACTATCCTAATGGCAATGTGAAAACGGAATTCCACTGAGTTTCCATTCTGTTATGACTAGTATGTCTTCAAAACTCCCCGACCTTGCCTTCTGAGGACTGATCAGACCGATTCCTATCTTTCAGAACGTCAGTTGTTCAAACGGTAATGGGTACAGATAACTCAGACCGTAGTCATTCGCTTAAATCCCTCTTTTGCGTGGACCGCCCTTTCAGGTTTTCAATCCACCAGGATACCCTTTTTTGCCTAAGTTACCCTTTCGGGTTTTCAACTTACCGGGTGTACAATCTTTTTTTCAATTATATCCCTAATTTTTGCCCGAACCTTATTCTGTTTTTGGTTCGCCGGGATGCCCTTTTTTGCCTGGATTTTTTATTTTTATTATCCAGCGAGTCTATTCATGCGAAGTATTTTTTGACTACGTCCGAGTTGACAGGGGATGAAAAGTCTTCGCCATCCATGGTTGTAAGCAATAAGGCTCCGCCCGAAAAGACCTTTTTAACCACGAATGGACCTTCATAGTTAGGAGTCCATTTGCCCCTGTGATCTGTATTGGGAGGAAGGATCCTTTTGAGTACCACATCTCCGACTTTGTAAACCCGAGGACGCACCTTTTGGTCAAATGCCTGCTTCATTCTGCGCTGGTATAATTGCCCATGACATACAGCCGCCAATCGCTTTTCCTCAATAAGGCTCAGCTGATCAAATCTGGCTCGTACCCATTCAGCCTCATCGAGCTTAACATCCATCATGACTCTGAGGGACGGAATCTCTACTTCAACCGGTAGTACTGCCTCCATACCATATACGAGTGAGAATGGGGTTGCCCCAGTGGACGTGCGTACCGACGTTCGATACCCATGCAAAGCAAATGGTAACATCTCATGCCAATCTTTGTACGTGACAACCATCTTCTGTACAATCTTCTTGATATTTTTGTTGGCCGTTTCGACCGCGCCATTCATCTTTGGGCGGTACGGAGAAGAATTGTGATGTTCGATTTTGAAGTCCTGGCATAACTCAGCCATCATCTTATTATTCAAATTAGAACCATTATCAGTAATGATTCTTTCGGGAACTCCATATCGGCAAATGATATCCCGTTTTAAGAAACGAGCTACCACTTGTTTTGTAACATTGGCATAGGATGCAGCTTCAACCCATTTGGTGAAATAATCAATCGCCACCAAGATGAAACGATGACCATTAGAAGCTGTAGGCTCAATCTTTCCAATCATATCAATGCCCCACATGGCAAACGGCCAAGGCGACGACATGATACTCAACGGATTTGGAGGTACATGCACTTTATCTGCATAGATCTGGCATTTATGGCATTTGCGGGCATATTTGCAACAATCTAACTCCATAGTCAACCAATAATATCCCGACCTTAACAACTTTTTAGCCATTGCATGTCCTCCGACATGGGTACCGAAAGAGCCTTCGTGCACTTCAATCATCAACAAGTCTGCTTCATGTCTATCCACACATCTAAGCAGGACCGTGTCAAAATTTCTTTTATACAGCACGCCATCTTTGTTCAAGAAGAAACTACCAGCTAACCTTCTCAACGTCTTCCTGTCTTTGGACGATGCCCCGGGCGGGTACTCTTGACTTTTCAAGAAACACTTAATGTCATGAAACCATGGCTTGTCATCAGACGCTGCATCGACCGCAAACACAAATGCTGGTCTGTCAAGGCGGGATACCTCAATCTTAGGTACATGGTTCCATCCTTGCACTTTGATCATGGAAGACAAAGTGGCCAAGGCATCGGCGAACCTATTCTCATCCCGAGGAATATGGTACAGTTTTACTGTTGTGAAAAATGTCAGCAATCTCCTTGTATAATCTCTATACGGCATTAGATTTGCTTGGTGCGTGTACCAACTCCCTTTCACTTGATTGATTACCAAAGCTGAATCACCGAATATATCAAGGGTTTTAATCCGTAGATTAACCGCCTCCTCGATCGCCATTATACAAGCTTCGTACTCTGCTTCATTGTTGGTGCATCCGAAAGTTATTCGGGCAGTGAAAGGCATATGAACACCTTCCGGCATGATAAGAACTGCTCCAACTCCGCACCCATTCATATTGACAGCCCCACCAAACATCAGACTCCATTTGGATTCAGGGTCTGGCCCCTCCTCCGGAAGTGGTTCCTCGCAGTCTTTAGCTTTGAGAAACATGATGTCCTCATCAGGGAAGTCAAATTTCATGGGTTGGTAATCATCAATCGGCTGTTGCGCAAGATAGTCGGACAAGATACTTCCTTTGATGGCCTTTTGTGAAGTGTACTGAATGTCATACTCTGTCAAGACCATTTGCCACCGTGCAACTCTTCCTGTCAGTGCTGGTTTCTCGAAAATGTACTTGATAGGATCCATTTTTGAAATCAACAAGGTTGTGTGCCTAACCATATATTGCCTCAATCGCTTAGCGGCCCATGCAAGCGTACAACATGTCTTTTCAAGCATTGAGTATCGGGACTCACAATCATTGAACTTTTTGCTCAGGTAGTAGATAGCATGCTCCTTCCTACCTGTCTCGTCATGTTGACCGAGAACACAACCCATGGAACCTTCAAGCACTGTCAGATACATTATCAGCGGTCTCCCTTCAACTGGAGGCATTAGAATCGGAGGTTCCTGCAAGTATTCTTTTATCTTATCGAATGCCCATTGGCAATCGTCATTCCACCTGACCGTTTGATCTTTCCTTAACATTTTAAATATTTGTTCACACGTGGCTGTTAGGTGAGATATGAACCTTGCAATGTAGTTCAATCTACCCAAGAAACCACAAACCTCTTTTTCTGTTCTCGGTTCAGGCATTTCTTGTATTGCTTTCACCTTGGCAGGATCAACCTCGATTCCTCTTTCGCTCACGATGAAACCCAGTAACTTTCCAGAACGCACCCCAATCGTGCACTTGTTTGGATTTAATCTTAGACGGAACTTTCTCAACCTTTCAAACAGCTTTTTCAGGTTAACCAGATGTTCCTCTTCTGTTCTCGACTTGGCAATCATATCATCTACATAACATTCGATCTCCTTATGAATCAAGTCATGAAACAATGTCACCATCGCCCGCTGGTACGTTGCCCCTGCGTTTTTCAACCCAAAAGGCATTACTTTATAGCAATATGTACCCCACGGAGTAATGAACGTGGTCTTCTCCATATCTTCAGGTGCCATCTTGATCTGGTTGTACCCGGAGAACCCGTCCATAAAGGAGAACACTGAAAATTGAGCTGTATTATCGACCAGCACATCAATATGAGGTAGTGGAAAATCATCTTTCGGGCTAGCTTTATTAAGATCTCGATAATCCACACACATTCTCACTTTTCCATCTTTCTTCGGTACTGGCACGATGTTGGCTACCCACGGAGGATACTTTGTCACAGCAAGAAACCCAGCATCCCACTGCTTCTGGACTTCCTCCTTAATCTTTAAAGCCATGTCGGGGTGAGTCCGACGAAGTTTCTGCTTGACTGGCGGACATTCTTCTCTTAATGGCAGCCTGTGCACGACAATATCTGTATCCAACCCCGACATGTCTTGATACGACCAGGCGAAGATGTCAACATACTCGCGCAACATTTCAGTCAAAGTTTTCTTCACATCTGCTTGCAAGCTGGCACCAATCCTGATCTCTTTCTTGGCATCCTTGGAACCAATATTGATGATTTCTACAGTCTCCTGGTGAGGCTGGATGACCCTTTCCTCTTGTTTCAACAATCTGGCCAGTTCTTCAGGGAGTTCACAATCTTTCTCATCCCCTTCTTCGGCTTGATAAATCGGATTGTCAAAGTCATACATAGTCATATCAAAATCGTTATCAGTGGTATCCGGAGGATCAAGTCTGCATGAACGGGTTCATGCCTTATTTTAGAATTTATTTTTAAGAAAACAAAAGAAAATGAAACATTGCCATTTTATTTTTTGTGCAAAAATAAAAACTGAAAGACAGAGAACAAAATTTGATTGCAAAACGTCCTTTATTAATGATTAAACATTGCAAATGCAACCATGGTGGCCCTACAAATGAATCCATACGCCTTGGGCAGAGCGCAAGATTTTGACATGCATTATGGTTAGAAAAAACAAAGAAAAATTACTCTGTCTGAAGAGTAACCCGGATGACTTCTTCAACGGACCAGTTTTGCACTTGTTGTCCCGGAGCATGAGGGCGTACCCAGTTGTCCAGGTCACAATTACTGTCAACACTATCCTCTGTGGCTGCACAAGACTGGTCCGTGTAGATAATTCCCCCACTATTGAAAGTAATGGGTCCCCTGCTCCCCGCATCTGAAGTTGTAGAGGGATGATAACCAATACCAAATTTGTCTTCCTTCATTGGGGTCTCTATTAACCTGCCCCAACCTTGGGCGTTGCCTGCCCTGACGACTTCGACAGCTTGTTTGTAAGATGAAATGGAGGTTCCGGCCCCAATTGGTACAGAAGAAGACTCAGGTGCATCGTCAATATTGACTGCTTCAAATGATTGGCACATCATCTCATGAATTTCCCCATCCATTTCAATGTACTTGAACGTGGACAAGTGACTCACAAAGATGTCTTCTTCCCCACACACCGTCACAACCTGCCCTTCAAACTCATACTTCAGCTTTTGATGTAGAGTAGAAGTAACAGCCCCGGCTCCGTGAATCCAAGGGCGTCCCAATAGGCAGCTATATGCAGGTTGTATGTCCATTACATGGAACGTGGATTTGAATACCTGTGGTCCAATTTGTGCGGGCAATTCCACCTCACCAAACACAGATCGTCTAGTTCCATCGAATGCTCTGACCACCAACTCACTAGGCCTTAAGATCAAACCATCAACTTCCAGCTTCATTAATGCCTTCTTGGGCAAGACATTGAGTGATGAACCAGTGTCTACCAGTACATGAGATAACACTGCGCCCTTACACTCCATCGTGATATGCAAAGCCTTATTGTGGTTTCTTCCTTCAACAGTCAAATCTCTACTTGTAAAGCCCAAGCCATGGCTAACATTAACATTGGAGATTACGCCCTCGAGCTGATTAACAGTAATTTCTTGTGGCACGTATGCACTCTTCAACACTTTCAACAACGCCTGCCGATGCGCATCAGAGCACATCAATAGTGACAAGATTGAAATCTTTGAAGGGGTCTGATTCAGTTGGTCCACAATCTTATAATCGCTTTTCTTGATTATCTTCATAAATTCTTCCATTTCCTTATCAAAAGTGATCTTTGTCTCTGCTTCAGGTGTAGGCGCATTTTCAACCACCTGTTTACCTTTAGCCTTTGCTGCGGCTTCTGCCTCTTTATCACTTCTCAAGGTTTGGGGAGCGAACAACCTTCCACTCCTTGTAAAGCCCCCTACACCCCCTACGTTATCAATATTTGGGATGACTGACGACTCAACTTCCTGCTTTTTACCTTCGTAATATACATCTGCCCCATAGTGCCATGGGATAGCCTTCGTAGACGTGAACGGAATTGGTCCTGGCACCGTGATAGTGACAGGACTGGGCCTTTCTGGCGCAACACTCGCCACGGGAACTGCATTGACCGGCATTTGAATCTCAGCGGGAGTGTAATAGATGGTCACGGTTGATATCTCATCAGGGTCTTTCGCGACTCTATCGAACTGTAGACATCCTTCATCGATCAGATTCTGTAAACCCATCTTCAACTTATCACAACCGTTCTCCTGATTCATACACTCAGAGCAATCTTGATTATAGCCCGGGAACACCTGTCCCTTCAATAAACGATCTTTTACAACCAACAAAGAAGTTTTCACTTGATGAACGTCTAACACCAAATTCAATCTCCTCCCATCTTCAATAGCGTACACATTTGCTGCACTATGATCAGGCATGGGATGCTGAGTAATATTAGGAGCGGGAGAAAAATTGATGGCTTTAGCATCAATAAAATCTTGTACTTTATGATGGAAAGCCCTGCATTTTTCAATGGAGTGCCCCTGAGCACCTGAGTGGAACTCACAACGAGCATTAGCATCGAAGTTAGGTGGCAGGTTTCCAGCAACCGGAGCTTTCATAGTACGGAGTTCTACCAACTTTAACTCGAGTAACCGGGGCAACAGCGCGGCATAAGTCATAGGGAGAGGATCCATCTTACGATCCCTCTGCCTAGACCTTTGCTGGAAAAAAGGTTGTTGCTATTGAACTTGTTGTTGGGGTTGTTGTTTCTGAACAGACGGTGTGGGGATTGTTACAGCATCCACCTGATAATAAGCTTGAGAACGCCCTCTGCCTCGTCCTCTAAACACAGCATTCGTATCACCTTCTCTTCTTTTCTGGTTACTAGCAAACGGTTTCTTCGTCCCCGAAGAGCCAGCCCCACTCACATCCTGGATCTTTCCAAGCTTTAACAGACTTTCTATTCTTTCTCCCGCAATCACGATATCAGCAAATCCAGTTGACGGACAAGCAGCTAATCTATCAAGATAGGCCCCTTGCAAGGTGCCCATAAACATATCCGCCATTTCTCTGTCTGACAAGGGAGGTTGAACCTGGGCAGCCATTTCCCTCCACCTCTGTGCATATTCTTTGAAACTCTCCTTGGCATTCTGGGACAACCCCTGCAATTGGGTGCGGTTGGGCGCCATGTCGATATTGTACTGGTATTGCTTCAAGAACGCTTCTGCCAGATCTTTCCAACTCTTCACAGCAGCTCTATTCAACTTCATATACCAGGTCAAGGACGCCCCAGCCAGACTGTCCTGAAAATAGTGCATCCATAGCTTCTCGTCATCCGTATGGGCTGAAATCTTCCCAAAGTAAGCTTGAAGATGCGTTTGGGGACACGCATTGCCGTGATACTTATCAAAAGTGGGAGGTTTGAATTTAGGGGGAATTCTGACTCCTGGGACCAGCCCCAGGCTAGTAACATCAATACCCATAGAGTTCTTGCATTCCATGGCCCGGATCTTTTCTGCTAACTCATCATACCTTCGATCACCTTGATTACCCACATCAGCATCCAGTAGAGTAAATTGGTCCTCCAGGGTATCTTCAAGAGTAACACCAGCATGTCTACCATTTCCATTACCCCGATTGTTACCACCAGGAGGAGGGTTGCCACCGGGAGGAGGGATGCCATGTCCCTGTGAATTGTCATGCTGATCACCTTCGGGCCCATTGTCTGGACGCTCGACCAGAAGCCTCAATCTCTCCTGATTTTGCGCCATGCCAGTCATGAGGGTCATGAACTGGTCCATACGCGCCCTCATTTCAGCCAAATCACTTTGCACTTGATCCATGATTCTTACTTGATTCCTTCGCGTCGAATATCGGTGAATATGATTCTCAGCTATACTGCCTGAAACCAAATAAAGGTTAGAGACCCTGCAACGAGTACCTGAAAAGCAAGTAACAAAAAATGCAAAATGATATGCAATGCCATGCAATGCCATGTTTGTCATTTCCGAGGTGCTTTATACCCTGATTCCAATCCAACCACAGAAATCTGAAGACCAGAAATTGTGATATAAAGGGACGTGTCGTGGTCATGCGCTTGTGTGCACCTATCTGATAAGGAATAATTCTGAATAAAACTGCTCATACTCATTCAACGAAGTATTCAAGTACATTTAAGAAAGGTTCAACCGCAAATGCAATACAAGGAAAAATGGATCCATCAACAAGCCTGATGGTAACCATTAACAACAAAATATAAGGAAAAGAACATCAGTCTGACAATTCCACATCCTTCAGCTTATCACTTGAGTATTTGATCTCCTCAAAAAGTATACGGGTACGCTGGTGATTCGGCTTTTCAATCATTTCTTTGATCAAGACATCCCTTTTCTCAAGAGCTTCAGTTAAAGAACCCATATGCAACATCAGAGCCTCGTCATCACACACTCCTTTGTGTCTCTTTATGCCAGCTTGCGTCTTGAGTATCTCTCTTTCTATCATGATTTCTTCAAGCTCTTTCTTGGTATTCTTCAGCTCACCTCTAGCTTCTTCTAGCTATTCTTGACTCTTACCGAGGCTTTCCCGATACTTTCTCCTCTGCTCATGCGCCTTTTCAAGCTCTTCGTCCTTAATCTGCAACTGTTCCTATAATTCAGCATTCTCTATCCTAACTTCGTCCCAAGCGTGCTGAAACTTTGTTAACTTTTCTTTGGTCTGTGCTAACGCCTATTTGGTTTGCTTGTGGGCTTGAGTAGCATCATCAGCACCTTTACTAATCTTCCGGAAATGTTGGGCTCTTCCAGCAAAGTCTTTCTCTTTTGCAGTTAGGATTTGTTCAGCATCTTGGGCTTTCCGCTCCAGCTCTTTGTTGGCATGTAGAGCATTCTGAAGACGGCTACTCAACTCGGAATTCTCTCCTTGGAGCTTTTTCACCAAGGCTTGCAACTTGTCAACTTCTTCCACAGTAGCAGTGCTTCTTGCTTTCTCATTCTCCGGATACAAAAGGGGTGCCTTACCAAAAGGCAAGAGAAAATCTTCAACTCTTTTCTTCACCCACTCTTCATATGCTGGATAAACCCGGTTGTTAGGCTTGCCTAGAGTAACTTTCCCCTTTTTCAGTATGCTACCCCAGCTTTCAGAAGCTTTCTGTGCTGCTTCCCACCCATCTGATGTATGAAAATAGAGGGACTCCTCCACATCTCTCTTAATAGGCGGACCTGTCAGGGCATACCCAAATTGTCGAATGGCCAAAGAAGGATTGTAGTTAATCCCACCCAATCTTCCTATCAGTGGAACGTTAGGGAACTTACCACAGCTGTGGATAATATTCTTGCCAATCAGCCCATGATCTACCCATACGATGTCCTTGGCCACCAATCCCATTAAACGCTGTTTCCACTCTAGAGAATCTTTGGAATCCACAAAAGCCCCTGATTGTGGTAAACGGCCTGCAAACCACTTATAGAACAAGGGTGCACAACAACGAATTATCCCTCCTCTTTTCTTTTCGTTTCGGTTGTACAACGAGTAGTGAAGATCTCCCAGTAGCGTTGGCACCGGGTTCTTCATCATGAATATTCGTATAGAGTCCGTATCAATGAAATCCGGCTCGTTGGGAAACAACACTATGCCGTATATACAAAGGGCTAACAAAGCATTAAAAACAAGCCAATTCTCGCCTTTAGCTGCTTCCTGGGCCTTCTTAATCAGATATTCCAGCTTGTAACCACAAATCTTTCCTTTGTTGGAGACATTGGCGTCTAACTCTGATTTGCTCAAATAAAGAGCACCAGCCACCTTCCCAAAGTCAAGATCCCCCACCGATCCAAAGAAAGGGGGCTCCTCCTTGATAGCAATCCCCAACATGTTGGAATACTCCTCCAAGGTAGGAACCAACACATAGTCTGGAAATACAAAACACCTCAGAGGCGGATCATAGAACTGCATCAACGTATGGAGACCTCTGGCTTCATAATCACTGACATTACGGACCATAGATAAAATCCACCCATATTTCTCTTCAAAAGCTTCTCGTACTGCAGGGCTCGCCATTCCCTTCAGCATAACAATAGGGCCTAAAGTAGGCGTAAGGAACTTATAGCTGATGATATTCTTCCTCTCTTTAGTGTTCATCTTTGCAGGGACCTGATGACTGGAATCAAGGGTAATATATGCACCTGGAAATGAATAAACATGTATGTTAAAATATGATAATGCAATGCAAAAGGCAATGTGATCAGGTAATCAGGTGTCTGTGTTGGACCGTGCACGGTGTCAGTGTAGCTCTGAGACTAATATAGAACCATAGATAATAACCATCTGAATACAATAGGATGAAATTTCCTTTTTGTGCAATGATGATAGAAAACCGGGTATGTAGGAGGTCATGGTTACCTGCAAACCTGTAAACAACCCGCCCTTCTCACATGTGGGTACTAGGATGTTCAGTATCCCGGGCTCTCAGGTCGAGAAATGATGATACGTTCACCATTTCTGGTTTGGCATCATCATCAATCGAGGAGGCCTCAACTGATTCTCCAAAACAAAAAGGTCCTCAGCTTCTGGCACTGAGGTCGAAAAGCAATAGTACATTCATCCCTCAGGGTACAGTACTATCGTCAATCGAGGAGTGCCTCCGCTGATTCTCTTTCAAAAAGGGACGTCCTATAGCAAGTTCCCAGCATTGGGTCCTCGGATCGAGAATGTGCAATGGGTTTGCCACGGAATGTGGTCTGCCACTGTCACATCTCGGGAGGAGTGCCGCAACTGAGTCCTCGGGAATGGTCACCAGAGTCGACAGTTCCTCAAGAGAATAACCACTGGCCTGCATAACATGCAGTAGCAGAAAGCTCCTGATAGAACCTCGTCTGGTTGTGGGTCTCATGAACAACAATACGTGGTCACCACCACGCAAGCGTCATGACTATCCACTCTAATACCTATGTATGTACTCAAGCCTTGGTAGTGAGCTTATCTCTCAGAACACCCATCCCGCCAAACAGACAAAACAGTGCAACACAATATAATATATGATATGTAATGCTAAAATGCGGTAAATACAGTAAAATAAATAAACAGCAACATATAGCACAACAGTAAACACCCAATGAAAGAAAAGCAGACAAGCGCTAGGATTGACTCGCTAAGGAAACCAGAGATTCTGGGTTCAATCCCCAGCAGAGTCGCCAGCTGTCGCTCCCGGGATTTTCATCCTAGTACAAACGCGAAAGTGGCACCAAAACAGAGTCGCCAGCAATGTGTATTTATCCCAAGAGAGGGAAAGGAAACACCGCATAAACCTGAAGGAAGGAAAGAACATGGTCTTGCGACCAAAAGAACTGAGTTCGGGAGTCGGTTACGCGAGAGGAAGGTATTAGCACCCCCTCGCGTCCATCGTACCCGATGGGATCCACGCTTGCTTATCTCGATCAAAGGGTGTAAGAAAAGATACTGGAAAAAGGGAACAGGAAAGGGAAAGAGAAACAAATGTAGGGAAAATAAAAGAAGTGCTCGCATGGGCCCTACCCCACTGCCTACGTATCTCATCGGGAGCATGAGAATCAGAGCGACGTAGTTCCCCTCACTAGGGAAAGTTGTTTGTGTTTTTTAGAGAACGGCTTACGTTCTAGCTCAGGTGTTGCAGGCTCGCTGGTCCGAGTGCGTTACCGTCTTGCACGAGAACGAGTAGGAGCACGTTCGTACGTTGAGAGTGAATGAGGTGAGAAAAGAATTCCCGAAGGGAAGACGTTATTGTTTGTTTTTGTCTTTTAAGAGTTTTTCATTTGTTTGCATATGATAGTGTATCTGAATCTTAGTCATTGGAATGTGTACATTCTCGCATTCCAAGATGGAATGGGTAAGAAAGCACACAAAGGGTGAAGAAGACCCTCACACTTAGTTCCAATTATCAAGGTTCAAACACACTAGCATACTTGTATTTATTAAGTGTTTTTGTTGATAATGAAATGAAGAAGTGTTTTTTATTTGTACCTTCAACAAGTATTGCATTTAAGTCCCTCATACAAGATCAAATGTTTAACACATTGACCCAAGATGGGCTATATGCTATACATTCTAAGATTATAAGAGAAGACCCCTTATAACCTTTTCTTTATATGAAAGGCCTAAATGCAATAAATGCCTACCTTCATTAGATATTTTGAATTTTCTTTAAGAGATGAGAAGAGAGACTCAAGAGAGGAGAAAAGGTAAAACCTATATGGACTAAGACTCAATCCTAATTGAAGATTAAAGGGAGTGATCCTAAAGGTTTGTGAGGTTTCAACCTAAAGTCTAAAGAAAGAAAGAATTAAACAATTCACTTCTAAAGTAGAAGATGAATTGTAATTCACAAAGGGAAAGTGATGAGTTATTAAAAGAAAGCACATAAGTGCTTAACAAAACACAAAATGGAATTGTAAAAGAGATGAAAGGAAAGAAATTGAATGTGGATTCCTTATCCACACTCAATTGAAACTTACCAAAGCCCCTACATGGTTAGTAAACATGTATAATAAGTGTAAGAAGTAAAAGAACATGTAATGCATCATAACACTCAAAAGAATTAAATGAGAAATCAAATCCTAGAGCCACAACCAGAATGTACAAGTGGATAGGCAACAAACATCATCCATGGCATTAGAACATGCCACCATAAGAAAAGGGAGAATGAAAGATGAAGGGAAAAAGAAGAAATGTGCATAAATGGAACATGTAATCCATGGATCAGAATTGAAATAAAAATGAAAAATGATTCACAAACCTCTCACAAGTATTCATGAAGCACATCAAGACATTTAAGAAGTGATAGAAGAAGTAGAATTGAAATGGAAGTTCAAAAGAAAACACAAGTACAAACACCCCATGTTAAAGGTGCACAAGGTTTAAATGAAAGTCAACATGCAAGGATGACATATAATATGTACCAATGACCTATAATGTCAAGTGAATGGTTCACCAAATATGCAAATGATCATGCCATTATGTACCAAAGAAAACATGTAAACATGCACAAAAGATTACAATGATATGACATGTTATAATGCTTTAAATGAAATGCATCAAACAAAAATCAAATGGCCTCATGAAAATTATGAAAACATGGTATTGAAGTACACTAATCAGAGATGAATCACATATCAAAGTAGCATGCAAGGAACCAAGGCAAAATGATGTCAAACAATGCACTTAGGTCAAATAGGCATATCATACAAAGTAGCACAAAAGTGAACACCAACATGCCATAAAAATGACCTAAAAAATAAATAAAAATCACTTAACATACCTCAAGATGCTAATGACTCAATGCAAAAAGAAGAGCATCAAAACAATTTTTAATGATCAAGAACAAAATTAAACAAGATGATGTACCACATTAAGAATGTACACCAAAGAAATTCAAAGAACATTATGGAGTAGGGGTAAAAAGGTCATAAAATCAAAAAATAAAATCACCAAAAATTTTCTAAATGTTTTAATGATACTCATGAATTTTTGTGGAATTTTATGATGCTATTTAGTATTTTTAAAAATTAAAAAACAAACGTGTAGAAAAATGGAAAAATAAAATGCAATGAAATGAGGGAAGGGGGTGCATGCCTAGTAATTATTCAGTTCAAAATCATTGGGCCTTGAAAACATGGGGTGTGGATATCAATCTGGCTTAGGTCCAATAAGCGCGCAAAACACCATAACTAGCATGTTCTTCAGTCAACATAGTCAAAGCAATCCAAGCCATCAGATTAAGTCATAGTCAAACAAAAGTCAAAGTACACAGATCCAACACACGCGCATGAGGTCACACACAAATTATCATGTACTGCATCACACAATGTTTAAGTAAAAATCAGAAATTAGGCACATGACTTGCACGTGAATTTTAATGTGCTGTCAACATGGTAGCCACACGATCACACACATCCAACGGTCACGACTTAAAATGCACTAAACCCTAATTCAAACCCTCACCGGCCGGAGAGGGACCTCCGGTCACCCTCTCCGGCCACTCTCCGGCGACTGCAACTTCCAAACCATCCAAAAAAACACGTGGCATACATCAAAATAAAGAGGAAATCACATACATTCCAAATCCATCAATGAAATCATCAAACCATTCACATACAGCAAGAAACAAGCACGAACATATTGCCCTAAGTTTTTGGATCTAGGCTTCTAAGAAGCTCTATCAACTAGACAGTGTTCAAATGCTCCTAGTGAGCTCATATCATCATGAAAATAACAAAATAATCAAGAAAATGCGTATGAAATGTTTGAGTGTTTTGGAACCTGAACTTGCAGTTCCTTGAGATTCTTGAGAAAATCAGAGCAACACTTGGTCTGGAGCTTGATTTGGCCAAATAAAGGCGTATGCTCTTGAAATCGTGCAGAAAACCAAATTGAAGCTTCAACTGAATTGAAGTGAAACTGGATTAATTGAACTTATCCACTCTTGTTCTTGATCAAAACTGAACAATGATGATTGTGGAGATGAAATGTAGAAGGAAAATTTGATGAATTCGTATGAGCTCAAAGAGAGAGAGAGCAGAGAAAAAGTTCAGAGAAGAGAGAGTGTTTTGAGAGTGAAATGAGAAGAATGGAGTTGAAAATGAAATTAGAGTGTGAGTTTTCTATTTATAGTGTGAGTTTAACTATGGTTTAGTGAGTGGAGTTAAATGAGTTAGCATGGTTAAACTGAGTGCACCCTAACTAACTGAGCCAAGTTAGTTAGGGCGAGTTATCCATGGCTGTAATTGTGTGATGATGGTTCATGGTGAGTTATGGTGGGAATGAAGAGAAACTGGTGTGGCACGGCTGGTACAGCATGAAGCTTGTTCAACAAGTTGTCCTTTTTTTCATTCTTATGTATTATGAAGCACGTGGCATTATGAATGTGATGAGTGTTTGGTTTAATGAGGAAAGAAATGAGAAAGTGTTTGTGGTGTGTGTGAACCAAATCATGCAGCATGCCATCAATAAATCAATGTCAACATAGGGTGGTTTATGGAGGTTTTTTTTTTCTACTCAATGACTGCATTAGGGAGTGTATGGGTTCATTGGAAAGAGGACACATAGGAGAGCAATGTTGATGTGCAACTTGAGTGGAAATGATGCCTCAAACATGTCTAAAAATGACCATAAACAGATGGGCCAAGAACTGGTACATGGGTGCGCAGACTTGTGGCATGACCTGGTTGTGACCTGGTCAAATTTCAGTTGCAATGACCATTCTTTGAGCCATCATAACTCCTTAACCTTTGATCAGATGAAAAATTGATAAACACCAACTTTGAAGATCTCACATAGAGGAACAACTTTGATGTTGAAAGATTTTCCATTTGAAGCCTCTAATCATGAGTAATTGATCAATACATTTGGCCCACCAAGTGTTTGAGAAAATGACTGCGCGCGTGCCCTGAAAATCTTGGTCATGACCTAGTTTTGGACCTACTTTGCTCAAACTTTGATCAATCATATCTTACTCAATTTTTATCCAATGGAGATGTTCCACATATGGATGTGAAGCTTAAAACAAGATCTTTTGTTGTGGCCGAGTGGAATTTTCATTTGGTGCTTCAATTTTAAATGGCCTTGGTTCAAACTCTGATGCAAAATGGCCAAAACTTGCTATTTTTAGTAACCCTTCATCTTCCAAAAATGGCAACTTTCCACCTCTTGATTTTTTCATGATTCCTTTGGAGTTTCTTGACCAAATTTTGTACATTGGACATATGTAACATGAATTTCATGATTTTGGGCTCAAAAAGTCAAGAGTTGACTTTTTCCTCTGATTATTTGACTTGGCCCCAATTTTCCTGATTTCTGATCTTTCTTCCAATTGAAACACTTCCAAAACCAATTGAGAGGCAATTTTCCATACACATACACTTAAGAACATGTAGAATACCATGACATCAAGTTTTGTCCAAAAAATCAAAGATTCCCTAATTTAATGGGAAACCCTAGTTTTGGTGCCCACCTCCTAGGAGAAAAATGTGCAGTCTTCAATTTCAAATTCCTCAGAGTATGTTGTGTACCTTCTTAAAGGATGATGATATATGCCATTTGAGGATGATTTTGGATCAATGAGCTATCTCTTTTGAGGGTTTTCCTTCAGTTTTTGAACCTCTTGCATAGTGAAAGATGTAATGCTTCAATCTCCCATTGATCCTCTCATTCTTGAGATTGTGGATATTCCATTGAGATAGTATGAGACATGAAAGCCCTCTTGGCTTGCCTTGAGGAAACTTGATTGACCTTTTTGTGCTCTGAATGATCTCTTGATTGTCCACCTCCCACCTGATCACATGCCCTGATGGTAAGAAGGATGCTATGCTTCATTTTTCTATGTTAAATACAATGTAATGTTAATGAGGTGGATATGATATGATAAATGATAATGCCATGCCATGATGACAAAGAGGGAGAGCAAATTTTGGGGTATTATAGGTGGGCCTGATGACCTTGTAGTTATTAATCCTTGTTGCACCAAAATAGGATACAATGTTGTATACGTCATAGGAATGGGAGGAATCGGAGGCCTTCCACCCTTTCTTTTTCCTGGAATATTCTGACGAGAAACTTGAGTCCGTTGTGAATAAGCAGGAGCGTTGGGCGCTCATTGATACATTGGTGGTTGAGGAACCGGCTGATAAACAGAAACTGGACGGTTGAAAGTTGGCGCGATGACGGCCACATAAGGTTGCTGAACGGCATAACATTGTTGTTGCTGCTGACGCTTCCAGTACTGATTCTTCCTCTTTTAGTTTGTCATCACCACATTAGTATCCCCTTCCCTTTTGAAGGATATCTTGGCATCGTCGCTTGGACTCCCAGCTCTCTTGGTCATTTTCCCACTCTTCAGACCAAGCTCTACTTTAATCCCCACAACCACAATATCAAAAAAATTAGCAGACACGCTACTGATCATCCTTTCATAGAATTCAGGTCTCACCGTGTCGACAAACCAATCAGTTAACTCTTTTTCCGATAAAGGTGGTTCTACCTGTGAAGCCAACTCTCTCCATCTCTGTGCATACTCTTTAAATGACTCAGTATCGCGCTGTGACATACTCAGTAGTTGTCTGCGATCTGGCGCCAGGTCCATATTATACCTGTAATGCTTCACAAAAGCATCAGATACATCTTGAAAACATTGGATCTTAGATTGGTCCAGAATCAAATACCACTTTGCGGCAGCCCCTTTCAAACTATCTTGGAAGCAGTGGATCATTAACTTATCATCATCCACAAATGCAGCCGTTCGTCGGTAATACATGACCAAATGCGACATAGGACATGTCGCACCTAAGTAGAGGTCGAAATTAGGTAGTTTGAACTTGGGTGGGATTACCAAGCCTGAGACTAAGCAGATGTCTTTAACATTAATATTAGATACATTGCTCATCTCCATTGCTTCCAATTTCCTCCGTATTGTCTCTACACTTTCCTCCAACCTTTCATGTCGATTATCCCCTTCTTCAGATCTATTGACATGATCATGAACCAGATGTGGATTTTGAAAAACTGGGTGCATCTGGGCTTGCACTGTTGCCGGAGTGAAGGTAGGAATAGCTTAAAAAGCCTCATTAATCAGGGGAATAGCTTGTTGAGTAGAAGTAACGGCCGGAGCACGCATAAAGTTAAAAGGCATGCCTAAAGTGGGGTTCACAATAGTAACGGGAGGTTCTACAGTTGTAGCAACGACTTCTGAGACTACGGTGACCTGCGTATCCACCTTTGCTTGTATAACATTCAGAACTTCCATGATCTGCCCCATTCCTCCTCGGAGCTCACTCAATTCATTGTTAACTCTGTCCATCTCGGAGTATTGTTCAGACATCCTTTGTCGAGTTTGGGTCGAGTGATGATTCAAAGACGATTCTGAAGGGAAAACGGCGACATAAGACGAAGACAAAGAGGAAATGCACATGCTATTACATGATGCAAATGAGATGCTGATGCAAGCCAAATGGTTTCAAGGAACTCAAAGGCAAGTTGCGAACATTTTTTTTTGAAAAACTGAAGAGTTTTTGTTTTAAAATCCAAGCTCTGTTGAAAAGGAAACGAACATTTGAGTTTCTCGAAACCAAAGGGCTAGGAGTGCTTGAATGTAGAGATGCACAAAGCACACAAGCACATACATATGTACACACAACAAGATATACAAATCCTAGGTTTAGGGGTTACGAGCATGGAGTCAAAGGTCTACCCATCCCAATAGTAATGTACTACTGGTTTTCACCTGCCGAACAAGGTTCTAAAAAGTTCCCATAGTCGACAACCCATCTTTCGGATTTTATCAACTTCCCAATTGCTCGGTGATTAATAAAATTCTCAAGAGAGTCTCGTCTGAGTGTAGTATCGCGTAGCAACCATTTGGGATTTCTCCCTCACAATCCTCGCACTACGTCCTAAATAGGCCAAGTTGGGGTAAAGGGATAACTAAAGGTCATAAGTATCTCTGGCTCCTAGGTCGAAAGTAGTAACGCATTCACGATTGCTCGTTCAACATATACCACTTCAGAGAGGGCCTCAACTGAGTATGGACTTCAAGTTCCCTCCTATGGGATTTCTCCCTCGAAGTTCCCTTGACTATGTCCACAGTTCCTAAACATATGTGTTCTCTCAAGTCCGGGTTAGGACTTATCTCACTCATTGATACCATGTCAACCCAAACCAAACAGGATAATATCAAACATAGAACAGATATATGAGCATACAAGCAGATATGACATACAAGCAATCATACAAGTAGATAAGCAAACAAGAATAACATAAAACAAAGGTAGGCTTAACCCTCTTAGGAAAGGACCAGCAATAGGTTTAACTGTCCCCAGTGAAGTTGCCATTTCTGTTGCGGTGAAAATCGGATAACAAATTATTAATTAATTTTCATCATATTTCTTTTACAACCGACTTTGATTTATCCAAAGGAAAGGTTCAAGATCGTTAAAAAAACCTAAAGGGGAAGAGATCTAAGGTTCGGGGGTTGGTTACGCCTAGGGAAGGTATTAGCACCCTAAACGTCCGTAGTACTCTACGGGAGCCTATTGTTAATGTTATGTTATGTTTGCTAAAGGGTTCTATGCTAAAGGTTAGTTAGCAGGGGAAGTGATAAGTTCATTATGATGAATATCACTAAGAGTTGAGGAACTCTCTCCTAATGCTAGTTGTAATTTCTATGGCTCTGATGAGGCTAAGAAATTGAAGTTTCTCCTAAGAGGTTACTTAGGTTAAGGTGGGGGTCAATGACTTATGAGTCAACCAAGTTCATCTTCCTTTGGAATGGGGGAAAAATAATTATAAATAACAATGACTAAGACATGAAAAGCTAAAACATTGATATGATATGAGGAGATAAAAGTAACATAAGCATGAGGATGGCAATATGTTTCATGATAAAGATATAGATAAGATGAACATGATAATTATAAGAACACATCTATATGCTTCAATCTTTAGGAAGATAAACATATAGGATGATATTAGGTTTGACAATTAAAGAAAAATAGCATTCATATAAAAGTCAAGTATATGACAAAATCAACATGGATAGATTAATTCAAGAATTTAACAAGCCATGTAGTGACACCCAAGAATCAACAAAGATGCTTATAAATGATATTAATAATTAAGCCAAAATTGATAAACAATTGACAACACAATTAACAATTAGAACACAAATTGGTAATTAAAAATTAAGGTCAACAATTATCAACACAATTAGAAATACACATTGATATTTAAAATTTAAAGGTTAACAATTAGTAACACAATAAAAATTAACATCACAACACAATTAAGATTAACATGTGGTAATTAAAAG
Organism: Lathyrus tuberosus; assembly: GCA_022829125.1. NCBI lineage: Eukaryota > Viridiplantae > Streptophyta > Magnoliopsida > Fabales > Fabaceae > Lathyrus > Lathyrus tuberosus. The sequence continues at coordinate 25,810,426 of JALAZF010000012.1, read as the reverse complement.
TTAACACTTAAGATACAAGTTGATAATTTAAAAGTTAACAAATAACAATTAAAAAACAACACAATAAACAACCAATTAATAATTAAATGAGGGCAATAATTAACCATTAAAATATAATTAACAATTAGAAAACATATTAAAATTAACCACATGAATATTTAATAACCAAACTGAAATTAAGTAAACACTAAGCAAAACAAATAAGATAAAAAGGTTTTAAAAAAAAAACAGCATTCATTTTGCAGCAAAGAGGCATCACAAACAAAAGCAATGAGCATGGAATTATTAGAAACCAAACATTCATCACAACAGCAAAATTATTATGATATGGCTGTCACATAATCTGATAGCAACCAGTAGAAGAAAAAAAACTGATAAAAGAGAGGAAATGTCACACTAAAGCTTACATGCTAATTCAAAGTCATGTGAGAATTTGAAAACAAAGCATATGAGCACATAATTCGCATGCAACAGAATAACATAATGGTAGCTAGAAAAGTTAGTCAGTAAATGAACAAACTCAAATCCAATGCATAGTGATTCATGATCAAACATACCAAGAGTATATGTCATAGCAAGCAAACAATTATTGTGCAAAGTAGCTAGACCAAGTGATCTTGACAATGAGAATCCAAAAAAGCATATAGAACATACACTTCACATAGATAGGAGAAAAGACCTAACTTTAGCATGAATAGCAACTTGGATAATGATCAATCAATGAGAAAATTCAACCAGGCAGTCAAACATAGAACACTTATTGACAACATTCTAATCAAATTGGTACACCTATAGCATATCTCAGGTTTGACAAAACAGAGCATCATCACTAAAAACTTAAAGAAAAACAACATGAACATGCCTAATTTAAACCAGAAAAAAAAACAGCATGAGAACACCTTTGTGATTGATGTGTGATTGTGTGAGCATATATTCAATGAATTAGCAACTCAAAACATCAGTTTAAGTTCAGAGATTCACTCAATTCTCAGCAAAAAGTTAAGGCAAATCATAGTATGGCATTTTGGCATAAATTTCAAGTAATCACCAACTCTAACAGCAATTACAGATGCATAACTAAATTTATCCTAGGAGAATATCATGTAATGGCAGCTTAGGAATCATGTTAAATCATATCAAGGTTAACATACCCTTTATGAATACAGTGTTTATACAAGCATACATTCAAATATAAGTACAACAAATAGGTGACAAATAGATAAACATGTATACAAACATGTTCCAACATGTATACAACAACTGTGAACCAGACAATCAAACTTCAATCATCCATAAGCAAGGTTAAAACCGTGTATACAAACATACTCCAACATTAGTATAAAAGATAAACATGCCAAGAATCACTTGTTAACCTCAACCATCATTACAACAACAAACAAACTAATTCAAAAGTTCTGCAATTTAAAGGTAAACCAACATTTCAAGAGGGTGAAAAGGTTTACATGTTGGTCACATTACATTCATGTACATACATCATTAAAATATGTCAACAGAAACAAGTATTAATCTTGACAGTTTGTATCACAATGAGATTGTAATCATTTTACAAACAGAAATCAGGGACATTAAGACTTAACAAAAAAACAACATAGGTATCATACCAATGGACAACATCATAAAATCAAACCACAAACATGTGAACAACATATTGAGATACTTATTGGTATGACTCACACATTTAGAACAACAGCATGATACAACTGTAGAATGATAGCAAGGTGCATATGACCAGAAATGTGCAACAGGATATGATCAGTAGAAACATATATAGGGCAGAGATGGAATAACAATTTCAAACAAGATACAAAACTCATTTACACATCCAGTACCAATATCACAAACATCTAAAGACAGTCATGCATCAATATACATTGACAAGCTATATAAAACAACACATCAAAGTTTCATATTTTTTTAATCAGCATGCTAAACCTCAAACAAACTCATGAGGGTCCAAATACATCAATGATCAAACACATAGAGGCAGGATCAAACACACCACTAGAAGTAAAGCAGAGCATAATATAGTCATCTATTTAAGATCAAGAGAAAGTTACTCATAGTTAGTTTCACAGATAACAACAAAGCATGGTTATATTAAGACAAAAGTTCAAATATCATTTTAACATGTCAAACAAACAAGACCTGCAATGGCAAATTACCCAGCATAAAGAATAGTCATTTCATTCTCATAGGCAGTTGACATCATAAACAAAGAAACCTTACAACATCAAACAGAATCAAGAGGAAACAAAATCACAAGTTCAAAACGACTATTGATACAAAACTCAAAGTACCACAACATTTCCAAAAGGCAAACCATACATATCATCACATATACTCAAGAGAAAACAAGAACTTGTGTATCAACATCAAAATGAAATGCGCAACATCATTTTAAGGTTAGTAACATGAACAAACTTAGATGACAATAAACTCTATGCATACATTATAGGCTCAAAGAAAAGAGAAGCATACCATGATAAACATTTAACAGCCATTTAAAAAAAAATTAAAACCAACATACTATGAACAAGTGAAAAGATTAGAGCTGAAGGAAAAGAAGGTTACTAACTGAGCTTGTTTCTCCTTGAATTGACCACAAATCCTTGATGCTAATCCTCACTCCCATCTCTTTTGAACTCCAATATTTAGTGGGTTTTCTTAGAAATTGTTGGTGTCTTCAGAACTAAAATGAGCTTCTTTAAATAGGCAAGGCATTGGGTTGATGAGAGGCATCATGGGCCGGGTCAATTCCTCAAACATTTGGTGGGCATAAGCTGAGCAATTAGAGTTTCCGTTTGAAATTCAAACTTGGTCTAATCCTGGGAGATAAACACGCTGTGACATTTCAGGTGTGCAGGGTCATACTCCTCACTTTGTGAATGAATTCAGAGCTCTTCCATTGATGCTATTGAGAGGGGTACCAAATGGGGCAAAGGTTGGAGATAGCGTGGACAGATTTGCAGATGAAGCAGTCGTATGCTAGAAATGGTAATCTTCTCTGAACCACTTTTTCGTGCATACACAACCGAGCTTGGAAAGGAAAGGGTGTGGAGAGTTTAAAATGGGGAATTCGCGCAAACGACATTGTGGTTGAATGGATTCAATGAACTGAATTGACACAAGCTACGTTGAATTCTCTTCCTCATCCATAACTCTTCAGCAAGAACGAAAGAGGAGGATGAATTTGATTCCCTTTGGTATCTTGGATATCACGTGTCATGCTCTCATTAGTTGAGGGAATGGTTGAAAAGTCAAACTCCCACAAGCTTAATTCTTATTGGTTGATGGCAATGAATAGAAACTCCAAGATTGCAAAATGACTTGGTCAAGGTAAGCTCATTATGGGCACATTCTTTTACCAATATTAATAGTATGGTTATTGAAAATAAAACAAACTACTAACATTTAGATTAAGAATTAATTTAAAAGAAACTAAATGGATAATTAGCCTAGTTAATTAAAATTTGACTTAAATTAGGATTGGTTTAAATTAAATAAAACTAAAATAACTCAAATATAAATAAAATAAAATGGGCCAAATTGAAATTAACCTACTCAAAAACAAATAAAAGCTAAGATAAATATTAAATTAAAATATGGAGCAAGATAATAAAATAACAATTAGCAGAAAAAATGAGGGTAAAATTTGGGGTGCAACAATGATCCTTATATGGAACTTTTTTATCATGATCTTAAGTGTTTAAGAAATTTTGTGTGGAGATTTGATTTGTTGGACATATCTATTATAACTTGTGTGAACAAAAGTACATTTTTTAAGGTAAAGTCAATTTAGATTTATTGTTCTCAATTACTTTTAATTTCAAACCTCACTTAAATATTTCACTTTGGTTTTAACATTTAGGTACATATATCATTTATGTATAAAATCAAATAAATCTAATGTGCATGAATTCTTGTACCCTTATAATATTCAAATTTTGAGGTATCAATCAAGCGTGATTGAAGCATACATACAAAATCAATTAATTCAATATACATGCCCAACATCCTATGACATATATTTTATGCGAAATCAAAATAGTCATACAAGCATGTATAAAATTATATGAGTGATAAATTGAGCTTAGAATACTTGGATCCATTGAGAAAAATCCCTTTTGACGGTAATCCTAAAACCCATAAGTTTATGGCTTTTGTGGTTCTTCCTCAACCGGTACTCCTTATTTCTCGAATTCTCTTTAGATGGGGAGAAGGGATAATATGCTTGTGTATAGTATATTTGGGACTATATCCTATATATAGTGTGATGGCCAATTAAGGTTCTCATTACTCCCAAATGGGTCATCCTAACATTCACTCATATTTGAGTCCATACCCAATTATTTAATCAATTAATTAATTAAATAATTCCTAAAAAATATCTAAATAGCCTTTTAATATTATTTGATCACATAATTTATTTAAGGAACTTTATTTGATGAAATAGCTAATATAATTAAATAAATATATTTGGCCACTTAATTATTGGAATACTAACATAATATTAAATTATTAAAATATTCTAACAATCTTCCACTTGAACAATATATCTTAATAATTATATCATAATTCTTTAGACGTGCATCTGAATGCTATTTATCTTTAGATTTCAACTTTACAATCTGGTCTACCTCATACATTAATAATGGGACCATCGCGACTGTCGTCACTAACATATAACATGACGGAACCTCGACGACCACCACATCAACGTACTTGATGAAATAGATTGATATGGATGAGTGGCACGGAAGTTTCATACAATGTGTTCTCTAAATCATGCATATTTTCAACTGATTCTACTGGAGTCTTTTGTGAGATCAAACTGAAGTTCCTTAGGTGCAATTCTAAATCACAATATTTGCACCTAACAAAAAATAACTTGATATTGTTATAACAATAGTACCTCATAAGTTTTATTTCCCGCAAATAATTAAACATAACCTAAAGTTTGTAACAAAATAAAACCAAAGCATAGAACATAGAAAATTAAGAAAAAAACTCAAACTAATCTAAGGCAATATCAAAACCAATACCCGTATGAGGAACATGGCCATGAAAAGCCTTAGGTGTTAAACCTTTGGTTAGTGGATCAACTAGCATTAATTGTCCCTATATGTTCTATCAAAATTTGTTTATCATGAACTATTTCTTTCACAACAAGATACTTGATACCAATAAATTTTGATTTTGTAGAACTCCTATTTTTGTTGGAGTAGAGCACAACTGCATTATTGTCACAATAAACCTTCAAGGGCCTTTCAATGCTCCCAACGATGCGTAGGCTTGTGACAAAGTTCCACAGCCAAATTGCATGATTTGATGCCTCAAAGCAAGCCATAAACTCTGATGCCATGGTGGAAGGAGCCACTAAAGTCTGTTTGGAAGACTTCTAGGAGACGGCTCCTCCATCCAAGAGAAAGATGTAAGCAGACGTGGAACGTCTGCTATCCGGGCATCTAGAAAAATCTGAGTCAGAATACCCAATGATCTCCAAGTTATCTGACTTTCAATAAGTTAGCACGAAGTCTCTTGTTCTCTTCAGGTAGAACATTACACGCTTTACTGCTATCCAGTGCTGCATACCAGGGATTCTTAGATATTTGCCAAGAACATTTACAATGAATGCTAAGTCAGGACAATTGCAAACTTGAGCATACATAAGACTTCCTACAGCTGAAGTATATGGAATCTTATGCATCTCTTCCTTTTCAAGATCCATATTAGGGCACTGTTTGAGACAAAACTTGCCTCCTTTAGCAACACGTGTATCTTCTGGTTTATTATCTTTCATGGAGAATCTATCCAAAACCGTGTCAATATAGCTCTTTTGTGATGATCCTAAAATACCTCGAGAATAATCTCTAAGTATTTGAATTCTTAAAACAAATGAGGCATCCTCAAGATCTTTCATCTCAATTTTATTTGTGAGAAATCTCTTGGTTTCTTGCAATACGCCTATATTGTTGCTTTCTAAAAGGATATCGCCTACATATAGTACCCAGAAAACGAATTTACTCTCACTGAAATTTTGGTATAAATAGTTATCAACCGGATTTGCCTCAAAACTAAATGAGGATATTACTTGATGAAACTTGTAATACCATTGACGGGAAGCCTGTTTAAGGCCATAGATGGATTTCTTGAGTTTGCAAACCATAGACTTTGGGTCTCCTGACATAAAGTTTTCTAGTTGCACCATATATATTTTCTCTTCAATGTTTTCATTTAGAAACGTAGTCTTTACATCCATCTGATGCAACTCTAAATAAAAAATGAGCCACCAATGCCATCATGATCCTAAGAGAGTCCTTCGAAGAAACTAAAGAGAAAGTTTCTTTATAATCAATTCATTCTTTTTGAGTAAAGCCTTTTACGACAAGACGAGCTTTATATGTCTCAATGTTACCCTTTCAATCCCTTTTGGTTTTAAATATCAATTTACAACCAATGGGTTTCTTTTCTTCAGGTAATTTAACGAGATCCCAAACATCATTGTTAGCCATCGACTTCATCTCATCCTTCATGGCATCAACCCACTTAAGAGAGTTCAGACTCTGCATAGCTTGACTAAAATATATAGGATCTTCCTCTGTCAAACCAATGCCATCCTCACGTTCCTTAAGAAATACAACATAATCATTTGAAATTACACTTTTCCTCTCTCTAGTGGACCTTCTTAATGGTGGCTCTAGAGGTTGTTGAGTTTGAAATATAGGTGGTGCTTGAGGAAAAAACTCAGTATTGTCTTGTTCTTAAGGGATGTTAGGAATAACATTATTATTTATTTCAGGATCTATTTCAGGAACAAAGATAGGTACAAAGACTTGATTATTGTGAGAAATAGTTTCTTCATCAAAGGCAACACTCCTTACATTTCGTTCCCTTCCAAACTCTACATCCTCAAGGAATCTTGCATTTCCTGTTTCAAAAATTATTCTAGTGATGGGATTGTAAAAATTGTACCCGTAAGAGCGTTCAACGTATCCAATAAAATAACAGCTAACTGTCTTTGCATCCAACTTAACTTCATGAGGCTTATAAGGCCTCACTTCAGATGGACATCTTCAAATGTGCAAGTGTCTAATGCTGGGCCTTTTTCCAGTCCAGAGCTCATAAGGGGTCTTAGCTACTGCTTTTCTAGGTACTCTATTAAGGATATAAATTGCGGTCTTTAATGCTTCTCTTCAAAATGACTCTGGAAGAGAAGAATGACTAATCATACTTCTTACCATTTCCTTAAGAGTCTGGTTTTATCGTTCTGCAACCCCATTCATGCTGGGTTTTCCCGACATTGTTTATTGCGGAACAATTCCACACTCATCAAGGAAAAGAGCAATTGGCCCTGAACGTAGTTCCCCTGATCTATCATACCGACCATAGTATTCATCCCCATAATTGGATTTGACAACTTTTATTTTCTTTTCAAGTTGAAGTTCGAGTTCAACTTTGAATGACTCGAACACGTCAAAAGATTGAGATTTCTCATGAATCAAGTTCAGGTAGCCATACCTCGAGTAATCATCTATGAACATAATAAAATATCATTGTCCATTCCAACAACCTAAAAGGAAATGACCACATATATCAGTATGAATTAGTTCTCAGACATCCTTAGTTCTTTCAGCATGGAAATTTCTCTTGTTTGTCTGGTTACCCTTGATATACTGAATGCAAACTTGAAAGTTCAACAAATCAAGGGATCTAAGAATACCATCCGACATAAGCCTTTGAATTCTTTTGTTTTGTACCATGCGACTCAATTTGCATTATTTTGTTATAAGGACATTCAATATCAAGCATATGAAGATTATCATTCAAAGGACCATAACCAACAACATTTGAATTATATGAGAGGCTAAATTTATTATTTCCAAACGAATAAGTATAACCTAATTTGTTCAAAATAGAAATAGAAATTAAATTGCGTCTAATGGATGATGCAACAAAAGTCTCAATCAAATCCAAATGAAAATCGGTCATTAATAATAATAATCTAAAATTCCCTATAGCCTCTACTGCAACTTTATTGTCATTGCCCACATAGATGAATCTTTCAGCATCACTTGGCGGACGGCTCCACAGGCAACTGTGCATGGACATACTAATGTGAGTAGTAGCACTAGAATCTACCCACCAAGTATCCTTAGGTACAGAAACTAAATTAATTTCAGAGCAAACAAAATGTGAGAAAATTACCCTTCTTGTTGATATGAGAAAATCAATTTAAGCGACCTGTTTGTAAAACTGAAATTTTATTCTGGTTGACCTTTTAACTATTGTGCTGAAAGAAATGCATGCCATGATATGCAGATGATGAAAATATCTTGTGAATGAATTGATTAATTAATATAAGGGCAAAATTAGGATGTGATACTACTCATATCAACAAGATGCATATTCTTTTCGGTAGCCTAACAAATAAGAACTCCATAGTTAAGGAGACTTAATTTGGAGTAGTATTTGGATGGGTGACCTTCTAAGAAGTTTCCCGGAAAGTGTGTGAGTGGGGATAAATCATGCTGAAAAGATCAGTGTTGGTTTGTGGGATCAGTCGATAATCATTAAAACAGTATGAGGCATTAATAATGGTATCTGAGGCATTCGAGCGAAAAACGTTCTAACTTGTTGTGCATGGTAGGAACGAAGTTTTGTTTGCATCGTCTCAGAATGGATAAAGCATCTTTCGTTTGTGAAAAGGGTTTGAGGTTTGCGGCAAAAGGCAAAAGGTTTGAATGTGTTGGATATATTTAGGGATGGAAGACGAGTATTTGGACTTGCAAGCTATTACGACTTGGGTCTAATACTCGGGACTAGGATTGGACATTACACCCAAGTAGTCCTTTTAAACCATTTTTTTGTGAAAAAGTTTGAAATATTTACAAGTGTTTTGAGCGGAAGACAAATACTCATACTCCCAAGTTATTATGATTTGGGTATAGTATTCGAAACCATGATTGAACATTACACCCATGTAGTCCTCTTTAATCCAATTTATTGAGAAAGAAAGACACATTTAAATTTTTGGAGGAAGTCATGTATTCGGAATTGCTATCTATTACAACTTGGGTCTAATTAATACTCGGCACTATGATTGGACATTACACCTAAGTAGACTTTTTCTTCCATTATTTTTGAAAATAGTTAAAATAATTAAGTTATTCGTTTTGGATTTTATTTGAAAAAAGAGCTTGATGTTAGAAAAAGTATTTCAATTTGCGCTGCAAAACGAATCATGAAAATGGTTTGATTGATAGTGAAATGGTTGCAAAATGAATGAAAGGTTAGAAACATAATGTAAAGTCGTGAATTACATCGTGGGGCCAGAAACTCTAGCGGAAGAGGAGAAATCTAGCACTAGGCGTAATTTAATGCCACAAATAAATTTTATTGCAAATTACACATAGCACCCAATTTAGCGTGACAAATGCACAAAACATACAAAGAAAATTCAAAACTAAATGTTTACCGATGACTGTCACTGTTGTTGCTGTTGGAGGTTTTAGGTGGAGTTAAAGCTGAGTTTTGTGGTGACCAAAGCTCAAGAAATTAGTCGTTGGAAGGAACATAGTCGCTGGAATGGCTTGAAGGGGTGGGCGGAGCTTGTGGAGGTGGCCGGTTAGCTTTGTGTCACCTTTCTTTTGTTGTAAAGGTGAGAGATAAGTAATTTTTGTGAGGTTGAGAGAGTTATATGGTGAGTTCAAGTTTGTATACAGTAGTGTTAGAAGAGGATATGGTGGATGGAATTTTCAAATTAGCATGATAACACGGTCTCGCTTCTCTTTCTTCCCTTTTATTCTCTTTTTTTTTTTCTTTTTATTTTTGTGATTAAAAAGAGTGGATTCAATAGTGGTTAGAAGTGTATGGTGGGTAGAGGAAATTGAGAGAGTATAGTATTATGGAAAACGTGACATGAGAGAAGATATATTTTTTTTATGGTGATTTGAAGTTTGAAAGAGATTCTCAGAATAAGCCTCTGGCTATTGGCTGGTGTGTTCTATGGATTTCCCTTTTGATTTGCCAATGACATTTAGTTTATGAGTTATGCTGTCAATTTACGGGGTTGTATATTTTAACTTGTAAGATACCTTTGCGGGATTTCTTTGATATGATACAGTATAAAACATATTTAAATAAAACGAGTTATTTAATTGAAATTAAACAATTATTATAAAATTTAATTGTATTAAATAATTACAAAACATAACAAAAAAAAGCGAACAATGGAATGAAGAAAAATATTTAACATTCAAAAATAAAAACTTCATCTCCCAAATAAAAGTTATTGTTGATTAAAATAAAATTAAATATTGTGTTAATAGTAACTCGTAAGATTAAATATTTTTTTATCGTATTTATGTGTTAATTTTTGTATGTAATTTACACTAATCATCTAAGAGAGTTATCAAACAATTCTACCACACATATGTTAAAATATTAATGTGTTAAATGTTTCAAAACATCAAAATAATAATATTCACACATAAGTACTTTTATGTTTTTTTAAAGAAACGTCAATAAATTTTTTGAATTATTAAATTTATTGCTCTATACTAATACTCACACAAAACATATTATAAATCAATACCTATTTAAAATTATCAATTTACTAATAATTTTTAAAGAAAATAAATTTAAATACGTAGTCAATTTTCTCCTTGTACAAATATATTTATTTCTTTCCTCTCTCCTTCTATGCAATCAAATAAAATAAATAAATAAATAATATTATATAAATTTAAACTTTGAGAAAAATGATAAATTCATAAATTTATGTAGTAACTTATTTATCACATTAAAAAATATAATTTTTATACCTTATAACAATTATCAAATTTTATATATATATATATATATATATATATATATATATATATATATATATATATATATATATATATATATATATATATATATATATATTCTTAGTTCAGAAAAAGGCAATGATTTAATAAAGATTACAAGCTCCAAAAAATATGGTAGAGCACAATTAATGCAAAGAGCAACTTAATGTTATCAATGTAGAAATTTGAAAACAACCATTTTTTTTTAATTATGATAATAACAAAAATCAATAAATATCTAATCAAATGAAAAAGACAGAAAAATAGAGGGAAAATATTATATCTGATTAAATAAACCATTCCAAATTACATCTTGTTTTTCTTAAAAGTGGAAATCTAGTAATATTGCATCAATTAATTTTTCTTTCGATTATGTGCACTTCACACTCTACCTTCAAAACTATTTACTTTTCATATGTAGCAAGAAGTCTGGAAATTAATAAAGAAAAAAGTGAGAATAATGTAGAAACTATATTTTACTGCATATTTATTAACTGCATATTCATAATATCTTGCTGCAAATAGCCTGGAAATTAATAAATAAAAAAGTAAGAATAATGTAAAAACATAAGCTTAGTTTGATTTTGTAGAATTCTGATGTATCTATTGGTTTTTAATAATACAAAGTTTTTCGGGTATACCAGACTATACAAAAATATGGAGTGTTAGTTAAGTCCAGACCAATACATCTCCCATTTAAAACTAATCTGGGTTTGTTGTGGTCTTTAGAATGTTCTGCTAATTCTGGTTCGGGTGTTGATTCTTTGTTTGGAAATATGTTTGGTTGATACCTGTATTGAAGATTTCTTTCTGCTTGAGAAATTTGGCGTGTTGCAGTTGTTTTACATTGCTAGTTTCAGGATGACATCAATGTCAGCTTAGCAAGCTGTATCTTTCCTCGTATAATAGTGTAGCATATGTTAAATATGTAATTCATTGTTTTTAAAAAAATTAGATTTGATTTAGATAGATGAGATTTGATTTAGAAAGATTAGATATGATATTTTTATTCTTTTATAGTTTGAGCTTTAACTTGAAATGCAAGTTAACCTAAATCTATAAATAGGGAGGAACCCTTATCATTATAATAATCAAGTTTGATAATTCACAGTTTGTAGTTGCAAGTGAATATTGAAAGTTTCCACAGTTTGTGGGCAGAAAGAATTCTTGAGTTTTTCATTTTCTTCTCCAACGCTACTATTTCTCTTTTCTCTTTCTTTCTTTCTTTCTCAATTTTTCTTTTCGTTGTCATTGTGTGTGATTGTTAACAATTTTGAGATCAAGATTGAATAGGAATTCTCAAAAGGTTTTAGGTTAATTCCAACATCTGGTATCTAGAGCTCCGGTTGCGATTCAAGGAAGGAAAATCGTGATGGCGATGAATCATCCGAACAGGCACTTTCCGGCGAGCCTTCCGATTCTCAAGAAAAATAATTATGAGAATTGGTGCAAGCAAATTAAGGTGGTTGTCTGTTATTAAGATCTTTGGAATCTTGTGAAGGAAGGAATAACACCGCTTGTAGAGAACACGACGAATCAAGAAAAGGATGCACACAAAGAGTTGAAGAAGAAAGATTATAGCTCTCTTTATAATCCATCATTTCGTCGATCCAGATAACTTTGAAAAGGTTAGTGATGTAGAGTCAACGAAGAAAGCGTAGGAGATTCTTGAAAAGTCGTTTGGAGGCGCAGAGAAGGTGAAAGAGGTGAGGTTACAAACTCACAAGAGAACCTATGAGTTGCTTCAGATGGAAGACAATGAAAGTATAACATATTTCTTCACCGGAGTTACAAAGCTGGTGAATCAAATCAAGGTATTTGGAGAGGTGTTGATATCAAGATCATTTGTTGCAAAGATCTTGAGGTCATTGGCTTCAAAGTTCGACCACGTGGTAGTAGCCATAGAAGATTCGAAAGACTTGTCAATATTCAAGAAGGAAGAGCTTCAAGGGACGCTTGAGTCTCATGAACAAAGGATAGCTGAAAGAGCTGTAAGAAAGTCGAATAGTGATATGTGTTAGGCGATGGCTAGAATCTAGAAGGGGGGTTGAATAGATCCCTTGAGCTTTACACGCAAAAATTGGTTTTAAAAAATTTGACGGAAGCGGCCAGTGAATTTTCGTCTACAACGAACTTCTACTAGAGGGATCAGACATGCACGACAATATTTGGAATGAATTACGAATGAGAAAAATTCAGATTGATTAACACAATTAAACGCAATCAACAATGTGTTACTTACTTGATAGTTAATCCAATCCAACGAGGTAAATCGACAAACAATTAAATGCAAATGCGTTCGAAGTAATGTGATGTTGAGCTGCTCCTAAGTACAATCCAAGGGATTATATCAGATTTTACAAAACAATTTAACAGCTCAATATAACACTAGCTCAGAAATTTCGATCAATTTGAACTTCGCAAATTCGAATGATATCAAACGTAAAGAGTTAAGGGAAAGAGAGAACAAACGAGATTTGATTAGGCAGTTCCCCAATCGTCCTCGCTTTGGGTACCTCTGCCCCCAATTCCACAATTGGAATTGAGATATATATATATATATATATATGTGTGTGTGTGTGTGTGTGTTGCTGTTTGCAAATTGTTTATACAAGAGAAGAACAATGAACATCCGAACTCTCAAACGTCTTTGATTGTTGATGCAGAGTCTTCACTCCCCTTGATTCAAGATGAATCAAGTCCCTCGAATTTGGTTGAACAAGTCACCGTCCCACGCTACTAAACTGCAAGAACCCACCGTTCTTCAGTTACCTTCACTCAGCCAACTTTGATCTTCCACGGTCCGATCCCAAACCGTTCTTCTACGATCCTCCGACTGTAGCTACTAAACCGAACGAATACTATGTTTTTCGGTTACCTTTGCACGGCTGAATCCCTGTAGAACGAAATGATTTGTGCCAAAAACCCCCCCCAAAATCTCCTTGATTCTTGGAGGATAAAACCCAAGGTTTTATTCAAGAAACACCTACCAATTCTCAACCCAGAAATGAAGATCACACACTTCCTAATTCTGAACTTATCACTTCAAAAGAATGGACAACACAAGCAAAAATGATTATGTGTAATTGTTGGTTGACTCAATGATGAAGATGAAGATGAAGCGAAAGATTGGTATGAATTTTCACGTTTCTTGTTGTTGAAGTGTGAGCTGACCCAACTATTTATAATGAGTAATGAAAAATGACCAACAAAAGGAATAACAGAAATAATAGAAATAATAGACAAAAATTAAATGCAAAAAAAATTATTTCAGGTAGCATGCGTCGACCGGCCCACACCTAGGGGTCAGCGTGCGCTATCCCGCAGGATTGTCTGCGCAAATATGGAAGCCACGCGTCGACCCATCCACCTCTTGCGTCGACGCAAGTCTGAAAATTTTGAAAAAAATCAAACTTCCAGAATCATGCGTCGACCCATGCACCAGGGGGGTCAGTGTGCGCTTTCCCGACCATTTCACAAAATATTTCAAAAATCCACTTTGGGTCGACTCATGACCTGCATATTTTTCAAAAATCCATTTTTCTACACTTTTTAGCAGACCAAGACTTGAGACACACAAACCTAACATCACTATTATGATCATGCATATGCAATTTTAGGTTGGACCTTTTCCTATATGTTTAGACGCATGAAAATCGACGGTTAGATGTAATTTGCTCGACAGTGAAGTGATACCGCTCAAATTACAACCTAATGACACTCTTATTTGCTGACATCATTAAAACCAAAATAGATGAGAGACCTTAGCCCTCACATACTCCCCCTTTTTGATGATGGAAATCCTGTATGTCTTTCTCTTGATTGTAATTTGAAGCCGGAAGAACTCCCCCTTTCTTTAACACTTTAATGTCTACTGCTTTAATATTTTTCTGTTACTGCTACTAGTAATCCTTCTCCCCCTTTGACAACGTCAAAAAGAGTAAAAGAAGGTGGTCAAAGAAATATTATCCTAATAAGTAGTGATTCATTCACCAATTTGCAAAACAGCGACACTAACAAGCATCAAGGTATGATACAGTTAATACAATAGGATAAACGGATAAATACAGAACGCAAGAAGCAAACACAATTCATTCCATAGTTTAAAAAACATAGAGTCAATAACAAACTGAAACATAGTTCAAAGTAAAACAAACGGAAATAACATGCAATCCACAGAACAAAACATAGACTCAAAAGCACAAACAAAATAATGCACTAAATGATAATGTTAATCTATAAGGTCTCCTCCCCCTAAATGGGTGACCTCGTCCCCTGTAATGGTAGTCTGGTGGTGGCAAGTCTTCTAGGGAACGGTTCAAGTCTATCACTGTGCTATTGAGAATGCCTAAACTGTTGGTCAGATTTTGAGTCTGAATCGTCATGGCATTTTCCAAGTTGGTGAATCTTGTCATGGAGGCATCAGCAAAACGAGTGAAATCCTGTGTATGAGCAGCAAACCGATTTGACAGTGTAGTAAGCCTCTCCTGCTGAGCAGTGTACCTCTCATTTTGTAATTCCCGGAATTCTTCTTGTTCGAGGTTCATCTGGTGTAGCATGGCCAGAATTTCTTCAGAGGCTTGGAAATCTTGTTATGGCTGCGGAGTCGGAGGTAGAGAGTATTCAGGTTTTTACATCTCAACAAAAAAATGACTCATGTCTAATTCTTTTTGAAAAGTTTAAAATAAAAAGGTGCATAAAAGCACAAAAAAGTTTGAATGAGTTTTGTATTTTTTATGTCTTTTTGAAATGGTCAAAATATGATTAACATTAATTGACATTTATTAAAGAAAACAAAGCTTGAAAATCACTTGACAAAAGTCAAGGTTTTATTATGAAAGCGGTTTTAAGTTTTGAAAACAAGAAGGTTTTGAAAAAGAGAGAAGATTTTGAAAATTGAAGAAGGGGTGGAGAAGAAGTGACTATCCTAAAGCATAAAGTAAAAGCTAAGGATAAGAAAGATCTAACCACAAATGTAGCTATCTTCACCATAAACCAAACAAAAGCACAAGGCTTCAAAGTCTTCAAACCATAATTCCAAAGCAAAGGGAAAAAGTCCTAGTTCTAAGTCCAAGGATCCAAGAATAGCATTAAAATCCAAGGTCTAGGTACAAAATTCCAAGTCCATTGCAAAGGATAGTAACCATAGTCCAAGATTAGAAGCACAGGTTTTTTAGAGGTTTTGGCCTTTATTAATATTTTTGGTCCAAGTGGACAAAGAGAAAAAGGCATAAGCATAAACATGTGTCCAACGGACAAAGAAAAAATTGCGGAAGCATAAACATGTGTCCAACGGACAAAGGAAAAATATGCGGAAGCATAAACATGTGTCCAACGGACAAAGGGAAAATTTGCATAAAAGTAAAAGAGAGATAGGGAGCGAGAAGAAAATAAAAGTTAGTACAATAATATTGTTAGTAAGTAAGTGATTAGTAGCACAAGGCTCTAGTGCCATAAGCCTTCACCGAGTATTCCATTTCGCGTTTTGAACTATAGTGATTAAACAATGCACTTAGGCCAAGATTGATGAACTTGACAGAAGATTGGTAGAACCAAAGCCTCTACAACGCTAAGTTTCAAAGATTATGGACCTAATGCAAAAAATTAATCAACATTGGGTTGACGCGACCGATCAAGGTCCGGACCACGAAAGTTCAAATTCCGAATTGGATAAAGAGGGACAAATGTTGCGCTATGTTAAGCAATCGCCGAGTAATTACCCTACAATGAGGCTGTTCAATAGCTCTTTGTGCTAATGCATGCTAGATGAACGATATGTAGATCGTCATCCGAAAGCAATGCCGCACGAAAACCGCTGCACTTCTCTCTCAATGGATCTCACCGGAAAAAGCCATTTTCGCCACGACGGAGCTGATCGCCGGCGGCGGCGGAATGAAATTCGAACAGAGTCTAACATTAATCCAACCGTCTTGTTGTATCCTTCCTATAGTTTCTCACAGAGCGAACAAAACAGAATTCGAAGTCTACAGATCCGCAACAGTACCTTCGAAATCGATGTCGAACGGAAATGACGATGATGATGAAAGTAGAACCGGATTCAGGTCAGTTGCCTCGTTTCGTTATGAATTTCTGCAACGACTGTTGTTGCGCAATGCCTTGAGATTTGTTGAGTTTTGAAGATGCAAGCTAATTTGAGAAAAAGTGAAATGAAGCTGTGAGTTTATGTTTTTGTAGGTTTTGATTTGTAGGTTATTGATGGTTAAAGATGAAATAAGATGATTGAAAAGAAACTAGAAACGGGAGTGTGCTCAGTGGTGAATTGAGGAATGTGGTTGAAGCTTGTTGAGAGAGTTTAGGGAGATTTTTGCAGCAAGATTTTGGCTCTCTATGCTTGATTTGAGAAGGAGAGGTGCACCCTATTTATATAATTTTAAGTGAGTGATGAAATTGAAATCTGAAAAATTGGTTGTCGTTTGATTGTTCTTTCCTTGCGTTTTGATACTTGTGCTGTTGTTGTGCAAGTTCACGCGTGCTGATGCGTTATGAAGTTTGTCGTCGTTTCTGCGTTTTTATTTGCAACATGATGTCGTTTAGCAGCAAGTGTGATTGGATGGATTGGCTTACGTGTGCTAAGCCATTTTGTATGTAGCAGCTTCATGTGGCTCACATGTGATTCACTTAATACGACTTGCGTTGGCTTGTGGAAATTGTAGTAACAGCTAGGCAAAAAGGAACTAAAAAAATGAAGATTGGCCTTGTGTTGATGGTTGCACGGCTTGGAACATGGCTTGGTATTGTGATGGTCGGCTGAAGATTTGTATCATGTTTGTATTGTGGCTTGCAAGTCGTAGCTAGCACGTGATGTTGGTATCCATCAGTTTCTGTAATAAGTTTCCTTATATTATTTTCATTTAAAGTTGCTTGTGAAACTGCAATCCCTTTTTTATGTAGCAAGGAGCTGATTGTCAAAGTCATATAAAATTTACCAACACCAATTCACACGCCATTAAGATGGTCCTTGAATATTTGATCAAAAGGTGTCACATATTTTCATTACTGCGTATGAACTTTTCTCTAGCATCAGCTGCAACATGCTTCAAGATTTTTGGGGCAAGGTTTTACCTCATGGGCTTAAGGCAAGAAAAATAAACAATGGGCTATAATGATGTTCTTTTATAATTTTGAAATGGACATGGATATTTAACATAGATTCAGACATTAGGAAAAGTGGATATGATATTTGGATATGAAAAATGGATAATAAAATGGTTTAAAATGGATATGAAGTAGTATTTGAAAATATAATGGAATTAGATAATGAGATATGGATAATAAATGTTGAATAAAAAAAAATTGGAAATTTGAATGGAAAAGGGTATAGTTTAGAAATATGGTTTTGGAATGGATATAAAGTGATGATTTTCCTTTTTAGCCCAAAACAAATCTTGAATTTTCTCACAAGCCTCTGATAAAGTGCACACAGCTACCACTGAACAATCTTGCCACTGGGAAAATAAATCCACAGATGAACCCAATCTGAACTGGTGAACTCATATGAACTTGATGGACATCACCATACAACAACTTGACAATCACTGCTTGAGAAATAGCCCAATGAAACAGATAAATTGCATTTGAAGCAATCTCTTGATGGTTTGACCAAGATTAGGTCAAAATTTCATCTGACTTTAACCACAACTGAGTAGCCACATTTGAATTTGAGCCATACATTTGCCGTCAATCTCTCTCCAAAACCCTAAACACACCAAGAAGAAGAAACAAGCAAAAATTGCAAATTATTTTTAGTATTTTGGTTAGAGGTTAGTAAACAGAAACAAACATAAAGCAAGTAATAAAAAAACACGGATACAGGTGATCTTGTTTGTGATATGAGATGCAAAATGATATGTGGGATCTTAGGGGTAAAAATTAGGGTATTACAGCTGCCCCTATTTAAGTTTCTTCTATCCGGAGATACAAAGATGGGCATCTTTGTCTCAACGAGATAGAAGAGACTTAAATATAACAACAAACCAATTTTTTGGCCCTAAGAGACCATAAAATGATATGATTATGCAAATGGTATGCAAACATAAGACCTCTGTGGGGAGAAACACCACAAGGGACAAACAAAAGCTGGGGAGCAAAGAGAAAAGACTCCGCAGGGGAAAACAAAAGAGGGAAAGCATATCCCAACAGGATGGAAATAATCTCCGCTGGGGAAGAATAAAGAGTAAGATTCCACTAAAGGAAAGTTACCAGCATCAGAACGGGAGGAAAACACATCCCAACAGGAGATGAAACAACCTCGGCTGGGGAAAAGATCGTTTACTACCAGACATCCGGTAATAACATGATCAAAAGGAAAGATTGCCAACTACCAACCAAGTGATAGTTGCAACGAGGCAATAAAAAAGATTACGAGAAATATTACCTACTACAAACAGAGGGCAGGACGACAAAGGTAATAAACTCGAACATGGAGAGATTACCAACTATCAACCAAGTGACAGCTACAACAAGATAATCAAACCTGGCTACATTACCTACTACCAACAGAGGGCATGACGATAAAGATAATAAGCCACCTATATCACCTACTACCAACTGAACGGGTAGGACGAGAAAGGTGATAAGCTAAAAAGAGGGATTACCAACTATCAACCAAGTGACAGTTACGACGAGGTAATCATCCAAAAGATATGAGAAATATTACCTACTACCAACAGAGGGCAGGACGACAAAGGTAACAATCTCAAAAGATACGAGAAATATCACCTACTACCAACTAAGGGGCAGGACGACAAAGGTGATGAACTCGAATAGGGAGAGATTACCAACTATCAACCAAGTGATAGCTATGACAAAGTAACCAAACCCGGCTACATTACCTACTACCAACTAAATGGGCAGGACGACAAAGGTAATAAGCCTAGTTATATCACCTACTACCAACTAAATGGGCAGGACGAAAAAGGTGATAATCTCAAAAAGAGGGATTACCAACTATCAACCAAGTGATAGTTACGACGAGGTAATCAACCAAGGGTATGAGAAAGATTACCTACTACCAACAAAGGGTAGGACGACAAAGGTAATAATCCAGCTAAAGAAAGATTACCAACCATCAACCAAGTGACAGTTACAACAAAGTAATCAACCAAGGGTGTGAGAAAGATTACCTACTACCAACAAAGGGTAGGACGAGAAAGGTAATAATCTCAAAGGGGTCGAGAAATATCACCTACTACCAACACAGGGCAGGACGACAAAGGTAATAATCCAGCTAAAGAAAGATTACCAACCATCAACCAAGTGACAGTTACAACAAAGTAATCAACCAAGGGTACGAGAAATATTACCTACTACCAACAACGGGCAGGACGACAAAGGTAATAAACCCGAAAAGAAACGAGAGATCACCAACTAGCCAGGGAACATACCGCACAACTACTGGGACTCAGCTGAGGAAAAGATTCAAATTGGGGATAACTGTATATGGAAATAAACCACAACACAACAAGGATATAACTCAATAGGGAAGACTTAGCACAGCAAGGCTCCACTGGAGAAAATCAATACCTCAACAATGAACTATCTCTAGCATACCGAAGAGACTAACCATCCATCGGAGTAGAAAACCTCAACAACAAATTGTCCCGTCTAACGGAAGAGACTTACCATTCATCGGATTAGAAAATCTCAACAACGAACTGTCCCGTCTAACCGAAGAGACTTACCATTCATCGGAGTGACAAAATCTCAACAACGAACTGTCCCGTCTGACTGAAGAGACTTACCATTCATCGGAGTAAAAAAATCTCAACAACGAACTGTCCCATCTAACCGAAGAGACTTACCATTCATCGGAGTAACAAAATCTCAACAACGAACTGTCCCGTCTAACCGAAGAGACTTACCATACGCAGATTTCAGCTGAAGGCGCAGAATCCTTAAAGGTGCAAAATAAATGAACTCTCAATCTAGGTTTCACAGCCTAAAGATCTAAACAAATGTTGCAGGGGACCAAAGTTCAATCCAAGAACAAGTTGGAGAGAAACGGTCAAACAAGACTCATCCCAAGGAGGATATATCTCAACTAAGGATTAATTCCATCCAGATAATGAACTGGGAAGGAAACTGAATCGAAATCTTCCACGAGAAACAAACTCAGTGGGGAATTAACAAAGATAGGCATTTTTCTGCTTACGGGTCAACACTCTAAATGGAGAGAGGACACACACGCTCTACGGGGATAACAACACCAGAGAGCAAAGAAGCACCAACACAAATGTAAAATGCACAATGCAACAACAACATGCTATGCACAACAAATGATGCGCATGCAATGATTATGAATATGAATATGCTGACAAAATAGACATAAAGGATAAACAGAGGGTGGAATAAACATCACAACACCACTGAATACTCGGCTAATCTCGACAAGATGTAGGTATCATTAGCAACTCTTCTAGGTATTTACCTGAAGAAATCCTGCAAGAGATAAACAAAAGCCATCAAAGGAAAATAAATCCTACTACAAGGCTCAAATCTTGCTGGAGAAAAGAAGATACTCCTTGGGGAGAAACCCGAATATCAATCTTTTAACATAGATGATCCACAAAGAGGATAACAACATAAACTCTTCTTTGAGGATGGCAGGAAATCTGTCAGGGAATCATAACAACCTAAATCTTTCTGACTTTCCCTGGGGAAAATAAAAATTCACAGAAACTTCTATTTCGAAAGGATGAAGAGATCTGCCGCTGAAAAATAATGAACCCGCTGGGGATTGTAGACATATTTTACATCTACGCAAAATTCACTGGGAAAACAAGGCAAATCTGCTGGAGATATAAGAATACTCTCAGTGAATTATCCAAATCTGAGTAAATCAACCTGGACTTGCTGAGGAAAACAGCAAAAGGTCAAACTGTGGGGGATTTTAGATCAATACTCATCATAAATGAGAGAAAACCCTACAGGTGACTAAAAGAGATATCATCAGCGACTTCACTGGGGAATAGCCACAATAGTGATGCACAATCTTCTCTAAAAATAAACAATCTGGAGAGAAGTACATTTTGGACTTGCCGAGATGATAAAAAATTAACATCATTGCTCTATGATTGGGAAACAATCGAAACCATAACGCACTGTCTCCATTGAGGAATCGGCAAGGATAAATCTCTGGGTAGAACAACCTGGAGAGAAAGACATCCACAAGACATGATAAAACCCGACAAGCGGCTATCGTGTCAATGTTTCTTAGAGAAAAATAACAGTGTTCTCCGTTTGGGGACATCCAAAGCAACAACACCATCTTTAGAGGGTAAAACTCTGAGTGGGGATTCCTCATATGATTTTTGCTGGGGATAGCAAAAAAATGAATCTCTGCATGAGGACTGTCATCAAGGAGAGGTGAACCTCAAAACTACTCAACTATCTGACCATAACATAATCAGTTGGAGAAGATTCGGATTAATACCTAGCTTGGGAAAAACCAAACAGCACTCGTCTGGAGAAAAATCAAACAGGTATACCATCAACTTGTCAACAACTGGTTACATGAACAAACTCTGCTTGAGGGAATTACAGTTAACTCCACTGGAGAAATATCAACAAAACTCTACTGGGGAAATATCAACATGAACGAACTCTGCTGAGGAAATATCAACAAGCTCTACTGGGGAGAACAACGAGAACAAACTCTGCTGAGGAACTTTCAACAAGCTCTACTGGGGAGAACATCAACATGAACAAACTCTGCTTAGGAGCATACTAAGTTCTGTTGTGTGATTAGCCACAAATTGCATGGTATATAAGAAATTTCCTCCGAAAACTTTGTACCATAAGGACTTGAAATAATCTGCCCCAGCGTCTTCAAACTCTGAGAGATTTGTCAAATCTCGACGTAACTGCCCCAGATTAACATTATTTGATCAATGAAGTATTCAAGCATTGCCCCATGTGAAAGCATCAACTAGGAAAACACACTTGCTCATGCTCAACAAAATCTTCAGGCAACATGCCCCTAGATATGATCATTTCTTGAAATGATTTGCTAATTACTCATCAGAGCTTCAGTCTTCAAAATATTAAGTTCATCACTGATTCTTATATGTAAGCTTCTATGATGTCAACAAATGTATGCAGGCAGAAAAATGTTAATTCTGAGAATGATAATTCTAATGCAACAGACATGTTAATCTTGAAGTTTTACTGAAAAGATGTCGCAAAACCTTGTGAATGAATCACTAGTTTAGATACGACATTTATTTTTTAATGCACATGCAATACCAACAAAGATCTTTTAGCGCAACTCATGGGAGTCAGGAACGCTATCTCATTTGAAGTACGCTTTCAAAATAAACCCTGCTTCAATTAGGTCTTTTGAGGGTTATAATTTGGCTTGGTTCACGGTTTTCAGAAAAAGGATTTTTAGGCTCAAAATTTATTTGTACCCACCCATTCTTCGTGATGTTCTTCAGTCCTATATTCAGCTAATTTGACCTAAATGTTTAAGCTCTCAGAAGGATAAAACTGATGGTTTAAGAACCAATGAGGTTATTTGGAGAATAACAGTCACCCTTTTGTCTGTAGTCACACAGATTTGTTCAGGATTTTTCTTTGTAATCCTTTCTTTTCGCTTTTCGCGTTTTTCATTCTTTTATTTTCCTTAACCTTTGCTTGGACTAAAACTTCTGAGATTTTTGATGTCCAGCGGGATGCCTTAATTTTTGCCTAAGTCTTTTGTTTTCAATTCTTTTTGACTTAGCGAGCTTTTATTTTTCTTTTGATTTCTTTCTCTCTTCTTTTTTTTGAACAAATCATGTGATATTGGCTTATCTAACTTGTTAAAAGGGTTATGATTGTCTCTTTCCTTTGGAATGAGGGATAACCATTGTGGTTGGTCCTTAGATACACACTCCTTTTGAAATTTAGACACTTGGTCAAATTAACTGAAGACTACCCTGCCCCAAGGTTAAATGTGAGGGTTTTTTCATTTAGAAAAGAAACTCCTACTTCACGGCTCAAAGGGGTTAACAAGGGATTATCTTCCTTATATCTCCGGTGTTTGGGAATTTAAAACAATGCCTTACATCATCAGCAGGGTCTTATTCAAAAGCACATAACCAAAAATTTTGCGTTTTCACTTCATGATCCTCCCTCCAAGAGTTTGAACAAGAAGTTGGTATTGCAAATGCAGGGAAACAATTTACGAGCGAATACGAATGGATTACTTCATGACAAACATACTCATTGTATTATGATTAATATTCAAAACAAACAAGTTTCTACATGCAAACAAAGCATTAACAAACATAAAAGATTACAAATAAAATTGCAGTATTAAACTTGAGATCTGAAGAGATTGTCTCAATCTGAGCTTGAAAGAAACATCCTCAACTTTCTTGGGAGACACAGAAGCAAATGCACGACCACTGAGGGTCACTCCATTAACATCGGCAATAGGAACCTCCTTGGGTTTTTATCTTCATCATCACAAAGGTATTCCATCCATAAATGGGCTTCCTCCCTTAAAGGTCAATGCCTCATCGTTGATCATCTCTGGCACAAGGAGGACATTATGAGAATTCGGCATATACCTCGAAAATAGAGAATCTTTTTCAACAACTTGACCAACCAGATCATTTTACACAGGTCGGGATCGAGTAGGAACATCCACTTGTGGAACATCGTCGTCCAGAGGAGAATCATACATCAGATTGGTCATCACTGTAAAGCCTGACATGAGATCATCCTCTTTTGTTCTCTCCATGTTCCTTTAGTAACTACCTCAAACTTGGTACGAATGCCAGAAAATCAGCTAAATCCTCTTCTTTCTCTGATTAGCCTGAGTATTATACCGGTGATACAACTTGTCTGAACGAAGACCAAAGGGAAACAATAAGACACCTGGAAAAGGAAAGAAACAATGCAGAATGATGCGAATGCTAATGCAAAAATGCAAACGTTTCATTCAACTTTCAAGGATCTTTAAAATATAAAGCAATTGCAAACTTCGCAAAGAAATAACACTTTTTTTTTGAAATACTGATAAATATCTCATTTTATTGAATATTTTCTGTGATGTTTGCAAAAGGAAAATCTCTAAAATCCTTGAAAATCGACTGAAACAGAATGTCCATGAATGCATGAGTGCATGTATACAACAACCACAAACAAGATCACACAAAGCACACGGGTCAAGGTTCAAGTCATGAGCGTGGAGTCAAGGTTAAGAACCAACCCACAAAGGTATGTACTAAGGGTATAACACCTTGTCATACCCCAAATTTTGACCACCAAGATTCCCATCATTGTGCAAATCATCATCACAATATGGATGTACCATTATGCCTCATCAATCTCCTCAGGAATTATTAGGCATTCTCTACAATCAAAACTCAGGGTTTCAAGCCCTCTCAGAGCTCTTAGACAAAGGATCAATCAAGGAATGACATGATCTTCAACTTGTCTAACATCTCAAACACCTACAAAGGATCAAGAGGACTCCCACATCAAGAATCAAGCACAAGGTTGCAGCATTCCAAGAGGATCAAGCCTCAAAATCATTAGTGTCACCAAATTAGGGTTTTGGTCGACCAGGGCCTCAAAAGGGAAACTTTCCTCTGGGCATGAGCCAATGCTTCGAAACATAAACTAAAATATTCCATGGGACCCCATGGACCCAAGCATCAAGTCAATTTAGCCTCAGGGGATGCATTCATCAAAAATCGGGAATTAGGGTTTCTTGACCTAATTCACCCCTAAGTTGACTTTTGGGACAAATCATGAGCCAAGACCTCAAGAGAGGATTTGAGGGTCTCCAATATACCACATTGATCCATTTACAATAATGGATTGATCCAAGAAGCTTGAGCAACAAGTGTCAATTTCATCTGAACAACAGTTAGGGTTTCGCGGAAAAAGTCAACTGTAGCTTTGACTTTTGACTAGGACATGCTCCCAAACCTTGGGACATGATTCAATACACCCTATAACACCTATGAAATCCATCCATCAAGTTGATTTAGGTCAAGGACTTGATTTCATAGAGGATCGTACAGTTTGGAATTCATCTGACAAAAAGTCAACTGTGCACAACATTCAACTTTGACTTTTTGAGATTTTTCACAAAATATGGTTCTCTTACCCTAAAATGATGTTAATGTGTGATTGGAATCATCATTCATCAAGAAAAATCAAGAAAAGTTGGATAACTTGAAAAAGGGGTAACCATAAAAAACTTAGAAATTTTCTAAGTTATGGAATAAAGTGGCAAGGGTACCAACTTTGGAAGATCATAACTCCTACACCACAAGGCCATTTTCCCCCATTCAAAGCTGGATTTGTAGCTCTCATTGCCCTCTACAAAAGCTTCAAACTGAACTCATTCCAATTCCTCATGGATTTTAAGTTATGGAATGATCAAAATCAAGAAAAGTGAAAATGTCACTTTTTTCCAGCACTTAGTGAAATTTTCACTAAGTCAGAATCTGCCTTCACTTTTTTCCAAATGTAGGGGAATTTTTCACTTGGATCCAAAAGGTATCAAATCCAACGATGATCAAACTGTTGTTGTATCATATGAGGGCTTTCCAAAATGGCCAAGAACTCCATCAAATTCCACTTGAGCCATGAGATATGACAATGGCAATATGCCTTGCTAAAAACTGTCAAAGCAAGGCAGATTTGTGCAATTTGCTCGATTTGCCAAATTGTGCAAATGAAAAACACACTTATCCATCTGAACACCTCAAGGGGGGACCAAGGAGGAACCAACTCTGATCCCAAGCCTCCCAAGTCTTTGGAACCAAACGTAGCATGCCAAACCTAGAAAACCCTAAAAGAGGGACAAGACTCCAATTTTGGATTGGAGCATTTAATGGATGCACCAAGGTGGCATGAACTGAGCTTCCTCCAACTGAATTCAGTCAAGATTTATCCAAGACCAAGGGAACCAGCAGCCTGTGCCCTAACCTCTAGTCAATGGCTAGAGGAGACTTGGATTCTCATTGTTCAACATTGGCCAAACCTCTGCAGCAGTTGCCATTCACTATTGCTTGCAAAACAAACTTACTCTACTATAAATAGAGCTCATTTGTGATCAGTTTGAGTACACCAAATCCATCAAACAGATGCTTTCCTCAAAATCACCTTCTCACTTCCAAATTTGCCTTCCAAAGGAAGTCACTATCGGGTTTTGAGTTTGAGAGCTATTCCAACCAAACCAATCACACACACATACCTCATAAACATCATATAGAAGTGATCCAAACACTCACACAACATCTGGAACATTAGATTCACAAAATCACTAGCCAATTGCTCAAGCCTTTGACAGATTTGCAGTTGAGGTGCCAAATCAAGTTCCAGCTCAATTCAATCCACTCCAAGCATCCAAACACACTCCATAGCACCTAGGGAAGCTGTCCATATCCTTGGAACCAAGTTGTAACACCTCTAACACAAAACACGATCACCAGCTGCAAGAGGTAAGCATGAGCTCTTCTAACTCTATGATCCATGCATTTTTTGTTGCACAATAATTTGGCCATATGTTCATAATCATGCATAGAGTGTTTTCCCTCAATCAATTGCTTTATTTGAATCGTGTGTGGAATTTCTGAACCTTCATGCAAATTTTAGGGTTCTTGAGGTTTCTCTTTGATTTCTTATTCCATGCCTAAAATAAATGAAATTAAAGACCATAGACATGATCGTGAGGTTGAAACGAGTAGATTGATATGTAGATTGTATGATATAATCAAGTATTCAGTGAGATTGGATAGAAAATGCAAATATACTGAAACAGAGGGTGGCGCGTGTTCTTGCCCTTGTTCTTGGCGCCCTTTTTGAAAATTCAAATATTTGAATTTTGTGATTTTATTTAATTGATTCAAAAATTATTTTCTCTCTGAGTTTTAATGATTTTGAGTTGATTCTTTTTTTAATAATTCACAAAAATGTTAAAATATTTTATTTTCCCAAAAAAATCCCAAAAATATTATTTATTTCATATACTTGATATTTTTGTAAAGAATTAATCTTTTGATTGTTTTTGGCATTTATAATATTTTCTCCTTGATTTTTCAAATTTTACTGATTTCCAATCATTTTGTGGATCAAAACATGATTTTTGAAATATTAATCCAATATGACAATTTGTTTTCCACATGTTAAACAATTTTGATCATTTTAATTGAATTTTTATTCAATTGAAATATCCTTTGAAAACAAATTAGGGTTTTGATCAATTCAACCCTCATCAAACTTTTTAAAACACTTTTGGCCCTCTATTAGAGTGTAAGACCCATCCCCCTTTTTGAAACCAAAATAATTTGGGTCTCATTCATTGTATAAGACCCACTGTGTTTTCAAAAACCTCGGCGCGATCGCCATTTTTTCAATTGGGCCTACCCTCGTGTTATAAGCCACATTCCTTTTCTTTAAATACTTTTGTACATATACCTTTTTGGGCCTCAGCTGTTGTATAAGTCCCGATACGTTAAAAATCTCGGCGCGATCGCCAATTTTCAAACAAAAAAGACCATTGTGGCTCTCCTTGAGCTGTAAGCCCCATCTTGTTGTACAAAAATACTTTCGGGCCTCTCCTTGAGATGTAAGCCCCACCACTTGTATAAAAATAAGCCTTTGGGCCTCTTGAGAGAGTATAAAACCCATCGCTTTGTACAGAAAACCTTTTTGGGCCTCAGTCACTTGTATAAGTCCCTGTACAAATTCAAAACAACAGTGCAATCACTGATAAAAGCTTGGGCCTCTCCTTGAGCTATAAGCCCCAACAATCTTTTCAAAACACTTTCTCCTTTGATTTTGAATGTAATAGTGTTATCAAAGCTTTCTTTGTTGAACAACTAACCAAACAACATGGAAGCTCTACAACCGAGTAAGTGTTTACCCGCTTTCTTTATCCGCTTTCACACATATATATATATATATATATATATATATATATATATATATATATATATAAACTGTATTGTGGGGCTGCTCACTGTAAGTCTTCTTTCACAAACTTTTATATACTTGTCAAATATCAAATGTGTAATACTAGTATAGTTATTTAGAGTTTTCCCCGGCAACTACGTCTAGCACTAGTTAAAGCCTGTTGGTCACTCTTAAATATAGTCAAAACTAGATCCCCATAGGATTACCAGACACAGTCTTCCCTCCTCTTGGGGTTAAACAATATGGAACAAAGAGAAAGGCAGTATTCTCGGTGAACCTTTTCTCAGACTGTCACCCTTATAAATTGTCAAAGAAACTCTAACTCCCCAGAGATGATCTTTTCTCCGTGAATGGCATCTCTTGAGTTTCTTCCAAATCCTCGACGTTTCCTGGCTTGATCTATTCTCTGTGAATAGAATGTTTTGAACTTCTCGTGGTTTGGGGACCCACAGGCTTGATATATAAACTGTATTGTGGGGCTGCTCACTGTAAGCCTTCTTTCACAAACTTTTATATACTTGTCAAATATCAAATGTGTAATACTAGTATAGTTATTTAGAGTTTTCCCCGGCAACTACGTCTAGCACTAGGTAAAGCCTGTTGGTCACTCTTAAATACAGTCAAAACTAGATCCCCATAGGATTACCAGACACAGTCTTCCCTCCTCTTGGGGTTAAACAATATGGAACAAACAGAAAGGCAGTATTCTCGGTGAACCTTTTCTCAGACTGTCACCCTTATAAATTGTCAAAGAAACTCTAACTCCCTAGAGATGATCTTTTCTCCGTGAATGGCATCTCTGAGTTTCTTCCAAATCCTCGAACTTTCCTGGCTTGATCTATTCTCTGTGAATAGAATGTCTTGAACTTCTCGTGGTTTGGGGACCCACAGGCTTCCTAAAAGCATCCCCGCCTCCTCTTGGGCGTTGTACAAGGACCCTTCAGCTTCTTAAAAGCTCTCATGCCTTCTCTTGGGCTTAGTATAAGGACCCAGAGACCTCTACAGGTATAGGAACAGAACCTAGTCATCAATTTGCTAGAGCTGTCTTTCTGAATCAAGTGTCAGACCAGTTAATCGGTTGACCTTCATCCCTTAACATACCTGCCTTCTCTTAAAGATCATTCAATTGTTTTCTCAATACACCCTTAGACTTGGACAGTCTCAATACTCTTTGGATTTCCAATTTCCCTAAGGAACATGAAATAATCCCGATCCTCTGATCAATACCAAAGCACAATCTTACTTTTAGTCAGTCTCTTTATAAGAACTGATTTTCTGTTTTATCCAACATACTGGACCTATCACTAAACTGGAACAGTTACCAGCATAAACAGCCTCCTCTTGGGCTTTGTACAAATGATTCTCCTCAGTGGAGCTAACCGTTTCAAACTCTCTTGTTGAGTCAACCACTTATAGCCTCCTCTCGGGCTTTGTACAATGATTCTCCCCACACTCTCTTGTTGAGTATAAAAGACTCTCTTGTTGAGTCAAACCTTTTAGCCTCCATCTCAGGCTTCGTACGAGATACAAATCACTCTCTTATTGAGTATAAAAGACTCTCTTGTTGAGTCAAACCTTTTAGCCTCCATCTCGGGCTTCGTACGAGATACAAATCACTCTCTTGTTGAGTATAAAAGACTCTCTTGTTGAGTCAAACCTTTTAGCCTCCATCTCGGGCTTCGTACGAGATACAAAACACTCTCTTGTTGAGTATAAAAGACTCTCTTGTTGAGTCAAACCCTTTTAGCCTTTAATCTCAGGCTTCATACGAGACAGAAAATCACTCTCTTGTTAAGTATAAAAGACTCTCTTGTTGAGTTAAAACCTTTTAGCCTCCATCTCGGGCGTCGTACGACACACAAAAACACTCTTTTGTTGAGTAAACCCCTTTTAGCCTCCTCATAGGCTTTGTATAAGGAAATCCCCGGTTGAGTCAATCAACCTTTTAGCATCAAACTTGTGCCTTGCTCACAGCATACAAACATCAACAACTCCTCTTTAGAGATGACAAATTCCCTCTAAAAACTCTTCAGCTTCACATCTTGGGCTTCGAACAAGATACAAATAAACTCTTCAGCTTCACATCTTGGGCTTTGAATAAGATACATATACTCCCTTTAGCTTCACGTCTTGGGCTTTGAACAAGACACCAAAACAACCTTTTTCCTCCCATAGAATAGGAGGAACTACGATCACTCTGATTTCCCTGTTTAGCCAAACGGGAATACGTAGGCATAAGATTGAAAAAAATCTTAGCGAGTATACTAATAAAAAAAACCCAAAATCCCATACTCTCATACATCAATCAAAAAGCATCAGTCCTAACGTCCTACCAATTGTCTAGACACCGTGTTCTCAAAAAAATAACCAAAGATTAGGCCCCACCTCCACATAGCATCTGTAACCTAACAGACCGCTGTTCAAACTCAGTATGCAAGCAGGGTTAATTGGAGACATCTATTTCCCATCCTTAGTCAGCTTAATAGGATTAAAAAATGAATCAACCTGTAGTACCCCAGAACGATAGTGCTTAAGAACCACGTCCAAAACCGCTCGCTACAGAAAAATGGCGCCCACCGTGGGGCCTTCTCGTCTTTTCTTACAGTTTTAGGTGGAAACCTTGAACAAGTCATTTTCACGATGGCCGCCACACAGAAAAATGGCGCCCACCGTGGGGCCAAGCAAGGGCATCTTATCCCTCTTACCTCTCTAGTAGAAACCTTGGGTTCATAAAATATCACAGAAATGGCAACTCAGCTGGGGAGTCATTGTTTGTTAGGACCATAAGACTAGAGGTCTAGGATGATTAAGACAAATATATATACTGCTTTTCCTAAATGATATATGTGTTTATTTTTCTGCTAATGGGAATGCGTGTGATGCCGCATGTGGAAAGATTGAGTATACACCTAAGATAGGTGATGGCAATGCGGGTAATCTTGCGGGGAGTGAATCCCAGTTAAGAGTCCCCGATCGACCATCAAACTCAGTGGAGACTCCCTTTGCAGATACATTGCCTATACGACTTCGGTTGTTGAAAGTAGTGTGGTCGACTGGGTTATCTGAGAAGCTGAGGTTTTTAGCAGACTTAAGCCATTTTGTAGTGCGGAAGCTATCGGAAATAGTTGTCACGCGATACTACCCTCATCTGAGATCACTCTAGGATACCTCAGCTCGCTGGCGATCCGCTTGTTGTTGTCATCCCAAGAGGGGTCAGTGATTTTTCAGAAAGGTAACCTTTGGGGGGGGGGGGGGTAGAGCCTTGACTTCATGACTCTGACCCTTTGGCCCCATGTTTTTTCTATGTTTTTGTGTGCTGCATTCATGCATTCATTTAAAAAAACATTAAAACAAAAAGAAAAATCTTCTCTTCTAGTCTCTCATTTTCAAATTAAACTAAGACAATGATTGCAAATGTTAGAGAAAGGAGATTGCGCTAATGGATTTTGGTAGAAGGAAAACTCATAAGTACACCTTCAAGGTTCCAAAGTTAGAGGATTTGAGAGGTTTGGCGAGAATGATCACCAACCATGAGGCTTTCAGAGCCAAGTATGGAGGACTGCTGTCTCTATTGAGGATTCATGTAATTGAAGGAATCCTGTCCACACTAATCCAGTTCTACGATCCGGTCTATCATTGTTTCACATTCCCGGATTATCAGCTAGCACCAACGCTGGAGGAATACTCTCACTTGACTGATCTGCATATCACTGATCAAGCTCCCTTTTCTGGACTGAAAGAAATTCCAAAGGATCAAACCATTGCAAGAGTTATTTATTTGGACGAGTCAGAAGTCAGGACTCACCTGACCACTAAGGGTGGAATCCAAGGTTTTCCAGCCCAATTATTGACAAAGAAGGCTCTATACTTTGATAGTATAGGGAACGTGGCCGCTTTCAAGAGCATCTTTGTTTTTCTCACATACGGGTTATTTTTGTTTCCCAACATTGATAACTTTGTAGATATCAA
Source organism: Lathyrus tuberosus (assembly GCA_022829125.1). Classification (NCBI taxonomy): domain Eukaryota; kingdom Viridiplantae; phylum Streptophyta; class Magnoliopsida; order Fabales; family Fabaceae; genus Lathyrus; species Lathyrus tuberosus. The sequence goes on along the minus strand of JALAZF010000012.1, from coordinate 25,777,646 downwards.
CGCCATTAAGATTTTCCTGATTGGAAACCCTGTACCAACCTTACTCGCAGATGCGTATCATTCAGTACACTTAAGGAATTTATACAGTGGAGGAATGATCACGTGCTGTGTACCCCTATTGTACAAATGGTTCACTTCCCATTTGCCCAAGTCTGCTGCATTTTGGGATCAAAAGAATACTCTACATTGGTCGTAGAGAATCATGTCTCTTACCAACTCTGACATCGATTGGTATAATCGAATCTACGACGGGATCAGAATCATTGACCGTTGTGGAAATTTCCCAAATGTACCCCTTATAGGAACTAAGGGAGGAATTAATTATCACCCGATTTTAGTTCGTCGTCAGTTTGGATACCCGATGAGGAATATTCCACGTAATGCTCATCTAGAAGGTCTTTTCTTCAAGGAAGGAGAAAATGACAGGGCACTAAAGACGGAAATAGTACACGCTAGTCTCTAGGAAAATCGGATTGTGTCTCGGTGGAGCCCTATCTCCACTGGGTACAAACTAGAGCTTTCAAGCTGAGGATGCCTTATCTTTGTCAGGAAGTTCTTCCATTAAGGGACCATGCCCTTTATTTTATGTCTGAAACGGAAAAGCTTCAGGTTACTCTCAGCAAGGTTCAACAGGAGAAGAGGTATTGGAGGAACAAGTATCGTATTCTCAATGTGGAATGTATGAAAATACAACAACTATTGAAAGAAAAAGATGCTCTGATTAAGATTTTAGAGCAACATGCTGTAGAGAATCAAGAAGACCAGAGGAATTTGCTCGCTCCTTTAACTTGGGAAAGGAATGACAACCTGACAATGGCCCAAGAGCCCCGGTAAATGAAAAGGAAAGCACCAAAATCAGTACCTGAGCTCTCCTCAGAGAGGACTCAGGACCCATTAGCTTAGATTTCCTTTTTTCAGTACTTTGTAATCTACTATATTTTCATTTCCGCAATCTTTGAATTCAATAAAACGGGGTTTCCCCACTGTTTGATATTTGCAATCCAATTGTCGAAGTTTATTTTGATTAAACAAAAAATACATAAATATCATTGCATATCATTCATCATTCTCATGTAAACACATTCTTCTCCCCTACGAATCTTACGTTTCTGTCTCGATTCTAGAGTCAAACTGTCTCATTCGTACAATACTCGGGCCAATCGTCAGAAAAAGATGGATGATCTCGAGGAAGAGAACAGAGAGTTGAGAGAAGAGACTGATACTCTAAAAGAGGATCCGAGAAAGCTTCATAACGACATGCAAGCTCTAGCAGAAACTCAGATGCAGCAACAACGAATTGTGATCTCAGAGATCACAATAACGCCCATAGTGGAGAAGTCTGATCCTAGGTACAGAATGCCGAAAGATCGTCCCTGAGGCATGCCACTTAACTATATCCCGGAGGGATATGTTCCGCCGATCGCTGAGGATCAGGGAACCGCAGCAGGAGCCGCTGGGCCTGAAGGTTACAAATTTCGGGAAAGCGAAGATGCCAGGGGCATGATGTAATGCCCCAAATTTCGTAAGAATATTTAATTAATTTATTTAAGTATTATATTCGTGAATTTCTGTGATTTGTGTGGATGTCGGTAATTTTATGATGTTTTGGGTTATTATTTAAATTAAATAATATTAGAGGAATTAAGGGCGAAGTGGACATTTGAGGAGAATTAGTGGGGGTAAGATGGGGAGAGCACATTTAGGGGTATTTTAAGAGAGAATAGTGAAAGGAACTCATTATTCGTATTTTTCTTGAGGAAGAGGAAAAGGTGCTCTGAAGAACAAGTGAGAGGGAGGCTAGGGCATAGAAGATTTCCGGCGAAACTTCGAGAAAATATCGAAAGAAGCAAAACACTAAGGTACGGGGAGTATCACTTTACAATATTTGTGATATAAAGATTAGGTGTTGTGGGTAATTGCGGTTTTGTGGGAAACCTAGGAATTGAGGTTAGGGATGATGAATTGTGATGATTTACTATGGGATGATTATTGTTATTGATGTATACATGATAGTTATAGGTTATAATAACATAATCTGTGACGATTTGAGGAAAAATATGGGTTTCGGAGTGTGGAATCGCAGATGGGGAAGTGCTGTTATCGCAGGGATTTTCTGCAGAATTCGCTGAGCCCGCTTAGCACGGTCTAGCGCGCTTAGCGCGGTCTGAAGGAATTTCGCCTCTTCGAGGCAGTGAGTAGCGCGCTTAGCGCAGATGGGGTGCGCTTAGCGTAACCTGGAACTGAAAATATATTTTTTTATTGAATTAAAATTCATGAAAATTATCTGCCTTGTGTTATATTGATGTTGTGATGTTGCGGTGAATTTCTGCTATGTGTTGACGTGTTATATGTGATGAAAATGATGTTTTGATGATCATATGATGATGTGACGTTATTGATGCTTATAAGATGTTTGTATGTGACGTTTGATGACAAAACGATGATGTGAAGTACCATGAGTACATAGACGATTACGAGATGACGATCCATGGTGTTTTAATGATTAAATGACGATGTGGATAACATGATATTTGATGAATGATGATGCACTTAATAACTTTTGTTGATGATGATGATTATGACGTTGTGCATCATGTATTCATAGCATTTAGACTTCGGTCTATTGATGATGATTAGGACTTCGATCCAGTGACGATTTAGGACTTTGGTCCAGTGGTGGCTTCAATCCCATTGTACGGATTGGAGTATTTTGTGACGTGCTCCCTTGTGGAGGGTTGATGGCCTAGTGTCCATTACTATGACGATTTGGTACCACATGCATTTAATGACGTTGCATTTCATCCTTGGTGGCATTGCATAATTGCATATAAGTGATATTGGTGATGTGATGTTTTATGTGATGATTTATGTGATGTTTTATATGATGTTTAGGGTGAGAAGCTGTAGTATATGATGAAAACAACTATTGCTTGTTGATGTCTTTTCTTTATATGATTTATATTGAATTGTGATTACTCACCCTGCCTGTTTGAATGTTGCCTCGACATGGGTAACGTGCAGGTGATCAGGTTTAGTCGTGGACGTTTTCGAGGACTTGAAGTTTATTTGTTTTGGTCGATTTAGAGGGTCTTGCTCTGATAGTGTAACATCGGGTGGGGGTCCTTTAAGTCGAACTACGTTGTTTCTTTATTTTGGTGTTATTTGATGATGTGGTTTTATTTGAATTATTATGACGTTTGTTGAAAACCGTTTTAATTGGAAGTTTTGAATTCCGCTGCCATGTGAAGGCTTTAAATTTAAATTTGATGGAAGTCCCTTGGTGTATAGGGCAATTGTGTTATTTTGAATTTATTAAGAAATATGCACCCTTTGAGGTGATTATTACTCTGATATTTTGTGTATTTTGCCGTGTTTATTCGTGGGTTAGAAAAGGGTGTTACATTAGTGGTATCAGAGCAAGTCGGTCCGTCTGGCCAGGTTTTTACTTGATGTCTGTCCCTGTCCGTCGACGAGTGTGTGTACACTGTCGATGTTTTAGTTCTTCTAACCTTGTTGGTGGTGTGCAGGATGGCTGGAAGAAATGATCGTGCGATTGCTGATGTGTTGGAATCGGTTGCTAATGTGGTGGCGCAGCTGAATCCAAATGGTGGAACCCCTGATGAGTTTCGTACTTTGGGGAAGTTTCAGAGGAACAATCCACTGACTTTTGTGGGTACGCATGATCCAGCAAGTGCACACAAGTGGCTGAAGGCGATCGAGAAGATTTTCCGAGTGATGGGGTGTTCTGATGAGAAATAGGTTCAGTTCGAAACGCATATGCTGGAAGAGGAAGCTGAGGACTGGTGGCATAACACCCGTCAGAGACTTACGGATGTTGGCACTGTGATAACTTGGGCTGTGTTTAAGCAGGAGTTTCTGGGGAAGTATTTTCCAGAGGATGCTCGTGGCAAGAGAGAAGTGGAATTCCTTGAGCTAAAGCAAGGAGATATGACTGTGGCGGAGTATGCCGCGAAGTTCGAGGCTTTGGTGAAGTTCTGTCCGCACTACAATCGTGCTGATGCTGAGATGTCTAAGTGTCTCAAATTCGAGAATGGGCTGAGGCCAGAGATTAAGCAGGGCATTGGGTATCAGCAGATCCGCAGGTATGCTGAGTTGGTTGACAAGAGCAGAATTTACGATGAGGACAGTCGAGCTCGATCTGCTCACTAGAAGCAGTTGAGTGAGAAGAAAGGGCAGTATAGGGGTAAGCCTTATACAACTTCAACTGACAAAGGGAAGCATAAGGCTTCATATGGGAAAAAGAAAAGTGGGGGAGCAGCTCCCGCTTCTGGAAAGTGTCATAAGTGTGGTGAGCAATGTCACCGGGTTGATGCGTGTACCAATAATGTGCTGAGGTGCTATAGATGCTGTAAGAAAGGTCATCGAGCTACGGATTGCAAAGATGAGGGTCCGACCTGTTTCAATTGTGGTGAGAAAGGTCATATCAGTACTCAATGTCAGAAGCTGAAGAAGACTGCTACTGCTGCCCAGACCAGAGGCAGAGTGTTTGCTTTGAGTGGTGCAGAGGCGCCAGAGAAGGACAACCTAATTCGAGGTACTTGTTTTATTAATAATATCGAGTTGGTTGCTATTATTGATACTGGTGCTACTCATTCTTTTATCTCGCTTGAATGTGCTAATAGATTGGGTTTGAAGTTATCTGATATGAATGGGAATATGGTAATAGAAACTCTAGCTAATGGCTATGTTACTACTACCCTTGTGTGTTTGAGATGTCCTATGATGATTTTTGAGAAGAGCTTTGTGATGGATTTGGTGTGCCTACCCTTGCACCAAATTGACGTGATCTTTGGAATGAACTGGTTGGAGTTCAACCGTGTTCATATCAATTGTTATAACAAGACTGTAGAGTTTCCTGAGGTTGGTGATAGTGGGGAGTTGATGTTCTTGTCTGCTAAGCAAGTAGACGAACTTATGGAAGACGAAGCTTTGGTGTTTGCAATGTTTGCATTGTTGCAAATTGATCGTGAAGCTGCTAGTGTGGAGTTGCCGGTTGTCTGTGAATTTCTGGATGTGTTTCCAGATGACGTCAGTGATTTGCCTCCAGAGCGTGAGGTAGAGTTTGTAGTGGACTTAATACTAGGTACGAGTCCAGTGTCGATGGATCCTTATCAGATGTCAGCTTCTGAGTTAAGTGAATTGAAGAAACAGTTGGAAGAATTGCTTGATAAGAGGTTTGTTCCACCAAGTGTTTCTCCGTGGGGTGCTCCTGTGTTGTTAGTGAAGAAGAAAGATGGAAGTATGAGGTTGTGCGTTGATTATCGGCAGTTGAATAAAGTGACGATCAAGAATAAGTATCCACTTCTGAGAATCGACGATTTGATGGATCAGCTAGTAGGTGCTTGTGTGTTCAGCAAGATTGATTTGAGGTCGGGTTATCATCAGATTCGAGTTAAGCCTGATGATATTCCGAAGACGGCTTTCAGAATGAGATATGGACACTATGAATACACTGTGATGCCATTTGGTGTATCTAATGCACCTGGTGTGTTCATGGAGTATATGAATCGGATTTCCCATGAGTATTTGGACAAGTTTGTGGTGGTGTTTATCGATTATATCTTGATATATTCTCGATCTGAGGAAGAGCATGCCGAGCATTTACGAACTATGTTACAAGTCTTGAAGGAGAAGAAGTTGTATGCAAAGCTGTCGAAGTGTGAGTTTTGGTTGAAGGAAGTGAGTTTCCTTGGCCATGTGATTTCAAGTGGTGGTGTTACTGTTGATCCTTCTAAGATTGATGTCGTGTTACAGTGGGAGACTCCGAAGTCTACGACTGAGATACGAAGTTTTCTGGGATTAGCGGGTTACTACGGCAAGTTTATTGAAGGCTTTTCTAAGTTGGCATTACCTTTGACTCAGTTGACTCGAAAGGGTCAGACTTTTGTGTGGGATGTAGCTTGTGAAGAGAGTTTCGTGGAATTGAAGAAGAGATTGACTACTGCTCCAGTTTTGATTTTGCCTAATCTGAGTGAATCTTTTGTGGTGTATTGTGATGCGTCGAAGATGGTTCTTGGTGGAGTATTGATGCAAAATTGACAAGTTGTTGCTTATGCTTCGAGACAATTGCGAGTTCATGTGAGAAATTATCCTACACATGACTTGGAATTGGCCGCGGTGGTGTTTGTGTTGAAAATTTGGAGACATTATCTGTTTGGCTCTAAATTTGAGGTGTTCAGTGATCATAAGAGTCTGAAGTACTTGTTTGATCAGAATTAATTGAATATGAGGCAGAGGAGGTGGTTAGAGCTGTTGAAGGATTTCTATTTTGATTTGAGTTATCATCCGGGCAAAGCAAATGTAGTGGCTGATGCATTGAGCAGAAAGTCATTGCATATGTCGATGCTTATGGTGAAAGAGTTAGAATTAATTGAGCAATTCAGAGATTTGAGTTTGGTGTGTGAAGCAACTCCTGACAGTGTGAAGTTGGGAATGTTGAAGTTGACTAGTAGTATTCAGGAAGAAATCAGAGTGGGACAGCAATCTGATTTAAAGTTGGTTGACCAATTGGTTTTGATTAACCAATGTAACAGAGGTGACTTCCGAATTGGTGAGAATGGTGTAATGATGTTCAGAGACAGGGTGTGTGTCCCAGATGTTCCAGATATTAAGAAGGGCATTCTTGAAGAAGGACATCGAAGTAGGTTGAGTATTCATCCCGATGCTACGAAGATGTACCAAGATTTGAAAAAGTTGTTTTGGTGGCCAGGTATGAAGAAGGAAGTTGCAGAGTTTGTTTATGTGTGTTTGACATGTCTGAGGTCGAAAGTTGAGCATCAGAAGCCTTTAGGTATGATGCAACCGCTGAGGATTCCAGAATGGAAATGGGATAGTATTTCCATGGATTTTGTAGTGGGGTTGCCGAAGACTGTTAAGGGAAATGATTCAATTTGGGTGATCGTGAATAGATTAACTAAGTCGGCTCATTTCTTGCCGATGAAGATTAATCATTCCATGCAGAAACTAGCCGAGATGTACATTGAAGAGATTGTGAAGTTACATGGGGTACCTTCGAGTACTGTGTCAGATAGAGATCTGAGGTTTACATCGAGGTTCTGGAAGAGTTTGCAAGATGCGTTGGGTACCAAGTTGAGGATAAGTTCTGCATATCATCCACAGATAGACGGTCAGACAGAAAGGACGATCCAATCATTAGAGGATTTACTGAGGGTTTGTGTGTTGGATCATGGAGGATCGTGGGATATCCATTTGGCGTTGATTGAGTTCACGTACAATAATAGTTTTCATGCTAGTATTGGGATGGCGCCCTATGAAGTTTTGTATGGGAGGAGGTGTAGGACTCCTTTGTGTTGGTATGAATCGGGCGAGAGTGCTGTACTCGGGCCTGAAATTGTGCAAGAGATGACTGAGAAGATTAAGAAGATCCAAGAGAGAATGAAAGCTTCACAGAGTCGTCAGAAGAGCTACCATGATAAGAGGAGGAAAACACTTGAATTCCAAGAGGGAGATCATGTGTTTTTTAGGGTGACGCCATTGACTGGTGTGGGTCAAGCTTTGAAGTCTAGGAAGCTCCCTCCACGTTTTGTTGGTCCATACCAAATATCGCAGAGGATAGGAGAGGTAGCCTATCGAATTGATTTACCACTGTCACATGCGAATTTGCATGACGTGTTCCATGTGTCTCAATTGAGGAAGTACATTCCGGATCCGTCGCATGTGATTCAGATGGATGATGTACAAGTGAAGAATAATATGACTGTGGAAGCACTACCAGTGCGTGTTTATGGTCGAGAGACGAAGCAACTGCGGGGTAGAGACGTAACTTTGGTGAAGGTGTTGTGGGGTGGACCAGCTGGTGAAAGTTGGACTTGGGAACGTGAAGATCAGATGAGGGAGTCGTATCTGACTCTATTCCCTTGATAGGGAGAGTTGTAACGCCCCAAATTTCGTAAGAAAATTTAATTAATTTATTTAACTATTATATTCGTGAATTTCGGTGATTTGTGTGGATGTCAGTGATTTTATGAAGTTTTGGGTTATTTAATTAAATAATAGCATATGTTATGCAATATGATGTATTATTATTTAAATTAAATAATATTAGAGGAATTAAGGACGAAGTGTGCATTTGAGGAGAATTAGTGGGGGTAAGATGGGAAGAGCACATTTAGGGGTATTTTAAGAGAGAATAGTGAAATGAACTCATTATTCGTATTTTTCTTGAGGAAGAGGAAAAGGTGCTCTGAAGAACAAGTGAGAGGGAGGCTAGGGCATAGAAGATTTCCGGCGAAACTTAGAGAAAAGATCGAAAGAAGCAAAACTCTAAGGTATGGGGAGTATCGCTTTACAATATTTGTGATATAAAGATTAGGTGTTGTGGGTAATTGGGATTCTGTGGGAAACCTAGGAATTGAGGTTAGGGATGATGAATTGTGATGATTTACTATGGGATGATTGTTGTTATTGATGTATACATGATAGTTATAGGTTATAATAACATAATCTGTGACGATTTGAGGAAAAATCTGGGGTTTGGAGTGTGGAATCGCAGATGGGGAAGTGCTGTTATCGCAGGTTTTTTCTGCAGAAATCGCAGAGCCCGCTTAGCGAGGTCTAGCGCGCGTTGCTCGGTCTGAAGGAATTTTGCCTCTTCGAGGCAGTGAGTAGCGCGCTTAGCGCGGGTGGGGCGCGCTTAGCGCGACCTGGAACTGAAAATATTTTTTTCATTGAATTAAAATTCATGAAAATTATCTGCCTTGTGTTATATTGATGTTGTGATGTTGTGGTGAATTTCTGCTATGTGTTGACGTGTTATATGTGATGAAAATGATGTTTTGATGATCATATGATGATGTGACGTTATTGATGCTTATTAGATGTTTGTATGTGATGTTTGATGACAAAACGATGATGTGATGTACCATGAGTACATAGACGATTATGAGATGACGATTCATGATGTTTTGATGATTAAATGACGATGTGGATAAAATGATATTTGATGAATGGTGATGCACTTAATAACTTTTGTTGATGATGATGATTATGACGTTGTGCATCATGCATTCATAGCATTTAGACTTCGGTCTATTGATGATGATTAGGACTTCGGTCCAGTGACGATTTAGGACTTTGGTCCAGTGGTGACTTCAATCCCATTGTGCGGATTGGAGTATTTTAAGACGTGCTCCCTTATGGAAGGTTGATGGCCTAGTGTCCATTATTATGACGATTTGGTACCACATGCATTTTATGACGTTGCATTTCATCCTTAGTTGCATTGCATAATTGCATATAAGTGATATTGGTGATGTGATGTTTTATGTGATGTTTTATGTGGTGTTTTATATGATGTTTAGGGTGAGAAGCTGTAGTATATGATGAAAATAACTATTGCCTGTTGATGTCTTTTCTTTATATGATTTATATTGAATTGTGATTACTCACCCTGCCTGTTTGAATGTTGCCTCCACGTGGGTAACGTGCAGGTGATCAGGTTTAGCCGTGGACGTTTTAGAGGACTTGAAGTTCATTTGCTTTGGTCGATTTAGAGGGTTTTGCTCTGATAGTGTAACATCGGGTGGGGGTCCTTTGAGTCGAACTATGTTGTTTCTTTATTTTGGTGTATAGGAAGTTTTGAATTCCGCTGCCATGTGAAGGCTTTAAATTTAAATTTGATGGAAGTCCCTTGGTGTATAGGGCAATTGTGTTATTTTGAATTTATTGAGAAATGCGCACCCTTTGAGGTGATTATTACTCTGATATTTTGTGTATTTTTCCGTGTTTATTTGTGGGTTAGAAAAGGGTGTTACATTTGACAACAACTCCGAAAGGTTACAAACTTCGGGAGGCACCAAGAGTCTCGGCCGTAATGACTATACCACCGCCCGTGGTACACACTGTCTCAGAAGGATAGATTCCACAGATACCTTCTAGTAGAAGGGAAAGTATGTTCGACAGAATGGATGAGTTCCAGGAACAGTTCCTGGAAATGCAGAAGGAACTGCACGCCCTTCGCGGTCAGGATTTATTTGGAAAGGACGCCGCAGACCTTTGTTTGGTCCCCAATGTGAAAGTCCCACATAAATTCCAAGTACCCGACTTTGAAAAGTATAAGGGTAACTCTTGCCCTCAGAGCCATTTGGTGATGTACGCTCGGCGAATGTCAGCTCAGACAAAGAACCAGGAGCTACTAATCCATTACTTTCAGGATAGTTTAACCGGTGCCGTATTAAAATGGTACATGGGTTTAAACCGCACCAGGATCGCCATTTTCAGAGATCTTGGTGCTGCCTTCGTTCAACAATATAAATACAATTTGGACATAGCACCGGACATAGATCAGCTCAGATCGATGTCACAAAAGAACAAGGAAACCTTTAAAGAATACGCTCAGAGATGGCGTGAAATCGCCGCTCAGATTTCACCACCTCTTGAGGAAAAAGAGATGACAAAGATCTTATTGAAGACCTTGAGCTCATTTTATTACGACAGAACGGTTGCCAGTGCGTCCAGTGACTTCACCGAGATGGTGAGCATGGGAGTTCTTCTTGAGGAAGCGGTCCGAGAAGGACGTTTAGTTAAAGACGTTGGATCATCAAGTAGTACAAAATGATACGGCATTGCTCTCCCTAAGAAAAAAGAGCAGGATATTGGGAATATCTCTCTCGGAAAGCAAAGGCGACGTTACCAACCAGTAGCAGCTATAACTCCTACTATTAACCCTGCGCCTGTTTCTACGTATCAACCTCAGGTTGCGCAGAGCCAACCTAATCAACAATAATATAAGCAAAGGATGCAACAACCTGTTCAGCAAGCTCTTCCTCCATACAACAACAACCGTACAACCCGACCACCAGGGTTCGACCCTATACCCATGTTGTACGCAGAACTGTTTCCATTACTGTTAGCCAAGGGGCATATTCAAACCAGGTCTCCTCGGACAGTACCGGAAAATCCGCCTTTTTGGTTTAAAGCGGATCAGACGTGTCCTTACCATCAAGGATGATCAGGGCATAACATTGAAAACTGTCTCAGTTTCAAATCCGACGTACAAAAGCTTGTTAGGAACAGGGTCTTATCTTTCAAAGATATGAATCCAAATGTTCTCACATACCCGTTGCCTCAACATGAAAAAGATGCAGTTAATTTGATAGAGGGAGAGTCTAACAACATCTATCAAATTCATGACGTACTCCTGTTAAGGCTCAACTTGGTCAAGATGCATTGTAGACAGAGTGGATATGGCCATGTGCCACCTCATAATTATCACCAGTGTGATATCTGCTCCAAGAATAATCAAGGATGTTCTGTGGTGCAAGCAGCTCTACAGGAACAATTGGATCTCGGATGGATCCAAGAGCATCGAGTTCGTGGAGTCAACACGACCTATACGAATTCCAACATCATTCAGAACCACGACATCCGTGCAATGAATGTCAACTTGGTGGAAATGCACTTAAGGCAAAGCCAGTACCATAATTTACCGCGACACGATTACAATTCCTGTCTGACTTGCTCGGTAAACAAACAGGGATGCTCTTTCTTACAAGAGGGCCTCCAGCGTCAGATGGATTTTGGGTGGATCCGGGACTACCATGATAGAAATACTTATCAGATCAACATGATTCAAATCTTTGATATTCGTCTGATGAATAACAGCTTGGTAGAGTTACACGCCAGGTAAGTCCAACTCAGTTTTCTCACTTTTCACGATTATCATAACTGTAAAGGATGTAGTGAGAGTAACCAAGGGCGCGCTCTCGTTCTAAGAACTTTACAACACTTTTTAAACCACTGGTGGCTTCCGATCTATATGGATGAAGACACGCAACAAATCAGTGTGCTTAACGGGAACCCTACTCGGCGTTAAAATCAGGATGTCTGATATATGGAAACTGACCTAGTAAGGTTACACTGTATCCAAAGCGGGCGTGGCCAGGTGCCACCACATAAATATGAACGTTGTAGAGTCTGCTCGGAGAATAACCAAGGATGCTACCTTGTGCGGGCAGCACTTCAAGGTCAGTTGGATCGTAAAGAGATCCACCCATGTCCGAGTTCCGAGCCAATCAACTGGACGCTAGACTACTTCGCTGATCAAATCAGAGACGTTGTCATAGTCTCTGATCATCAACAGAGCAAGGATGTTTGTAACATCATCCCTCTATTGGACGAATCAAAGGTTCCTAGCCAAGAACTGATTGAAGTTACCTACGACAGTCAGAAAAATCAGAAGGCTCTTATAGTTATCTATCTACCAGGACCATTACCGTATGAATCAGCTAAGGCGATCCCTTACAAATACGGTGCAATGACAATCGAGAATGGAAAGGAAACTCCATTACCATCCGTCGTGAATATTGCAGACATCGGTTGAGTAACACGGAGCGGTCGAATCTCTAACCGAGGAGTTGGGGAACCTAACAAAGAAAAGGAACTTCAAATAGAAGCTCCTGATCCACCAGTCGGTCAACCCAGTAAACCCGACCTTTCGAAAAACGATGATGAGATGCTGAAGCTCATCCAGAGGAGTGAATACAACATTGTTGGTCAGCTGTTACAAACTCCTTCAAAGATCTATGTGTTATCGCTTTTACTCAGTTCTGAAGCCCACATGGAGGCTCTACAAAAAGTCTTAGAGCAGGCCTTTGTGGAACAGGATGTGTCAACACGACAGTTCGATAGCATCATCTCTAACATCACTTCCTGTAACAACTTAGGATTCAGTGATGAAGACTTTCCAGAGGGGGGAAAAACCCACAACATGGCGCTCAATATCATAGTTAACTGCCAGGTGTCATACCCCAAATTTGTCCTACCTACCGCAAGATTACTTGACTTCTGGTCAATCACCTTCTAAGACTCAGGTCATAAGGGTTTGATATGTGTTTGAAATGTTTATTAGCTTGTGCTGGATTTGCTATGATTTCAAGAAGATATAAGGAGGATTGGGCACCAATTTTATGATTAATCGGTCAAGGCACGGTCAATTGTTTTCAAGCTGGTTTCCGCTAATCAAATACAATGATTAGAATCTATTTCCTCAAAGACAGGCTTAAGATCGCATGAAGTTTTATGTTATGATCAAGAAGATTTTTAACCATATTCCAAGTGTGACACTGAGGCTATATGGTTAAACAAACTAAGAAATGACCATTCGTATTTAGGTCATGTGCGCTTTTAACCCAAGTTTGAATTGGTTCAAAATTGGTGGATGGTTTTAAAACATCTGCAAGTCATGCCAATTCATTTGCAAGCTTTTGAAAGTTGTAAAGTTAAGAGCCATTATTGCAAGGAATTTTCAAGCCATGCGTGAATGCATTATTTTTGAACCATGTTAATAAGTTTCCAAGACATGACCCAAATAAGGTGCAAAGGCTATTGGATTTGTATTACTTTGGATCCAAACCATGAAAAACTTCTTGTTGTCAAGTAATATTTAAGAGGTATTAAAAACCATGGGAATATTTTGGTTAAAGCCATATGCAGTTACCAAACAAACATGGTTCAATATGGACAAGAAGTACAAAACAAAAAAGACATAGTCATTGATTTCGTGTTTGAATTACATTTGGAATCAAGAATAAATTGGGCAATGCTGTCTAAGTTTTTACAAAACAAGAGACCCATTAAACCATGAACCAGAAGCTCCAAATTCTAAATAACCGTCCATTTTTTTGAATCATTAGTATCATAGTTTCAAATCTCAAATAGTACCCCCAAGTGGTCAACTTCATAAATGCTATAGCAGTATACTTCTACGGCCCTCCATGCTAATGCTTCTCACCACTAAGTCTTCAACATTAAGCCAAAAGCATTGCCCAAATGTCTTCAAACCAAAGCCGTGAACCTTTTGTCAAGTTCGCCAAACTGTCCTTAGGTCAATCCACTCCTCCAAGCTTCCTTCAAATTCACATATTGTGCCAAGCATGTTGCACCAAAAATACATGAAACAAAGATGAATATGCCATTAGAAATAATGTAAAAAACAAAGTCCAAACACATGGAGAACAAGTAAGGTAATGATTAATACATTATGAAAGTTAATAGCACCCAAAGCACCAATTGGAGAGCATTTTTAAACATGTATCAAAAGCATCCATGAGAAGATTGAAGCTTACAAGACAGTCACACGATGTCAACAAGTCAGTCCTTATCATGAAGTCACAAATTAGGAATTTAATGGACAACATGAGAACTTTAAAGCTGTTCATATTTGGCAGCAAGGAGGAAACACAATGCATCATCAGCAAAATGTGTGAACCAACAAAGAATACAAAGCAACTTCATGTTTGATGCAAGTGCAAACCATGATAAGTGATGTTAAGCCAGGTCACAAATCAATGACATAACAAGATATGAATTGACACAGTTTCAAGGCACAGATGTTAAAGAAACAAAATCCAAGTATCACGAATAGCCAGAATCTAGCAGCATATGGATGAGTTGGTGAGAAAAGTACTGACCATAAACAACATGTAACTGGTTCTTCGAAGCAGGCACGTCAATCTGATTCCTCTTGACATTCTTCATTCGCATCGAACAAAGAGACCTATCTGGTGCTGGTTCTGGCCATCCATTACGTTGTCGGCATTCAAGTATTTCTTCATCCTGTTGGCCAAAAAATACAAACCCCACACCTGTCAGTATAATAAGACACATTATATCATGGTATAAAAAAAGATTTCAAGAAAAGATTGAAAGATTCATCAGATTTACCAAGAGATACCTTAAGACATCCTCAAACACAATTTGAACAACAACAATTAACTTAAAAAAATCAGTAATGGAAATAAAGTTCAATATAAGGGATACAAGCAGGTTATCATCTCTAAGGCCAAAATACAAAGAAACAGAGTCAGCATGAGGTGATTTAAGGCAGAACACCACATCAGCAAAGGCCGTGAAAACAAAGATAGTGAGTAAATCCACATTTTTTTCTACAGCAGCAAAAATAAAATTTTTACAACAGTGAAAATTAAGATTCAAAATCAGAGGGACCACCATGCTTCTAGAAGCAACCTTCACTACAGACAGAAATTTCAAACCAATTTCCTTCTGTACCTCCACGCCTCTCACTCAAGTTTGTGCCTCGCCATCATCTTTTACGTACAAATTTCCAACTCACCTCAAAATCGAATTCGTCCCACAAGTGAAGGAATACTCCTCTGAAAATTCCCCAATCTCACACGTACCAATCACCCTCAGGTAGCCCTATAAATAGAACACTAATCATCAGTGAAAAAAAAACCCTTACACTCTGAGAGCATTACTAGCGGCTATGCAAAGTTCACAAACCCTATTCACTAAAGCTCAAAAAAATTCTTCCTAATACACATTGAATTTCACATTGAAATTCTATGTGTGTATGAGCTCGACCTCACATTCAACAACATCACACAATCAGTAGAGAAGGAGAACAAAGGAAGCAAGCTTAAAGGAAGAGAAAATCAGAAGGCGATACCTCAACGTGACTTGAACACTTCAAGGGGATCTTCAAGAGGTCGTATTTCTGAACTCTTTATCGAACTTTGTTTACTTGTTGTATCTGAGTAGAGTAATCGTCTTGCCTTGCTTTGTGTTGGGTGATTATCTTTTCTTGTTAGTTAGGGTTTATTTGTGAACGGGGTCGATTTGAGAGTTTGAGAAGGTTTTGGGTATTTTGTGTTCGGATTCGAGAAGAGGAGAAAAAAGTAGGTAGGGTTCGTGTTGGGTGTTTTGGGTTCCGTGGTGTCGTCGCCGGAGAAGACGGTGGCGACCGTCGTGCACCGCCGCTTCTCTGGCCCCTTTTAGGCTTCAGGTGAAGTTTGTCTTGCTAATAGGTTGAGAGAGAAAGAAACGAGAGAGAGAAGAGTTGAGGATATGAGCCTTCATCACCCCCTTTTGTCTTGGTAAAGTTGAATTTGTGGGGGTCTGGGTGGCTTCACCCACCGGTGACAGGTGTCACCGGATGTCCCATTCCCATGATTCTGTGCGCGTCTTCACATCTCCCTTACCATTCTCACGCGTGAGCCACCCTTTGATCTGGAGTCAGTAGCTGACTCAGGATTAGATCAACGCCCCAGATACACTCTGATAGTCAAATGTTTGACTGAGGACCATGGTGGACCCTCCCAGCGTTGGGCTTAGCCTTGTTAGGCTTGGGATTCGTTTCTAACCGCACCCCTTTTTCTACTAACTTTTCTAGCCCATTTATTTGTTTTTTTAGAACTTATTATTATTATCACCTTTTAGTATAAAAACCAAAAGAAAAAACTTTTAATTATTTCTTTTTTTCCAGAAAATCATAAAATCTATTTACTAATTTAATTTCTAATTTTATTGAAATTATTTATATTAGTTAATTCTTTTATTAACTAATATTTTAATTAATCCAATTTCTCGAACTCTAAAATTATCATAAAATACATTCTTAACTAAATTAAATCATAAACCACCTAGGTTAATACACAAACCTTTTTCTTAATTAAATTATGGAAGTAGTGGGCTTTTGGGGTCCAACACTCCTTGGGTCCTTGAATGAATGCTCTTGAGGCGCACGCCTTGGGTTGTGTTCATTCCGTCTTTCGTTTGTATAAGACACTTAAAAGATAGTTAATCCCTTTAATCTTAATTAAAATACTTAACCTTTAAAAATAATTTTTCTTAAATCAAATTAAATTACAAACTACTTAGGTTAATACTTCTAAACTATTTTCTCAATTAATTATGGAAATAGTGGGCTTTTGGGGTCTAGCACTCCTTAGGTCCTTGAACAAACGCTCTTAAGGCGCACGCCTTGAGTTGTGTTGGTTTCGATCTTCCATTTCTAAAATACCTAAACAGCTTAAAAACTTTCAATTCATTCAAACCCTAATCCGATTAATACGTCTAATTAAGATACTCTAATCAAAATTCAAATCATTTTCCTAATTAAAATTACGAAAGTAGTGGACTCTTGAGGTCTAGCACCTCTTGGGCCCTTGAACGAACACTCTTGAGGCGCACGCTTCGGGTTGTGTTCGTTTCGATCTTTCGTTCCTAAAAACACTCGCCTTAATTACATGGCCAAAGAAGCCCATTGTCCAACAAACACAATTTCATAATTAATAGAATGAAAAAGGCGTCGTTGAGATCTAGCATCTCAGTAATGCCTCGATTAATTGGTTGCGAGGCCGACGTCTCGTTTATCGAATAATCGTCATTCTTCCTCTAAAATACTTAACAAACCAAACACTTCCCATGCAACCAAAACCTTAAGACATAGGCAAATCAAATTATTTTGTCAATCAATCTTTAACACCCTTAATCCTTACTCAAACAACTTTCACAAAAGAACATTGTTCAGTCCATTCTTTCGCCCATATAAACTCGTGTTTCAGCCTCCCCCAGCGAGCAGACAAGCCAACGTTTAGCAGTTAGAATGCGAATTAAACACTCGTTCGCTTAAAAAACACAAACCAATCATAGTCCCACGAACTACGAATGCTCTGACTTTCCCATTGCACGAGGGAATACGTAGGCACAAGGGTCGCAATCCTTGCCGAGCACCCTAATAAAAAAACATTCATTTTCCCTTTAGAAAACAAATCCTACTACCTTAGAAGAAAACAAACAAACCTAGCTAACTTTCTCACGAATCGAATCAAGAGGTTCCCGTTGAGTACAACGGACGTAGAGGGTGCTAACACCTTCCCTCTTGTGTAACCGACTCCCGAACCCGAATTTTCTTGCGATGACCATTTTCTTATCCTTTTAAAGGTTTTATCGATATTTTACTATTCCTTCCTTGGAATGAATAAAGTTCGGTGGCGACTCTGTTTAGAACAGTTTTTTCCGCGTCCATCGCGAGGATCGTATTTTTGAGGTACGACAGATGGCGACTCTGTTGGGGACATCTGCATTGTCCTATGCTAGAGAGAGTCAAGCCTAACTTGACTCGTTTCGAGAGTGTTAGCTTCGCTTGTTTGATTTCTTCTTGTTTGTTTTCTCCTATTACTTCTTTATTTGCTTTGTGTTGCTTTCTCTTTTTTATATGTTGTTTATCATTCTTGTTTGATGGATCTTGGGATGATATCACAAGTAAGGCTCTATACCCGAGTCTTGGGAAAAGAAGAGAGGACACCTAGTTTAGATTTTGGAAGTAATTAGTGTTAGTCCCCAAGGACTCGCTCCTTGTGTGCCTAACATGAAAGCTTCCCCTAGAGTAGACCTTTTCGTAGATCTTGATGTAATGCAGCTAGCCTGTTGTACGACTTGATTCATGAAGGGTCCGTGACTCTAGGAACCACTCTTAGAACCAGTTTCTATCTTGGTGGTCGTTAGTGTTAGTCTCCGAGGACTCGCTTCTCGCGGGCCTAGCATAAAGACTACACTCAGGATAGACCTTTTCGTATCCCTGTCACAATGCAGCTAGCCTGTTGCGTGATGTTGATGCGATTAGTGTCCGTGATCCTGGGAACCTTATCCATCAACATAGGAGCTATCCTGTGAGTGGGTTTATGGGTAAAGAATCTAGAACTATCCTTATAAAGCCTACCTATTAGGGTGTTTTGCAAATGCTCGTGTTATCATGGATCCTGAATCTACCTGCATTACATTCATTTGCATACATCTTCCAAAACCAAAAAAAACTCATCCATCCTTTATCCGTAATCTGCAGTTGATTTCCCGACACACGTATTGGACTTGAGATTGCTCAGGGAGAACCATGGAGCGCTTGAGGCAAAATCAAGTTGATATGAGAAAAGATGAGAATAGCATGAAAGGCAAGATAAAGTAGATGCCAGAAGCTATAACAACTATGGGGAGAAGAAAAGAAAAGCTTCGAGAAGGCTCCACAACTAGGAGTGTTACTCTCGTAGTTCCTTCCACTCCACAGCCTGCAGTGAATAACCCATTGTGTGTTATTCCTCCCGGGTTTTATCCCCAACCAATTCTTCCAAAGCCTCAGAATCAGTGTCATCACCTGTTTTGTCCAAAGGGCACGAGAATCTAAATCGAATAGGTCGCAAGAGGTCTAAGTTGCGCCATATTCTCGACCCTATTCCTATACCATGTGGAAATCTGCTATCATACTTGATTCAAAATTCATTGGTGGTACCCACACCCCTCGGGACGGTTCGTACCCCTCCTCCACCTGGATATGATCCTAATGCGCAGTGTGAATACCATAAAGGGGCGCCAGACCACTTTATTGAAGATTGTTGGTCATTCAAGAATAAAGTTCAAGAGCTTATTAACAACAATCGCCTAGTCTTTGAGGAAGACAACTCAGGGGTAGAGTGTGAGTATCATACTGGAACCATAGGGCATGCTGTCAAAGAATGTAAAAGCTTTCGAAACAAATTGCAAAAATTTACTAGAAAAGAAAACCCTATCATGAATGGTTTAATCCAAAGATCTGGCAAAGAGAAAATACAAGAGTTTTGTGGACCACTCAGAATCTTGTACCACAAGGAAAAGGTCGAGCTTATGGCACACGAGATGTCTTATTTCTCTGATAATCATGTTAGAACCATGGTCCGGGATGCAACCACCTCAAGAGAAGAGCTGGAAGGGAAGGCCAAAAGGGATGTATCTTGTGAGGACGCTTTGAAAAAGGACTTTGGAGAGCATTCCAGTGGTATTGATGAAGATGATGACATCAACCTTTGGGTCCCAAAAAGGAAACCAACAGTGCCTAGGGCACCATCCCAAAAACCTTGGGCTGCTCCCAATGCAAATCAAAGAGCTCATGGCCGAGGAAATCAGAATCCACGCCAGAATCAAATAAGGCCTCGCAACAACTTGGAAAGAAGGAATGCTCCTCTCGATCCAATTTCTATGTCCTACACTCAGCTTCTGCCATATTTGATTCGAAACTCACTAGTGGAGCCTAAGCCTCTCAAGCTGGTGCTAGAACCATGCCCTCCTGGGTATGATCCAAATACGCATTGTGGCTATCACGCTGGATCAATGGGGCATTCAACTGAAGATTGTAAAGCTTTCCAAGCCAAGGTGCAACACTTGATTGATAAGAAGTGCATATCCTTTCAAGAAGGGGATTTGGTTGTGCGTATCAGCATCTCGCCCAAATGAGTTTGAAGATTCCAAGAGGCATCTTCTCAAGCCAGTGGTTCAGATAGGAAGACATCCTCAGAGCTGGCAATCCTTGGACATTTTTTGCATTTGTAATTTCTTAATGTTAAATGCTACTTGTTTTTTAACATTGTTGTTTTGAATGGTAATATTAATGAAGTGATCATGCATTTTCTGAGTTAATCACGTCGCATTCGCTCATTTTTCTTCACTTATATAAAAAAAAAACAAAAATATACATCCATATACCTCTCGTCCATTTTCTTTACCAAATTGTTGTTTAGCAAAGATTGGAGGGAGGATGACGAAAACGAGATACGCATAATTACTTATAGTATGCTTTCAGATAAAATCCTGTTGATGATGTACAAGCATTATTTCAAATCCCCAAACGCTGGAGAGATAAGGGGTTAATCCCTAGTCAACCACTTTGAGTCTAGAAGTAGAAGTTTCCTTCGGATCTAAAACACCCTTACACTTAATGCGGGGCATGGGTAGTTGTTCAGTTAATTTGACTACACAAGATCAAGCATCCCGTCTGAGGATTAGTCATATGCTACTCTTCGCGCACATCGTGACGTGTCGGAGGAATTATGCAAAAGCTATGGCGGTTGTCCTTCAATGGCCAATGACTTGGCACTCACAACTCTTTCCGAAACAAAGAAAAAATACGAAAAAAATTCAAAAAGCCTGCTAAGTCGAATACCCAAAGAGACGACTTAGGCAAAAATGAGGGCAAATCCCGGTGGACTTGAAAAAACAAAATTAGTCCAGGCAAAAATTAGGGATAAAAAAAATCAAAAGCAAGAGAGATCCTCAAATCCTCAGTCAAGCAAAAATAAGATTCAGTGATCACCATGCAAAAATCGAAAGGGTCACTAACATCAAGACAAAAGTAAAATAAGGTGACTGTCATTTCAAGCAAATCTTGGATTATCATCTTCACTCTTGCACCGTCAAAATCTAGACGAATATGTGTCAAATTAATTGAACGTAGGACTGGAGATCATCATGAAGAAAGGGTGGGTTAAAATAAAATTTTGAGCCTTATATCTTTTGTTTCTTAACCGTGAACCAGACCACGTTACAACCCTCAAAAGACCTAATTGAGGCAGATTTTATTCTGAAAGCATACTACAGCAAGATTGCGTAAACTGACTCCTACGAATTTGCTAGTCTTTTGAATTGGTATCATATTTTTGCTATATCTCTCACACCAGATAACTCAGCACTGCACATACTTTCTCATCATTCCAATAAATGATTTTTTCAAAACTTGCATGAATGTCGCATTAAAATTACCATTTCTAAATGACTAATTTTAACTACAAAATAGCACTTGACATTATGGAAATTCCAACCAAGAGTGATTAGAGAAAAACTTGAGCATTCGTTGGCACTAACGCGAATCGAGACTATCTCATAACCTTGTGAATCTGGGGCAAGTCCTTCAAAGCAATACTTAGTCAATCTAAGGCAAGTCTTTCAAAAGTCAATCTGAGGAAAATCTTTCAAAATTCAATCTGAGGCAAATCTTTCAAAAGTCAATCTGAGGCAAGTCTTTCAAAAAGCCAAGACTAGGGGGCAGACCACTTCAAAATCCAGACACAAGGGCAGACCACTGCAAAATCCAGACCCAGGGGCAGACCACTGCAAAATCCAGACACTGGGGCAGATCATCTCAATACCCTCCAGACAGGGGCAGATTCCCTTCATACAGTCAAGTTGGTCAAGTTGGCCATGTCATGCACTAAGCGACCCTTGAATTCAACAAGTATTAAAAAGCCTTGGGGCAGAGCAAATGCACAATCAGAATGCATTGGATAAGTCACTAAGCTCACACAATCAACATGCATTGGTTAGGTCGATGCGCTCATAAAATAATTTATGGCATATCAGCTAGAAGTGAGGTTCTCTCATGAACCAAGCACACAATTTCTGCAAAGGATCAGACTTGGGGCAACAAGAGAATCATATTGGCTTACTGATCATAATATCTTCCATTTTCGAGTGTCGGGAAATCAAATCTTTCCATCAAATCAAAGTCCAACCTTGCTTGGCAACTACCAAAAGTCCACCCTGCTGGCATCACCTCCCAAAGTCCACCTTGCTTGGCAAGCACCAAAAGTCCACCCTGTTGACACCTTCATAAAACCAATCCCTTGCTCGCATTCGCATATGCATCACATACAGTTAACATGCACCATATGCATACATGAAATAACCTATTTCCTTCCTCAACCCCCGCGTTGATATATATTGATTTGTTCTTAACCCCTGGGTTAATGTTGTCTTTATTTTCTTCGGCCCCTGAGTCGATGTTTACCTTTCTTTCAACCCCTGAGTTGATGATATCTTGTCTTTATTTTCTCGACCACCGAGTCGATATTGCCTTAGTTTCTCGACCCCCGAGTCGATATCATTATTACATCTTCAACCCCTGAGTTGACATCTTATTGCTTGTACTGACCCCCGAGTCATTGTTATCTTTATATTCTTCAACCCCTGAGTCGATATTGTCTTTATTTCCTCGACCCCCGAGTCGACATTGACTTTATCTCTGCCTTCGACCCCCGAGTCGATATTTGCTTTTACCTTCAACCCCGAGTTGATATTTTGTTATTTCCTTCAACCCCCGAGTTGATAGATTACCTTGCCTATATTTTCTCGACCCCTGAGTCGATATTGTCTTTATTTCCTCGACCCCCGAGTCGATATTACCTTTATTTTCTCATCCCCCGAGTTGATTTTGTCTTTATTTTCTCGACCCCCGAGTCGATATTGTCTTTATTATCTCGACCCCCGAGTCGATATTGTTGCCTTTACCTTTTGTCGACCCCCGAGTTGATTTCTTGTTTTGATTTGTTCTCGACCCCTGAGTCGATAATGTATTTGTTTTTCTCAACCCTCGAGTTGATATGCCAATACACCCAATGAGTCCTTTCATCTTGCTTCATCAAATCGTAAGAAATCTTTCATTGAAAACTAGAAATAAAGCCTAACCAAAAATCCAATTACCCAATTACATTCCCACATACATCGCATATCAATCATTGGAATACATATATATAGCATTCCCACTGAAACAGACAACTCCATCAAAAAATAAACAAATTCATGCACATTCCATATGCACTTAAAATTCCCAAGTTGCATTCATACATGCATCTATATGCATTTCCATCCCGAGTGGAACATCATACCATACATAGCATGATCAGGATCTATGCTTCATCACGAGTATCTCAGATAGCCCTCTTTCAAAGTCGCCCGTAACCTGCTCGTGGAATTCTATTTCCCACCAAGTCATGCAGTTGATAATGATAATCCCCAACAACGGTTTGCTTTTGTTGCTCCCCAAGCAGAGGTTATCCTACAAGGTTTCTTGTGAGCTTCCTCCTGCAAATCCAGCATATTTCTCTCGAAAGAATTTTTTTGCTTTAATTGTCCCCCAACAGACTTAATGCTTGAGATACTACTCTACCATCTTTTTCGCTGCATTTTCTTCAGCATTTCGTCCTTGCATTGCTTTCTTGACAGACAAATTTTGGGGTCTTCTTACATCTAATTGCCTTCTACCCTAAAAATAAATGCTATACAACAGTTCATTCTCTTGGGTTCAAGACAATTAGATAGGGGCATCTGTCATACCCCAAATTTGTCCTACCTACCGCAAGATTACTTGACTTTTGGTCAATCACCTTTTAAGACTCAGGTCATAAGGGTTTGGTATGTGTTTGAAATGTTTACTAGCTTGTGTTGAGTTTGCTATGAATTCAAGAAGAGATAAGGAGGATTGGGCACCAATTTTATTATTAATCAGTCAAGGCACGGTCAATTGGTTTCAAGCTGGTTTCCGCTAATCAAATACAATTATTAGAATCTATTTCCTCAAAGACAGGCTTAAGATCGCATGAAGTTTTAAGTTATGATCAAGAAGATTTTTAACCATATTCCAAGTGTGACACTGAGGCTGTATGGTTAGACAAACTAAGAAATGACCATTCGTATTTAGGTCGTGTGCGCTTTTAACCCAAGTTTGAATTGGTTCAAAATTGGTGGATGGTTTTAAAACATCTACAAGTTATGCCAATTCATTTGCAAGCTTTTGAAAGTTGTAAAGTTAAGAGTCATTATTGCAAGAAAATTTCAAGCCATGCCCATGTTAATAAGTTTCCAAGACATGACCCAAATAAGGTTCAAAGGCTATTGGATTTGTATTACTTTGGAGCCAAACCATGAAAAACTTATTATTATCAAGTAATATTTAAGAGGTATTAAAAACCATGGGAATATTTTGGTTAAAGCCATATGCAGTTACCAAACAAACATGGTTCAATATGGATAAGAAGTACAAAACAAAAAAGACCTAGTCATTGATGTCGTGTTTGAATTACATTTGGAATCAAGAATAAATTGGGCAATGTTGTCTAAGTTTTTACAAAACAAGAGAGCCATTAAACCATGAACCAAAAGCTCCACATTCTAAATAACCGTCCATTTTTTTGAATCATTTGTATCATAATTTCAAATCTCAAATAGTACCCCCAAGTGGTCAACTTCATAAATGCTATAGCAATATACTTCTACGGCCCTCCATGCTAATGCTTCTCACCACTAAGTCTTCAACATTAAGCCAAAAGCATTGCCTAAATGTCTTCAAACCAAAGCCGTGAACCTTTTGTCAAGTTCTCCAAACTGTCCTTAGGTCAATCCACTCCTCCAAGCTTCCATCAAATTCACATATTGTGCCAAGCATGTTGCACCAAAAATACATGAAACAAAAATGAATATGCCATTAGAAATAATGTAAAAAATAAAGTCCAAACACATAGAGAACTAGTAAGGTAATGATTAATACATTATGAAAGTAAATAGCACCCAAAGCACCAATTGGAGACCATTTTTAAACATGTATCAAAAGCAGCAATGAGAAGATTGAAGCTTAAAAGGCAGTCACACGATGTCAACAAGTCAGTCCTTATCATGATGTCACAAATTGGGAATTTAATGGATAACATGAGAACTTTAAAGCCGTTCATATTTGGCAGCAAGGAGGAAACGCAATGCATCATCAGCAAAATGTGTGAACCAACAAAGAATACAAAGCAACTTCATGTTTGATGCAAGTGCACACCATGATAAGTGATGTTAAGCCGGGTCACAAATCAATGACATAACAAGATAGGAATTGACACAGTTTCAAGGCACAAATGTGAAAGAAACAAAATCCACGTATCACGAATAGCCAGAATCTAGCAGCATATGAATGAGTCGGTGAGAAAAGTAATGACCATAAACAACATGTAACTGGTTCTTCGAAGCAGGCACGTGAATCTGATTCCTCTTGACATTCGTCGTTCGCATCGAACAAAGAGACCCATCTGGTGCTAGTTCTGGCCATCCATTACGTTGTCGACATTCAAGTATTTCTTTATCCTGTTGGCCAAAAAACATAAACCCCACACCTGTCAGTATAATAAGACACATTATAGCATGGTATAAACAAAGATTTCAAGAAAAGATTGAAAGATTCATCAGATTTACCAAGAGATACCTTAAGACATCCTCAAACACAATTTGAACAACAACAATTAACTTAAAAAAAATCAATAATGGAAATAAAGTTCAATATAAGGGATACAAGCAGTTTATCATCTCTAAGGCCAAAATACAAAGAAACAGAGTCAGCATGAGGTGATTTAAGGCAGAACACCACATCAGCAAAGGCCGTGAAAACAAAGATAGTGAGAAAATCCACATTTTTTTTCTACAGCAGCAAAAATCAAATTTTTACAACAGTGAAAATTAAGATTCAAAATCAGGGGGACCACCATGCTTCTAGAAGCAACCTTCACTACAGACAGAAATTTCAAACCAATTTCCTTCCGTACCTCTACGCCTCCCCACTCAAGTTTGTGCCTCGCCATCATCTTTTACGTACAAATTTCCAGCTCGCCTCAAAATCGAATTCTTCCCACAAGTGAAGGAATATTCCTCTGAGAATTCCCCAATCTCACACGTACCAATCACCCTCAGGTTTCCCTATAAATAGAACACTAATCATCAGTGAAAAAAAAACCCTACACTTCGAGAGCATTACTAGCGGCTGCGCAAAGTTCACAAACCCTATTCACTAAAGCTCAAAAAAATTCTTCCTAATACACATTGAATATCACATTGAAATTCTATGTGTGTATGAGCTCGACCTTGCATTCAACAACATCACGCAATCAGTAGAGAAGGAGAAGAAAGGAAGCAAGCTTAAAGGAAGAGAAAATCAGAAGCCGATACCTCAACGTGACTTGAACACTTCAAGGGGATCTTCAAGAGGTCGTATTTCTAAACTCTTTATCGAACTTTGTTTACTTGTTGTATCTGAGTAGAGTAATCGTCTTGCCTTGCTTTGTGTTGGGTGATTATCTTTTTTTTTAGTTAGGGTTTATTTGGGAACGGGGTCGATTTGAGAGTTTGAGAAGGTTTTGGGTATTTTATGTTCGGATTCGAGAAGAGGAGAAAAAGGTAGATAGGGTTTGTGTTGGGTGTTTTGGGTTCTGTGGTGGTGTCGCCGGAGAAGACGGTGGCGACCGCCGCGTTCCGCTGCTTCTCCGGCCCCTTTTAGGCTTCAGGTGAAGTTTGTTTTGTAGATAGGTTGAGAGAGAAAGAAACGAGAGAGAGAGAAGAGTTGAGGATATTAGCCTTCATCACCCCCTTTTGTCTTGGTAAAGTTGAATTTGTGGGGGTCTGGGTGGTTTCACCCACCGGTGACAAGTGTCATCGGATGTCCCATTCCCATGATTCTGTGCGCGTCTTCACATCTCACTTACCGTGCACACGCGTGAGCCACCCTTTGATCTGGAGTTAGTAGCTGACTCAGGATTAGATCAACGCCCCAGATACACTCTGATAGTCAAATGTTTGACTGAGGACCATGGTGGACCCTCCCAGCGTTGGGCTTAGCCTTATTAGGCTTGGGATTCATTTCTAACCGCACCCCCGTTTCTACTAACTTTTCTAGCCCATTTATTTGTTTTTTTTAGAACTTATTATTATTATCACCTTTTAGTATAAAAACCAAAAGAAAAAACTTTTAATTATTTCATTTTTCTCAGAAAATCATAAAATCTATTTGCTAATTTAATTTCTAATTTTATTAAAATTATTTATATTAATTAATTATTTTATTAATTAATATTTTAATTAATCCAATTTCTCTAACTCTAAAATTATCATAAAATACATTCTTAACTAAATTAAATCATAAACCACCTAGGTTAATACACAAATCTTTTTCTTAATTAAATTATGGAAGTAGTGGGCTTTTGGGGTCCAGCACTCCTTGGGTCCTTGAATGAATGCTCTTGAGGCGCACTCCTTGGGTTGTGTTCATTCCGTCTTTTGTTTGTAAAAGACACTTAAAAGATAGTTAATCCCTTTAATCTTAATTAAAATACTTAACCTTTAAAAATAATTTTTCTTAAATCAAATTAAATTACAAACTACTTAGGTTAATATTTCTAAGCTATTTTCTCAATTAATTATGGAAATAGTGGGCTTTTGGGGTCTAGCACTCCTTGGGTCCTTGAACAAACGCTCTTGAGGTGCACGCCTTGAGTTGTGTACGTTTCGATCTTCCATTTCTAAAATACCTAATCCGCTTAAAAACTTTCAATACATTCAAACCCTAATCCGATTAATAAGTCTAATTAAGATACTCTAATCAAAATTCAAATCATTTTCCTAATTAAAATTAAGAAAGTAGTGGACTCTTGAGGTCTAGCACCTCTTGGGCCCTTGAACGAACGCTCTTGAGGCGCACGCTTTGGGTTGTGTTCGTTTCGATCTTTTGTTCCTAAAAACACTCGCCTTAATTACATGGACAAAGAAGCCCATTGTCCAACAAACACAATTTCATAATTAATAGAATGAAAAAGGCGTCGTTGAGATCTAGCATCTCAGTAATGGCTCGAGTAATTGGTTGCGAAGCCGACGTCTCGTTTATCGAATAATCGTCATTCTTCCTCTAAAATACTTAACAAACCAAACACTTCCCATGTAACCAAAACCTTATGACATAGGCAAATCAAATTATTTTGTCAATCAATCCTTATCACCCTTAATCCTTACTCAAACAACTTTCACAAAAGAACATTGTTTAGTTCATTCTTTCGCGCATATAAACTTGTGCTTCAGCCTCCCCCAGCGAGCAGACAAGCCAACGTTTAGCAGTTAGAATGCGAATTAAAGACTCGTTCGCTTAAAAAACACAAACCAACCGTAGTCCCATGAACTACGAATGCTCTGACTTTCCCATTGCACGAGGGAATACCTAGGCACAAGGGTCGCAATCCTTGCCGAGCACCCTAATAAAAAAACATTCATTTTCCCCTTAGAAAACAAATCCTACTACCTTAGAAGAAAACAAATAAACCTAGCTAACTTTCTCACGAATCGAATCAAGAGGTTCCCGTTGAGTACAACGGACGTAGCGGGTGCTAACACCTTCCCTCTTGCGTAACCGACTCCCGAACCCGAATTTGGTTGCGATGACCATTTTCTTATCCTTTTAAACGTTTTATCAATATTTTCCTATTCCTTCCTTGGAATGAATAAATTTCGGTGGCGACTCTGTTTCAAACAGTTTTTTCCGCGTCCATCGCGAGGATCCTATTTTTCGAGGTACGACACCAGGACGATGCTTTGGCCAGCGTACTGGTAGACACAGGATCGGCCATCAACATTATGCCGAAGTCCACTTTAATGCGACTATCATTCAAAGGATCCCCGATGAGGGGTAGTGAGGTTATCGTCAAAGCCTTTGACGGGTCTCGGAAAGCAGTTATCGGCGAAGTCGACCTTCCCATAACCATCGGGCCTCACACTTTCATAATCACCTTCTAGGTCATGGACATTTAGGCATCATACAATTGCTTATTATGAAGACCTTGGCTACACCAGGCTGAGGCAGTCACTTCAACGCTTCACCAGAAACTGAAGTTCATCAAGAACGATCAACTCGTCACGGTTTGTGGAGAACAAGCCTTGATCGTGAGTAACCTGTCATTATCTACTTGTATAGAACCCGAGGAGGTTGTTGGGACTCAGTTCCAAGCACTTTCAGTGAGCAATGAGAATCAATCAGAGAAAGGAATCTCGATTTATCAAAGTGCTCAAGGGCCAATTTTGATCCAGAAATAAATTGGAGCAGAGAGATTGTTCAGACGCAACCTTTCCTGACGAGGATTGAACTGACAACTGATTGAGAGGTCTGTTATCACTAGGGGACAAGACCAACGGGAGTGATAGTGATGCAATATGAATGTGAATACAAAACAATAATGCATGATGTATGTATGTATATGCTGACAAAACTGACGCGCCATACAGACTAATAGATGAACACGATTGGATACTCGGCCATAGTGGGGAGATAAAAAGTATCTCTGGTTCAAGATAGCAATTCCGCCTTGCTTAGGAGAGATAGTCCCTGCAGGGACAACCGTTGGTCGGGCTTAGAAGATGAAAACTCGGTCGAGGATGTCAGATGGAGTATTCGCATCTGACATAACTGATCCTTCATTCAGGAGCACTGGTTTAGAAGGAATACTTTGATTCTGCACTTTGAATCTCGACCATCTTTGGAGAAGCAATCGATGTTCAACAGCCAAAATAAATTGCCATTTTTAAAAGCAGAAAAGTTTGACAAGTAAATTCATTTTTTGTTTCGTTTCAAGAATCGTTGATCATGTTAAAACGTCGTTCTGTAAAGCTAAACAAATATGAATTGCAAACAAAAGCACAAGGGCTCAAATTTTATTGATAGGATGGAAATCAGCCAAACGCGTGATTCCAAAGAGTATATACAAAGTTAGAAAATGGTAATTTACAGGGAAAAGGGTTACGTTGAAACATAACGACCACTATCCTTCTACCAACTTTGAATTCTGGGCATCCTAGGCTTTTGTCGGAGATGACCGGGACTGGAGGTTTCCTGACGGATGATGTAACTGCTGCTGAGGGACTTGCCCCTTTGTCGAAAGTAGTTACTTGCCATTATCCCTAATTTTTCCTGGATTGTACTTTGAGATTTCCAATCCACCGGGATGATTTTTTATCATGTCTCTAATTTTTGCCTGGACCGCCCTTTCGGGTTTTCAATCCACCGAGACGTTTTTTTAGGCGAAGTATTTCTTGACTACATCAACATTCGTGGGGTAGGAAAATTCCTCTCTGTCCATGGTTGCGAGTCTCAAGGCGCCGCCTGAGAAAGCTTTCTTGACCACATAGGGGCCGTCATAATTCGGAGTCCACTTGCCCCGAGAATCAGTGAAAAATGATTGTATCTTCTTGAGCACAAGGTCTCCTTTCCTGAAGACGCGAGGTCAAACCTTTTTGTCAAATGCCATCTTTATTCTTTGCTGATACAACTGACCGTGGCATAGTGCCGTTATTCATTTCTCTTCGATCAGGTTGACTTCGTCGTGTCGATTGTGACACCATTCAACTTTTGTAAGCTTAGCTTCCATCAATACCCGGATTGATGGGATCTCTACTTCTATGGGAAGCACTGCTTCCATGCCATATACTAGAGAGAAAGGGGTTGCCCCTGTTGAAGTGAGGATAGATGTGCAATAACCGTGAAGAGCAAAGGGTAGCATCTCGTGCCAATCTTTGTAAGTTACAACCATCTTTTGAACAATCTTCTTGATGTTCTTGTTAGCCACTTCTACCGCTCCGTTCATCTTTGGTCGGTAGGAAGATGAGTTATGGTGTTCGATCTTGAACTCAGCGCACAACTCTTTCATCATCTTATTATTCAATTTAGATCCATGATCAGTGATGATCTGGCTCGGAACACCATAACGGCAGATGATATTGTTTTTGATAAATCGGACCACCACATGTCGGGTTACATTGGCGTACGACGCTGCTTCGACCCACTTAGTGAAGTAATCAATGGCTACCAGAATAAACCGATGTCCGTTTGTAGCTTTGGGCTCAATCAAGCCAATCATGTTGATTCCTTATATGGAAAAAGGCCATGGGGAAGAAAGAACTTTGAGATGTGTTGGCGGTACATGAATTTTGTCAGAGTATATCTGACACTTGTGATTTTTCCTCATGTACTTGTAGCAGTCGAATTCCATTGTCAACCAATAGTAGCCTGCTCTTAGAATTTTTCTCGCCATTGTGTGTCCGTTGGCATGAGTGCCAAAGGATCCTTCATGAGTTTCTTTTATCAGCATGTCTGCTTCTGGTCTGTCTACACATCGGAGCAAGACCATGTCAAAATTTCCCTTATAGAGTGTATCACCGCTCAGGAAGAAACTTCCTGCCAGCCTTCTAAGGGTTTTCCTATCCTTCCTTAGTGTTCCAGGTGGGTACTCTTGTTTCTGAAGGAAGCATTTAACATCATAATACCAAGGTTTGTCGTCTATGACTGCTTCAATCGTGAAGATGTAAGCGGGCCGTTCAAGGCGCATTATGTCGATCTTAGGTATGTCATTCCATTGACCTACACTGATTATGGAAGAGAGAGTGGCCAATGCAACAGCCAGGTGATTCTCCTCACGAGGGATGTGATGAAACTCAACTCTGTTGAAGAAGGGTAACAACCTTCTCGCGTAGTCTTTGTAAGGGATCAGTCCTGATTGGTATGTGTTCCAATCTCCTTTGATTTGATTGATAACCAGGGTTGAATCGCCATATAAGTCCAAGTTTTTGATCCTCAAATCAATTGCTTCCTCGAGACCCACAATACAGGCTTCGTATTCGGCCTCGTTGTTTGTACACTTGAACGTAAGTCTGGCGGTGAAAGGAATGTGGGTACCCTGAGGGGTGATAATGATTGCCCCAATTCCGTTTCCGTAATGATTGACAGCTCCGTCAAAGATAAGCCCCCATTGGGAACCTGGTTCTGGCCCTTCACATGGTAGTGATTCATCGCAATCTTTCATTTTCAAATACATGACATCTTCGTCTGGGAAGTTAAAACCGATTGATTCTTGATCGTCAATCGGTTGATGATCGAAATGATCGGCTAAAATACTCCCCTTAACGGCTTTTTGAGCATGGTACTCTATGTCATATTCTGATAGCAACATCTGCCCACGGGAAATCCTTCCCGTGAGAGCAGGCTTTTGAAAGACATACTTGATTGGATCCATCTCGGAGACCAACCATGTAGTGTGACGAATCATGTACTGGCGAAGACGTTTGGCTGCCCAAGCCAAAGCGTAGCAAGTTTTTTCAAGCATAGTATACCGAGTCTTGCAGTCGGTGAATTTCTTGCTCAAATAGTAGATGATAGATGAAGAAAAGAAAAAACACAAGAAGGGGGTTGAATTGGGGTTTTTAAAAAATAAAGCAAAAAGAGACACGTTGGTTATCCTGGTTCGTTTGAACTCAAACTACTCCAGTCCACCCGCCAAGGTGATTTCGCCTCTCTCTCTTGAGGACTTAATCCACTAATCAATTAAGATTACACAGACACAGGGACAACCGTTACTGTCTTCTTGAGTTTTAACCACAACTCGGTTTTCTTAAGGAATTTCAACTAAATTAATATGCTTCTAATAAGCTTTATCACAACCGTGAGTTTTTACAATATTTTTATCAAATAATGAAAACAGATGAGGAACTTGATGAATTGTGAAAAGTATGTGCGCAAGTGTGTTTTGGTCATCTGCAGGTGCTCCCTTAAATAGATGAAAACAATTGATCCGTTGGAGTCGTGAGAGTTATTTTTGGAGATTGACAATAATGCCTTTGAATGCTCTTTCCAAAAATACAGATTTTGTCTGTTTCAATCCGTTGCTTTGTGATACTCATAAATGTGGAGGATAGCGTATCAGAGTCCACGTTGATATGATGCATTATCAGAGTTTCTGGCTTGATGCAGCTTTGGTGCTGAAGCGTGAGACATCCTTCATCAGAACTTGGCTAGTTTAGATCTGTGATTCTTCCATATCAGAGCTTCGCTTGATTAGAACTTCGCTTTGAACTCGCTTTGCTTAGATCTTGTGAGCTTCGCTTGATTAGAACTTCGCTTTGCTTGGATCTTGTGAGATTCGCTTGATTAGAACTTCGCTTAGATTGGATCTTGTGATACTTCTATATCAGAACTTCTTTACATTAGAACTTCTCTACATATCACAAAAGATGAATTAAGAAGCATCAAGATCTAAATAATATAGTGTTTGTTATCATCAAAACTATTAGGAATGTAGAATCAATTCTTGTTCTAACAATCTCCCCCTTTTTGATGATGACAAAAACTTATATTTTGATAATTAATTAATAGAGTATGGAGTAGAGAATACTCCCCCTGAGTTGAAGATTTCCTTGAAAATGTTGTGATTTAAGACTTAAGACTTCCAAGAAGTTCTGATTGCCATTTTCCTGCTTTCTTAACAAAAATATGGAAGCAGAGGTTAAAATGTTCGAGACATAGTCATGGTGCACTGTTATATTTCAAAATATTCTACGTTCTCCCCCTTTGTCATTAATCAAAAAGTGAAAAGATACATGAGAACATAATCAAAAAGAGCAAGATAAAACACAAATTAAGCAAGGCAAAAGAAACACACTAGAAACACACTAGAAACATAAAAAGAATCTAAGGTTGAGGAGCAGGTGGAATTCTTGTGAACAATGCTTCCAGAAGGCCTTTGATCTGATTAGCGGATTCTTCTTGCTTGCCAAGCATCCCTTTAATTTCTGCGTTTGTTTCATCCTGTTTGTCCAGTCTCTTTCTAACTGCCTCATTCTCTTTCTTCAACTCATCCAGAGTTTTCAGCACTAGAACAGATGAAGTAGGTTCTTCAGAAGATACCAAATCCTCAGAGCTTTTTGTAGACACTTCCTTTGGAGAGGCTTCAGGTGATTTATCTTCCACTTCAGCGATAACCAGAGTTTGAGGCTCATAGTTTTGTGCAAGAGGTTCTGAAACCATAGGAGCTTTCCAGCCTAGAGGAAGAATGGGGTTTCTTTTCCCAGAATCTTAGAACTTGCTCATTGAAGATCTTCATATGGTCACAGAAGTTCTGTTGGGCTATGTCATAGCTTAGTTCCTTCATTTTCTGAGATTCAGAATTAAACCACTTTCTGAATTTGGTCCAAAGATAGTCAGAGGCAGCTGGATTCAGATTCTCCAAACATCCCTACTTCAGAAAGTTAATCCATTCCTGCATTTTTACCTCAAAAGCCAATAAAGAGTTACCAACATCTGATTTGGATACAAATGGTTTTGGTTTGGGAATGGCTATTTTGTGAGAGGTTGAGGTAAGCTTGTCTAGAGCTTCTAGGTCAATTATAGTCCTGAGGGGATCATCTGAGAGATGTGTTGGAGGGGAGTTAGAAATGAGAATAAGAGAGGTAGGTGATGTAATTTCTGAAGAGATTTGAGGGTGACTGGTGAAATTAGGTGAAGGTTGCAAGAAGTTGAGAGGACAGTTGATACTAGGTATAGAAGTGTCAGGGTTTTGAGTTTGATGTTCTGGATCTGGTTGGGAAGATGTGAAGAGAGGTTCATGAACAATGTCCGACAGAACTTGTGCAAGTTCTGGTTGTGGTTCAATGAAATCAGAAGGAGTGGGGTCAATGACAATGTCAAAATCATCAAGAGTTTGTGGTGAAGGTGGTGTATTTTCAGAAGGTTTAGGAGAAGATGGGGTTTCAGATGTTGATACCATTATGGATTCGACGATAGAAATGAAAGAAGAGTTACCTTTCTTCTTGGCAGCTTTAGCAACTTTTGGAGTTTTCTGAGGAGTTCCTTCAGAGGCTTTTCTTTTTCTTGAAGTTCTGGGGGAAACTTCTAGAGGTGCTTGCCTGAGCTGTTGCAAAGAAACTTCTGGAAGGGTTCCATCAGCTTTACATGCATCCAAATATCTGAGGACAATTTCTGGATGAGTATCTGATGAGAAGAGAGGAAAATATTTCAGAGGAATTTTCCTGGTGGTGATAACTTCCTTAGAGATAAGGGTTGGATCCTTCTTGATGGTCTCAATGATTTTCATCTTCTTGAGGTTCTTTGCATTTAGAGGTCTTCCAGCAATAGTTTCTAGATCAGAGATTTCCTGAGCTTCAGTTAGGTGTTCTATCAGCTTATTCTCTGTAAGAATATCTGATATTAGTCTACCTAGAGGAATCCAATCTCTCTTGTTTCCTTCACACTGTTCTTTAGATGATTAAATAGACAGTGAGGAAGATTCACTTTGGTAAAGGTGGAGATGAGGTACAGAAGATACTATTGATCGTTGTTGATGTAGTCAGACGAGCTTGAATGTTTCCTGTGATAGATACACCCAAGAATGATTCTGGCCCAAATTCTGTGACGATCCTTTAGGTCTTTGATTTTGTTGGAGTGTTGTCCGGTGGTGAAGATTTCCTTTGAGATAGTATTTAGATCAGTGCCCTTTTCCATTTCACTACATCTAATTCCTGATCCATCATGATCAATCAGCTTACCAATAAGATCTTCAGTGATGATAACCTTCTTTCCCATAACATACGAAGTTACTTGATGTTTTGAGACTGATGAAAAAATCCAGAATTCCTTAATGAGTTGGGGAAAAACTGGACCCATTAAGCGATTAAAGTATTGGCTCCATCCTTGAAACTCAACCTCAGGAGTAAGGTCATACCCATTGTCTTTCATGCTTTCAAAATCAACAATGAGTTCACAGAGAACTTCAAGAGAGGCAAAGGGGGTGAGGAGAGTTCTTGAGGGCTCAACGTACCTTTCTTCAATGACTTGGTCAGCTGATTCTTGAGACATTGCTTGTTGAGAGCTGGAGCCCATTGTTCACAGACTTAGGGTTTTGGGAACACACAGAGAAACAAGAAATGTAGGTAGCAAAACAAGAAATGCAAATAATAAGGAGAAGGCGATAGAGAGCTAAGTGAGTGAAAGTGAACGTGTGAGGGTGTTAGAAGTGACATTTATATAAGAGTGACCAAGAATTAAATAGCAATTAAAAATAATAAACATAATGATTAATAGCCGTAATGATTTCTGACAAGGGAGATAACGTGAGAAATTTTGGGAACAGTTACCGATGTGACTTGGCGCCTCGATATGTCAACACAGACGTTTCAGTTTTCCAGAGTTTGACACGCGTTCATCATCAGAGAAAATCTGGAGCGTAGGTTGACAAGTGTTTGCTAGAGTGAACTAAATGATCTATCCTTGAATCGAAAAGTTCAGATCTTCTGAATAGATTCTGATGCAATCTTTCTACTTACTTCTGAAGAATTATTGGTCAGATGTTCACAAAAAAAATTCTGAGAATTAAAAATATAGAAATTACATTTTTCATTCTGGACAAACTTTCATACTGAGATTTTTCAGAATGAAATTAAATCTATCTTCAGCAAGGGGTTTGGTGAAAACATCAGCCCATTGATGGTCTGTGTCTATAAATTTTAAACAAAGAATTCCCTTCTGAGTATAGTCCCTAATGAAATGATGTTTAATTTCTATATGTTTAGCCCTAGAATGCAGAATAGGATTTTTAGAAAGACAGATGGCAGAAGTATTGTCACAGAGGATTGGGATGTTACTCTCGTAAATGTGAAAGTCTTCAAGCTGATTCTTCATCCAGAGCATCTGAGTACTGCATCCAGCTACAGCTATGTATTCAGCTTCAGCAGTTGATAGTGCAATGGTGGATTGTCTTTTGCTGGACCAAGAGATTAAGTTGTCTCCCAGAAACTGGCAGCTTCCAGAGGTACTTTTTCTTTCTATTCTGTCTCCAGCAAAGTCAGCGTCACAGTATCCTACCAATTTGTATTCTCTGGACTTTCTATAGCAAAGACCAAGATTAGTAGTACCTTTCAGATATCTGAAAATCCGCTTAACAGCTGTTAAGTGGGATTCTCTAGGATCTGATTGGAATCTTGCACAAAGACAAATGCTATAGAGAGTATCAGGTCTTGAAGCAGTTAAATAAAGGAGGGAACCAATCATACCTCTGTAGAGCTTCTGTTCTACTTTCTTACTTACCTCATCTTTTTCCAGAATGCATGTGGGATGCATAGGAGTTTTGGAAGGCTTACTTTCTGTTATTTCAAATTTCTTCAGAAGATCTCTGACATACTTGCTTTGATGTATGTAAGTTCCTTCTGGAGTTTGATTGATTTGAATTCCCAAGAAAAACTTGAGTTCTCCCATTAAGCTCATTTCAAACTCTGCCTGCATAGTCTTAGCAAATTCTTTGCCCAAAGAGCTTTTAGTGGATCCAAAAATTATATCATCTACGCAAATTTGACAGATCAGAATGTGATTTTTAAATGACTTACAGAATAAAGTTGTGTCCACCTTCCCTCTGGTAAAATCATTGTTTAAGAGAAAGTTACTTAGTCTCTCATACCAAGCTCTGGGAGCTTGTTTTAGACCATATAACGATTTCTTAAGTTTATAAACATATTCTGGATGTTTTGTATTTTCAAAACCAGGTGGTCGATGCACATAAACTTCTTCATCAATGTACCCATTTAAAAACGCACTCTTGACATCCATCTGATAAAGAGTGATGTCATTATTTACAGCATATGAAATTAAAAGTCTGATAGATTCTAACCTTGTGACTGGAGCAAAGGTTTATGTATAGTCTATCCCTTCTTGCTGACTATAACCTTGTGCAACCAGTCGTGCTTTGTTTCTGACAACCTCTCCCTGTTCATTTAGTTTGTTTCTGAAGACCCATTTGGTTCCAATGATGTTGAAGCCTTTGGGTTTAGGAACTAGATCCCATACGTCGTTTCTGGTGAACTGATTCAATTCTTCCTGCATTGCGAGGATCCAATCATTGTCTGAGAGTGCTTCGTCAATAGTAGTGGGTTCGACCAGAGAGACTAATCCCACTAGAGATTCTTCAGTCTTTTTGAATGAGGATCTTGTTCTGATTGGGTCATCCTTCTTTCCCAGAATTTTGTCTTCAGGATGTATTAGAGAACTTCTGGATTGTCTTTTCTGGATGGGTTCTTCAGAATTAGAGTTTCCTTCTATTGTGTTCGCCTATTTTTCTGATAATCTGTTTTCAGTGCCTGTTATTTGAACTTCTATTTCTGCAAGAGATTCATCATGCTTTGGCTTTTGAAGGCCAAGCTTATCATTAAATCTGACACAAATGGATTCTACCACACATCGTGTTTCTGTATTATATACTCTGTATCCTTTTGAACGTTCAGAGTATCCTAACATGAAACATTTTTGTGCCTTAGAATCAAACTTGTTCAGAGGATCATTAGTGTTTAAGATAAAGCATGTACATCCAAAAGGATGAAAGTAGGAAATGTTGGGCTTTCTGTTCTTCCACAATTCATATGGAGTCTTTTCCAGAATAGGTCTTATAGAGATTCTATTCTGAATGTAACACGCTGCATTAACTGCTTCTGCCCAGACGTGTTTAGCCATGTTAGTCTCATTGATCATGGTTCTGGCCATTTCTTGTAGAGTTCTATTCTTGCGCTCTACAACTCCATTTTGTTGTGGAGTTCTAGGACAAGAGAAATCATGAGAAATGCCATTTTCATTAAAAAATGTTTCTAGATTTTTGTTTTCAAATTCCCCACCATGATCACTTCTGATTTTTACAATTCTAAACTCTTTTTCGTTCTGAATTTGGTTATAGAAAGTAGAGAATACAGAGAGTGACTCGTCCTTGTGTTTTAAGAACTTTACCCATGTCCATCTGCTATAGTCATCTACGATCACTAATCCATACTTCTTGCCACTGATGGATGCAGTTTTCACTGGTCCAAACAGATCTATATGAAGAAGTTCTAATGGTCTGGAGGTAGAAACAACATTTTTCGGTTTAAAAGAGGGTTTGGAAAACTTGCCTTTTTGACATGCTTCACACAAAACATCTGAGCTGAACTTCAGATTAGGAAGTCCTCTGACCAGATTGAGTTTGTTAATCTGAGATATTCTTCTCATACTAACATGCCCCAATCTTCTGTGCCAGACCCATTGCTCGTCGTCAGCAGACAAAAGACATTTTACATTCTGACTTTTTAGTTCAGAAAGTTTTATTTTGTAAATGTTGTTCTTTCTCTTTCCATTAAAGAGGATTGTTCCATCTTTCTGACTAACTGCCTTACAAGACTTTTGATTGAAGATTATATCATAACCGTTATCACTTAATTGACTTATGGATAACAAGTTATGCATTAATCCTTCTACTAATAAGACATTAGATATAGAGGGTAGAGTACCGTTACCTATGGTTCCAGAGCCAATGATTTTACCTTTCTGATTGCCTCCGAAACCTACATACCCTCCAGCTTTAAGTTCCAGACTTTGGAACATATGCTTTCTTCCCGTCATGTGTCGCGAGCATCCAGAGTCCAGGTACCATGATTGGTGTTTCAATCTTGCTGTTAAAGACATCTGCAACATATAGGATTTTATCCTTAGGTACCCGCAATTCTTTGGGTCCTTGTTTGTTAGTGTTCACAGAATTCTGATTGAGTTTTGGATTCTCAATAGAATTTGAAGAGTAAGATTCACTGGTATATTTTATGTCATGTTTGTGTCCATAAGTGAAGTGAGAGTTTAAAGGAGAGTATTTTATGATCATATCATCAACTTGTTTTGGTTTATATGGAGCTTCACCTTTAGGATTAACATAACCTATGCCTTTTCTCCCATTTCTACTAACTCCATAGATCATTGAAGCCATTTTGCTTCTGTCTATGTTTTTAGCTAGAAATTTTTGAAAATTATAGTCGTAATGTTTTAAAATGTTATCAGAACTAGTGGAAACTACTGAGTCAGAATGTTTCTGAGATTTTTGAGATTCAAAAGAGTTGAGTTTTGAAATGTTTTCTTTTAACTCATAATTTTCTGCTTTTAGCTTTCTGTTCTCTTTAAACTCAGATACCAGATCGTGTTTCAGATTCTTATATTTGAGCTGAAGTTTCTGATAGTTTTCAAGAATTTCTGACAGACTTTCTTCTAATTGAGATCTAGAAAATTTAGAGAATACCTCTTTAGTTTCTGAGTCAGAGTCTGATTCTGATGAGTTTGAATCATCTGATATGTTGGCCATTAGGGCAATGTTGACGTGTTCATTTTCTGATTCGGATTCTGCTTCAGAAGATTCTGAGTCATCCCAGGTAGCCATAAGACTTTTCTTTCTTTCCTTGTTAAACTTCTTCTTATTTGGCTTTTCTTTCTGCAGCTTAGGACAATCACTTTTGTAGTGTCCAGGTTCCTTGCATTCGTAACACACCACTTCTTTGTTCTTTGACTTTCTGTGTCCAGAAGATGGTTCAGAATGACTGCTTGATCTTCGAGAGTTTCTGAATTTTCTTTGCCTATTTTTCCATAGTTGTTGGATTCTTCTGGAAAGGAGCGATAGTTCATCTTCTTCTGAGGAGCCGCCAGAGCTTTATTCTTCTGCCTGAAAAGCTTTAGTTTCATATTTATATTTAGATTTAAGAGCAACAGACTTACCTTTCTTCTGAGGCTCATCTTCTTCTAGTTCTATTTCGTGACTTCTCAGAGAGCTGATCAGTTCTTCAAGAGATATTTCGTTGAGGTTCTTGGAGAGCTTTAGTGCTGTGACCATGGGTCTCCATACTTTAGGTAAGCTTCTGATGATCTTCTTGACATGATCAGATGTGGAGTACCCTTTATTCAGAACCTTCAGTCCAGCAACCAGAATTTGAAACCTTGAGAACATTTTCTCAATTATTTCATCATCTTCCATTTTGAAGGCTTCATACTTCTGGATAAGTGCCAGAACTTTAGTCTCTTTTACTTGAGTGTTGCCTTCATGCGTCATTCTCAGCGAATCAAATATGTGTTTGGCTAATTCTCTGTTAGTGATCTTTTCGTATTCTGTGTGGGAGATTGCACTAAGGAGAATAGTTATGGCCTTGTGATGATTTCTGAAATCTTTCTTCTGTTGATCCGTCATATTTTTCCTTTCAATCTTCTGACCGTCTTTTCCAACAGGGTGAGTGTAACCATCAGTCACCATATCCCAGAGATCACCGTCGTGAGCATGAAAGAAACTTTCGATTAGGTCTTTCCAGTAATCAAAGTTTTCTCCATCAAACACTGGTGGTTTGCCACTGATTTTGTCATTGTAGTTCTGAACGGGTTCCGCCATAGTGTTTTTCGTGAAGGATCTTTTATCTGACACGGTTAAGTGTTAGCACCCAGAACCAGGCGCTCTGATGCCATTTGAAGAAACGAAAAAACACAAGAAGGGGGTTGAATTGGGGTTTTTAAAAAATAAAGCAAAAAGAGACACGTTGGTTATCCTGGTTCGTTTGAACTCAAACTACTCCAGTCCACCTGCCAAGGTGATTTCGCCTTTCTCTCTTGAGGACTTAATCCACTAATCAATTAAGATTACACAGACACAGGGACAACCGTCACTGTCTTCTTGAGTTTTAACCACAAC
Source organism: Lathyrus tuberosus (assembly GCA_022829125.1). Classification (NCBI taxonomy): domain Eukaryota; kingdom Viridiplantae; phylum Streptophyta; class Magnoliopsida; order Fabales; family Fabaceae; genus Lathyrus; species Lathyrus tuberosus. Next base: position 25,736,178 of record JALAZF010000012.1, on the reverse strand, counting down.
TCGGTTTTCTCAAGGAATTTCAACTAAATTAATATGCTTCTAATAAGCTTTATCACAACCGTGAGTTTTTACAATATTTTTATCAAATAATGAAAACAGATGAGGAACTTGATGAATTGTGAAAAGTATGCGCGCAAGTGTGTTTTAGTCATCAGCAGGTGCTCCCTTAAATAGATGAAAACAATTGATCTGTTGGAGTCGTGAGAGTTATTTTTGGAGATTGACAATAATGCCTTTGAATGCTCTTTCCAAAAATACAGATTTTGTCTATTTCAATCCGTTGCTTTGTGATACTCATAAATGTGGAGGATAGCATATCAGAGTCCACGTTGATATGATGCATTATCAGAGTTTCTGGTTTGATACAGCTTTGGTGCTGAAGCGTGAGACATCCTTCATCAGAACTTGGCTAGTTTAGATCTGTTATTCTTCCATATCAGAGCTTCGCTTGATTAGAACTTCACTTTGAACTCGCTTTGCTTAGATCTTGTGAGCTTCGCTTGATTAGAACTTCGCTTTGCTTGGATCTTGTGAGATTCGCTTGATTAGAACTTCGCTTAGATTGGATCTTGTGATACTACTATATCAGAACTTCTTTACATTAGAACTTCTCTACATATCACAAAAGATGAATTAAGAAGCATCAAGTTCTAAATAATATAGTGTTCGTTATCATCAAAACTATTAGGAATGTAGAATCAATTCTTGTTCTAATAGTAGACTCTTTCCGTTTGGTTTCGTCTTGTTGGCCAAGTACACAGCCCATGGAGTCTTCCAGGATGGTGAGGTAGATAATCAGTGGTCTTCCTTCCACTGGAGGTGATAAAATCGGAGGGTTCAACAGGTATTCCTTAATACTCTCGAAGGCGGTTTATCAATCTTCTGTCCAAACACAGTCCTGATTCTTTTTATGTAATTTGAAAATCGGCGCACGTGCCGCGGTCATGAGGAATATGAATATGGAGATGTAGTTTAAACGTCCTAGGAATCCTCTGACTTATTTTTCAGTTTTCGGAGAAGGCATTTCTCGAATGGCCTTGACCTTGTTAGGATCAACCTCAATTCCTTTCTGGCTGACGATGAACCCTAAAAGTTTTCCCGAACAGACACCAAAGGTGCATTTGTTGGGATTCAAGCGGAGTTTGTAATTTCTCAACCGCTCAAATAGCTTTGACAGATGGGTCACATGCTCATCTTCTGTCTTAGATTTGGCAATCATATCATCGACATATACCTCGATCTCTTTGAGTATCATGTCATGAAAAAGAGTAGTCATGGCCCTTTGATAGGTTGCCCCGACGTTCTTCAAACCGAACGGGATTACCTTGTAACAAAAGGTACCCCAGGGGGTAATGAACGAAGTTTTCTCCATGTCTTTCGTTGCCATTTTTATCTGGTTATAGCCCGAGAATCCATCCATGAAGGAGAAAATTTTGAACTTTGCTGTACTTTCAACCAGCATGTCAATGTGTGGTAAAGGAAAGTTGTCTTTTGGACTAGCCTTGTTTAGATCCCTATAGTCTACACACATTCTGACCTTTCCGTCCTTTTTCGGAAGAGGTACGATGTTGGCTAACCATTGAGGATATTCAGACGTAGCGAGGAAACCCGCGTCAATCTATTTCTGTACTTCCTCTTTGATTTTGATGGCCATGTCCAGGTGAGTCCATCTCAACCTCTGTTTTACCGGCGAACATTCCGATCTCAACGGTAAATGATGTTCCACGATACTGGTATCCAACCCTGGCATATCTTGATAGGGCCAAGCGAATACATCGAGGAATTCTTTGAGAAGCTTTATCAAACCCTCTCTGGCAGTTAGACTGAGCAGTGCCCCAATCTTGATTTCTTTTCTCTCTTTTTCTGAACCTAAGTTTACCGTTTCCAACGGCTCTTTATGAGGTTCAATGGACCTTTCCTCCTGTCTGAGTAATCGGGAGATCTCTTCTGGAATTTCCTCGTCATTTTCTTCTTCAGCCTCAACTACCAGGAACTCAAAGTTGGGAGAAGGCATCGGATCGTATGTTTCAACGGGGTTTAAAACAAGCAATCTGCATGACGGTATGATTTATTTTTAGAAGAGATAGAGAGAATGCAAGAGTGTGTAAAGTGTATTTTCTGAAAAACTGCTTGTTTTTATTATTGAGTTGTTTTTTTTTAGGATTACCATTTTCTGAAAAAAAAAAGAACAGAGAAAACAACAATTAATGCGGAAATTACAGAACGATGTTATTTTATTAATGAACAAGTCGATTCTTGAAACTACAGCCCTATAAAACAAAACTCTGTCGCTTTGGGCAAAGCGAAGAGGGAAAATTACAGAAAGCGAGCCCTATCAACACATCCGTTTCACCTGGACAGGGTGAAAGGTTAAAGACAGCAATTACTTTAACTTATGAACAATCTTCGAAACATCGACAACAACCTATCAGCGGCGAACTCCTCGGTGAATCATAAAGTATGGCACCTTCCTTGATTTGTCTTCAGAAATAACATTGATTTCTGGTGGAGCAGGATCATTGGAATCTGTCTCTCAGGCAGAGTTGTCGTAGGAGGATTCCTCTGTTGCATTTTGCATAGAATTTGTACTCTCAGCTGTATCTCCCCATCCAGTTGGCTGGATGTCTTCGAACCTGATACAAGAGCTTTCGGGAGCAGTGTACTTGACCATATAGTCGTATTTCCCACTTGGTTGTCCCAGGGTGTCCCACACTTCTTTGGAACTGGATGAGTCATCCTTCTCGATAACGTTGACCTCTGGAAAAGCATAGTTGATGAATTCAAGTCCTGCAAACGTTGCAAATTCATCGTCGTACTGGACGTTTTCTAAATGACCTGATTGTTGATCCCATGACATGGTGGGGGCGCAGGTATTCTTTTCAATGATGCTCAGCTAATTTTCATTGTTCGGCTGATTTCCTTGCCCCAAGTCTCCTGTATACGGCTGCCACATTGACAGGCCATCCATCGGGCCATAATAGTTGTGGTCAAAGATGTTTTTCATCAGAGTGTCCTCCTATAATGAGTTTGGTGGAGCACGGCATCCTTCCGGATCACAATCTCCGTATATCATTTCGACATCTGACCTGGGTATAAATCTCGGACTTTGTGTAGGAAAGCAAAAGGGCGTAGGCACCTCTTCCTGAGACGTATATCTGTCCTTGTTAAGATATGACTCCCATTCTTCGTCCATATCAGAGGGATCATCTTTATTGATGGTATGCACTTCTTAAGGCACTGGGTGAAAGAAACCTCCACTGTGGAAGAAGTCTTGAATGGGATGAAGACTTTCATTGCTGGTAGTAGCTGTCTGGGTACAGGTTGTAGAAAAACCAAGACCCTTCCTTGTTTTATTGTCAGTAGGAATGACTAGTTGTCCCCATCCTGTTGTATTGGTACTCTGGACCGCTTTGATAACATCTTTGTGTGAGGAAATGGAAGTTCCCTCTTCGGATTGATTGTCCTTGCTCACCGATAGTGCTTGGAACTGAGTTCCAATTACCTCCTCAGGTTCTACACCAGTAGATGATGATAAGTTACTCACGAGCAAGGCTTGTTATCCATAAACCGTGACAAGTTGGCCGTTCTGGACGAACTTTAGCTTTTGGTGAAGGGTCGAAGTGACCACCCCAGCCTGATGTATCCAAGGTCTTCCTAATAAACAACTGTATGTTGCCCGGATATCCATGACCTGGAAAGCGACTTGGAAAGTGTGAGTACCAATAGTTATGGGAAGGTCGACTTCGCCGATAACCATTTTTCTGGACCCGTCAAATGCTTTGACAATGACCTCACTGGTTCTCATCGGGGGTCCTTTGAAGGATAATTGCAACAAGGTGGACTTTGGCAAAACATTCAGGGCTGACCCTGTGTTTACCAGTACGCTGGCTAAAGCATCGCCCTGGCAGCTGGCCGTGATATTGAGCGCCATTTTATGACGGCGACCCTCTTAAGGTAATTCCTCATCACTAAATCCCAAGTTATTGCAGAAAGTGATGTTAAAGACAATGCTATCGAACTGTCTGATTGTTACATCCTGTTCTACAAAGGCTTGCTCCAAGACTTTCTGTAGAGCCTCCCTGTGCGCTTCTGAACTGAGTAAAAGTGACAACACAGAGATCTTTGAAGGAGTTTGTAATAGCTGATCAACAATGTTGAATTCACTCCTTTGGATGAGCTTCAGCATCTCAACGTTATTTTTCGAAAGGTCGGGATTGCTGGATTGACCGACTGGTGGATTGGGAACTTCTGTCTGAGGTTCCTTTTCTTTGTTAAGTTCTCCAACTCCTCGGTTGAAGATTCGACCACTCCGTGTTACTCGAATGATGTCTGCAATATTCACGACGGAGGGTAATGGAATTTCCTTTCGATTCTCTACTGTTGTCGGGCCGTATTTGTAATGGATAGCCTTAGTTGATTCATACGGTAATGGTCCTGGTAGATAGATAACTATGGGAGCCTTCTGATTTTTCCGACCATTGTAAGCAATTTCGATCCGTTCCTGGTTGGGAACTCTCGATTCGTCAAGTAGAGGGATGATGGTACAAACATCCCTAGCCTTTTGATGATCAGAGATTACGACAACATCCTCAATTTGATCAGCGAGGTAGTCCGACGCCCAGTTGATTGGTCCGGAACCCGGATATGGGCGAATCTCTCTACGATCCACCTAACCCTGAAGAGCTGCTCGCACAAGGTAACATCCTTGGTCACTTTTCGAACAGACTCTACAATGTTCATAGTTGCGTGGTGACACCTGGCCACGCCCGCTTTGAATACAATGTAACCTCACTAGGTCAGTTTCCACAGATCGAATGTCCCGACTTTGATGCCGAGTAGGGTTCCTGTTGGTAATACTAATTTGCTGGGTGTCTTCATCCACATAGATTGGAAGCCACCAGTGGTTCAACAAGTGCTGAAGGGTTTCCTGGACAAGGGCACAACCTTGATCATTTTCGCAACCCGCCATACAGGTCTAATAATCATGTCATACCAGGAACCCGAGCCGGACTTGTTTAGCATGTAACTCCACCAGGCTAGTATTCATCAAGCGAATATCAAATAATTGAATCATGTTGATCTAATAGGGATTCCTATCATGGTAGTCCTAGATCCATCCAAGATCCATCTGACGCTGGAGGGCCTCTTGTACAAAAGAGCATCCCTGTTTGTTTACCGAGCAAGTCAGACAGGAACTGTAATCGTGTTGCGGCAGATTATGATACTGGCTTTGCCTGGAGTGTATCGCCACCAAGTTGACATTCATTGCACGGATGTCGTGGTTCTGAATGATGTTAGAATTTGTGTAAACCATGTTAACTCTACGAACTCGGTGCTCTTGGATCCATCTGAGATCCATCTGTTCCTGTAGAGCTTATTGCACCATAGAACATCCTTGATTGCTTTTAGAGCAGATATCACACTGGTGATAGTTATGAGGTGGCACATGGCCATATCCACTTTGTCTGCAATGCATGTTGACCAGATTGGTCCTTAACAAGAGTACATCATGAATTTGATAGACGTTGTTAGTCTCTCCCTCTATCAAATTGACTGTAGCCTTCTCGTGTTGAGGCAGCGGGTTCGTGAGAACATTCGGATTCGTATCTTTAAAAGATAAGACCCCGCTCCTAACAAGCTTTTATACATCGAATTTGAAATTGAGACAGTTCTCTATGTTATGCCCTGGTCCTCCTTAATGGTAAGGGCAAGTCTGATCCACCTTAAACCAAAAAGGCGAATTTTCTAGTACTGTAAGAGGGGACTTAGTCTGGACATACCCCTTAGTCAATAGTAACGGAAATAGTTCTGCGTACAATACGGGTATAGGATCAAATCCAGGTGGCCGCGTTGTACGGTTGTTAATGTATGGAGGACGAGCCTGCTGAAGAGGCTGTTGACTCCTTTCCTGATTAGGTTGGCTTTGTGCAACCCGAGGTTGATATGTAGAAATAGGCGCAGGATTGATAGCAGGAGTCACAGCCGCTACTGGCTGATAACGTAGCCTTTGCTTTCCGAGAGAGATATTCCCAATATCTTGCTCTTTTTTCTTAGGGAGAGCCGAACGTATCGCTTTGTACTACTTGATGATCCAGTGTCTTTGACTAGACATCCTTCTCAGACGGCTTCCTCAAGACGAACTCCCATACCGACCATCTCGATGAAGTCATTGGGCGCACTGGCAACCATTCTGTCGTAATAAAATGAGCTTAAGGTCTTTAAGAAGATCTTTGTCATCTCTTTTTCCTCAAGAGGTGGACAAATTTGTGCGGCAATTTCACGCTCTTTGTCCTTTTGTGACATTGATCTGAGTTGATCTCTGTCGGGTGCCATGTCCAGATTGTATTTATATTGTTGGACGAAGGCAGTGATAAGATCTCTAAGAGTGCTAATCGTAGCACGGTTTAAACCCATGAACCATTTTAGGGCGGGACCGGTTAAACTATCCTGAAAGTAGTGAATCAGTATATCCTGATTCTCTGTTTGAGCTGACATTCGCCGAGCGTACATCACCAAGTGACTCTGAGGGCAAGAGTTACCCTTGTACTTTTCAAAGTCGGGCACCTGGAATTTGTGCGGGACTTTCACATTAGGGACCAAACAGAGGTCCGCAGCGTTCTTTCCAAATAAATCCCGACCACGAAGGGCCTGCAGTTCTTTCTGCATTCCCAGGAACTGTTCCTGGAACTCATTCATTCTTTCGAACATGTTGTCGTTTCCACCAGAAGGTATCTGTGGAATCCGTCCTTTCGGGATAGTGTGCACCACGGGTGGTGGTATAGTCATTATGGCCAAGACTCTCGGTGCCTCCTGAAGTTTGTAACCTTCAGGAGTTGCTGTCATGCCCCTGGCATCTTCGCTTTCCCTAAGTTTGTAACCTTCAGGCCCAGCGGTTCCTGCTGCGGTTCCTGGATCCTCATTGACCGGTGAAACATATCCTTCAGGGATATAGTTAAGTGGCATGCCCCAGGGACGATCTTTTGGCATTTTGTACCTAGGATCGGACTTCTCCACTATAGGCGTTGAGGTGATCTCCGAGATCACAGTCCTTTGTAGCTGAGCTTCTGCCATGGCTTGCATGTAGTTATGAAGCTTTCTCATATCCTCTCTCATAGTGTCGATCGCTTATCTCAACTCTCTATTCTCTTCCTCGAGATCATCCATCTTTTTCTGACGATTGGCCCGAGTATTGTACGAATGAGACAGTTTGACTCTAGAACCGAGACACAAACGTGATATTCGTAGGTAAGAATAATATGTGACGTGAGAATGATGAATCCAATGATTATATTAATTGTTTTTTTTTTGTTTAATCAAAATAAACTTCGACAATTAGATTGCAAATATCAAACATTGGGGAAACCCCGTTTTATTGAATTCAAAGGATTGCGAAAATAGAAATACAGTAGATTACAAGGTACGAAAATAGTAACCTAAGCTAAGGGGTCCCGAGTCTTCTCTGGGGAGAAACCGGGTGCTGATTCTGGTACTTTCCTTTTCTTGGACCGGGGCTCTTGGGCCATTGTCGGGTTGTCATTCCTTTGCCAAGTGAAAGGAACGAGCAAATTCCTTTGGTCATCCTGATTATCCACAGTATGTTGCTCCAAAATCTCAATCAGAGCATCCTTATCTTTTAGCAGTCGCTGTATTTTGGTACACTCTACATTGAGGGTGCGGTACTTGTTCTTCCAAGATCTCCTCTTCTGTTGAACTTTATTGAGAGTAACCTGAAGTTTTTCCGTTTCAGTCATGAAGTACATGACAGATTCCCTCGGCGGAAGAACTCCGTGACGAGGATAAGGCATCTTTAGCTTGAGAACTCTAGTTTGTACCCAGTGGAGATAAGGCTGCACCGAGACACAATCCGGTTTTCCTAGAGACTCTCGTCATTTCTTATGAACATGTTTCCAAGCGTGCATTATTTCCATATTTAGTGCCCTATCATTTTCTCCTTCTTTGAAGAAAAGACCTTCCAGATGAGCATTACGCGGGACATGCCTCATCGGGTATCCAAATTGACGACGAACCAATACTGGATGGTAGTTGATTCCTCCCTTAGTTCCTATGAGGGGTACGTTGGGGAAGTTTCCACAACAATCAATGATCCTGATCCCGTCATAAATCCTATTGTACCAATCTATATCATAGTTGGTAAGAGACGTGATTTTCTGCGACCAACGTAAGGCACTCTTATGATCCCAAAAAGCGACAGACTTAGGCAAATCAGAGATAAACCATTTATATAGCAGGGGTACACAGCACGTGATCATTCCTCCACTGTATAAATTCCTTAAGTGTACAGAACGATACGCATCTGCGAGCAAAGTCGGCACATGGTTTCCAATGAGAAAAACCTTAATGGCATTGATATCGACGAAGCTATTAATGTTGGGAAACAGAAATAACCCGTAGGTGAGTAAGACAAAGATGCTTTCAAAAGCAGTCATGTTCCCTATACTATCAAAGTACAGAGCCTTCTTTGTCAGGAACTGGGCTGGCAAACCTGGGAGCCCACCCTTGGTGGTCATGTGAGTCTTGATTTCTGACTCATCCAAATAGATTGCTCTTGCAATGGTCTGATCCTTTGGAATTTATTCCAGTCCAGAAAATGGAGCTCGATCAGTAATGTGTAGATCGGTTAGGTGAGAATACTCCTCCAGTGTTGGTGCGAGCTGGTAATCCGGGAAAGTGAAACAGTGATAGACCGAATAGTAAAACTGAATGAGTGCCTCCATGATTCCTTCAATCACATGGACAAAATAAAAGAGGTAGCAGACCTCCGTACTTGGCTCTGAAAGCTTCAGGGTTAGTGATCATCCTCGCTAATCCTCTCAAATCTTCTAGTTTTGGAACCCTGAAGGTATACTTATGAGTTCTCCTTCTACCAAAATCCATGAGCGCAATCTTTTTCTCTGATATTTGCAATCATTGTCTTAGTTTAATTTGAAAAAGAGAGACTAGAAGAGAAGTTTTTCTTTGATGTAATGTTTTTTAGATGAATGCATGAGTGCAGCACATAAAAACATAGAAAAAACATGGGGTCAAAGGGTCAGTGTCATGAAGTCAAGGCTCTACCCCCCTGTCGCGGTGAAAATTGGATACCATAGTTATTTGTTAACTAGGATCACATTTATTTTATGTCACCACCGTCTTTGATTTTATCCAAGGGAAGGGAGAAAGACCGAATACCCACAATGCAATGCAAATGTACTAAGATTCTAAGTTCGGGGGTTGGTTATACCTAGGGAAGGTGCTAGCATCCTAGATATCTGTAGTACTCTACAGGAACCTCTTGATTCATTTTATGTTATTTGTTATCTATTTTGCTAAGGGTTTAAGGGTAGGTGATTTATTATTATTATTCCTAAGTGTGCACGACAAGATATCCCATCTTGTGCCTACATATCCTGTCAGGAGGGAATCAGAGCACATGTAGTTCCTCATTAAGGACACTAAAATTGTTTTAAAGGGTTAGGAGAGAAGATGAGTCATCATCTTAAGAAAACCACCACAGTTTTTTGAAAATATTTGTATTTTGTGGGGTATGGGATTGTATGTCCCTTCTTTGAGATGATTAACATCTAATTCTCTTGTGTGGAGAATTAGGTGGGCTAAAATTTGATTAAAGAAATCAAAGTTGAAGGGGGACTAACCTAGGTAATCTATCCTAAGTTATCTAATAGAGTTATCTTAAGGGTGTCGAGTATGAAATGCAAATGGTTATGCACCATGCACAATAACATGGTTATCATGCATGGGATTTTCCCTTGCATATTAATGCAATCGATTATTATATTAGGCTAGAGTGCTAGCAAAGTAGTGCTAGTCTCGTGTCTAGTGACCAAAAGGTTGAATGCGATGCCTAAAGGCAATCGACTTACATGGGTAGAAAATGGGCTCGACGTTGGATCGAAGGTTTTACTTTCATTTGAAAAAGGTTTAAAGTACAAAAGCAATGCATACATCATACATAATAAACAAAAGCAATAGCAAAGCATAGTAACGAACAAGACTAAACCTATTCCACACAAGCGTACGACTAAGCGCTAAGGATTCTAACGGGGAACGATTTATTGGGAAAAGAATTGATAATTTTAGAGGGAGAATTATGAAAGTGTTTATTATTATTTTTATTTTTTAAGAGTTATTATATTAAAAAGTTATTATTAATTTAAAGAGAAAAAGGAAAAAAAGTTAAAGGTTTTTATCTTAATAACAAGAAAGGATTAATTTTAATATTTTAATAAAAAAGTTTTTATTATTTTTAAATACAAGAAGGGTTTTACTAAAAAAGAAGTTTTAAAAAAAAGTTATAATTAAGTTTTAAGAAGAAAAGTCCTTTATTAAAAAGATCTATACAAAATTATTCTCTTTTTTTAAACATGGTTATTTTAATAAGGAAGAAAAGAAGTTTTATCAAATTAATAAAATAAGGATTAGTGGTGTTTTATATGTAAAAAAAAACAAAAAAAACTAAATTTACTAATAAATTAATTTATAAAAAACTCTAGTTAAATATTTAGGGATTATGGTTATTTTAAAAAGAAAGAAAAATAAGATATTCAAAACGGAGGGATACGGTGTGTAAAAGGGAAGAGAGGGTCCACAATAGACCCTCAGATTATACTCGTTGGATGTGATTGTGCAAGATCTAACGCACGCCATGGAGAGAGTGCACAGTGATGATGTGTGTGTGCGTGTACATGATCATCCGTGAAATTAAAAGAAAAAGAAAAATGATGGAAGCACTCTCTCCTCTCTCTCCGACTCTCATCGTTCAGACTCTCTTTTCTCTCAAAAGAGATAGGGTTTGAAACCCTAAATCTCTTCGTCGCTACCCTCTTGTTCTCACTCTCCACTCTCTCATCATCTCCTCTCTCGATTAACAGCACAAACAAATAAACCCCACCCCACGATTCCCCCGTCCCCATTTTCATTATGGTTCAGATTTACATATTACAATAAAATTAGAGCATGAACAAAAAAGAAATGACGAGGGCTGCAATCGGTTGAAGGCGATGGAAACGCGGCCAAGATGTCAGAGGATGCCGTTCCAAGATAAGTCCTTTTCTCCTCTTCTTGTGTGTGTTCTTTTAATTTTTATGCGTGTGAGGTGATGCTCCACTTTGTGTCCTTCCTGTGGATTTTGATGCTGTTATTTTTCTTCCCTTAATTCGTTGTTAATCTTCCTGCTTCTGTAGATCTCCTATGCGCGAATCTTTCCTCTGTCTGTTGCTATGTGTGGTGTTTGTGTATTGGTCCCTGCTCTGTTGTGTGAAAAAAAGAAGCGTGTATTTTCTCTGTATTGTGGTGTATGTGAATCTGGGTATTACGGTTTTGATAAATTTGTGGTGTATGTTGATAAGTGATTTTTGGTTTGTGGTTTTATATGAGTTGGCTCTCTGGTTTAGGTATAATGAACTGGTTTTCTTTGATAGATTTTGGTGAATGGTTGTCTTGGTGTAGTGATTGCTTATAATCGATTAATGGTTTGTGTGACTGGTAAGAAAATTGGCTGGGTGTATTTGATGTTTTCTTGATTGGTTCTGATGACTGGTTTGGAATTTTGGTATGTGTTTGGTGTAGACGTGAATTGAATTCCTTGACATTATTCTACAGCTTTTTATATACACCTATTAAATTGAATGTGCCGTTGATTCTGATTTTATTCCAATTGATTGATTGCTTGGCTGATTCTTTTTATAATTGATGCTGCAAGTTTGGATCAAAATATACCATTTTAATTTATGAGATATGCTGCTTGATTCTTTGTATTGATACCATGATAAATGCCTTCCATCTTTAGGTAAATATGTCCGTGGGATTGTTTGGGGAATGGTTTTGAATTGTGTTTGAAAACTTTCCACTTTCAACTGATTATTGTCTTAGACATGGTTGATTATTTTTGGAAGGTTGTGATGATGTTGAAGACGTGTTTGATAACTTTGAAAAGGGATGTGTGGTCTTGTCTTGATTATTTTCTAGAGGATTCACACTTCGGTAGGATTATGTTTGGGATAGCTGATTGCATTTAATTGTCCAGCTGTGAATTTGAGATCTTTTACTGATTGTTCATTAAAGCCTACTTGGTTGGATTACGATATTGAGAAGTTGAGTTTTGAGATGTTTGGTCTTTCTTAACGTCATCTTCGTTGTCCTTTGCAGTATTTTTTCCAACCTTTGGGAAAATCCTCTACTTCCAAAATTCTAGTATGGTGTATCTTCATCTGGTGCAGTTTCACGCGCAGGTCCGGTTAGATACTTGTTGACAACAATCATGGGATACACACAAACCATTTCTTGGAAAGTTGTTGTTGAGATTTGGAATCATGTTTTCCGCATAACTGAGTAACTAGGATTAGTAGCGTGAAGCTGCCAACTTTGCCAGGAAATTGCAGCACCCTTCTCTATCTCCTTCTGTCGGTTTCAATTTCAACAAAAGAGTCGAAGTTATCCCCTCAACAAAATTGGCGGACACACAATTTGTTGAGTCATTAAGTCCAAACAATGTCGAGAATGGCTTTGTGAGGTCCTTGTAGATTTTATCTTCGGCTTGCAAGTTTTTTCTTATAATGTTCCGATGACGGCTGAAACATATATGTTTTGAAATAACACGATTCCTTGTTATTATTTTTATGCAGAACAAATGCTTGTACGAATGAGCTTGGGGAAGTCGTTGTAAACATGTTGGTCTGCCGCGTATTATTAACTTCTGTATCCTTGCCGAGCCTGCGGAAGAAGTATGCCGGAGGAATAACTAGAACTTCCGTCCATGGCGACAATAGCTGGAGTTTCACAAATAGTATTCGTAAAGGCGTCTAAAGAACTATTACACTCCATGACTCAGGGAGTTCAGCACGACGATTGCTCCCTGCCGAAAAACAGCCGAATCTACCATGGTTTTGTATCTGCATATCACTTGCAGAAACAACTATAGTGTAATGATCCATGGACTCAGGGAAAGGGCGCTTAGTAAAGGGAAGTTCTATTGCAAAATACTTTTCCCTGCTTGTTGGCATCCTCCATGTTATGCAATGGTTAATCAGTGCCAAATAAATAATAGTTTCCTTTCCATAAAAATTAGACAACAACTCGTAATCATACCGGATTAAATTTTAGTTCATGATTTGTGCTTTGTATACTCTGTACACCTTAGGATTTTGAAGTGGTGTGAATTCTTTGACTTTGTTCAAGTTATGTTGAATTTGGTTTACAAATTTGTAATTTAATGTGTGGTATTTGACGTTGTAATTGGTTTCAGTTTGACTTTTCTGCCATTTGAAGTATAATTCAACATCGGATGATATTTGCGTAAAATGTGCATGACAAAAAAAATAGTTTGAGTTTAAGCTTCCAATATTGAGTAGGTCGTTATGGGTCTTTGTAGGCTCTACACTCTATGTAACTTATTTTTTAAACTTTGTGTATCTCTGGACTTTTGCACTTATAGATCAAGGAGTCCTTGGGCCTTGTATACTTCTTGTTTATTTTGGTTCGACTAAATTTGAAACCTTGCATTAACCACATGACGCTTCCAACGACTCTTCTTGCCTGAGGCTTTTGGATGGAAGTGACCTTGTAGTCTTCAATGGATAAGAATGTGAGCTTTTGGTAAACTGAAACCCATTAACTTATACCTTATGAATTTCAAAATTTGAAACTTTTGTATAATTGTGATCTTGCGAACTTTTGTACGTTTGGGTTTTGAATGAAATAAAATTTGAGACTTTGAAATTGCAATGTGGTATTATCAAAGTTTGAAATAACTTTTGCATATTAAACCAAACATCCAGCCGTGTTGCTTAACCCAAAGCATAAATGGAAGCCATTTCGAAACTCTGTATGTTTTGCATTACTTCCAAAGGATAATTGATGGAGTGGTCTTTAGATGACTTGCATATCCTTGAAGCAATTTGAACCATATGTGAACTAGAAACAACAAGAATGATGTAGGAACTTCAGACTTGAACTTGTAAGTTTGTGATACAAAGGGCTTGAAATTACATCTTGGAATTCATACTTCTAATTACCTCTAAAGTGAAATTTCCTAGATGGACCATTATTTAAAATATAGAACACGCACATATCTCAAATCTTGAGGATCCGATAGAGGGGAAGATGTCATCTTGTGATATAATTTGCTACACAACCAGTGGCCAGTCTTAGGGTACCAAATTCCATATCGGAGGGTATAAGGACTTAATCTTTGTGGGGAGGCTTCTGAGAAATCTGAGGAAAAAAGAGGTTTGGTAGTGATTTAGGGATCAGAGGATAGAGGGGCACAATGTCACAGGAATCCACACACACTTGTCAGGACCAGAGAACCTTCACAAACGTACACACAACACAGCCTTCACGGCCTTGAGTCTTCTGCAACAGCACCTGTGTTCACAAATGAGACAAGCGCACAAACTAGATAAAGCGGTTAGTTATGCACAAATGATCTAATATTCTATGCAAAAAAGCGAAGCGGGGATCTTAGGGTCAAAAATTAGGGTGCGACACCCACCTAAAGGTTTATGCTAGTGATTTTTGTACCTGTCTCTCAAAATCATTAGTTCTTGTCGAGAAAACACCAGCGGGCCGGGAACCGTGCCAGGTGATGTTTTTCGAAGAACCATCAGAAGAGGGTGGTATCACGTGACAACCATTTCCAATAGTTTCTGCACCACTAAAAGAGGTTTTTCCAAGGTGTATACTCAATCTTTCCACATACGGCATCACACGCATTCCCATTAGCAGAAAAATAAACACAGATATCAATTAGGAAAAGAAGTATATATATTTGTCCTAAAGTCCTAGACTTTAAAGAGCTATGAATCCTATGTTCCTGACAAAAATGGCTCCCCGGCGGAGTCGCCATTCTGTGGTATCTTCCCAACTTTAAAGGTTTTTGACCTAAGATCCTAGTGAAGTAAAAAAGGTCCTATCCTAGTGAAATTCCCATAGAAAGAAAGAAAAAAAAAAGAGCCCCATGGTGGGCGCCACTTTTATGTGGCATTTTTTAAAGTTTCTTCTTAAGAGATGGGAAGAGAACAAGATCTCGTGGTCCCCAATGAAGTCGCCATTTTTTCTGTAGCTCGAATTTTTGGACGTGGTTGCGAAGCACTATTGCTTTTGGGGTACTACAGTTCGATTCATTTTTTATCCTATTGAAGCTGATGAAGGAAGGGAAATAGATGTCTCCAATTAACCCTGTTTGCATACTGAGTTTAAACAAATGACTGCTGGTTTACAGCTGCTATTGAGATTGTGGGTCTCTCTTATGTTATTTTGTTAAAATAGTGCCTGGGCGATTGGTGGGAGTTTAAGACTGATGCTTTTAGATTGATATGTGAAGGTATGGGATTTGGGACTTTAGATTAGTGTGCTCGCTAAGATTTATCTTTCAATCTTATGCCTACGTATTCCTGTTTACCGAAACAGGGAAATCAGAGTGATCGTAGTTCCTCCTATTCTATGGGAGAAAATGGTGTTTTGGTGTCTTGTTCAAAGCCCAAGACGTGAAGCTGAAAAGGTGGTTTATATCTTGTTCAAACCCCAAGATGTGAAGCTGAAGGGGAGTTTTCTTTAGAGAGAATTTGTCATCTCTAAAGGGGGTCTGTTTGTCACAACTGTTGGGTGACTGACTATAAAGGAGGATTACTTTAACTGGGATATGTGAATCCTAGCAATGCCATAATTTCATTTATAGGGGGTTTTAACCTGAAGGAGAAGACTTTAACTCAGTGTAGAGGAATGCTATCTGTCCTTAGGAATTTCTCATGCTAAAAGAGGGACAGTGGCGTGGATGTAAATAATCCAGAGGCTTTCCGCTTACAGCGATTAGATGAAAGGAGTTATTGATGTTTGTATCCTGTGAATGAGGCACAGTTTTGATGCTAAAAGGTTGATTGACTCAACCGGGGTTTTTCTTATACAAAGCCTAAGAGGAGGTTATTGGCCCAACAAGAGGGTGTTTTTATGTGTCTCGTACGAAGCCCGAGAAAGAGGCTAAAAGGGTTTGACTCAACAAGAGAGTGCTTTTAGATGTGTCTTGTACGAAGCCAAGACGGAGGCTAAAAGGATTATCGACTCAATAAGAGAGTCTTTTATACTCACCAAGAGAGTGATTTTGTATCTCGTACGAAGCCCGAGATGGAGGCTAAAAGTATTATTGACTCAACAAGAGAGTCTTTTTGTATCTCGTACAAAGCCCGAGATAGATGCTAAAAGGAGTGTTGTTTCAGTTGAATGACAGGTCCAGTAGGTTGGTTAAACGAGAAAATCAGTTCTTATAAAGAGACTGATTAAAGGTAAGGCTATGCTTTGGGATTGATCAGGGGATCAGGGTTGTTTCCTGTTCTTTATGGAAACGGGGAATCCAGAGGGTATTGGAGACTGTCCGAGTCTACTGGTGTTTTTCCCTACTTGAGAATGCTTTCGGGGCTTAAGGAGATTAGACTGTCCAAGTCTAGAGTTTTATCTTTTGTACTATGCTTAAAGAAATAGTAGTAGTACGTTCACGGTAGAATGATCTAGACTCTTTGAAAGACTGTTCTATTAAGATGACTAATTTCTGTTCCTATACCTTTAGGAGGTCGTCGGGACAATTTGTACGAAGCCCAAGAGGAGGCTGCAAACTTTTAAGAAGTCGAGGGACAATTTGTACGAAGCCCAAGAGGAGGCTCTCTTCCCGAAGGAAGAATCCTTATACGAAGCCTAAGAGGAGGCTGTGAATACTTCTAAGAAGCCGTAGGATCCTTGTACAATGCCCAAGAGGAGGCAGGAATGCTTTTAGGAAGCCTGTGGGTCCCCAAACCCCGAGAAATTCAAGACAGGCTATTCACAGAGAATAGATCAAGCTAGGAAAGTCCATGAATTTGGAAGAAACTCAAGAGATGCCATTCACGGAGAAAAGATCATCTCTGGGGAATAGAGTTTCTTTGACAATGTCTAAGGGTGACAGTCTGAGAAAGGGTTCACCGAGAATGCTGCCTTTCACGTCTCCATATTGTTTAACCCCAAGAGGAGGAAAGACTGTATCTGGTAATCTTATGGGGATCTAGTTTTGACTGTATTTAAGAGTGACCAACAGGGCTTAGTGCTAGATGTAGTTGCCAAGGAAACTCTAAATATATATACTAGTATTACACAGTTGATATGAGTTTATGAAAGAAGACTTACAGTGAAACAGCCCCACAATACAGTTTATATGTATATGAAAGCGGATAAAGAAATCATATAAACACTTACTCGGTTGTAGAGCTTCCATGCTGTTTGGTTAGGTGTTCAACAAAGAAAGATTGAAAACAATAGTATATTCAAAATTAAAGGAGAAAGTATTTTGAAATGATGTTGGGGCTTACAGCTCAAGGAGAGGCCCAAGGTTTATCAGTGATCGCACTGTCGTTTTGTACAGAGGGACTTATACAAGTGATTGAGGCCCAAGAAAGGTTTTCTGTACAAGGGGATGGGTCTTACACTCTCTCAAGAGGCCCAAGTGTTTAAAGAAAATGAATGGGGCTTACAACACGAGGGTAGGCCCAGATGATTGATTTTTTTATTGGCGATCGCGCCGAGGTTTTCTTTTAACGTAGGGGGACTTATACAATGTCTGAGGCCCAAAAAGTTTTGGTTAAAAGGGGATTGGGTCTTACACTCTAATAGAGGCCCAAAATATTTATTTTTTTACAAGTGGTGGGGCTTACAGCTCAAGGAGAGGCCCAGGGTCATTTGTTTGAAAATGGCGATCGCGCCGAGATTTTTGAAAACGCGGTGGGTCTTATACAATGCATTGAGGCCCAAAATGGTTTGGTTTTCAAATGGGCTTGGGTCTTACACTCTAATAGAGGCCAAACAAATTTTGAATGGGTCTTATAGCTCGAGGAGAGGCCCAAGGTTTGTTTTTCAACGGACGATGATCGCGTCGAACTTTTTGAAATACAACGGGACTTATACAATAAGTGAGGCCCAAAATAGGTTTGTATTTACAAAGGATTGGGTCTTACACTCTATTAGAGGCCCAAAGTGTTATTAAAAGGTTTGATGAGGGTTGAATTAATCAAAACCCTAATTTGTTTCCAAAATGTATTTTAATTGAATAAAAAATTCAATTAAAATGATCAAAATTGTTTAACATGTGGAAAACAAATTGTGATCTTGGATTTATGTTTCAAAAATCATGTTTTGACCTACAAAATGATTAGAAGTCATTAAAATTTGCAAAATCAAGAAGCAAAAAATATTTTAAATGTCAAAACAATTAAAATATTAATTCTTTGCAAAAATATCAATTATATGAAATAAATAATATTTTTGGGATTTTTTGGTAAAATAAAATATTTTAACATTTTTGTGAATTATTAAAAAAAGAATCAACTCAAAATCATTAAAACTCAAAGAGAAATTAATTTTTGAATCAATTAAATAAAATCACAAAATTCAAATATTTGAATTTTCAAAAAGGGCGCCAAGAACAATGGCAAGAACACGTGCTACCCTCTGTTTCGGCAGATTTGTGTTTTCTATCCAATCTCACTGAGTACTTGATTATATCATGCAATCTACATATCAATCTACTCGTTTCAACCTCACGATCATGTCTATGGTCTTTAATTTCATTTATTTTAAGCATGGAATAAGAAATCAAAGAGAAACCTCAAGAACCCTAAATTCTGCATGAAGGTTCAGAAATTCCATACACGATTCAAACAATGCAATTGATTGAGGGAAAACACTCCATGCATGATTTACTACGCCAAACAAGGGAAAAGAGGGCGCTTTTCTTGGCCTATGACAGCGCTTAAAAGCGTTGTCTAAGCCAGCGCTGTCGTAGCTAAAGACAGCGCTTTTTTATTTATGAAAAAGCACTCTCTAAAAGTGGACTTTAGACAGCGCTTTTAAAAACGCTGTCTAAAGTATACGTTTAAAATTAAAATTTTTTTTTTTAACTTTAGAAAGCGCCTTTTCCTTCAAAAGCGCTCTCTAAAGGTGGTTTTAGACAGCGCTTTTGAAAGCGCTGTCTAATGTATACGTATAATGAATTTTTTTATACCTTTAGAGAGCGCTTTTTACTTAAAAGCGCTCTCTAAAGGTGGACTTTAGACAGCGCTTTTTAAAGCGCTGTCTAATGTATAACCTTAGACAGCGGTTTTTTCTCAAAAGCGCTGTCTTTTGTCTACGTATAATTTTGAAGATTTTTTTTAAAAATCCCATTTTAACCATTTTTTTTATGCAGAAACCTGTATAATTCACATTTCCATAAACCTGTATAATTCACATTTCAATAAACCAGTATGGATACGCATTTCCATCAACAAATTCTATTTCAAAACTAGAATTTACATTAATGCAGAATTCGCACAAATTCTACAAACTAGAATTTGTACATTTCAATAAACTAGAATTTACATGCAGAATTCGCACAAATTCTATTGTATGGTTTCAAACCTGCATAGAATTTACATTTCAATAAACTAGAATTTACATTCACAAAACTATACATTCAAGAAAGAATTCTTCTTGCAATAAAAAATTCGCACAATTCCTCCTTAGTATCTTGCAATTGTTTCCTCGTGTAATAAGGACACGCCATATCATCGAAATACTACATAACAAAACAAAATACGCATTTGTTAAGAAATAATATATAGATGTTTTGTGTTATCAAGTAGCATCACTAATAAGCAATATTGTGAAAATTAATATACCTCCACTTTGACCCATGTAATATTGGTTGCTCTAGCTCGTGCTACTCGTGCGTATCTTCCTGGTTACTAGACATTTGACCTGTAAGAATGAAAAAAACAGAAATTAAATGACAAATATAAAAATCCATGATCCTAATCCATTGAATGATATAAGCTATATTGAATGATATAAGCTATAATTTTACAACTAGTACCTTTTTCACTAACGTCTCTTTCTTTTCTTGTTTGGAGTATGTTCTACCCGTCTCTTAACAACACGGACGGTTGGATTGATCCAAATACCCTCATTATGATCATTTCTAGTATATGATTCATTTGCTATAATATTTTCATCTTGATCATTTCTAGTAAATGATTCAATATCAACATCAACATCAATATCACCTTGATCTCCAACGTTTTCATCAATTACTTTGTTAGATAAAAGCACTATAGACCATTTTGTACTTGTCGGATCAGTGACATAGAACACTTGTTTAGCTTGAGAGGCTAGAATAAAAGGCTCATCTTTGTACCCCACCCTATTAAGATCCTCTTGCAAAAATCCTGACTTATCCATTCGTACGCCATTATTATTTTCAACCCACTTGCAACGAAATATAGGAATTTGAAACTTCTCATAATCAAACACCCAAATGCGCTCGATAACCCCAAAATATGACAGATTTGCAAATTTGGGGTTTAAGTCTTTCACACTTGAAATGTGCATTACTTCAGCTACCACGGTGACACCACTATTTTGCATAGTACTTTTATCATCTTGTTCTTTGGTATAAAATGTGTATCCATTAATTGCGTATGCTCTATAAGAAAACACGACCATACTTGGACCATATGCTAAACATCTCAACCTTTCTGTTATTGAATCGCGGTCTGAATAATACTTTGAATAAATATGATCCTTAAACCAAGGTATGAAACTTCGATTGTGCTCTCGTACTATCCAATTCTCATTTCTATTCGGATTTAAACCTCGGAGAACATCCTTGTGCATTTCAACATACGGCTCAACCTCATTCTCATTGTGCAGAACATACAAATGCACTTGATCCCGTTCGACCCTTGATACTGTCACAACTTCATTTCCAATTAACTTTTTTCCTTCTTTTTTTTCGACAATATGAGATTTGGGGAGTCCAATTGATTGTACATTGGAATCGATCAGAATCGATCAGAATCGTATGTATCTGTGCCATTGTCGTATGAAGCGTAGGTCGTATTATCCCCCGATTCAACATTCCCGTTAATTTTCTCACCATGTAAATTCCAACATGTATAACTTCTATCAATTCCACTCCTCAATAAATGCGATGCCAACTGAACCGCGTCAACCCGACTCCCAAAACAGCAACCCAAGCAAGGACATATCATTCGACTGGGGTCTTTGGCGTGCACAACAACAAACTTAACGAATTCCGATACCCCATTGTCGTACTCTTTCGAAAATCGACTTAAAGACATCCATTTCTTATCCATAGTTATACTAATTAAACTAAACAAAAACAAAAAGAAAAAATGTTATACTTGTAGGGAAACGATCCGACTTTCACACTTTGAACACAAGTAACCCCTATACATGTATCATAAAATGAAATATCATTAATTGACCAATTATGAGTCATAACTTGATAAGTGGCAACTAACTTATAATTTAAAGTATCAAAAAAATTCTAATTAACTTATAAAGTAGACAATTATAATTTAAAGTATCAAAAAATTCTCTCCTCAATAAGTACAAAGTAGACAATTAACTTATAACAAAAAGTCACAAGTTCTAGAAAATAAAAGAAATGAACTTGGGAAAAAAGTAACCTTCCACAAAACTAGGTTGCATCATGAAGTATGTTTTCAATAATAGTCATCGTTGTGAAGATACTTTAATATTATTTTCCTTATGAAAATACCTTCCACAAAACTAGGTTGTATCATGAATGCATAACACAATGAGCTTATTATAAAAAAAGAGGGACATTTGTAAAAAAGAGGGATTGATACTTTGCCAAATATACATGAAAAATAAAAGCAAAAAATAGGTTCGATTCTGCAATAATAAAAGAGGGAGCTTTTATCCTCATCGTGAAAACTTTTTCAGTATTAAAATCAAATCAAAAACAAAATTTGAAAACAGAGAAATGAATAATAAAAGAGTAACAACGTACCTTTCGTTTTCAGAGGATAAAAGAAAAAGAACAACAACAACAACGTTTTCACGAATGGAATGCAAGAGTGACGGCAACGGTGACGGCAAATGGCAAAGAACGACGGCAATAATGGCATGCAAGAACGACGACAAGGGTTTAGAGAAACGGTCGAGAGAGAAAATGAATAAAGTGTCTCTGAAAATGTTTAGAATTGTTTTATATTTTAATTAGTAAAGGACTTTAGAGGGCGTTTTTCCTTAGAAAGCGCTTTCTAAAGTGAAAATAATTAAAGTCCTATAAGAGCGTTTTCTGAAAGCGCTTTCTAAGGTGGCCTTTAGACAGCGCTTTTTAAAGGCGCTCTCTAAAGTAATACCTATAGCAGCGCTTTTTGGAAAGCGCTTTCTAAGGTGGTCTAAGGTGGCAGTCTTTTACAGCGCTTTTTAAAAGCGCTTTCTAAAGCCTTTCTTTTAAGGCGCTTTTTTTAGCGAAATTTTTTTATTCTTTTTAGCAGCGCTTTTGTATAAAAGCGCTGTCTTTTAGGTGCCGTCTAAACTTATTTTTGGCGTAGTGATTATGAACATATGGCCAAATTGTTGTGCAGCAAAAAATGCATGGATCAGAGTTAGAAGTGCTCATGCTTACCTCTTGTAGCTGGTGATCGTGTTTTGTGTTAGAGGTGTTACAGCTTGGTCCCAAGGTTATGGACAACTTCCCTAGGTGCTATGGAGTGTGTCTGGATGCTTGGAATAGATTGAAACGATCTGGAACTTGAGATGCTACCCCAACTGCAAATCTGTCAAAGGCTTGAGCAATTGGCTGGTGATTTTGTGATTTTGGTGTTCCAGATGTTGTGTGAGTGTTTGGATCACTTCTATATGATGTTTATGAGGTGTGTGTGTGATTGGTTTGATTGGAATTGCTCTCAAACTCAAAACCCGATAGTGACTTGCTTTGGAAGGCAAAATTGGAGTGAAAAAGGAGATTTTAAGGAAAGCATTTGTTTGATGGCTTTGGTGTACTCAAGCTGAGCACAAATGAGCTCTATTTATAGTAGAGCAAGTTTTTTTTGCAAGCAATAGTGAATGGCAACTGCTGTAGAGGTTTGGCCAATGGTTGCACTTTGTAATCCAAGTCTCCTCTAGCCATTGACTAGAGGTTAGGGCACAGGGCTGTGGTTCCCTTGGTCTTGGATAAGTCTTGATTGAATTCAGTTGCAAATGGCTCAGTCCATGCCACCTTGGTGCATCCATTAAATGCTCCAATCCAAAATTGGAGTCTTGTCCCTCTTTTAGCAAATTCTAGGCTTGGCATGCTACTTCTTGTTCCAAGGACTTTGGAGGCTTGGCTCAGTGTTTGTCCCCTTTAGATTTGATCCTCAGATGTGTCCAAAGTGATAACAAGGCTTAGAATTATCTGATTTTGCCAAATCGAGCAAAAATGAAAAATTCTGCCTAGCCTTGGCAGTTTTCAGCTAGGCATATTGCCATTGTCATATCTATTGGCCCAAGTGGAATTTGGTGATGTTCTTGGCCATTTTGGAAAGCCCTCATATGATACAACAACTGTTTGATCATATTTGGTTTTGACACCTTTTAAATCCAAGTGAAAAACCCCCCTACATTTGGAAAAAAGTGAAGGCAGATTCTGACTTAGTGAAAATTTCACTAAGTGTTGGAAAAAAGTGACATTTTCACTTTTTGTGATTTTGATCATTCCATAACACAAAATCCATGAGGAATTTGGAGGGAGGTCAGTTTTAAGCCTTTGTAGAGGGTAATGAGATCTACAAATCAAGCTTTGGATGGGGAAAAATGGCTTTGTGGTTTAGGAGTTATGATCCTCCAAAGTTGGTACCCTTGCCACTTTGTTCATAACTTAAAACATTTTCTAAGTTTTTATGGTTACCCCTTTTACAAGTTATCCCACTTTTCTTGATTTTTCTTGATGAATGATGATTCAAATCATACATTAACATCATTTTAGGGTTAAAAAAACCATTTTTGTGAAAAATCTCAAAAAGTCAAAGTTGACTTTTGTGCATAATTGACTTTTTGTCAAATGAATTCCAAACTGTGCAATCCTTTAGGAAATCATGTCCTTTACCTAAATCAAACATGATGGACATGTTCCATGGGTGTTATAGGGTATATTGAATCATGTCCTGGTCAAAAGTCAAAGATACAGTTGACTTTTCTCGCGAAACCCTAACTGTGGTACTGATGAAATTGAGACTTATTGCTCAAGCTTCCTGGATCAATCCATTATTACAAATGGATCAATGTGGTATGTTGGAGACCCTCAAATTCTTTCTTGAGGTCTTGGCTCATGATTTGTCCCAAAAGTCATCTTAGGGGTGAATTAGGTCAAGAAACCCTAATTCCTGATTTTTGATGTATGCATCCCCTAAGGTCAATTTGACTTGATGCTTGGGCCCATGAGGTTCCATGGAGTATTTTAGGATATGCTTTGAACCATTGGCTCATGCCCAGAGGAAAATTTCTTTCTGGAGGCCCTGGTCGACTAAACCCTAATTTGGTGACACTGGCGATCTTGAGGCTTGATCCACCTGGAAGGGAGCAGCCTTGTGCTTAATCCTTGCAGTGGGAGTCCTATTGATCCCTTGTGGATATTTGAGAGGCTATAAAAGTTGAAGATCATGTCATTTGTTGATTGATCGTTTGTCTAAAAGCTCTGAGAGGCCTGAAAACTCTAAATTTGATTGTAGTGGATGCTCACCCATCTTTAGGGAGACTGATGAGGTATGATGGTTCCTCCATATTGTGATGATGATTTTCACTATGA
This sequence comes from Lathyrus tuberosus, assembly GCA_022829125.1. Classification (NCBI taxonomy): domain Eukaryota; kingdom Viridiplantae; phylum Streptophyta; class Magnoliopsida; order Fabales; family Fabaceae; genus Lathyrus; species Lathyrus tuberosus. Next base: position 25,711,544 of record JALAZF010000012.1, on the reverse strand, counting down.
TGGGAAATCTTAGTGGTCAAAATTTGGGGTATGACAACTATTGGTTGACCAAGGAATCTGACTGCTACAAGTACATGAGGAGGTGTCACAAGTGTCAGATATCCTCCGACAAAATCCATGAACCGCCAACGCATCTCAAAGTTCTTTCTTCCCCATGGCCTTTTTCCATATGGGGAATCGACATGATTGGCGTGATTAAGCCCAAAGCTTCAAACGGACATCGGTTCATCCTGGTAGCCATTGATTACTTCACCAAGTGGGTCGAAGCAGCGTCATACGCCAATGTAACCCGACAAGTGGTTGTCCGATTTATCAAAAACAATATCATTTGCTTTTATGGTGTTCCGAGCCAGATCATTAGGGATAATGGATCTAACTTGAACAATAAGATGATAAAGGAGTTGTGCGCAGAGTTCAAGACCGAACACCATAACTCATCTCCCTACCGACCCAAGATGAACGGAACGGTAGAAGCGGCTAACAAGAACATCAAAAGGATCGTTCAAAAGATGGTTGTAACCTACAAAGCTTGGCACGAGATGCTACCCTTTGCTCTTCATGGTTATCGCACATCTGTCCGCACTTTAATAGGGGCAACCCCTTTCTCTCTAGTATATGGCATGGAAGCAGTTCTCCCCATAGAAGTAGAGATCCCATCAATCCAGGTATTGATGGAAGCTAAGCTTACAGAGGCTGAATGGTTTCAAAGTCTACACGACGAACTAAGTCTAATTGAGGAAAAGTGAATCACGGCACTATTCCATGGTCAGTTGTATTAGTAAAGAATGAAGAAGGCGTTTGACAAAAAGGTCTGACCTCGCGTCTTCAGGAAAAAAGACCTTGTGCTAAAAAAGAAACAATCATTTCTCACTTATTCTTGGGGCAAATGGACTCCGAACTATGACGGCCCCTATGTGGTCAAGAAAGCTTTCTCAGGCGGTGCCTTGAGACTTGCAACCATGGATGGAGAGGAATTTTCCTACCCCACAAATGTTGATGTAGTCATGAAATGCTTCTCCTAAACTAAAAAAAACGTCTCGGTGGATTGAAAACCCGAAAGGGCGGTCCAGGCAAAAATTTGAGACATAATAAAAAATCATCCCGATGGATTGGAAACATCACAGTACAATCCATGTAAAAGTTAGGGATAATGGCAAGTAACTACGTCCAACAGGGTAAATCCATCAGCGACAGTTACACCATCCATCATCAGAAAACTCCAGTCAAGGTCATCTTCGACAGAAGCTCAGGATGTCCCGAAGTCAAAGTTGGTAGAAGGATAGTGGTCGTTATGTTTCAATGTAGCCCTTTTCCCTTAAATTATCATTTTCTAAACTTTGTAAATACTCTATGGAATCAAACGTTTGGCTGATTTCCATCCTATCAATACAATTTGAGCCCTTGTGCTTTTGTTTGCAATTCTTATTTGTTTTAGCTTTACAGGACGACATTTTAACATGATCAACGGTTCTTGAAATAAAACAAAAATGAATTTACTTGTAAAATTTTTCTGCTTTTAATAAAGATGGCAAATTCTTTTGACTGTTGAACATCGAAAGAATATCGATGGCTTTTCAAAGGCGGTTAAGCTTCAAAGTACAGAATCAAAGTACTCCTTCTAAACCAGTGTGCCTGAACGAAGGATCAACTGTGTCAGATGCTAATATTCCGTCCGACACCCCTCGGCAGAGTTCTTATCTCCTAAGCCCGACCAACGTAGCTCCCCACGAGGACTACTTCTCCTAAGTAAGGCAGAATTGCTATCTTGAACCAGCGATACTTTTTATCCCCTGCAGTGGCCGAGCATCCAGTCATGTTCATCCACTAGCTTGTATGTCGCATCAGTTTTGTCAGCATAAACATACATACATCATGCATTATTGATTTACATTCGCATTCATATTGCATCACTATCACTCTAGTCAGTGTTGTCCCATAGGGATAAAAGTATTCACAATCGAGTTGTCGGTTCTTTCCTCGTCAGGAAATGTTGCGTCTGCACTACCTCTCTCCTCCAGTTTATTTCTGGGATGAAGTTGGCCCTTGACCACTTTGATAACTTGAACCTCTGAAAAACCAGAGAACCCTCAGCCAGCATCACTCTTCGCCATTGAATATGATGTCTTTTCTTTCCCAGTTTAAGGAAAATCCCCAGAGAAAGCCTCACAACTAAAGACTTTCAACAGCACATTGATTTTGCTCTCCAGAGAGTCGATGTTAATGAAGTCATCAGCACCTCAAAATTGGATCACATCATATGTCATTTCTCCAAGAAGATCCCGAGAAAAGTATGATGTAAGACCCCAAGCGAAAGCAGTCTCTCAAGAGACCCATTTTCACTAGATAGAGTCGACAAATGGCATCTCCAACAGAGAAGTTTGTGCCCCTCTACAATTCAGATGGATGGGGTCCCCAGCAAGTCTGACATCAAAAGTTTTCCCATCAAATGGCGTCTCCCCAGGAAAATTCAGCGAGAAGTTTGAGGAAAATCGCTACATACAGCGTCCCTTGTCAAGAAGTTTATTGACAAAAGAAACTGACACCAGTTCCTTGGCTGGAAACCAGGATCGAGGGGAAGTTTATTTCAGAGACTGAGACCAGTTCCTTGGTAGGAAACCAGGATCGAGGGGAAGTTTATTGACAAAAGAAACCGAGACCAGTTCCTTCGAAGGAAACTAGGATCGAGGGGAAATTTATTTCAGAAACATATACCACTTCCTTGGCTGAAGACCTGGATCGAGGGGAAGTTTTTACCTTTTCTGAGCATCATTGCTTAGTAAAAGAAGAAGGATGCATAAACTACCATTCTTAACCACCATCAAAATTTCGGGTATTCCGATATTTAATCCCCTTGCACCCCGAATGCCCAAATACCTTCGCCATTCACACCTTCGGGTCCAAGAAGATTAAATAGGGGCATCTGTCATACTCCAAATTTTGACCACTAAGATTTCCCATCACCACAATATGGGTAATCCATCATGCCTCATTAGTCTCCCCAAAGATGGGTGAGCATCCACTACAATCAAGCTTAGGGTTTAAAGCCCTCTCAGAGTTCTTAGACAGAGGATCAATCAAGGAATGACATGATCTCCAACTTGTCTAACCTCTCAAACATCCACAAGGGATCAATAGGACTCCCACATCAAGGATTAAGCACAAGGCTGCAACCTTCTAAGTGGATTAAGCCTCAAGATCACTAGTGTCACCAAATAAGGGTTTGGTCGACCAGGGCCTCCAGATGGAAATTTTCCTCTGGGCATGAGCCAATGCTTCAAATCATAACCTAATATACCCCATGGAACCTCATGGACTAAATCATCAAGTCAATTTAGCCTCAAGGGATGCATTCACCAAAAATCAGGAATTAGGGTTTCTTGACCTAATTCACCCCTAAGTTGACTTTTGGGGCAAAGCATGAGCCAAGACCTCAAGACATGATTTGAGGGTCTCTAATACACCACATTGATCCATTTTCAACAATGGATTGATCCAAGAAGCTTGAGCAACAAGTTTCAATTTCATCTGAACCACAATTAGGGTTTCGCGAGAAAAGTCAACTGTATCTTTGACTTTTTACCAAGACATGCTCCCAAACCCTAGGACATGATTAAATACACCCTATAACACCTATGAAATCAATCCATCAAGTTTGATTTAGGTCAAGGACTTGATTTTATAGAGGATCGCACAGTTTGGAATTCATCTGATAAAAAGTCAACTGTGCACAAAAGTCAACTTTGACTTTTTGAGATTTTTCACAATTATGGTTTTTTAACCCTAGAATGATATTAATGTGTGATTGGAATCATCATTCATCAAGAAAAATCAAGAAAAGTGGGATAACTTGTAAAAGGGGTAACCATAAAAAACTTAGAAATTTTTCTAAGTTATGGAACAAAGTGGCTAGGGTACCAACTTTGGAGGATCATAACTCCTAAACGACAAGGCCATTTTTCCCCATCCAAAGATGGATTTGTAGCTCTCATTACCCTCTACAAAAGAATCAACTACACATCATTCCAATTCATCATGGATTTTGAGTTATGGAATGATCAAAATGGCTGAAAACATGAAATGTCACTTTTTCCAACACTTAGTGAAATTTTCACTAAGTCAGAATCTGCCTTCACTTTTTTCCAAATGTAGGGGAATTTTTCACTTGGATCCAAAAAGTATCAAAACCAATTATGATCAATCAGTTGTTGTATCATATGAGGGTTTTCCAAAATGGCCAAGAACTCCATCAAATTCCACTTGAGCCATGAGATATGACAATGGCAATATGCCTTACTGAAAATTGCCAAAGCAAGGTAGATTTTGGAGTTTTGCTCGATTTGCCCAAATTTTGCAAAGGGGAAGCAACTCTATCCATCTAAACACCTCAAGGGGGGACCAAGGAGGAACCAACTCTGATCCCAGGCCTCCCAAGTCTTTGGAACCAAAAATAGCATGCCAAACCTAGAATTGCCTAAAAGAGGGACAAGAGTCCAATTTTGGATTGGAGCATTCAATGCATACACCAAGGTGGCATGGACTGAGCCATTTCCAACTAAATTCAGTCAAGTCTTATCCAAGACCAAGGGGACCAGCAGCCTGTGCCGTAACCTCTAGTCAATGGCTAGGGGAGACTTGGATTCTCATTGCTCAACATAGGCCAAACCTATGCAGCAGTTTCCATTCACTATTCCTTACAAAACAAACTTGCTCTACTATAAATAGAGCTCAATTATGATCAGTTTGAGTACACCAAAGCCATCAAACAGATGCTTTCCTCAAAATCTCTTCTTTCACTCCAAATTTTCCTTCCAAAGCAAGTCACTATCGGGTTTTGAGTTTGAGAGCAATTCCAATCAAACCAATCACACACACACCTCATAAACATCATATAGAAGTGATCCAAACACTCAGATAACATCTGGAACACCAAAATCACAAAATCACCAGCCAACTGCTCAAACCTTTGACAGATTTGCAGTTGATGTGCCAAATCAAGTTCTAGCTCAAATCAATCCACTCCAAGCATCCAGACACACTCCATAGCACCTAGGGAAGCTGTCCATAACCTTGGAACCAAGCTGTAACACATCTAACACAAAACAAGATCACCAGCTGCAAGAGGTAAGCATGAGCTCTTCTAACTTTATGATCCATGCAATTTTTGCTGCACAATAATTTGGACATATGTTCATAATCATGCATGGAGTGTTTCCCCTCAATCAATTGCATTGTTTGAATCGTGTATGGAATTTCTAAACCTTCATGCAAATTTTAGGGTTCTTGAGGTTTCTCTTTGATTTCTTATTCCATGTTTAAAATAAATGAAATTAAAGACCATAAACATGATCGTGAGGTTGAAACGAGTAGATTGATATGTAGATTGCATGATATAATCAAGTATTCAGTGAAATTTGATAGAAAATGCAAATCTGCAGAAACAGAGGAAAGGCACATGTTCTTGCCTTGTTCTTGGCGCCCTTTTTCAATTATTTGAATATTTGAATTTTGTGATTTTATTTAATTGATTCAAAAATTAATTTCTCTCTGATTTTTAATGATTTTGAGTTGATTCTTTTTTTAATAAGTCACAAAAATGTTAAAATATTTTATTTTACCAAAAAATCCCAAAAATATTATTTATTTCATATAATTGATATTTTTCCAAAGAATTAATATTTTAATTGTTTTTTACATTTAAAATATTTTTTCCTTCTTGATTTTGCAAATTTTAATGACTTGTAATCATTATGTAGGTCAAAACTTGATTTTTGAAACATTAATCCAAGATCCCAATTTGTTTTCCATATGTTTAACAATTTTGATCATTTTAATTGAATTTTTATTCAATTAAAATACATTTTGGAAACAAATTAGGGTTTATGATTAATTCAACCCTCATCAAACTTTTTCAAACTCCTTGGGCCTCTAGTAGAGTGTAAGACCCAACCCTTTTTGAAAACCAAAATAATTTGGGCCTCAGTGTATTGTATAAGTCCCGATACCGTAAAAAAAATTCGGCGCGATCGTCGCCTTTTTAACAAATAAAACCCTTGGGCCTACCCTCGTGTTATAAGCCCCATTCTTTTTTTTTAAACACCTTTGGGCCTCTAATAGAGTGTAAGACCCAACCCCCTTTTAACCAAAACGAATTTGGGCCTCAGATATTGTATAAGTCCCTCTGCGTTAAAAGAAAATCTCGGCGTGATTGCCAGTTCAAGAATTAACCCTTGGGCATCTCCTTGACCTGTAAGCCCCACCACTTGTATAAAAGTAAATATTTGGGCCTCTTGAGAGAGTGTAAGACCCATCCCTTTATACAGAAAACCTTTTTGGGCCTCAGTCACTTGTATAAGTCCCTGTACAAATTCAAAACAACAGTGCAATCGCTGATAAAACCTTGGGCCTCTCCTTTAGCTGTAAGCCCCAACAATCTTTTCAAAGCACTTTCTCCTTTGATTTTGAATATAATATTGTTATCAAAGCTTTCTTTGTTGAACAACTAACAAAACAGCATGGAAGCTCTACAACCGAGTAAGTGTTTACCCGCTTTTTTTATCCGCTTTCATATATATATATATATATATATATATATATATATATATATATATATATAACTATATTTGTGGGGCTACTCACTGTAAGTCTTCTTTCACAAACTTTTATATACTTGTCAAATATCAACTGTGTAATACTAGTATAGTTATTTAGAGTTTTCCCCGACAACTACGTCTATCACTAGGTAAATCCCCGTTGATCGCTCTTAAATAAAGTCAAAACTAGATCCCCGTAGGATTACCAGACACAGTCTTCCCTCCTCTTGGGGTTAAACAATATGGAGATGTGAAAGACAACCTCTTTTTTAACCCTTTCTCAGACTGTCACCCTTAGAAGTTGTCAAAGAGACTCTACTCCCCAGAGATAATCTTTTCTCCGTGAATGGCATCTCTTGAGTTTCTTCCAAATTCTCGGACTTTCCTGGCTTGATCTATTCTCTATGAATGGCATGTCTTGAACTTCTCGGGGTTTGGGGACCCACAGGCTTCTTAAAATCACCCTTAAAAATTGTCAAAGAAACTCTAACTCCCCAGAGATGATCTTTTCTCCATGAATGGCATCTCTTGAGTTTCTTCCAAATTCTCGGACTTTCCTGACTTGATCTATTCTCTGTGAATGGTATGTCTTGAACTTCACGGGGTTTAGGGACCCACAGGCTTCTTAAAAGTATCCCCGCCTCCTCTTGGGCGTTGTACAAGGACCCTTCAGCTTCTTAAAAGCTCTCATGCCTTCTCTTGGGCTTAATACAAGTACCCTGACGACCTCTTAAAGGTATAAGACATAACTTAATCATCCTTTGCTAGAGCAGTCTTTCCAGCGTCAAAACTCTAGCCATTAAAGGGTTGATACTCATCCCTTAACGCCCGTGCCTCCTCTTGGGCATTGTACAAAAGATAAAACTCTAGACTTGGACAGTCTAAAACCCCTTGAGTCTCAAAGACACGGATCGCTCCAAAAGCCGGCCTCTCTCATCAGACTTCCTCACCCTTTTGCCTGCCTATGGATTTAATCCTCAACAGTAACCTAGCCTTCTCTTGGGCATTATACAACGATCATTCACTATCTGAGAATCGATTTCTCCAAAACACCCGCAGACTTGGACAGTCTCAATACCCTTTGGATTTCCCATTTACTTAAAGAACAGGAGATAACCCTGATCCTCTGATCAATCCATATGTACAACATTACCTATATAAGAACTGATTTTCTCTTTTAACCAACATACTGGACCTGTCACTCAACTGAAACAGTTACCAGCACCAATAGCCTCCTATTGGGCTTTGTACAATGATTTTCCCCAATGGAGCTAACCTTTTCAGACTCTCTTGTTGAGTCACCCACTTTTAGCCTCCATCTCGGGCTTCGTACGAGATACAAAAAACACTCTCTTGTTGAGTATAAAAGACTCTCTTGTTGAGTCAACCACACTTTTTAGCCTCCATCTCGGGCTTCGTACGAGATATAAAAACACTCTCTTGTTGAGTATAAAAGATTCTCTTGTTGAGTCAAACCTTTAGCCTCCATCTCGGGCTTCGTACGAGATACAAAATCACTCTCTTGTTGAGTATAAAAGACTCTCTTGTTGAGTCAAATATTTTTAGCCCCCATCTCGGGCTTCGTACGAGGTACAAAGACTCTCTTGTTGAGTCAAACACCCTTAGCCTCCGTCTTGGGCTTTGTACAAGACACATATAAAAGCACTCTCTTGTTGAGTCAGCCCTTTTTAGCCTCCATCTCGGGCTTCGTAAGAGATACAAAAGAACTCTCTTGTTGAGTCGGTTACTTGACAGCACTCCCTTGTTGAGTCAATCCTTTTAGCCTCTATCTCGGGCTTTGTACGAGACAGATAAAAAGCACCCTCTTGTTGGGTCAATAGCCTCTTCTTAGGCTTTCTATAAGAAAACCCCGGTTGAGTCAATCAACCTTTTAGCATCACTTTATGCCTTGCTCACAGGATACAAACATCAACAACTCCTTTTCCTTCATCTAATTGCTGTAAGCGGCAGGCCTCTGGATTATTTACATCCACGCCACTATCCATCTTTTAGCATGAGAAATTCCTAAGGAAAGATGACATTGCTCTAAACTGAGTTAAAGTCTTCTCCTTCAGGTTAAAAATCCCCTATAAAGGAAATTATGGCATTGCTGGATTCACATATCCCAGTTAAAGTAATTCTCCTTTATAATCAGTCACCCAACAGTTGTGACAAACATACCCCCTTTAGAGATGACAAATTCTCTCTAAAGTCAAAACCCTTCAGCTTCACATCTTGGGCTTCGAACAAGATACCAATAGACTCTTCAGCTTCACACATTGGGCTTTGAACAAGATACAAACCACCTTTAGCTTCACGTCTTGGGCTTTGAACAAGACACCAAAACAACCTTTTTCCTCCCATAGAATAGGAGGAACTACGATCGCTCTGATTTCTCTGTTTCGTTAAACGGGAATACGTAGGCATAAGATTGAAAAATCTTAGCGAGCACACTAATAAAAAAACCCAAAATCCCATACCTTCATACATCAATCGAAAAACATCAGTCCTAACATCCTACCAATAGTCTAGACCTTATGTTCTTAACAAGATAACCTAAGAGAGACCCACAATCTTTGTAGCATCTGTAAACCAACAGTTATCTGTTTAAACCCAGTTTTCAGGCAGGGTTAATTGGAGACATCTATTTCCCTTCCTTCATCAGCTTCAATAGGATAAAAAATGAATCGAACTGTAGTACCCCAAAGCGATAGTGCTTCGCAACCACACATAAAACTCGCGCTACACAAGTTATCCAACTTTTCTTGATTTTTCTTGATGAATGATGATTCCAATCACATATTAACATCATTTTAGGGCCAAAGAACCATAATTGTGAAAAATCTCAAAAAGTCAAAGTTGACTTTTGTGCACAGTTGACTTTTTGTCAGATGAACTCCAAACTGTGCGATCCTCTATGAAATCAAGTACTTGGCCTAAATCAAACTTGATGGATTGATTTCATGGGTGTTATAGGGTGTATTGAATCATTTCCCAAGGTTTGGGAGCATGCTTGGGTCAAAATTTAAAGGCACAGTTGACTTTTTCCCGCGAAACCTTAACTATGGTACTGATGAACTTGAAACTTATTGCTCAAGCTTCCTGGATGAATCCATTGTTGAAAATGGATCAACATAGTGTATTAGAGACCCTCAAATCTTCTCTTGAGGTCTTGGCTCATGATGTGTCCCAAAAGTCAACTTAGGGGTGAATTAGGTCAAGAAACCCTAATTCCTGATTTTTGATGAAGGCATCCCCTAAAGTCAAATTGACTTGATGATTGGGTCCATGATGTTTCATGGAGAATTTTAGGTTATGATTTGAAGCATTGGCTCATGCCCAGAGGAAAATTTCCACCTGGAGGCCCTGGTCGACCAAAACCCTTATTTGGTGACACTGGCGATCTTGAGGCTTAATCCCCCTAGAAGGGAGCAGCCTTGTGCTTAATCCTTGAAGTGGGAGTCTTCTTGATCCTTTGTGGATGTTTGAGAGGTTAGACAAGTTGAAGATCATGTCAATTCTTGATTGATCCTTTGTCGAAGGCTCAGAGAGGGCTTGAAACCCTAATTTTGATTGTAGTGGATGCTCACCCATCTTTGGGGAGACTAATGAGGCATAATGATACATCCATATTGTGGTGATGATTTGCACAATGATGGGAAATCTTAGTGGTCAAAATTTGGGGTATGACAGATGCCCCTATTTAATCTTCTTGGACCCGAAGGTGTGAATGGCGAAGGTATTCGGGCATTCAGGGTGCAAGAGGATTAAACATCGGAATACCCGAAATTTTGATGGTGGTTACGAATGGAAGTTAGCGCATCCTTCTTCTTTTGGTAAGCAATGATGATTAGAAAAGGTAAAAACTTCCCCTCGATCCTGGTCTTCAGCCAAGGAACTGGTCTATGTTTCTGATATAAACTTCCCCTCGATCCTGGTTTCCTACCAAGGAACTGGTCTAAGTTTCTGAAATAAACTTCCCCTCGATCCTGGTTTCCTACCAAGGAACTGGTCTAAGTTTCTGAAATGAACTTCCCCTCGATCCTGGTTTCCTACCAAGGAACTGGTCAAAGTTTCTGATGTAAACTTCCCCTCGATCCTGGTTTCCTACTAAGGAATTGGTCTAAGTTTCTGAAATAAACTTCCCCTCGCTCCTGGTTTCCTACCAAGGAACTGGTCTTAGTTTCTTTTGTCAATAAACTTTCTTGACAAGGGACGCTATTCGTAGCGGTTTTCCTCAAACTTCTCGCCGAATTTTCCTGGGGAGATACCATTTGATAGAAAAAAAATTGATGTCTGAGTTGCTGGGGAACCCAGTCGTCTGAGTTGTAGAGGTGTACAAACTCTCTGTTGGACACGCCATTTGTTGGTTCTACTGGGGAAAACGAGTCTCTTGAGAGACTGCTTCCAGCTTGGGGATATTATATCATACTTTTCTCGGAGATCTTCTCGGAGAAATGCCATATGATGTGATCTAATTTTGAGGTGCCGATGACCTTTTCGTTAGCGAAATTTTTTTTGTCGGAGAAAAATGGTTGCATTGCCGACTCTCTGATTAAGAGGCTTTCTTTGGGGATTTTCCTTAATCCGGGAAAGCAAAGACATCATCTTCAATGGCGAAGGGTGACGTTTGTCGAGGATTCTCTGGTTCTTCAGAGGTTCAAGTTATCAAAGTGGTCAGGGGTCAATTCGAATCCAGAAATAAACTGGAGGAGAGATCGCTTAGACGCAACATTTCTTGACGAGGAAAGAACTGACAACTCGATTGAAAGGACGGTTATCACTAGGTGACAAGACCGACTAAAGTGATGGTGATGCAATATGAATGTGAATGTAACTTAACAATGCATGATGTATGTATGTTTATGCTGACAAAACTGACGCGACATACAGACTAGTGGATGAACACGACTGGATACTCAGCTGTGGACGAAGAAGTACTGTTGGTTCAAGATAGCAATTCTGCCTTGCTTAGGAGAAATAGTCCCTGTGGGGAACACCATTGGCCGGGCTTAGGAGGTAAGAACTCTGCCGGGGGTATTAGATGGGAAAGTCGCATTTGATACTGCTGATCCTTCATTCAGGCGCACTAGTTTAGAAGGAGTACTTTGATTCTACCCTTTGAAGCTCGATTACTTCGGTAGAAGCGAGCGACGTTCTTTCGAAGTTCAACAGTCAAAAGAATTGCCATCTTTATTTTAGAAGCAGAAAAATTTTACAAGTAAATTCATTTTTGTTTTATTTTAAGAATCATTGAACATGTTACAATGTCATTCTGTAAAGCTAAAACAAATAAGAATTGCAAACAAAAGCACAAGGGCTCAAATTTTATTGATAGGATGGAAATCAACCAAACACGTGATTCCATAGAGTATTTTCAAAGTTAGAAAATGGTAATTTAAGGGAAAAGGGCTACATTGAAACATGACGACCGCTATCCTTCTACCAACTTTGAATTCGGGACATCCTGAGCTTTTGTCGAAGATGACCTTGACTGGAGTTTTTCTGATGGACGACGTAACTGTTGTTGAGGGACATGCCTCTGTTGGACATAGTTACTTGCCATTATCCCTAATTTTTGCCTGGATTGTACTTTGAGATTTCCAATCCACCGGGATGATGATTTTTTATTTATTTTGTCTCTAACTTTTGCATGGACTGCCCTTTCGGGTTTTCAATCCACCGAGACGTTTTTTTTTAGTTTAGGCGAAGTATTTCTTGACTACATCAACATTTGTGGGGTAGGGAAACTCTTCTCCATCCATGGTACCAAGTCTCAAGGCGCCGCTTGAGAAAGCTTTCTTGACCACATAGGGGCCATCATAATTCGGAGTCCACTTGCCCTGGGAATCAGTGAGAAATGATTGTATCTTCTTGAGAACGAGGTCTTCTTTCCTGAAGACTCAAGGTCTGACCTTTTTGTCAAAAGCCTTCTTCATTCTCTATTGATACAACTGACCGTGGCATAGTACCGTTATTCTCTTTTCTTCGATCAGATTCAGTTCGTTGTGTCGACTTTGACACCATTCAGCTTCTGTAAGCTTAGCTTCCATCAATACCCGGATTGATGGGAGCTCTACTTCTATGGGGAGCACTGCTTCCATGCCAAACACTAGAGAGAAAGGGGTTGCCCCCGTTGAAGTGCTGACAGATGTACGATAACCGTGAAGAGCAAAGGGTAGCGTCTCGTGCCAATCTTTATAGGTTATAACCATCTTTTGAACAATCCTCTTGATGTTCTTGTTAGCCGCTTCTACCACGCTGTTCATCTTAGGTCGGTAGGGAGATGAGTTATGGTGTTTGTTGTACCCCAAATTTTTCCCTTAGATCCATTGATCTCTTGCATGTCATATTAAGTCAACCATGCTGCATAGCTAACCCTTTTATCAGTTTTTTGTTTGTGTTTGTTTCTTTTTTATCAGGTTTATCTTGAGGAGATTCAAGGAGTGATTGATCAAGATCTTTAGATGGAGCATTGAATCAAGCAAGTCTCTAAAAGATGCCTCCATAACCCTAACCCCTACATGACCAAATTTCTACCCACTTTTTCTACCCTTAATTATCACCTTCATTTTCTAAACCTACTTTATTAACCTTTTCATTTAACCAATTTTTATCCAATTTGTCATTATTTTTCCTAAACCATATCTAAACCCTAATTAATTAGTCTACCATCTTTTTCATTTTCTTATATAACAAGAATATATAGAAACCAATTCTTAATTTTCATTTCACAAGCCCATTCGGTTGGCCCAACGTGCAAGGTATGTGGTAAATTATGTTTAATTTCAACTTCATTACCAAATGACCAATAGGAATCAAGCATTGGTTGTGTTGACCTTTCAACTCAATTATCAACCAATGAGAAGGCAACATGTGGGGTATAACAAGAGACTAAAAGAACCAAGCTGTTCTTCTCCCTTGTTCATACTTGCGAGATTCTGAACGGAAAAGGAAGAATTCAAACAAAAACAAATGAATCAAATTCACCCCGTTGCATAATACAAATTCTTGGCTCGTTAATGCATTTTGAATGTTCCCAAATCACTTTCCAGTTTAAGCTTCCTTGTCTGGGTTCATCAAAAGTGTTTTTGAAGGTTTACTCGTTTCAGCATTCGTTCTGATACCACCTGCAAGATACCTTTCTTCAATCCCCATCATTAGCTCTTTTGATACCCTCTTGTATGACACAAAAAGATGGATTCAGAAGCAACATTTGGATTCAAGCATTTGACTCTGCAGCCTCTGATACCTTACACAGTAGGGGAGCGTTTGCCAAGAAGTGGACAAGTTGTGGACTCATGAGACATTGTAGACTCTAGCTTCATTCTGCCCACCAAGTATTTGATGTTTGAACCCAACCCAAGCCCATTGATTCATCTTATAAAAGGAGTTCACTACATCACTTGAAAGAACAACAATTCTCACGAAGAAAACTCAGATATCCTGTGAAATTCCATAAGTGGTGAGCAAGCAAGTGAGAGTTAGCTTTGGAGTACTTGAGAGAAGGGGCATTCAGCATACTTGAAGACAGTGGACATTATTCCACTTGGTATCACCTTCTTTCCCCTTTTTTATTAATCATGCTTGCTTGGTATCATTAGCATATGTCATAAGTTTCCATATGTATTTTAATATGTTAATCTATATTCATTTTTTCTGAACTGTAAGATTGATTTGACTTGTTGTATTGATGTACTTATATGTTGCTCTTTCATCGCATGTAAATGTCACTCTGCTGAGCTTTTTAAATGGACTGTTAGTTTTATAGATTATACCTTTGTGATACTTTCAAACTTGAAGATATTGAATGCTGACTTATCTGTGGTTGTTTTGATGGATAAATCCTTGAAATACTTCACCTCTATTGGTTAAAACTCTTATCTTATGGCCATCTCTGTTGGAAACCTATCTTAATAAGTGTTTGTTTTGTATGGACTATTGCTGCACCTTGTGTTCTGTACTGCTTATACCAAGTACTGTTGAATCCATTGAAGTTTATATACTGAGCTTTGTGTATTTGCACCAACTTTGAATTGTCATTATGGATGTGCTTGATGTTTATGATGTGTGTATCAAACTATTTTGAAGTTGGTTCAGGTATATCTCATAAATGTATGTCTTTCTGTGATCATTCTCCAAACTGAGAATACTATGTTGTCTTTGTCTTAGTGTCAAGTTGCTTAATCTGCCAAAAGTTGTTTGTGCTTGATCTGTAGACTTGTTAATCATGTAACTTGCTTTGATTGGCTTTGCTAATTTATTAATGAGATTTCTAAACTAAACCTGGTTTGTGAATTCACTTTGAGGTATTAACACACTTATCACTCATCTTGCCACAATATGCACACAATGATTGTGCCATACTCAGTGGATGACACTACTTTAACTTCCAAACATGTTTGTGCACAACTTTGCTTTGTTATGACTGCCTTACCTGTTATTGATGCACAGATACTTGTGGCATTAGTTTTCAGTCTGTAAACTTGTCATAAACTCCTCATATGCTGAGTTCTGTGTTTAGGATATGTGCACTAACATTGAATTGTTATTTAGTATGTTTCCAATTTGTGAATATGCTGGATGTGTGTATCAAACTGCTTTAAACCTGGTCCAATGTAGGAGTCTGTATTAAACTGCCTAAATGCTTGTTTGAATACCCTAGATAGGCTATGTTATGTTAGTCTTATTGGTTCCTGCTCTGATATACTTAGGCATTATGACTTTTGAATACCTATGGCTATGTTAGTCTTATTGCTTTGTGCATCCAAGTACTTGTTGCTTTGATGTCCAATATGCTGAATATGCCATCATATCTAACTTGATCTGCTCTTTTCTTTCACCAATCATTGAGATATGTTGAGTTGTGACTTGAACTTTATAGTACCTTAAGAACTAGTTTGCCTTTATGCTCTAACATGCCTTTGGTAGCTTGCATTTCAAACTCTTAAGTTTTGCCAATCAATGTCTTTGCCATTCCTCACTAAACTTGTTAACTCTTGGAAATGTTTTTGATATACTTGAATTAGTCTCATGCTGGCTTGTATCTATATTGCCTTTTAATTGCTTTTCAAGTTGTTTTCCATTTCATTCAAACTTGATACATGATTGCTACTAGGGTTGTGTGTCATTTTGCTAGTTTGCTTTGTTGTTTATGCTATTTGCTTGCCAACATGTAGTCCACAACCAAGTCATGTCCTACTGTTTTCCTTAGTATACATGTTGTTTGTCATTCGCACTTAAGATATGTCCTTGTGATGTTCAAGTGTGAAAGTTGTGTGCTTACTAATCATTACTTGCATTGGCTGCATTTGGTTTCCCTATCTAATGTTTGTAGGTGTGATTGATTTAATTTCTAATTCATATGGTTCCATTCTTATGTGACAGTTAGTGTGCAAAAATTCT
This sequence comes from Lathyrus tuberosus, assembly GCA_022829125.1. Taxonomy (NCBI): domain Eukaryota; kingdom Viridiplantae; phylum Streptophyta; class Magnoliopsida; order Fabales; family Fabaceae; genus Lathyrus; species Lathyrus tuberosus. The sequence goes on along the minus strand of JALAZF010000012.1, from coordinate 25,695,549 downwards.
TGGTTTTGTATTGTCAATCTTGCTTCTGTTTGCCTAACCATGCCTGATGCTGAATGTATTAGACTGTAATACCCTAAAATTTGCCCTCTCTTTTTTTTTCATATCTTTAAGCATGAGTTTTCATTTGCATTGCATTGCATTCAAGCATAGAAAAAATAAAGCATCAAGCATTTAGCATTGCATCTTGCATAAGGGCATGTGATCAGGTGATTCTCTAAGGTGTTGATCATCCAAAGAAGAAGACCAAGTGTTTCTCACAAGCTTCAAGGACCTCTTACATCATGTATCATCTCTATTTGATCTCGCAAGTCATGGGAAGAGGAGAATTCATCAAGAAGACTGGACAGTGCATGATCTCCTACACAAGGCAGTCAAAAGTTGGGATCTGACCCCCAAATGTGCAAGATATTTGAGTTTTTATCACCTCCAAAGGACATATCTCATCTTTGTTTGAGAGGACACACGACATATTCAGAGGAATTGAGATTTAGAGGATATGTTTTTTTCCTCCTAACCAGAGGGTGCCAAAACTAGGGTTGGACCTAAAATCAGTTTATTTCTGATTTCTTGGGCAAGACTTGATCTCATGGCATTCCTTATGTTATTAAGTGTTCATGGAGGGAATCTTGGCCAGTGGTTCTTTGAGGAAGAAGTTCAATGGATCAGTTACTTGTGTAATAAACAAAAGTCAACAGTTCAAAAGGAGGAAGTCAACTGTGGAATTTTGAGCTTCTTTTCATGGTTTTCAATGTCTCACATCCTCTTATGGTCTTCAAATGCCAAGTTTCATGTCATTCATCAAGAATCAAGGGTTTGTGCAAAAGTTACTAAATATGGAAAATGACCTATAATGAAAACTTTCCATTTTTGGCAACTTTTCCATCACATTCAACTTGACTTTTCATCATCAAGGAAGCTCCAAGTGAATTTTCCTCCAACATGAAAGTTGAAGATCTTTCTCTCCCATTTACAAAAAGTACTAGAATATTTCCATATCATTTGTGGAACTCTAGTTATGGCCAAAACAATGCAAGGTGTTTTTCATGAATTCCTTATAAGTCAAATTTTCCACCTTTTGCATTTTTGCACAAATGGACTTGTAATGTTCCCAATTGCTTCATGCCATGTTACAACATCAAAATACAAGTCAAGAAGATCATTTGTGGCCTTTGAATCAATTCATGCCATGCCATATTTCTCATTATTCTCACAAAGTGCAAAATGCCAAATTAATTCAAAACTTGCAAACCAAGAAAGTACAAGGCCCAAAATCAATTCAGAAGTGGTACATGAGTAAATTGGAGGTGATTTTTGCTGGGTACAAGGGTTTCCCACGTGCAAATTGGTGGTGGTGGTGTAAAATGCATTTTTGGAATTTCACTCAAATCTCATTAACAAGAATTCTAATCACTTCCTAATCCTAATCAGTGGACTAATGAATGGTATATACGCTTACTCATGCCCTCACAGCTAGGGTAGAAGCTCTCATTTGCACACTTGTGGTTTTTTTGCTCTCACACTTCCTCTCATTGAATCTCATTCTTCTTGGAGCTTCTTTGAGTTTTCTCTTCACATTCTTGATCAGTGAAGAGAATAGAGCACGAAACCACTGTTGTTTTGAGCTCATACTGAAGATTTCTTCAAGTGCCATTCAAGAGGGATCATCTTCAAACTTTAAGATCTAGCCAGATTCAAGCCTCTATTTGCATTTATTTTGCAAATAGAGATCAAAAGGAGTTGATCTGCAGCATTTGGAAGGATTTCTTGGTGTATTTCGTGTTCTTCAAGGTTCAGGTTGGTGAATTTTTCATACTCACAGAACTTGAATTTTTGATATGCAAAATAATCTATGATGTGCACTGATCGTTCTGAGCTATTTTATTTGAAGTTTGGACGTGTGGTTTGTGAGATATGTGGATTTAAAGTTTTAGATCTAAACTTGTTTCTCTTCGATTTGCATTATTGGTTGGTTATTTGCGAAAAATAATTGCATATTTGAGATCCTTGCGTTTTTCTGGTCAAAATAGAGTACCTATTTGTATTTTCTGGAAAATTTCACGTCACAGCTCACCGGAGAGGGTGGCCGGAGCCCTAGCTCCGGCGGCTGGAATGTTCAGTCCGGCGAGGTAGGTGTCAAAGGAGGAAGAAGAAATCTAGACCGTCCGTTGCCAGATCCTGCGTCCCTCAAGGCGCCACTTGTCTTTTGTTTTATGTTTTGAATTTAATAATCGTATGTTTGCTGCTCCGTGCGTACTACCGTGCATCCTTCAATCGTAGCCTTTATTCTTTATTTATTTTTGATCATGTGGCTGTGGTGGTGACAACACTTAAATGAGATCACATGCACTACACATGGCTGATACATGGTGGTACCGTGGGGTCATGTATGCGTGTGACTAGTTGGCGTACGGTGTACCATTGGATCTGACCGTTGTTTTTTATTACTTCTTCATGGCGTTGACTTGTTAATGTGCATTAGATCACATGATTGGTTGGGATTTCGTTGCTGACTTTTGACTTTTACCATGCTCCACCATTGACTTCGCTGGTGGGCTCTTTCATTGGGCCTTTGCTATGCGCACCCCCCCGTTAGCCCATTTCTTGGTTTTCAAAGTGATGTTATTGCTGCTTGCACCCCCATTGTTATTTCATTTTCTTTTCTTTCTATTATTATTTGTTTTGCATTTTTATTTTCTAAAATTACTTTTATGCATCTAAAAATCATAAAAAAAATCATGAGACTTATTTTTAGTTTTCTCAAATTTTTACAAATTTTATTTTCTCATTTTTTTTAATTTTGTCATCTTTTTTAATTAATTGTTTTATTTTATTTTGTTATTTGTTTCACTTGCACACACCAACTTGTGAAATTTCTTTCTCCTCATCTATAACACATTTTTAATCCATTCTTTTTGTATCTACTAGGTGACATATTAAACTGTATAAAAACATTTTTGTTTCATTTTTAAAACTTTTCCATATTGCATTTTGGTCCCTTTCTTTTGCATGTTGAATCATTGTTCTTACTTGATTTTTGTCTAATTGTTTGAGATACTTAGTTTGTGAATTTTGAATTGATATTTTTGTACATGCTATTTGACTGAGTTAAATTCGGTTTGGATATTTTTTGAGATTTTATTAATTCACTTTGCTATTTTTTGGTTGAGTGTTGTTTGTGATGCAAGTTTGATTGAGGTATACTTGGATGCATGATCTAGTTTGAATGCATTTGCTCACTTGTAATGAATTGATGCTTGAGATGTTTTTATGATCTGATCATGTTCTATTTGAGCTTACTTGTGGCCTTGGAATCATCCCCATTTGATCATTTTTCAATTTGTTCTTGATTTTACAAGTTGATGTTGTTTTGGACTTGAATCTTGTGATATGTTCAACCTAATCTTGTGATGTTTCCTTGCTTGATCTCAACCAATGCATGAGGCCTTTTGTTTGATTCGTATGACATGCTTGAGGTTCTGACCCTCTTGGTTTAAGGTGCTTTATGTGACATGTTCTCACTCTTTGCTTCACATGTTTCTTTGTTTGTTGGCATGAATGATAAGTGGATGTTTTGATTAACTTTGATGCATGTTTTGAATGTGTTGCTTAAGGATTCATCTTGCATGACTTGAATTTGATTTTGGTATGATGTTGATACATATGCTACTGCCCCTTGAGTTCATTGTTTGGTTTTCATCTCACTTGATCATCATGGTTTGATTTGTATGATGCATATCATCATCATTGGTTTTGTGGTTTCTTTGGTTCATAATGCATCATAATGTGAAGCATTCTTGCATGTTTGGATTAGATGATCATGATATGAATTGAATTCTGACTTGGTTTCACTTTCATCTTATTTTGTTCATGTCATCTTTGTATGAACTCTTAGTGTGTGAAATTGTGAATCTTGTGCAAGTTTACTTGCATCCTTTCTTGTGTGCCTTCACTTGTATACTTTATATGTGCTTGTATGATCTTTGAAGCATGTTCTATGTTATGATTTGGATTTGATGATTATGGTGTGCTTGCTGCAATATCTCTTTTCTTTTTCTTCCTTTCTCTTTTCTTCTCTTTCACTCTTTCTCATCGGATTCTTTCCCCTTTAGAGCTACCTAGTCCAACTTAATTTTTGATTAAGCTTGGAGTAGGATTAGCATTAGGTTAGGTAGTCTTTTCTCTTAAACCTCACTAACCTTAGGTAATCCATGCATGATAACATTAGGACTCTTAGTTTCCCTTTAGAGTTTCCTTTGCGTTTTCTCTCATCTCATCTCAAAACAATAAAAGTAAAAAAATACTTAATAAAGGTTAACATGTATTGCGTTTGAGCCTTATATGTGGGAAATGGGGAACGAGGGGCTTCCTCTCATTCTTCTAGGATACCTAGTGTACGTCCTGTTTGGGACGATGCGCGAAGTATTCGTTCCTATATTTAAGACTTTGGTTCAATGTAAGTTTCAAATAACTGTAAAAGACACTTCTTGTTAAAAAACTTCAAAACCAACAATAACGTCTTTCCTTCGGGAATTCTTTTCTCATCTCACTCACTCTCGACGTATGAACGCGCTCCTACTCGTTCTCTTGCAAGATGGTAACGCACTCGGACCAGCGAGCCTGCAACACCTGAGCTAGAACGTTAGTCGTTCCCTAAAAAACACAAACAAAGCGACCCTCATTGAGGGGAACTACGTCGCTCTGATTCTCATGCTCCCGATGAGATACGTAGGCAGTGGGGTAGGGCCCATTCGAGCACTTCTTTTATTTTCCCTACATTTGTTTCTTTTTCTCTCTCTTTTCCTTTTCCTTTTTCCCGTTCCTTTCCCTTTCCAGTAGCAGTGGAGCTCCAGTTGACGACACCCTTTGATCGAGACAAGCAAGCGTGGATCCCATCGGGTACGATGAACGTGAGGGGGTGCTAATACCTTCCTCTCACATAACCGACTCCCGAACCCAGTTCTCTTGGTCGCAAGACCATGTTCTTTCCTTCCCTCAGGTTTACGCAGTGTTTCCTTTCCCTCTCTTGGGATAAATACACATTGTTGGCGACTCTGTTTCGGTGCCACTTTCGCGTTTGTACTTGGATGAAAATCCCGGGAGCGACAGCTGGCGACTCTGCTGGGGAACGAACCCAGAATCTCTGGTTTCCTTAGTGAGTCAATCCTAGCGCTTGTTCGTTTTCTTTCTTTGGGTGTTTTTGTGGTGCTTTGCTTTGTTGTATATTACTGTATTTGTTGTTTTATTTGTTTTACTGTATTTACAGCTTTTACTGCATTTCATCTCATTTTTATTACTGTCATACTGGATATTGCTGTGCTGTTCTGGCTGTTTTCTGTTTGGCGAGTTGGGTTGTTCTGAGAGATGAGCCCAATACCCAGGCTCGAGCATACACCTAGATTTTAGCGTGGGAAGGCGTGACGCTCCCGTGGTGTTGGCCACGTGCGGGTGATTACGATCCCTACAATCAGACGAGGTTCTATCCGGAGCTATCTGCTACTGTATGTTGATACAGGCCAATAGTTATTCTCTGGAGGAATTGTCGACTCTGATGACCATTCCCGAGGACTCAGTTGCGGCACTCCTCCCGGGATGTGACAGTGGCAGACCACCCTTTGTGGCAAACCCATTGCACATTCTCGATCCGAGGACCCAATGCTGGGAACTTGCCATAGGATTTCCCTTTTGAAGTGAATCAGCGGACGACCTCTTTGATTGGTGATAGCATTGTATCCTTCGGGATGAATGTGCTATTGCTTCTCAAACCTCCGAAACTGAGGATCTTTCGTTTTGGTGAATCAGTTGAGGCCTCCTCGATTGGTGATGATGCTAAACCAGAAATGGTGAACGTATCATCATTTCTCGACCTGAGAGCCCGGGATACTGAACATCCTAGTACCCACACGTGAAAAGGACGGGTTATTTACAGGTTTGCAGGTAACCTTGGCTTTCATCCTACCTGGTATTCTGGTTCTCTTATTAGTGTGGATTTATCATCCTGGTATTCTGGTATTCTGATCATCCAGTATTCTGGTATTCTGGTATTCTCTTCAGAGCAGACCTTTGACCTTATTCAGCCATCAGCACAACAGTTATTTAGAATTTATGGAAGCTTTGATCCCATGTCTGCTGCATTCATATTGCATTGCGTTTGCATCGTGCATCGTTTTTGCATATCTGTCTCCGGCCTGATCAGAGTGCTCATCCATCGTTTGTCTGAACCGCAGTTGATTTCTAGACTTTCTCATCAAACTTGAATCAGCTTTTGGGGAGATCATCATGAATTCAGAGGAACCAACTCAGTTTGTAACTAGGGCCAATGTTGAATTGATGAAGAGTCAGTTGGATCAACTTGTGGAGGTTATGACAGCCATGAATAGGGGAGAGACCAATGTTTAGAGGACTTTTATGATTGGGAATGTCATTCCACCTCTGGTGAACGATGTCGTTCAAGCTCAGCCTGTGCAGATCCCGGTTGAGAATCATGCCATACACGAGTGTACCATCTTCCGAGACGGACATTCTTCTTCTCTTGATGCCACGGACTATCAGAGTTTTGCCTTCTCTATACCAGATTTCCAAGGGGTAGTTCCAAAGATGAATCCTAAGGATCCACGATCTATTGATGACGAAAGATACCGTGTGTTGGAGGAAAAGATTACAGCCCTGGAGAGGCGTGATACTCTTGATTTGAATGCTTCGAGCATGTGTCTGGTACCTGGCCTTGTGATGCCTCCAAAGTTTAAAATGCCGAAGTTTGAGCAATACAAAGGAGATAGCTGTCCAAAACTACATTTGGTAATGTTCTGCAGAAGAATGACCTCACATGTCGACAATGATAAGCTCATGATCCACTGTTTTCAAGACAGTCTGAGTGGGGCATCTTTGTATTGGTATATGCAGTTGGAAAGTGGTTGCATCAAATCATGGATAGACCTAGCTAACGCCTTTGTAAAGCAGTACAGTTATAATCTTGACATGGCTCCCAGCCGAATGCATTTGCAAGACTTGTCTCAAGCAGATAATGAATCATTCCGAGAGTATGCTCAAAGATGGAGAGAGTTAGCTGCTCGTGTTCAACCACCACTTTCGGATAGAGAATTGGTTGATTTGTTCATGGATACCTTGCAAGGGCCGTACTTGGAAAAGATGATTGCCAATGGGGCAGCAAAATTTTCGGACCTGGTGATGGTGGGAGAACGTATCGAGAGCCTGATTAAGTGTGGAAAGCTCCAAGGCATCTTGAACTTCCAAGCTAATGAAAATGAATCAGTTGCCAGTTCTCAGGAAGAATTCGAGGAAGAAAATAGTTCCATTCAAGAAACTTCACCACCTCGTTCTCGGTGTTCAGACATATCAACTGTTCAGAGTCAACAATCTTATGGGTCTTCATATCAGGGACAATATTCTTCTGCAAATCAGAGACCTCCTCAAAGTCAACGGTCATATCGCCGTCAGTCGCGTCAGCACGCCTGACAAAGGCCAAGGAAGCCAGAGAGGAATTTCACTCATTTGCCAATGTCGTATAGTCAGATGTTGCCGGATTTGATCAGAGGTGGATTGATAGTGCCAAAGGAATTGAAGCCAGTGCCTTTTCCGTACCCACAAGGTTTCGATGTCAACGCCCATTGTGACTATCATGCTGGGGCACATGGGCATTCAACTGAAGACTGTAAGGTGCTCAGGAGCAAGATTCAGACTCTTATTGACTCCAACATGTTCTCGTTCACGCCTCAGGGTATCCAGATCCACAATTCTCCTTCATCCAGTCAGGTGGGTTCATCAGTCCAGATTATGGAAGAAGACACCGAGAGCAGTGGTGCAAGTTTTTATCAGACTGACTTCGATGAGCATTTCTGAAGATGGCTAGTTCAGCAGTAAGTCAAGCTTAGAAAGCCCAGTTCCCCGAAGCTGGCAATCTTTTAGATCATGTCATTTCTTTGCATTTGTAGTTTCTTTTCTGTTAAAGTGCAAACTCATTTGTAAAACTTGTCTGTTTTCAGTTGATAATGATAATGAAATGAATATGCATGTTTTGATTAAATCCATTTGTGTTCACTCATATTTTCTTTATTGATATCTAACCCTTGTTTAAGCAGGATCCGAGGGAGGATGATGAAATTCAAAGAAGCAGAACTTCTGATGGTATGCTTTTGGGACAAAACCTTGCTGATGATGTACATGCATTGTTTCAAATCCCTAAATACCGGAGATATAAGGAAGATAATCCTTTGTCAACCCCTTTGAGCCTAGAAGTAGGAGTTTCTTTCTGAAAACGAAAAAACCCTCAATCTTAACCTGGGGCAGGATAGGTGTCAATTAATTTGACCGAGCGTTCAATTCGAGGATCAAATTTATGGTTATCCCTCACCAACCGAAGAGTAAGGAAGTCACATCCCTTTCAAACAAGTCAGACAAGCCAGTGTCACACGATTTGTTCAAAAAAAAAAAAGAAGAAAGAGAAAAAGAATCAAAAGAAAAAGAAAGCCCGCTAAGTCGAAACTTGAAAACAAATGGCTTAGGCAAAAGTTAGGGCATCCCGCTGGACTTCGAAATCGAAAAATTCAAAAGAGTTAGTCCAGGAAAAATCAGGGAAAAGCAAAAGAATAAAAAGCGAAAAAATGGAAAAAGAAAAATCCTCAAATAAAGAACAAGTCGTGTGTTTACAGACACCAAAGGCAAAAAGGGGTGGCTGTTACTCCGAAAACCGTGTGGGTTCTTTCTATCCTCCTACCATTCATTAACCTTTTTGATAGGTGAGCGCTTGTGTCAAGTTAGCTGAATGTAGGACTGGAGAACATCAAGGAGAATGGGTGGGTTAAAACAAAAATTTGAGCCTTATATCCTTTCTTTCTCAAACCGTGAACCAAGCCACGTTACAACCTTCGAAAGACCTAATTGAAGCAAGGTTGTTTCGAAAGCATACTTCGGTAAAGATCGCGTCGAACCTGACTCCTAAAAGGATCTTCTTACCATTCATGATGGTATCAGCGACACTTTGATTAGTGATTCATTCCCTATATGTCACAACTTTTTTTTCCAGTGAACAGACTTGGGTTTCAAAACTGTCATATGCATTGCATTAAAATTGTCATTTTCAAAACGAATTGTTTTACTTGCAAGTAAGTGCTTGATCAGGGAAGTTTCTGCAATGAAAAGATTGATCAATATAAGTGTAGAGTGCCTAAGTACTCCGTTGAGCAGGGGCAAGCCATCAAATAGTCATATCAAATGGGCAATTCATTCCAAGATTCAGCCAATCTGGGGCAATCAGGTCGAGATTCGACAAATCTCTCGAAGGTCAGTCAGTCAGAGGTACTCCTTCACAGATCAGCCAGTCAAGGGCAAAATCACTTCAAGGCTGGGGCAGGTCACTCCAAAAAGTAAAAGGGTTTTTCTCAGGAGAATGGTTAATCAAGATCATGGGGCAAGATATATAAGATCTTCATGAGACCTCTCGAAGATAGGTCCCTTTATGGGCTATGCTGTATCAGGGCATCTTTTGGTCATATCACATCTGCAGGGTTCATGTTGATGGTCGACACGTGACGTCCCCAGTAGAGTTTCTCTCCCCAACATAGTAAGGGTCGAAAGTAAGTCTCCAGCAGAGGAGTAAGCTCAATGTTGTCCCCTAGCATAGTGGATATCATCAACCGTCGTTCCCCGAGCAGAGTGGTTGGTGATGGTTGGTATTCCCCAGCAGGTTAAGGGTGTTTCCCCGACTACGTGCTCCATTCAATGATATTCTCCAGCAGGTTCGATGTTATTGACTTCATTCCCCAAGCAGGTGATAGTCATCTCAATGGCTTGATCAATAGTGGTTGACATCCCCACCAGATTCAAAGTCCAATGGTTATTGGCACCTTTTCTGGGGAAGATCTTTGGGGTCCATCTTTAAGGTTTATTCGTAATCCCCAACGGAGTGGGAGTTCTCTTCGGGTTTCATCTTCAACAGTGTTTATATCAGGAAGGCCGGTCAGTGTGACTTCCTCGGCGGGGTCGTAACCTCAGAGACAGTTCAGTTCGCCATCCCCGGCGGATTTGGCCTCTTCTCTTCAGCATTTATTTTGCTGGAGGGGTCTCTTTTGCATGTCATAAGCATTTTCCATTTCATCCTCAAAACGCATAGCATTTCCATTTCGTATGGAGCATTACGGCAAAATTAAAACATATGCATGCGAAGCATAAGCCAGATTTGGTACCTTGTACAGAAACCCGAATCATTTTTCAGTCAAGACAGTGACATATCCCCAAAGAGAATGCCAAGTCATTCCTCAGCAGACAGTTTCTTCCCGTCAACCCTTCGACGATGTGTTCCGAGCTCAGGTTTCGTACCTTCGGATATGTTCAGATTTTCTTTCTGTCATCCCTATGACATTGTGTTATCTTTTCAGATTTTCTTGCCGTCAACCCTTTGACGATGTGTTCCTAGCTCAGGTTTCGTACCTTCGGATGTTTTCAACTTTCTTCCCGTCAACCCCTTGACGAGGTGTTTTCTTGGGTTTCATTTTCTTTCCGTCATCCCCATGGCGATGTACTCCTACAGTGGAATTTTCATTTTCTTTCTGTCATCCCTATGACAATGTGTTTCTTCGAATATAGATTTCATCTTCTTTCTGTCATCCCTATGACAATGTGTTATCTCCATGACAATGTGTCCCTTCGGTCAGGTTTTCGTTCTCTTTCTGTCATCTCTATGACAATGTGGTTCTTCGGATAAATAATCGGTGCGGTTCTGGGGTTCACTTTTCTTTCTATGGGTTTCATCTTTTTCCTGTCATCCCTATGACAATGCGTTCTCTTTAGTTAGGTTTTCTTCCCGTCTACCCTTTGACGAGGTGTTTCTTGGGTTTCATCTTCTTTATGTCATCCCTATGACAATGTGTTATCTTCGTCAATTCCTTGACGATGTTAAGTTGTCTCCCCTACAGAGTTGTCCGCTTAGATTTCACTTTTCCCCAGTAGAGTTGCTTCGCAGACCTCGCAGTTAATGTTCAAGACTCAGTGAGTGTCCAGGAGTTTGAAGATGCCAAATCTTCTGTAAAATCCTCTTGGGACGATTTCTTCAGATCAGCCTTGTAATCTGGGGCAAAAGCCAGTTAATGACCTTCCCAAGCATGGGGCATCTTGAATGTCCCCGACAAAAGATGTTCCAGATCTATTATCCCCAATAGAGTTTGAGGACACTTGGTCTTCTGTAAAATCCTCTCAAAAGGCATTCCCCGACACGAGACGCTTTAAAGCAGTTTTCTCCAGCAGAGTTTGTTATAAACTCATTATCCCTAACGGAATCGTCAAACGGAAAGTTCGCCTAACATGGGGCATTGTGACACTTATCTTAAGCTCGACAGTCTTATTCCTCAGCAGACTACTGTGGAGTTGTTTTGTGTCTCCCCAGCAGATCTCTAGGGACTCTTTCTCAGCATGATTGCAATGGAATGCCTGCTAACCAGGATTTGCATATCCCAGATGGAGTAGCCTGGATGCCCCGCAAGATCGTATCCCCACAGAGTTCATCATTGAATCTTGCCAACAATAATCCCCAGCTGAGTTGTTGTTCTCCCCGCAGAGGTTTATCAGATCAATAGAATCTATTCCTCAGCAGAGTGTTAGTACATTATTTCCCCAGCCGAGTCAGAAGGCTGATAATCCCCGCAAAAGATCTCGAGGTTGGTAGATCCCCAAGCAGAGTTTTAATGGCTTGTTCCCTCAGCAGGACGTCATTCAAAAATTCTCATCCCCAGCGGAGTTGCTGTGACCAGAATTCATTCCCCAAACAGATGAATTAATTCCTGGCATAATCATCACTCCCCTCATGTTTCAAAGTCCAATTTATTTTTGGCAAACTTGACAATTCGAAGCAGACGGATTGTTTATTCATTCTCCAGCAGAGATATTATCCTTTCAGGAATCTTCGAGATCAAATCATTGATTGTTGTTCCTCAGCAGAGATGTCTGACACGGATGTAGAGCGTAATCCAATATTGGAATTGCTAAAGTCCACCCGTAGTGTGGCAAGCCAGTAGTCATCTAGCATTGTTAAAAGGCGTTATCAAAGTCCAACCGTAGATTGGCGAAAGGTCCATCCAAGGGTGGCAAATCATTGGAAAGTCCAACCGTAGATTGGCGAAAGGTCCATCCAAGGGTGGCAGATTCTCAAAGTCCAACCGTAGCTTAGCAAAAGTCCACCTGTAGTGTGGCAAGTCAGTAGTCGTCTGACTCCCTTTAAAAGACCGCAGCTAAGTCCAACCGTAGAGTGGCGAAAGGTCCGTCCAAGGGTGGCAAATTCTTAAAGTCCAACCGTAGATTGGCAAAAGTCCCCCGTAGTGTGGCACTTCAGCAGCTAAGTCCAACCGTAGATTGGCGAAAGACCATCCAAGGGTGGCAGATAATCAGCAAGTCCAACGGTAGATTGGCAAAAGTCCCCCGTAGTGTGGCATCTCAGCTGCAAAGTCCAACCATAGTTTGGAAAAAGTCCACCCGTAGTGTGGCAAGCCAGTAGTCGTCTGGCGTTGTGCTAAAAGATGCTGTTAAAGTCCACCCGTAGTGTGGCAGGCCAGTAGTCGTCTGGCGTTATATATAAAAGACATCTCTTCAGTGGTTTCCTTCCTCACCAGAGTTTTGTTCAAGCAGAGTTTGTTTGGTTGGGTTTATCCCTTTTCTTCTTCCCTGCGGAGTGCAAATTTTTGGGTTATTGTCAGTATTCAATCCCTCCATACCTTGAAAGGCTGACAACAATCGCTATCATCCGTTCAGGTCTACAGTGATTGAATAGGGGCAGCTGTAATACCCCAAAATTTGCCCTCTTTTTTTTTTCATATCTTTGAGCATGAGTTTTCATTTGCATTGCATTGCATTCAAGCATAGAAAAAATAAAGCATCAAGCATTTAGCATTGCATCTTGCATAAGGGCATGTGATCAGGTGATTCTCTAAGGTGTTGATCATCCAAAGAAGAAGACCAAGTGTTTCTCACAAGCTTCAAGGGCCTCTTACATCATGTATCATCTCTATTTGATCTCACAAGTCATGGGAAGAGGAGAATTCATCAAGAAGACTGGACAGTGCATGATCTCCTACACAAGGCAGTCAAAAGTTGGGATCTGACCCCCAAATGTGCAAGCTCTTTGAGTTTTTATCACCTCCAAAGGACATATCTCATCTTTGTTTGAGAGGACACACGGCATATTCAGAGGAATTGAGATTTGGAGGATATGTTTTTTTCCTCCTAACCAGAGGGTGCCAAAACTAGGGTTGGACCTAAAATCAGTTTATTTCTGATTTCTTGGGCAAGAATTGATCTCATGGCATTCCTTATGTTCTTAAGTGTTCATGGAGGGAATCTTGGCCATTGGTTCTTTGAGGAAGAAGTTCAATGGATCAGTTACTTGTGTAATAAACAAAAGTCAACAGTTCAAAAGGAGGAAGTCAACTGTGGAATTTTGAGTTTCTTTTCATGGTTTTCAATGTCTCACATCCTCTTATGGTCTTCAAATGCCAAGTTTCATGTCATTCATCAAGAATCAAGGGTTTGTGCAAAAGTTACTAAATATGGAAAATGACCTATAATGAAAACTTTCCATTTTTGGCAACTTTTCCATCACATTCAACTTGACTTTTCATCATCAAGGAAGCTCCAAGTAAATTTTCCTCCAATATGAAAGCTGAAGATCTTTCTCTCCCATTTCCAAAAAGTACTAGAATATTTCCATATCATTTGTGGAACTCTAGTTATGGCCAAAACAATGCAAGGTGTTTTTCATGGATTCCTTATAAGTCAAATTTTCCACTTTTTGCATTTTTGCACAAATGGACTTGTAATGTTCCCAATTGCTTCATGCCATGTTACAACATCAAAATACAAGTCAAGAAGATCATTTGTGGCCTTTGAATCAATTCATGCCATGCCATATTTCTCATTATTCTCACAAAGTGCAAAATGCCAAATTAATTCAAAACTTGCAAACCAAGAAAGTACAAGGCCCAAAATCAATTCAGAAGTGGTACATGAGTAAATTGGAGGTGATTTTTGCTGGGTACAAGGGTTTCCCACGTGCAAATTGGTGGTGGTGGTGTAAAATGCATTTTTCGAATTTCACTCAAATCTCATTAACAAGAATTCTAATCACTTCCTAATCCTAATCAGTGGACTAATGAATGGTATATATGTTTATTCATGCCCTCACAGCTAGGGTAGAAGCTCTCATTTGCACACTTGTGGTTTTTTTGCTCTCACACTTCCTCTCATTGAATCTCATTCTTCTTGGAGCTTCTCTGAGTTTTCTCTTCACATTCTTGATCAGTGAAGAGAATAGAGCACGAATCCACCGTTGTTTTGAGCTCATACTGAAGATTTCTTCAAGTGCCATTCAAGACGGATCATCTTAAAACTTCAAGATCTAGCCAGATTCAAGCCTCTATTTGTATTTATTTTGCAAATAGAGATCAAAAGGAGTTGATCTGCAGCATTTGGAAGGATTTCTTGGTGTATTTCGTGTTCTTCAAGGTTCAGGTTGGTGAATTTTTCATACTCACAGAACTTGAATTTTTGATATGCAAAATAATCTATGATGTGTACTGATCGTTCTGAGCTATTTTATTTGAAGTTTGGACGTGTGGTTTGTGAGATATGTGGATTTAAAGTTTTAGATCTAAACTTGTTTCTCTTCGATTTGCATTATTGGTTGGTTATTTGTGAAAAATAATTGCATATTTGAGATCCTTGCGTTTTTCTGGTCAAAATAGAGTACCTATTTGTATTTTCTGGAAAATTTCACGTCACAGCTCACCGGAGAGGGTGGCCGGAGCCCTAGCTCCGGCGGCTGGAATGTTCAGTCCGGCGAGGAAGGTGTCCAAGGAGGAAGAAGAAATCTAGACCGTCCGTTGCCAGATCCTGCGTTCCTCAAGGTGGCACTTGTCTTTTATTTTATGTTTTGAATTTAATAATCGTATGTTTGCTGCTCCGTGCGTACTACCGTGCATCCTTCAATCGTAGCCTTTATTCTTTATTTATTTTTGATCATGTGGTTGTGGTGGTGACAGCACTTAAATGAGATCACATGCACTGCACATGGCTGGTACATGGTGGTACCGTGGGGTCATGTATGCGTGTGACTAGGTGGCGTACGGTGTACCATTGGATCTGACCGTTGTTTTTTATTACTTCTTCATGGCGTTGATTTGTTAATGTGCGTTAGATCACATGATTGGCTGGGATTTCGTTGCTGACTTTTGACTTCTACCATGCTCCACCATTGACTTCGCTGGTGGGCTCTTTCATTGGGCCTTTGCTATGCGCACCCCCCCGTTAGCCCATTTCTTGGTTTTCAACGTGATGTTATTGCTGCTTACACCCCCATTGTTATTTCATTTTCTTTTCTTTCTATTATTATTTGTTTTGCATTTTTATTTTCTAAAATTACTTTTATGCATCTAAAAATCATAAAAAAAATCATGAGACTTATTTTTACTTTTCTCAAATTTTTCCATATTTTATTTTCTCATTTTATTTTATTTTGTCATCTGTTTTAATTAATTGTTTTATTTTCTTTTCTTATTTGTTTCACTTGCACACACCAACTTGTGAAATTTCTTTCTCCTCATCTATAACACATTTTTAATCCATTATTTTTGTATCTATTAGGTGACGTATTAAACTGCATAAAAAAAATTTTGTTTCATTTTTAAAACTTTTCCATATGGCATTTTGGTCCCTTTTTTTGCATGTTGAATCATTGTTCTTACTTGATTTTTGTCCAATTGTTTGAGATACACAGTTTGTGAATTTTAATTTGATATTTTTGCACATGCTACTTGACTGAGTTAACTTCTGTTTGGATATTTTTTGGGATTTTATTAGTTCACTTTGCTATTTTTGGTTGAGTGTTGTTTGTGATGCAAGTTTGATTGAGGTATACTTGGATGCATGATCTAGTTTGAATGCATTTGCTCACTTGTAATAAATTGATGCTTGAGATGTTTTTATGATCTAATCATGTTCTATTTGAGCTTACTTGTGGCCTTGGAATCATCCCCATTTGATCATTTTTCAATTTGTTCTTGATTTTACAAGTTTATGTTGTTTTGGACTTGAATCTTGTGATATGTTCAACCTAATCTTGTGATGTTTCCTTGCTTGATCCCAACCAATGCATGAGGCCTTTTGTTTGATTCGTATGACATGCTAGAGGTTCTGACCATCTTGGTTTAAGGTGCTTTATGTGACATGTTCTCACTCTTTGCTTCACATGTTTCTTTGTTTGTTGGCACGAATGATAAGTGGATGTTTTGATTAACTTTGATGCATGTTTTGAATGTGTTGCTTAAGGATTCATCTTGCATGACTTGAATTTGATTTTGGTATGATGTTGATACATATGCTACTACCCCTTGAGTTCATTATTTGGTTTTCATCTCACTTGATCATCATGGTTTGATTTGTATGATGCATATCATCATCATTGGTTTTGTGGTTTCTTTGGCTCATAATGCATCATAATGTGATGCATTCTTGCATGTTTGGATTAGATGATCATGATATGAATTGAATTCTGACTTGGTTTCACTTTCATCTTATTTTGTTCATGTCATCTTTGTATGAACTCTTAGTGTGTGAAATTGTGAATCTTGTGCAAGTTTACTTGCATCCTTTCTTGTGTGCCTTCACTTGTATACTTGATATGTGCTTGTATGATCTTTGAAGCATGTTCTATCTTATGATTTGGATTTGATGATTATGGTGTGCTTGCTACCCTATCTCTTTTCTTTTTCTTCCTTTCTCTTTTCTTCTCTTTCACTCTTTCTCATCCCATGAATCTCAAGACTTGTTCAAGTCTTGGATTCTTTCCCATTTAGAGCTACCTAGTCCAACTTAATTTTTTATTAAGCTTGGAGTAGGATTAGCATTAGGTTAGGTAGTCTTTTCTCTTAAACCTCACTAACCTTAGGTCATCCATGCATGATAACATTAGGACTCTTAGTTTCCCTTTAGAGTTTCCTTTGCGTTTTCTCTCTTCTCATCTCAAAACAATAAAAGTAAAAAAATACTTAATAAAGGTTAACATGTATTGCGCTTGAGCCTTATATGTGGGAAATGGGGAACGAGGGGCTTCCTCTCATTCTTCTAGGATACCTAGTGTACGTCCTGTTGGGGACGATGCGCGAAGTATTCGTTCCTATATTTAAGACTTTGGTTCAATGCAAGTTTCAAATAACTGTAAAAGACACTTCTTGTTAAAAAACTTCAAAACCAACAATAACGTCTTTCCTTCGGAAATTCTTTTCTCATCTCACTCACTCTCGAAGTATGAACGCGCTCCTACTCGTTCTCTTGCAAGATGGTAACGCACTCGGACCAGCGAGCCTGCAACACCTGAGCTAGAACGTTAGTCGTTCCCTAAAAAACACAAACAAAGCGACCCTTGTTGAGGGGAACTACGTCGCTCTGATTCTCATGCTCCCGATGAGATACGTAGGCAGTGTGGTAGGGCCCATTCGAGCACTTCTTTTATTTTCCCTACATTTGTTTCTTTTTCTCTCTCTTTTCCTTTTCCTTTTTCCCGTTCCTTTCCCTTTCCAGTAGCAGTGGAGCTCCAGTTGACGACAACCTTTGATCGAGACAAGCAAGCGTGGATCCCATCGGGTACGATGGACGTGAGGGGGTGCTAATACCTTCCTCTCACGTAACCGACTCCCGAACCCAGTTCTCTTGGTCGCAAGACCATGTTCTTTCCTTCCCTCAGGGTTACGCAGTGTTTCCTTTCCCTCTCTTGGGATAAATACACATTGTTGGCGACTCTGTTTCGGTGCCACTTTCGCGTTTGTACTTGGATGAAAATCCCGGGAGCGACATAGACCTGTACATTTCTATTATGTGAGCAATTAGTGTGTTAACTAGGATCGTGGTTAACTTGAAATGTGCTTTATACCTATTATGCCATTACAGTCTACGTTTGTGTTTATTGTATTTGAGACATGCGGGTGTTTTATTTCTTGCTGAATGTGTAGCATGTCTTATTTCTGTTGCTGCCATGGCAGCATGGTTTGTGTTTTCAGATGCTTTTACTTCGTGTGATTACAAAAAAGACCTTGCTTGTTGTTTAATATGCATAACTGCAAGTTTAAATTACTCATTCCTGTTGCATTTTGTTTGGCAATGATTACTGATGAATGGCTTAGCTTGGGCTTTGTTATCGTGAGTGGTTTTATGATGGATGGATTGTATGGCTTGTTTGAAATAGATGCGTTGGGTTGTATTATATATTTATTGAAGCGATTATAGTATTGGATGTAACAGCCATCCCAGTGGCAAGCCTTTCTCTATACACGCGCCTTTCACCATGAGGATTGGGGTTCGAATCCCCTCGCCCTAGTCCTTTTGCTTTTTTTTTCTGATTTTCTCGCTCATCTTTAAATATATATATATGTTTTCTTTCTATAATAACACGCGCGCTTTGGCCTGGTGGTGATGGTTTTAGGCTGCAAGCGAAATGGAATGAGTTCAAGTCCTAGAAATGTCATTTCCTCCTTTTTTATCACTTGTTTGTTTTCTTATTTTTAAAGTTTATACTTCTTTATTTAAAATGTCATAACTTACTTAATTTTTATCCTTTTTCTTCCCTTCTTTTTGCCATATTCTCCTTGTTGAATCTATTTTTCAAATATAAAAAGAAATTAGTAAAAATATTAATTTTTGAGACCTTTATGCATGATTAGTTTATGAATGTTTATTAGAGTTTTTGTTGCACTTTCTTATTCATCATGCCATATTATGTCTATCCACCATGCTTGATCATTATCTAACATGTATATTTCTCACTTTGCAATGATATCATGATTTTATCTCATCTCATTATCTTATTCATGTATTATTGCATCATCATATTTGCATTATAATCTTGTTATCTTTTAGTAATCTTTACAGCTATTATCTTTCCCCCCATTCCAAGGGAGAACACCTTAAATTGACTCTTGAAGTCATCTTACCTTATCCTTCTAGGTTCACCCTTATTTCTTGGCCCCATGAGAGCCAATGAAATCTCAACTTAGAAGTAGGTTGGAGTTCTTAAACTCCATGTGATTCTCATCATCATGAGAACTCACTTTCCCCTATAACGTAGACTTAGATAGTTATCGTGAACTCTAAAATGAGCTAATATCATTTCCCCTTGGAACTTTGGCCATAGTCAATGGTTCCTATCCCTCACCCTTAGATCGGTGAACTACGAATACTCTGATTCCACTCCCGTAAGGATACGTAGGCACAAAGTGCGATGCTTTGTCGAGTATACTTAGATATAAACCCCTAGGGCTTTCAACCTTTAGCATAGCACCCTTAGCAAGCGAGTAAGATATAACAAGTTAAAACAAGAGGTTCCCGTAGAGTACTACGGACATTTAGGATGCTAATACCTTCCCTAGGCGTAACCAACCCCCGAACCTTAGATCTTCCCCCTTTAGGTTTTTCTCAATCTTGAACCTTTCCTTTGGGTAAATCAAAGTCGGTTGTGAATTCAAAGAAATGTGATGCAAGTTAATTAATAGCTTGTTTTCCGATTCTCATCGCAACAGGAATGGCGACTTCACTGTGGACTCCTTGTTTTTTAGGGTTAAGCCCACCTTTGTTTTACTTGTTTTACTTATGCTTGCTTGCTATATTTATGTATATCTGTTTGATTGCCTGCTTATCTTTTGTTGGTTTGGTTCTTGAGTGGTGAGATAAATCCTATACCCGGATTTGAGTGCAATTAGGATAGGACGATGGTATTCAAGGAGGTTTTGAGAGAGTTGAATCCTGAAAAAGTTAAATTGAGCCACCATCACTCAGTTGAGGCCCTCTTGAGAGTCTAGTCATGTTGAACGAATCTGTTCGTAAAGGCGTGCTACTCTCAACCTAGGAGCCCGTGATATTGAGAACCGTAGTTACCAAACCCCACTTAAGCCTTTTAGGATGTAGTGCGGTGACCATGATGGAGTCTATTTCTGAATTGGTTGTCACGCGATACTACACTCAGACGAGATTCTCTTGAGAATTTTATTGATTACCAAGTCATCTGGGAAATCGTTAAAATCCGAAAGATGGGTTGTCGACTCTGGGAACTTCTTAGAACCCTGATCAGCAGGTGAAAACCAATAGAACATACCAATAGGAAGGGTGAACCCTTGGCTCCATTCTCAACCTATCTCCCTTTGCCTTTGTTTGTGTGTGCTCTGTGTGTGCTTTACATTCATACATCATAAGCAATCATGTTGCATCTGTTTCATGGAACTCATACTTCTTTTCTTATATCAGAGGGATATCATGGATAGCTCAAGAAGAAACACCATCAAATACACTTTCAAGAGTCCCAAATTGGATGACCTAAGGAAATTAGGAGATTTGCTAACAGACCCTGAAGGATTCATAAACAGATATGGGAAGTTGAGGGTGCTGTTGAAGAAGACCATTGATAAAGGACTCCTCTAAACCTTGCTTCAGTTTTATGATCCAAAGTATCACTACTTCACATTTCCTGACTATCAACTCTTGCCCACCCTTGAGGAATACTCTCAGATAATTGGGTTGTCTATCAAGGATGAGTCCCCATTTCCTATCTTTGAGAAGGACCCTAAAGAGGAAGAAATAGCCAAGGAAACCCATCTAGAGTTAGTTGACATCAAAAGTAATTTAATCTCTAAGGGGGGGATTTTTGGGTTAACTGCTAAGTTCTTGTTTGAAAAGGCTCATTATTTTGCTAAAAACTCCAACAGGGATGCCTTTGAAGCTGTATTTGCATTACTCATCTATGGACTTTTCTTGTTTCCAAACTTTGACAACTTTGTGGATCTAAACAAAATCAAAATCTTCTTGAAACGAAATCCCGTACCTACCCTGCTTGCTGAAGCCTATCACTCAGTCCATACGAGAAACACTCATAGAAATTGGTAGATTACCTGCTATGTCCTCATACTGTATAGATGGTTTATTTCACATCTACCAAAGGCAGGTGCATTCTGGGATTCCAAGAAAGGATGGTGGTCACAGAAAGTTATGGCACTCTCCCATGCAGACATTGACTGGTATAATAGGGTGTATGATGGAATCCTGATTATAGATAGCTGTGGAAATTATGGCAATGTGCCTCTTCTTGGCATTAAAGGAGGTATCAGTTATAACCCTGTATTGGCACGACGCCAATTAGGGTATCCTTTGGAAGACAAACCTCTTAGTGCTCATGTGGAAAGCATCTACTTTGAAGCATATGACAGGAACGAAGAACAGAAGAAGTTGATTTTGAACGCTTGGGGTAGAAAGCGCAAAAGAGGAAGAAGTTCTTTAGGAAGACCTAACTGTGTGTCCTTGGAGCCCTATCTCCAATGGGTCATAAGAAGAGCTATAGAGTTAAAGATGCCCTACAAAAGGCAAGAACCCATTACTTTGAAGAAATAGCCTGTTTTGTACTTCATGTCAAGAGAAGAAGAGCTGGAGATTTCTTTAAGACAAGCCCAAAGGTCAGAAGAAGCCTGGAAGCTCAAGTATCAAGTGGTTGTTGAAGAGAATCTAGAACTCCAGAAGCAGCTACAGACCAAGAATGAAGAGTTACTCTCATGCAAGAAGAGAAAGGCCCTAGAAGATCTAAGTTCCTCTAACAGTCAGCCTCTTGCTTAGAAATCTATTCTTGACAACCTCGTCGCAAAAAGGGATCAGATGGAGAAAGAAATCAGAAGACTCAACACAGGGCTCTTAGGAGAATTTCCTTAGGACCTCCTAGATTTTATTTAGCTTTATGTTTAGGGCTTTTGAAAGTGTATCAACTATTGTAATTCACCTTTTTATTTAATGGAAATGAGGTCTTTTGATATCTCCTGATATTTTGCAAGTGTCTGAATTCCATGAAACTTTGCATTGCATTTTGCATTCCTGCTAAACTATCAAGTTACAAATTTTGTTTTGCAGATTTTATAGAAATGGATGCTACGGGGAAGAGAGTCTGGCCTTATTTCTTTGAACTACCAAAGGTGGAGCATTTGTTATGGTTAGGAGAGATGGTTAA
Source organism: Lathyrus tuberosus (assembly GCA_022829125.1). Classification (NCBI taxonomy): domain Eukaryota; kingdom Viridiplantae; phylum Streptophyta; class Magnoliopsida; order Fabales; family Fabaceae; genus Lathyrus; species Lathyrus tuberosus. The sequence goes on along the minus strand of JALAZF010000012.1, from coordinate 25,673,522 downwards.
AGACCAGCCAGCCTTCGCTGATAGATATGGATGCGTCATTCCATTGATGAAGACACCAGTAATTGTAGGGCTTCTTGAAGTTTTGGTCCAGCTGTATCATCCCGCGTACCACTGTTTCGTGTTCCCTGAATTCCAGTTGGTGCCAACCCTAGAGGAGTTCTCAGCCATGATAGGAATTCCAGTCAAAGAAGCTCCCATCTTTTCTGGGATTGAGGAAATGCCTTCCGTCAGAGACATCGCCAGAGTAACCAGAATCAGATTATCTGACATCCAAGCCAACCTGACTAACAAAGGAGGGAAGCGTGGGTTGCCTGCCCAGTTCTTGATGGAAAAAGCTTTATACTTCAAAAACAGAGGAAGTGAGGCTTTGTTTGAATCAACTCTAGCTCTGATGATATACGGATTGTTTCTGTTCCCAAATGCCAAGAACTTCGTGGATACCCAAGCCATTCGTCTTTTCACAGACAACAATCCGGTCCCAACACTGCTAGCTGATGTTTACCATTCCATACAGACCAGATACACAAGAGGTTGTGGGCCAATTGTTTACTGCGTAGCCCTCTTTTACAAGTGGTTCGTTTCTTATCTTCCAAAGACTCCGACTTTCTGGGAGGTCGAAGACTGTAAGATCTGGTCCAAAAAGCTGATGGAATTGAAGCATACCGACACCGAGTGGTATGATTCAACTGAAGAAGGAATTATCATAATCCATAGCTGTGGGGATTGCCCCAATGTGCCTCTCATGGGAAGAAACGGTTGTATCAATTACAACCCCGTCCTTGCACGCCGTCAGTTGGGTCATCTAAGGGAAGGAATTCCAGATAACGAAGATATGCAGATGATGTTTTATGATGAAAGAGAAGGTTTCGAAATGAAGATGCGATTGGAGCGCGCTTGGCGTCAAATTAACAGACAATTACGGAAAGCTGAATGCCCAGTCACGGAGGCTCACTTGCAATGGTCTCGTGACATAGCTCGTGTAATGATGAAGCCACATCCTTACCATGAATCACCTACCAAGACAAAGAGGAAGATGGTGGAAGAGTTAGGAGAATTGGTTCTTGCAAGAGAGGATACGAAATAGCATATCAGCAAGTTAATAAGAGTAATCAATGGGGAGAAGGATCATCAACCGGTGGATTCAATCTCTAGTGTTACTGTTGACGTTTCTGTTATCATTGTTCCTTTTCATTTTAATGTATTTCTACTTATGTACTTGGAGTATGGGATGCACTCCTCCTGATGTAATGTTCACCAGACTCTTAAATGAAGAAGTTTATTTTTATCAAAGAATTTATTATCTATATTATTTGAAAAATTTCTTTGGTTTCTTGATAGTTTAGCTTGCATTTGCATGTGCATCCTCATTTGCAACTTCATGTGCATTTCTTTCCTTGTCTTCGTCTTATGTCACTGTGTTCTCTTCAGAATCGTCACACTGAATCCCCGCCACAACTACAACACTCGGGCCCGAGCTCGATTCAGGATGTCAGAGGCTTACGGAGAGAAGGACAGAGTCAACAATGAGATGAATGAGATAAGAGGAGGAATGGGACAAATCCTCGAGGCAATTAATGTTATGAAGGAAAAGATGGACACTCAGGCCACTGTGGTCTCTGAAATCGTCACCACAATGGTAGAACCTCCTATCGTCCCTGTCATCCCTACTCTGGGCATGCCAGAAGATTTTATCCGTGCTACAGTTCCTTTGACAACACAGCAAGCAGTTCCGTTGTTCAATGAGACTCTTCAAGCTATTCCTACTTATGCTCCACCAATGCAAACGCAAGTGCATCCGGTTTTCCATAACCACCAGCCCTACAATTATGTTGATGTGTCAAAAGAAGGAGATGATAGACACGAGAAACTAAGAGAAAGTGTTGAAACGATGTAGAGGAAAATGAAGGCAATGGAAATAAGTAATGTATTTAGTACTGACATCAAAGACATGTGTTTGGTTTCAGATTTGGTTATTCCACCCAAGTTTAAGTTACCAAATTTTGAGTTGTACTCAGGGGCCACATTTCCCAAATCCCATTTGATTATGTACTACCGAAGAATGGTCGCGCACATACGCAATGACAAGCTGATGATCCGCTGTTTCCAGGACAGTTTGAAAGGGGCTGCTGCTAAGTGGTATTTAAGTCTGGACCAATCCCAGATCCGTTGTTTTCAAGATGTAACTGATGCTTTTGTGAAACACTACAAGTATAATATGGATCTAGCTCCTAACCGTAGGCAGCTATTGAGTATGGCCCAAAAAGGTACCGAGACTTTCAAAGAATACGCACAACGTTGGAGAGAGACTGCTTCTCAGGTCGAACCACCATTGACTGAGAAAGAGTTGGCTGATTGGTTTGTAGACACAGTAAAGCCTGAATTTTATGAGAGAATGATCAGCAGTGTCAGTGCTAATTTAACTGATATTGTTGCCATTGGCCTGAAGGCAGAGGCAGGATTAAAGAGTGGAAAAGTGATTGGTTCTCAGAGTAGTTCAGCTGGCGTCAGTACTAAGAAGTCTCCTAGTCATTCTCATAAGAAGAGGGAAGGAAAAACTAATTCCATTATGGCAGGGAAGACCCAGAGCCCTCGATGGAAGCAACCAATGTGCCAGCAACAGCAGCGACCAAATTTCTTGCAGCATCCAATTTACCAGATGCAGTATGCTCAGCAACCCTACATAGCTGCAGTTACGCCTACTTTTAATCACCAAGCAGCGCAGCAAGCGCCGACATATCAACAGACAGCTTATCAGCAATGGCCTAAAAACCAGAATTATCAGCAACCAAGACCACAGGTTCCACAGTAGAATTCTCCCCACAAGAGGCAAGGAGGAAAGTCAACATTTCCACCTATACCAATGTTGTATACAGAGCTCTATCCTTCTTTAATAGAGCATGGGTTGATTGTTACTAGACCTTTGGGACCACCGACAGAGAAATCTATGCCTTTCTTCAACCCAAATGCAACGTGTGCTTTTCATCAAGCAGGTGTTGGTCATGACTTAGAGGGTTGTTTAGTGTTGAAGAATGTAGTGAAGGCTTTGATGGAGAAGAATATCCTTTCATTTGCTGATAATCAACCCTTTACCTACCCATGGGACCATTAATGCCATAGAGGATGAGAAAGATGAGGTCTTAGTTTTGGATGCAATGAAGATCAAAACTCCTATCAAGGCTTTCCATGCTAAACTGTTTAAAGCTGGGTTAGTTGAAATTTGCCATGATGACTGTGAAGAATGTAATGTCAGTACCAAGGGCTGCCATTTAGTCAAAGATGACGTTCAATATTTGATCAATGAAGGGTTCCTGCAGGTGTTCAGTAGAGAAAAGGAAAACAAAGTTGCAGCAATTAAGCCTGTGTTTAACCTGCAGGTGTCCTATATCTAATAAACCAGTACTAATTTTCAACAATCCTGAAGCGATTAATGCCTCCACCATTAGTTATTCCAAGCAATGTGACATTAGACAACCTGTTCCATTTAGGTTCCGAGGGACGACGGCTGTGTCGTGGGTCTATGAGAATGTTATGGGAAGCAGAAGGCGAGAAGACGTGATTCCAAGGAAAGAGGTGGGAATCACTGTTGAAGACGTAGTTCCAAGGAAAGAGGTGGGAACTACTGTTGAAGATGTGACCAATATAGTGGGAACTGGGAAGATGACGCGAAGTGGAAGGGTCTACACTCCTTCTTTCAAGGAAACCACACCCAAGGAGACTGTTGCTTCAATCCCAGCTAGAGATAAGGGAAATGAGGTAATTTCTCAAGAAGCAGATGAGGAATTCCTAAGAATTATCAAGAGGAGTGATTACAAAGTGATAGATCAGCTCCATCAGACACCGTCCAAGATTTCGATCTTATCTCTATTAGTCAATTCGCCAATTCATAGAGCATCTTTGCAGAAGGTGTTAGCCCAGGCACATGTAGCTCAAGACATAACAGCTGGACAGTTTGACCATGTTGTCGCCAACATTACAGCCTGTAATACTTTTAGCTTCAGTGATAAGGAGTTACCCCGAGCTGGAAGGAATCATAATCTTGCTTTACATATATCAGTGAAATGTCAGGAGGATACGATGGCCAGAGTTCTTGTAGATACCGGTTCATCCTTGAATGTTTTGCCAAAGAGAACTCTTGATAAATTGTCTTACCAAGGAGCCGTAATGAGACCCACCTCTCTTATTGTCAAAGCTTTCGATGGTTCAAGAAGATCGGTGATGGGAGAGATTGAGCTACCTGTTTTGATTGGCCCTTAAACATTCAACATCCTTTTTCAGTTCTTGGATATCAACCCTGCCTACAGTTGTTTACTGGGTAGACCTTGGATCCACGAAACTGGTGCTATAACCTCTACCTTACATCAGAAGATGAAGTTCGTGGCCGATGAGAAGCTAGTTATCATACATGGTGAGGAGGACCTGATGGTCAGTAATTTATCCTCGTTTTGTTACATTAAAGTGGATGAAGATGCTTTGGAAACTTCTTTCCAGGCTCTTGAAATAGCTAATGATGTTATGCTTGACGACAAGGAACTAATGGCCTCTGATTGTCCATCTTTTGCTTCTTTCAAAAGCATCCAATCTGCTTTGCGAGGAGGAGTACCCGAAGGCTAGGGCAAGATCGTTGAAATTCCAAAAAGAGAGAAATACCAAGGGTTGGGTTACAAACCAACTTTTGAAGGAAAAGCTGTTTCAACGAAGGGAAGACTAAGGACCATTCAAGAAGTGTTCGTCAGTGGAGGACAGCAAGTCCATGCAATTATTGAAGATGCTGAAGACGAAGATATAAATCACTTGGTGTTTCGGTGTGACGCTGCTTTACGTAACTGGGAAGCCATTGAGATACCTATTTTGTACCTGTTGACAGAGTAATTTGTTTGTTAGCTTTGATGTTTTCAATTCCGCAGCCTTGCCCGAGGCTTTCGGATTATTTTGTATGGGCCATCGCTTTTAAATCGTATTAATCAATGAAAGTGTTTGTTTTGTTAAAATTCTTTGTCTTTATTCCTGTTTTCGTTTTAAGAAAAATGGCAATCTTTTCAAAACTGCATTCTTTTTTCTCCTTCTTGCGTTCATGTTTGTGCATTTTTAATAAAATAAATCCCTCCATCATGTAGAATGATTCCCAAACCCCTTGTATTCAATGACCCAACTCTCACTATCGACTTTGATTCACCCATTTATCAAGCTGGGGAAGAAGAGGATTATGAGATCTCCGATGATTTGGCAGAAATGTGTGAGTATCAGTACACGGATCTTCAGCCACATGAAGAAAGAGTTGACGTCATCAACTTTGGCACAAAAGAGAAGAGGAAAGAGGTCAAGATTGGGGCAAGGCTTGGGGCAGAGATCAGACAACGTTTAGTCCTGCTGTTGGAAGAATATGTAGATGTATTTGCTTGGTCTTATCAAGACATGCCAGGATTGGATACAAATATAGTAGTTCATAAATTACCGCTCAAGCCTGATTGTCCACCCGTGAAGCAGAAACTCCGTAGAAGTAGACCTGATATGGCCCTCCAAATCAGAGATGAGGTTAAGAAGCAATTGGATGCAGGATTCTTGGCAGTTTCAAAATATCCAGAATGGGTAGCCAACATCGTGCCGATTATGAAGAAAAATGGTAAAGTACGAATGTGCGTAGATTACAGGGATCTCAACAAAGCAAGTCCTAAGGACGATTTCCCACTACCATACATTGACACTCTTGTGGATAACACAACTAAGTTTGCAGTTTTCTCCTTCATGGACGGTTTTTTCGGTTACAACCAGATTAGAATGGACCTAGCTGACATGGATAAGAATACATTTATCACCCCGTGGGGAACCTACTGTTACAAAGTTATGCCCTTTGGTTTGAAGAACGCATGAGCAACTTACCAGAGAGCTATGGTAACTTTATTCCACGATATGATCCATAAGGAAATTGAAGTGTATGTGGATGACATGATTGCTAAATCCCGAAGCGAAGAAGAACATTTGGACCATCTCTTGAAGTTGTTTAAGAGACTCCGGAAGTATCAGTTGAAGTTAAAACCAGCCAAATGTACCTTTGGTGTCAGGTCAGGGAAGTTACTTGGTTTCATCATCAACCAGAAAGGAATTAAAGTGGATCCCGACAAGGTAAGAGCAATTCAAGAAATCCCAGCTCCACAAACTGAATCACAAGTGAGAGGATTTCTGGGTCGTTTGAACTATATATCCATATTTATTTCCGACATGACTCCAATTTGTGAACCGATCTTCAAACTGCTACGCAAAGACCAGACTGTAGAGTGGAATGCTGATTGTCAACAAGCTTTTGAGAAGCTCAAAAGCTATTTGCAGGAACCACCTATTCTGATTCCTCCTGTTCCTGGAAGACCTCTTATCATATACATGACTATTCTAGAGGGATCCATGGGTTGTGTGTTGGGCCAACGTGATGAAACCGATCGCAAAGAACATCCATTTATTACTTGAGTAAGAAGTTCATTGGTAGTGAAAGCTGTTATTCATTACTTGAGAAAACCTGTTGTGCCTTAGCATGGGCCGCTAAATGTTTGAGGCAGTATCTGGTATGCCACACTACTTTGTTGATCTCGAAAATGGATCCCATAAAGTATATCTTCGAGAAGCCTGCTCAGACAGGAAGACTCGCTCGGTTGCATATGCTATTGTCAGAATATGATATCCAGTATGTACCTCAGAAGGCTATTAAAGGGAGTGTATTATTAGAATACCTCGCAGATCAGCCTATTGAAGATTATGAACCGCTCAAGTTTGAATTCCCGGATGAAGACATTATGGTAGTGAAAGGTCGTGAAGGGCCTAGCCCTAATGAAGGCTTGAGACCAGTTACAAATGGAAGATGATGTTTGACGGTTCTTCCAATTTGAAAGGACATGGTGTAGGTGTTGTGTTGATAAACCCCGATGGTGGTTACACCCCCTTCATAGCAAGGCTGGATTTTGAATGCACAAACAATATTGCTGAGTACGAAGCGTGTATTTTGGGACTAGAAGCTGCTATTGATTTTGGAATCAATGTTCTTGAAGTTATGGGTGACTCTGCTTTGGTCATTTACCAAGTCAAGGGTGAATGGGAAACCAAAGATGAAAAGCAAATTCCATACCGTGCTTACATTATGGAATTGATTAAGTGTTTTGATGAGATCACTTTCTGTCATGTACCTCGTACTGAAAACCACATAGCTGATTCCCTAGCCATGTTGGCCTCAATGTGGCAAGTCAGGTTTCACAATGAAGCACCTTTCATCAGTATCGAGCGCAAGACCGAATGAAGACATTATGGTAGTGAAAGGTCGTGAAGGGCCTAGCCCTAATGAAGGCTTTGAGACCAGTTACAAATGGAATATGATATTTGACGGTTCTTCCAATTTCAAAGGACATGGTGTAGGTGTTGTGTTGATAAACCCCGATGGTGGTTACACCCCCTTCATAGCAAGGCTGGATTTTGAATGCACAAACAATATTGCTGAGTACGAAGTGTGTATTTTGGGACTAGAAGCTGTTATTGATCTTGGAATCAATGTTCTTGAAGTTATGGGTGACTCTGCTTTGGTCATTTACCAAGTCAAGGGTGAATGAGAAACCAAAGATGAAAAGCTCATTCCATACTGTGCTTACATTATGGAATTGATTAAGTGTTTTGATGAGATCACTTTCTGTCATGTACCTCGTACTGAAAACCACATAGCTGATTCCCTAGCCATGTTGGCCTCAATGTGGCAAGTCAGGTTTCACAATGAAGCACCTCTCATAAGTATCGAGCGCAAGATCGGGCCCGCTTATTGCCAGGCACTTGAAGAAGAGGTGGATGGAAAACCTTGGTTTCACGACATCATGAATTATCTGAAAACTCAAGAATACCCTGCCAATGCTTCCAATCTTGATAAGAAGACTTTGTGAAGATTGTCATCCAAATTCTTTCTCAGTAACAATGTGCTTTACAAGAGGAATCATGATATGGTCCTGCTAAGATGTGTTGATAGAAGAGAAGCAGACCTGTTGATTCACGACATTCACGAAGGAGCCTTTGGCACTCACGCCAACGGATACGCTATGGTTAAGAAAATTTTGAGGGCTGGGTATTATTGGTTAACTATGGAAGCTGATTGCATCCAATACGCTAGGAAATGCCATAAGTGCCAGATCTACGCGGATAAAATGTACGTTCCTCCTACTTTGTTGAATGTGTTGTCATCCCCTTGGCTTTTCTCTATGTGAGGCATTAACATGAATTGAGCTATTGACCAAAGGCTTCCAATGGTCATCGTTTCATTTTAGTGGCCATTGCCTATTTCACTAAATGGGTTGAAGTTGCTTCCTTTGCCAATGTGACTAAGCAAGTAGTTGCTTGTTTCATCAAGAATAACACCATTTGTCGTTACGGGATTCCCAACAGGATCATCACTAACAATGAAACAAATCTAAACAACAAGACAATGAAAGAGTTATGTGACAATTTCAAGATTGAGCATCATAATTCCTCACCTTACCATCCTAAGATGAATGGAGCCGTCGAGGCTGCCAACAAAAACATCAAGAAGATCCTGCAGAAAATGGTCAAGACTTATAAGGATTGGCACGAGATGTAACCATTTGCTTTGCATGGATACAGAACTTCGGTTCGAACCTCGACAGCGGCAACCCCTTTCTCCCTTGTATATGGAATGGATGCAGTGCTCCCCATTGAAGTAGAAATACCATCACTGAAAATCCTGATGGAAACTAAGCTTGATGAAGCTGAATGGGTTAGAGAGAGATATGACCAACTGAACCTCATTGACGAGAAGCGACTGACTGCTATGTGTCATGGTCATCTGTATCAGAGAAGAGTGAAGAGGGCGTTCGACAAGAAGGTCCTTGTCTGGGAATTTCGAGAATGAGAGCTTGTACTCAAAAAGATTCTGCCATCTCAAAGGGATGCTCATGGAAAGTGGGCGCCTAATTATGAAGGTCCATTTATGGTAAAGACTATATTTTCAGGAGGTTCTTTAGTTCTCACAACAATGGATGGTGAACAGCTCACACACCCCGCGAATGCTGACTCTGTACGGAAATATTATGCTTGAAAAGAATTCTACAATTTTAGTGGTTAGGGAGTAGGTCATTGAATATGATGTAATCCTTTCCTTTTGCCATTTTTCAATTGTAATGATCCATGGGACTTCGCTATTGGCAAGTTACCATTCTAATGAAGTCAATTTTTTTTAAGCCACTTCTTTGTTTGATATTTATCATTACTCTGATATTTTTCATTGTTATGCTAAACTTCACTTATTTATTAATAATGATTTTAAAAGCGGAATGTTTTGAAGAAAAAAAAACTTTGAGCTCTGAAGATGGTTGGCATTGTCTCCCCAACTTAAATTCTTTAACAATGGCTAACCATTAAGGACGTCTCACCGGTATCCACACAAGATGTTTGAAGAAAGTTGTTGCACCAGTAAACTATAAATGTTCCCATATTGGCTTCGAAGACTGACTATCTTCTCAGATTTCAGTGTGATTCTTCTTGGTAGACTTGGTGTTTTACCTTTTGGTTGTCCCCAGTCTGTCGTTTCTTGCATATCATTGAGCATTCGCATCATACCATAACATTGAGCATCTTTGCATTTGGGTGTCTTGTGTGCGTGGTTTTGTTTTGTTTTTCTTTCCCCTTTGGTGGGTCTCTGGGTCTTTGTCCCTGTTTTGCGTGTGTTTGGTATCTTTGCCTCTGTGCGCCAGGTTTTGACCATTTGTGCGGTATTCCCCAGGAAGTCTAACATGTAACCTTTTATCAGCTATATCACCTCATTTGGATACCTAACATTTCAGTAACCACTAACACTATAAACCTCTGGTTATCGTGAACCACTTTGTTTGAAATCAGATTATCATGAATCTGCACTTTTGGTTATCGTGAACCATTTGCTTATTTATTTCTGGTTATCGTGAACCACTTTGTTTGAAATTAGATTATCGTGAATCTTCATTTCTGGTTATCGTGAACCGTTTGCTTATTTATTTCTGGTTATCGTGAACCACTTTGTTTGAAATCAGATTATCGTGAATCTGCATTTCCGGTTATAGTGAACCGTTTGCTTATTTATTTCTGGTTATCGTGAACCACTTTGTTTGAAATCAGATTATCGTGAATCTGCATTTCCGATTATTGTGAACTGTTTCTTATTTATTTCTGGTTATCGTGAACCAGTTTGTTTGAAATTAGATTATCGTGAATCTGCATTTTCGGTTATCGTGAACCGTTTGCATATTTAATTCTGGTTATCGTGAACCACTTTGTTTGAAATTAGGTTATCGTGAGCCTGCATTTCTGGTTATCGTGAACCACTTTGTTTGAAATCAGATTATCGTGAATCTGCATTTCCAGTTATCGTGAACCGTTTGCTTATTTATTTCTGGTTATCGTGAACCAATTTGTTTGAAATCAGATTATCGTGAATCTGCATTTTTGGTTATCGTGAACTATTTGCTTATTTATTTCTGGTTATCGTGAACCACTTTGTTTGAAATCAGATTATCGTGAATCTGCATTTTCGGTTATCGTGAACCACTTTGTTTGAAATCAGATTATCGTGAATCTGCATTTCCGGTTATCGTGAACCGTTTGCTTATTTATTTCTGGTTATCGTGAACCACTTTGTTTGAAATCAGGTTATCGTGAACCACTTTGTTTGAAATCAGATTATCGTGAATCTGCATTTCTGGTTATCGTGAACCATTTGCTTATTTATTTCTAGTTATCGTGAACCACTTTGTTTGAAATCAGATTATCATGAATCTGCATTTCCGGTTATCATGAACCGTTTGCTTATTTATTTCTGGTTATCGTGAACCACTTTGTTTGAAATCAGGTTATCGTGAGCCTACATTTCTGGTTAGCGTGAACCACTTTGTTTGAAATCAGGTTATCGTGAGCCTGCATTTCTGGTTATCGAGAACCATTTGTTTGTTTCAGGTTATCGTGAACCTGTATTGCTTAAATCTGGTCAAATATGAACCTAAACCCAAAGTACCAATCCAGCTCACACTGATAAAGCAATTATTTGATATTTCAACTAACTCTTGTGAATACTAGAGTCTTTTCTTGGCTCATTAGCCTTATTACTTTTTAAATTACAGGTGTTTTTATCTGGCGCACAGAGTTCGTCTCTGTCTTTTCTGGTTTTTCTTGAAGATCCCGTTTGAACTCTTCGGCATAAGAAATCCCCAGAAAATCTTTTCTTCGGGTGCCTATCCTTTTGTTTCAACTGATCTCCGGTGGAGATTATGTCTTCTTTCTGGTTTCTTGCCCAGTAAGATTGTGCCTCTTCCCTAGTGTCGTCCGGTCATATTTGCAGTGGAGAATCCCTTTTTGTTTTTTATCCCCGGTGTTGCCTCGGAGTCTCCCCAGTGAGTCTCTTTTGTTGGTTAGCCTGCATCCCCAAGGATTTTTCCATGTGGATACTAACCTTCTTCTTGCTTCCCCAGTGAAACTTCCCTCTGTGTTGGCAGCTCTTTGTTCTTTGGTGTCCTGTTTTGTCTGCATTCTTGCATCTTTCATGGCATCATATCATCATAATAGTAGCATTGCACGTCTTTGTATCTAAGGGAAAAATTTTTGGTTATCTGTATTTAAATATCCTTCACCCTGACGTCATGAGGATTTTCATCTCTCATGTCATCAGGTGAAGATATTTAAATTGGGGCAACTGTTGTACCCCAAATTTTTCCCTTAGATCCATTGATCTCTTGCATGTCATATTAGGTCAATCATGCTGCATAGCTAACCCTTTTATCATATTTTTGTTTGTGTTTGTTTCTTTTTTATCAGGTTTATCTTGAGGAGATTCAAGGAGTGATTGATCAAGATCTTTGGATGGAGCATTGAATCAAGCAAGTCCCTAAAAGATGCCTCCATAACCCTAACCCCTACATGACCAAAATTCTACCCACTTTTTCTACCCTCAATTATCACCTTCATTTTCTAAACCTACTTTATTAACCTTTTCATTTAACCAATTTTTATCCAATTTGTCATTATTTTTCCTAAACCATATCTAAACCCTAATTAATTAGTCTACCATCTTTTTCATTTTCTTTTATAACAAGAATATATAGAAACCAATTCTTAATTTTCATTTCACAAGCCCATTTGGTTGGCCCAACGTGCAAGGTATGTGGCAAATTATGTTTAATTTCAACTTCATTACCAAATGACCAATACGAATCAAGCATTGGTTGTGTTGACTTTTCAACTCAATTATCAACCAATGAGAAGGCAACATGTGGCGTATAACAAGTGACCAAATGAACCAAGCTGTTCTTCTCCCTTGTTCATACTTGCGAGATTCTGAACGGAAAAGGAGGAATTCAAACAAAAACAAATGAATCAAATTCACACCGTTGCATAATCCAAATTCTTGGCGCGTTAATGCATTTTGAATGTTCCCAAATCACTTTCCAGTTTAAGCTTCCTTGTCTGGGTTCATCAAAAGTATTTTTGAAGGTTTACTCGTTTCAGCATTCGTTCTGATACCACCTGCAAGATACCTTTCTTCAATCCCCATCATTACCTCTTTCGATACACTCTTGTATGACACCCAAAGATGGATTCAGAAGCAACATTTGGATTCAAGCATTTGACTCTGCAGCCTCTGATACCTTACACAGTAGGGGAGCGTTTGTCTCCAAGAAGTGGACAAGTTGTGGACTCATGAGACATTGTAGACCCTAGCTCCACTCTGCCCACCAAGTATTTGATGTTTGAACCCAACCCAAGCCCATTGATTCAGCCTATAAAAGGAGTTCACTACATCACTTGAAAGAACAACAATTCTCACGAAGAAAACTCAGATATCCTGTGAAATTCCATAAGTGGTGAGCAAGCAAGTGAGAGTTAGCTTTGGAGTACTTGAGAGAAGGGGCATTCAGCATACTTGAAGACAGTGGACATTATTCCACTTGGTATCACCTTCTTTCCCCTTTTTTATTAATCATGCTTGCTTGGTATCATTAGCATATCTCATAAGTTTCCATATGTATTCTTAATATGTTAATCTATATTCATTTTTTCTGAACTGTTAGATTGATTTGACTTGTTGTATTGATGTACTTATATTTTGCTCTTTCATCGCATTTAAATGTCACTCTGCTGAGCTTTTTAAATGGACTGTTAGTTTTATAGATTATACCTTTGTGTTACTTTCAAACATGAAGATATTGAATGCTGACTTATCTGTGGTTGTTTGGATGGATAAATCCTTGAAATACTTCACCTCTGTTGGTTGAAACTCTTATCTTATGGCCACCTCTGTTGGAAACCTATCTTAATAAGTGTTTGTTTTGTATGGACTATTGTTGCACCTTGTGTTCTGTTCTGCTTATAACAAGTACTGTTGAATCCATTGAAGTTTATATACTGAGCTTTGTGTATTTGCACCAACTTTGAATTGTCATTATGGATGTGCTTGATGTTTATGATGTGTGTATCAAACTGTTTTGAAGTTGGTTCAGGTATATCTCATAAATGTATGTCTTTCTGTGATCATTATCTAAACTGAGAATACTATGTTGTCTTTGTCTTAGTGTCAAGTTGCTTAATCGTCCAAAAGTTGTTTGTGCTTAATCTGTTGACTTGTTAATCATGTAACTTGCTTTGATTGGCTTTGCTAATTTATTAATGAGATTTCTAAACTAAACCTGGTTTGTGAATTCACTTTGAGGTATTAACACACTTATCACTCATCTTTCCACAATATGCACACAATGATTGTACCATACTCAATGGATGACACTACTTTAACTTCCAAACATGTTTGTGCATAACTTTGCTTTTTTATGACTGCCTTACCTGCTATTGATGCATAGATACTTGTGGCATTAGTTTTTAGTCTGTAAACTTGTCATAAACTCTTCATATGCTGAGTTCTGTGTTTAGGATATGTGCACTAACATTGAATTGTTATTTAGTATGTTTCCAATTTGTGAATATGCTGGATGTGTGTATCAAACTGCTTTAAACCTGGTCCAATGTAGGAGTCTGTATTAAAATTCCTAAATGCTTGTTTGAATACCCTAGATATTTGGTTCCTGCTCTGATATACTTAGGCATTATGACTTTTGATTACCTATGGCTATGTTAGTCTTATTGCTTTGTGCATCCAAATACTTGTTGCTTTGATGTCCAATATGCCGAATATGCCATCATATCTAACTTGATCTGCTCTTTTCTTTCACCAATCATTGAGATATGTTGAGTTGTGACTTGAACTTTATAGTACCTTAAGAACTAGTTTGCCTTTATGCTCTAACATGCCTTTGGTAGCTTGCATTTCAAACTCTTAAGTTTAGCCAATCAATGTCTTTGCCATTCCTCACTAAACTTGTTAACTCTTGGAAATGTTTTTGATATACTTGAATTAGTCTCATGCAGGCTTGTATCTATATTGCCTTTTAATTGCTTTTCAAGTTGTTTTCCATTTCATTCAAACTTGATACATGATTGCTGCTAGGGTTGTGTGTCAATTTGCTAGTTTGTTTTATTGTTTATGCTATTTCCTTGCCAACATGTAGTCCACAACCAAGTCATGTCCTACTGTTTTCCTTAGTATACATGTTGTTTGTCATTTGCACTTAAGATATGTCCTTGTGATGTTCAAGTGTGAAATTTGCGTGCTTACTAATCATTACTTGCTTTGGCAGCATTTGGTTTCCCTATCTAATGTTTGCAGGTGTGATTGATTTAATGTCTAATTCATATGGTTCCATTCTTATGTGACAGTTAGTGTGCAACAATTCTTGGTTTTGTATTGTCAATCTTGCTACTGTTTGCCTAACCATGCCTGATGCTGAATGTATTAGACCTGTACATTTCTATTATGTGAGCAATTAGTGTGTTAACTAGGATCGTGGTTGACTTGAAATGTGCTTTATACCTGCTGTGCCATTATAGTCTACTTTTGTGTTTGTTGTATTTGAGACATGCTGGTGTTTTATTTCTTGCTGAATGTGTAGCATGTCTTGTTTCTGTTGTTGCCATGGCTGCATGGTTTGTGCTTTCAGATGCTTTTACTTCGTGTGATTACAAAAAAGACCTTGCTTGTTGTTTAATATGCATAACTGCAAGTTTAAATTACTCATTCCTGTTGCATTTTGTTTGGCAATGATTACTGATGAATGGCTTAGCTTGGGCTTTGTTATCCTGAGTGGTTTTATGATGGATGGATTGTATGGCTTGTTTGAAACAGATGTGTTGGGTTGTATTATATATTTATTGAAGCGATTATAGTATTGGATGTAACAGCCACCCCAGTGGCAAGCCTTTCTCTATACACGCGCCTTTCACCATGAGGACTGGGGTTCGAATCCCCTCACCCCAGTCCTTTTGCTTTTTTTCTTTTGATTTTCTCGCTCATCTTTAAATATATATGTATGCTTTCTTTCTATATCAACACACGCGCTTTGGCCTGGTGGTGATAGTTTTAGGCTGCAAGCGAAATGGCTTGAGTTCAAGTCCTAGAAATGCCATTTCCTCCTTTTTTATGACTTGTTTGTTTTCTTATTTTTAAAGTTTATACTTCTTTTTTTAAAATGTCATAACTTACTTAATTTTTATCCTTTTTCTTCCCTTCTTTTTGCCATATTCTCTTTGTTGAATCTATTTTTCAAATATAAAAAGAAATTAGTAAAAATATTAATTTTTGAGACCTTTATGCATGATTAGTTTATGAATGTTTATTAGAGTTTTTGTTGCACTTTCTTATTCATCATGCCATATTATGTCTATTTATCATGCTTGATCATTGTCTAACATGTATATTTCTCACTTTGCATTGATATCATGATTTTATCTCATCTCATTATCTTATTCATGTATTATTGCATCATCATATTTGCATTATAATCTTGTTATCTTTTAGTAATCTTTACAGCTATTATCTTTCCCCCAATTCCAAGGGAGAACACCTTAAATTGACTCTTGAAGTCATCTTACCTTATCCTTCTAGGTTCACCCTTATTTCTTGGCCCCATGAGAGCCAATGAAATCTCAACTTAGAAGTAGGTTGGAGTTCTTAAACTCCATGTGATTCTCATCATCATGAGAACTCACTTTCCCCTATAACGTAGACTTAGATAGTTATCGTGAACTCTAAAATGAGCTCATACTCATTTCCCCTTGGAACTTTGGCCATAGTCAATGGTTCCTATCCCTCACCCTTAGATCAATGAACTACAGATACTCTGATTCCACTCCCGTAAGGATACGTAGGCACAAAGTGCGATGCTTTGTCGAGTATACTTAGATATAAACCCCTAGGGCTTTCAACCTTTAGCATAACACCCTTAGCAAGCAAGTAAGATATAACAAGTTAAAACAAGAGGTTCCCGTAGAGTACTACGGACGTTTAGGATGATAATACCTTCCCTAGACGTAACCTACCCCCGAACCTTAGATCTCCCCCCTTTAGGTTTTTCTCGATCTTGAACCTTTCCTTTGGATAAATCAAACTCGATTGTGAATTCAAAGAAATGTGATGCAAGTTAATTAATAGCTTGTTATCCGATTCTCACCGCAACAGTATTCGATCTTGAACTCAACGCACAACTCTTTCATCATCTTGTTGTTTAAGTTAGATCCATTATCAGTAATGATCTGGCTCGGAACACCATAACGACAGATGATATTGTTTTTGATAAATCGGACCACCACTTGTCGCGTTACATTAGCGTACGATGCTGCTTCGACCCATTTGGTGAAGTAGTCAGAGGCTACCAGGATGAACCGATGTCCTTTTAAAGGCTTGGGTTCAATCATGCCAATCATGTCGATTCCCCATATGGAAAAAGGCCAAGGGGAAGAGAGAACTTTGAGATGTGTTGGCGGTACATGGATTTTGTCGGAGTATATCTGACACTTGTGACACCTCCTCATGTACTTGTAGCATTCGGATTCCATGGTCAACCAGTAGTACCCTGCTCTTAGAATTTTTCTCACCATTGTGTGTTCATTGGCATGAGTGCCAAAGGATCCTTCATGAATTTCTTTCATCAGCATGTTTGTCTTTGGTCTCTTTACACATCGGAGCAAGACCATGTCGAAGTTCCTCTTATAGAGTGTATCATCGTTCAGGAAAAAGCTGCCAGCCAGTCTTCTGAGAGTCTTTCTGTCTTTTCTGGATGCCCCAGGTGGGTACTCTTGTTTCTGAGGAAACATTTGATATCGTGATACTAAGGCTTGTCGTCTATGACTGTTTCAATCGTGAAGATGTAAGCGGGCCTTTCAAGGCACATTATGTTGATCTTAGGTAAGTCATTCCATTGACCTATGCTAATCATGGAAGAGAGAGTGGCTAAAGCATCAGCCATGTGATTCTCATCACGAGGGATGTGATGAAACTCGATTCTGTTGAACAAAGGTAACAACCTTCTTTCATAGTCTTTGTAAGGAATCAATCCTGATTGGTACGTGTTCCAATCTGAAATTCTGGTACCAGATGTGTGATGTTAAGTGCGATGTCACAACAACACACTCTGCAATGGACAATGCAATAATAAGCAATAAATCAACACAATGATTTGTTCACCCAGTTCGGTCTAACTACCTACGTCTGGGGGCTACCAAGCCAGGGATGAATTTCACTATCAGTAGTATTAATTTATAGACTCAACAACCCAGTTGACATCTCCTAAACTGAATCACCACTTAATGAACCTTTTACTTAAGAGACCACTTAAGTATGAGAACACTACTCAATCCCTAAATCACTTCAGTGATATAATTCAAAGATCACACACTTTGAAAAACACAACTTGATTCTGCCTCACAGCTTTGATCAAGAACAACTCAAAACACCAACACCAATTCATACTAGAATGGTTTACAAACACGAAGACTCAAACGACTCTCAGTCTTTAGCTCACTTTCTTCGTTACTTTTCCTTTAGGATTGTTGCGCTTTATATAGCTCTTTGAATTGGGCTTGGACCTGCTACAATATCTGACCTGATTTGTTATTTAAAACTGAATCTTCAAAACAGATTTTCTCTCTCAAAATCTTCTTAAATCTTCAGCCTTTAAACACTCCTCCAAATCTGCATCAAATCTGTTTGTAACAGAAAATATCTATCCCAAGATATCCACAACCAATGAGACTAACAACTCTCCCAAAATTCAGCTAAAATGCAAACCCTAACAACATCACTAAACTTGATGTTATTAATCTTCTGCAGACCTGATGTCACAACATCGCATGTAACATCAGACATCACAACTTCAGCAACTTAACTTCTTAACATAAACCAATGTTAAGACTCAATGTTAAGACATCACCCATGTGACATCAACATTGAACAACTTTGTTTTACCAAAATTCTAGCCAATCCAAGAACCAACAATCTCCCCCTTTCCCTAAAACAATCCCTGCAACATCAGAGACTTCAGCAGCGGATAAAAAATTATTAATTAAAACTCATTGCAGCACTTCTTCAAACAGCTTCAAAATGCTTTCAGCATGCTGCACACACACCAATACTCTGCTACATACTTCAACACTAACTAGTAGCAGCTGCACAGACTTCAACCACTAATCAGCAGCATAGGTTAAGCTCCCCCTCAAAGCAAGAACCAGCATTACCAGCACACTCCCCCTCAACATCTGCACCCCCTCAGATATAGGGTACACTCTACACACCTAGGCTAACTCTCCCCCTTTTTAGCCACAATTGGATAATCACCAAACACAATGTCTTGACATAAAGTCAGGGTCAAACATCATGCTTCCCAAAAACAGAAGCTCCAACACATTGACTGACCAGTCGATACAAACGATGCTCCTTGTTTTTCATTATAAGCACAAGCCTTTCTTCTAGCAGCACTACTCAGCAACCAAGAATGATCCAGTCAAACAGCAATGGTGCAGCAAAGAACTTCAAGCGGAAGGACAAGACTTCAGATCCACCTCAGAAGAGGAGCAAAACAAAAACTATAGCTGAAACAACTCCAAGAACCACAAAGACAGGCAGAACCTCAGAAACAACCATGAAACCAAGCAAAAAGCTTCTTGTACAACAACAAGCTGCTGATGATGATTGAGATGAAGACTGGAAAGCTTTTCTAGATGCAGAGGGTTGGGATAATCTGTAACTAATGATGTACTTCAAACCTGTATGCTTTCAGCAGTTGAATAAAATCAATTTCTAATAAATAATACAACTGCTTAATACACTCTCTAGCACAATTAATCTTCATGTATGCAAATTCCCAATTTACTTCTCAAACTTTCAAATTGGTTTGCATCTAATGCTTTAGTGAAGATATCAACTAACTGTTTTTCTGTAGCTACATGCTCCAATGTAACAACTTTGTCCTCAACCAATTCTCTTATTAAATGATGCCTTATGTCAATATGCTTAGTTCTGCTATGTTGAATAGGATTCTTAGAGATATTGATAGCACTCAAATTATGACATTACAATGTCATGACATCTTGCTTGACATTGTATTCAGTTAACATCTGCTTCATCCACACGAGTTGAGAACAACTACTCCCAGCTGCTATGTACTCAGCTTCAGCAGTAGAAAGAGATACACAGTTCTGCTTTTTACTGAACCAGGATATCAGATTATTCCCTAAGAAGAAACAACCTCCTGAAGTGCTTTTCCTATCATCAGCACTCCCAGCCCAGTCAGCATCACAATATCCCCTTAACTCAGTCCCAGAACCATGACTATACAGCATCCCATAGTCACTAGTCCCATTTACATTTTTCAAGATCCTCTTCACTTGATTCAAGTGACTAGCCTTAGGTTCAGATTGATATCTGGCACAAACTCCAATAGAAAAAGCAATGTCAGGTATGCTAGATATGAGATACAATAGGCTCCCAATCGTGCTTCTATATAAACTTTGATCCACACTGACACCATGTTCATCCTTGGATAATTTTAGATGAGTAGGAGCAGGAGTCCTCTTGTGATTAGCATTCTCTAGACTAAACTTCTTCACTATGTTCTTTGCATACTTGCTCTGAGAAATGAATATGGAGTCCTCCATTTGTCTAACTTGTAGACCAAGAAAATAGTTCAGCTCACCAACAAGACTCATTTCAAATTCAGACTGCATCTGTTCCACAAAATGTTTCACCATTGCATCTGACATCCCACCAAATACTATGTCATCAACATAGATTTGAGCTACCATCAGCTTTCCTCCTTCCTCTTTAACAAACAAAGTCTTGTCAATCCCACCTTTTCTGTAGCCATTCACAACCAGGAATTCAGTAAGTCTTTCATACCAAGCTCTTGGTGCTTGCTTCAACCCATATAGAGTTTTCCTTATTTTGTACACATGGTCAGGAAATGTTGGATGAATAAATCCTTTTGGTTGATCAACATACACCTCTTCATTTAAGTAACCATTCAAGAAGGCACTTTTAACATCCATCTGAAAAAGCTTGAATTTGAAATTACAAGCCACACCTAAGAGCAATCTGATAGATTCCAGTCTTGCCACAGGAGCAAAGGTTTCATCATAATCAATTCCTTCAACCTGAGTGTATCCCTGAGCAACTAATCTGGCCTTGTTTCTGGTGACCACTCCTTGTTCATCAGATTTATTCTTGTAGATCCACTTGGTGCCAATCGCGTTGACTCCATCAGGCCTAGGTACTAGCTCCCATACTTCATTCCTCTTGAATTGCTCCAACTCTTCATGCATTGCATTTATCCAAAACTCATCAGTCAATGCTTCCT
This sequence comes from Lathyrus tuberosus, assembly GCA_022829125.1. Taxonomy (NCBI): domain Eukaryota; kingdom Viridiplantae; phylum Streptophyta; class Magnoliopsida; order Fabales; family Fabaceae; genus Lathyrus; species Lathyrus tuberosus. The sequence continues at coordinate 25,652,787 of JALAZF010000012.1, read as the reverse complement.
TGACATTCTTGGGCTCAATTTTGGAGACAAAACATGAACTTGCTATAACATCTCTTTACCTAGTCCTCACTCCAAAGTTTGGATCACCTATAATGAGCTCCTTTGGGTGGTCCTTCTGCACTCTGATGGAGGGATCTCTATGAGGTTGCTCAGCTTCAGGCTCAGCAGCAACAACATTAGGAGTTGGACTTCTGTCTTCAGCTTCTGGTGCAACTTCACCAACTGATGTCCCAACATCATCTAGGACATCATCATCTTCCTGCTTGTCATTGTCATCAATCACCACATTGATTGACTCCATCATCACCTTGGTTCTAGAGTTGAAAACTCTATATGCTCAGCTGTTAGTAGAGTATCCCTAAAATATTCCTTCATCACTTTTGGAATCCAATTTTCTTCTCTGTTCTCTATCAGCCAGAATATAACATCTACTTCCAAAAACATGAAAGTATTTAACATTAGGTTTTCTCCTTCCACAGTTCGTACAGAGTGGATGAAGTGCCTCTTCTCAGGGTAACTCTGTTGTGAATGTAGCAGGCTGTATTCATGGCTTCAGCCCATAAATGATAGGGAAGTTTTTTGGCGTGGATCATAGCTCTAGCAGACTCTTGGATAGTTCTGTTTTTCCTCTCAACTATTCCATTTTGCTGAGGAGTAATAGGAGATGAAAACTCGTGACTTATACCTTCAGCAGAGCAAAATTCTTCAAACTTGCTATTTTCAAACTCTCTTCCATGGTCACTTCTTATTCTGATAACCTTACTCTCCTTTTCTCGTTGGATTCTTTGACAAAGATCTTTAAAAACATCAAACACCTCTGATTTGTCTTTGATGAAGCTCACCCAGGTGTATCTTGAATAGTCATCCATAACTACATATGCATATTTCTTTCCACCTGCATAGGTCCCATCAAGTCCATATGAAGTAGTTCCAAGACCTTGGAGGTGGTATCATGTTAAAGCTTCGGATGAGACATTTTTGTCTGCTTCCCTTTTTGACAGTCACCACACACTTTTCCTTCCTCAATATTAAGTTTGGGAATTCCTCTGACTGCTTCTGAGGAGATGATTCTCTTCATTCCCTTTAAGTGAAGATGTCCCAACTTCTGATGCCAAATTTTGACATCATCTTCTTTAGCAAAAACACACGTGCAAGAATTTGAGTTTTGAGGCACCCAAAGATAACAATTGTCCTTAGACCTGGCTCCCTTCATAATGACTTCTACTTTATCATCTATGACAATGCATTCAAACTTTGTAAAGTCTACTTTGAATCCTTAATCACAAAGTTGACTAACGCTAATCAAATTTCCTGTCAGTCCTTTAACAAGAAGAACATCCTCCAGTCTGGGAGCACCAACACAGTTTAGTTTACCAATCCCCTTGATCTCTCCTTTGACCCCATCACCAAATGTAACATAGCCTGAAGAATGAAGCTTCACATCTACCAACAGATTCTTTACTCCAGTCATGTGCCTTGAACACCCACTGTCAAAGTACCAATCTTCTTTGCTAGAAACCCTTAAAGAAGTGTGAGCTATCAGGCTGGTAACCTTAACTTTAGGGACCCATTGCTTCTTAGGCTTGGAGACCTGCCTTCCTTTATAACAGTTCTGTTTGGAAACAACCTGATGAGCCTTCTGTGGATACCCATGTAGCTTATAATAATAAGCCTTAATGTGTCCAAAACAACCACAATGGTGACACCTCCAGTGTCTGTATTTCTTCTTAGATGGAGTTATGTTATGATGTTTTAACATCACTGGTTTTGGGTTGATAGAGCCTGCATCACTGGTGAATCCCAAACCACATTTGTCTCCAGCCATCTTCCTAATACTAAGAATGTTGTCTAACACATTAGTACCATTGTTCAACATTTTGATAGTTTTGGTCATAGAGTCCAGCTTATAGTTAAGTATGCTGACTTCAGCTTCAAGGTCAGTCTTTTCAGCTTTTACTGTACTATGGTTTTCTTCAGCTCTTCTCCTTCAAGACACACTTGTTCACTTCTCATGAAAAGATCTTTATAAATGACAGCAAGTTCATCATAAGTAACTTCATCATTCCAAGACTCATCATCTGACTCATAAACCCCAACCATAGCTCTAACAAGTTTAGCTAAATTTTCTTCAGATTCACTCTCACTGTCAGACCAAGAAGCTGATAACCCTTTCTGCTTCTTTAGAAAAGTAGGACATTCCTTCTTGACATGTCCATACCCTTCACACTCAAAGCATTGTATCCCTTTGTCATTACTGGATTTTTCTTCATCTTTAGACTTCTTTCCTTGTTCTCCTGATCTGTTGATGTCAGAGGTAATGTTCTTGACATTGGGATTATAACTCCTATTTATCCTCTTCATAACTTTGTCGAACTGTTTACCCAGCAAAGCAATAGCCTGAGACAGCTCCTCCTGAGAGTCATCTACTTTCTCTTTCTTGGCTTCTTCAGAACTGGAAACTAAAGCTATACTCTTGGACTTCTTCTCAGGTTCTTCTTCACCTAACCCTAGCTCAAATGTTTGAAGAGATCCAATAAGCTCATCAACCCTCATTTGGCTGATGTCTTGAGCTTCTTCAATTGCAGTCACCTTCATCTTGTACCTCTTAGGAAGGGACCTAAGGATTTTCCTTACAAGCTTTTCTTCTGACATCTTTTCTCCCAGAGCACTGGATGCATTGGACAGCTCAAGAATACTCATGTGGAAGTCATGGATAGTCTCATCTTCCTTCATCTTCAGACTTTCAAACTTCGATGTAAGAAGCTGAAGTCTTGACATCTTAACTCTAGATGTTCCTTCACGTGTAGCCTTCAAAATATCTCATGCTTCCTTAGCAACTTCATAGGTATTGATCAACCTGAATATGTTCTTATCTACTCCATTGAAAATTTCATTTAGAGCTTTGGAATTACCAAGGGCAAGCTCATCTTCTTCCTTGGTCCATTCTTCTTCAGGCTTCGGCTTTGAGGTGCCCTCTTTATCTTTCCCAGCATCATCTTTTTCAAACACAACAGGTCCTTTCCACTCTTTAATGATAGCCTTCCAAGCCCTGCTGTCCAAGGATTTCAAAAAGGTGATCATCCTTGGCTTCCAATAATCATAATTCGAGCCATCCAAAATAGGGGGTCTATTGACAAATCCTCCAACTTCTTTGTCCATCTTTACACCAGAAAGTAACTTCCCTATATCTCACCCAGAGACAGACAGGATGTCTGCTCTGATTCCAATTGAAATTCTGGTACCAGATGTGTGATGTTAAGTGCGATGTCACAACAACACACTCTGCAATGGACAATGCAATAACAAGCAATAAATCAACACAATGATTTGTTCACCCAGTTCGGTCTGACTACCTACGTCTGGGGGCTACCAAGCCAAGGATGAATTTCACTATCAGTAGTATTAATTTACAGACTCAACAACCCAGTTGACATCTCCTAAACTTAATCACTACTTAATGAACCTTCTACTTAAGAGACCACTTAAGTATGAGAACACTACTCAATCCCTAAATCACTTCAGTGATATAATTCAAAGATCACACACTTTGAAAAATACAACTTGATTCTGCTTCACAGCTTTGATCATGAACAACTTAAAACACCAACACTAATTCACACTAGAATGGTTTACAAACACGAAGACTCAAACGACTCTCAGTCTTTAGCTCACTTTCTTCGTTACTTTTCCTTTAGGATTGTTGTGCTTTATATAGCTCTTTGAATTGGGCTTGGACCTTCTACAATATCTGACCTGATTTGTTGTTTAAAACTGAATCTTCAAAACAGATTTTCTCTCTCAAAATCTTCTTAAATCTTCAGCCTTTAAACACTCCTACAAATCTGCATCAAATCTGTTTGTAACAGAAAATATCTATCCCAAGATATCTGCAACCAATGAGACTAACAACTCTCCCAAAATTCAGCTAAAATGCAAACCCTAACAACATCACTAAACCTTATGTTATTAATCTTCTGCAGACCTGATGTCACAACATCGCATGTAACATCAGACATCACAACTTCAGCAACTTAACTTCTTAACATAAACCAATGTTAAGACTCAATGTTAAGACATCACCCATGTGACATCAACATTGAACAACTTTGTTTTAGCAAAATTCTAGCCAATCCAAGAACCAATACAATCTCCTTTGATTTGATTGATAACCAGGGTTGAATCACCATATACATCCAAGTTCTTGATCCTTAAGTCGATCGCTTCCTCGAGACCCATGATACAAGCTTCGTATTTGGCCTCGTTGTTTGTACACTTGAATGTAAGTCTGGCGGTGAAAGGAATGTGGGTACCCTGAGGGGTTATGATGATTTCCCCAATTCCATTTCCGTAATGATTGATAGCTCCGTCAAAGATTAGGCCCCATTTGGAACCTGATTCTGGCCCTTCACTGTGTAGCGGTTCATCGCAATCTTTCATTTTCAAATACATTACATCTTAGTCGTGGAAGTCAAACCCGATTAATTCCTGATCGTCAATCGGTTGATGAGCCAAATGATCGGCTAAAACACTTCCCTTAATGGCTTTCTGAGCGTGGTATTCGAGTCATACTCTGATAGCAACATCTGCCAACGGGCAATCCTTCCCGTGAGAGCAGGCTTTTCAAAGACGTACTTGATTGGATCCATTTCTGAGATCAACCAAGTAGTGTGACGAATCATGTACTTACGAAGACGTTTGGATGCCCAAGCCAAAGCGCAGCTAGTTTTCTCAAGCATCGTGTACCGAGTCTCGCAGTCGTTGAACTTCTTGCTCAAATAGTAGATGGCAGACTCTTTCCTTTTAGTTTCATCTTGTTGGCCAAGTACACATCCCATGGAGTCTTCCAAGAATGTGAGGTAGATGATCAGTGGTCTTCTTTCCACTGGAGGTGAAAGAATCGATGGGTTCAACAGGTATTACTTAATACTGTCGAAGGCGGTTTGGCAATCCTCTGTCCAAACGCAGTCCTGGTTCTTTTTGAGTAATTTAAAGATTGGCGCGCATGTCGCGGTCATTAGGAATATGAATCTGGAGATGTAGTTCAAACGTCCCAAGAATCCTCTGACTTGTTTTTCAGTCTTTGGAGAGGGCATTTCTTAAATGGCCTTGATCTTTTCAGGTTCAACCTCAGTTCCCTTCTGGCTGACGATGAACCCTAAGAGTTTCCCTGAACGGACACCGAAAGTGCACTTGTTCGGATTCAAGCGGAGTTTGTACATTCTCAACCGCTCGAATAGTTTTGACAGGTGTGTCACATGCTCCTCATCTGTTTTAGATTTGGCAATCATATCATCGACATATACCTCAATTTACTTGTGTATCATGTCATGAAACAGAGTAGTCATGGCCCTTTGATAGGTTGTCCCGGTGTTTTTCAAACCGAACGGCATTACCTTGTAACAAAAGGTACCTCATGGGGTAATGAACGAAGTTTTCTCCATGTCCTTCGGCGCCATTTTGATTTGATTATAGCCCGAGAAACCAATCATGAAGGAGAAAACCTTGAACTTGGCTGTACTGTCTACCAGCATGTCTATGTGTGGCAAAGGAAAGTCGTCCTTTGGACTAGCCTTGTTTAGATCTCTGTAATCCACACACATTCTGATCTTTCTGTCCTTTTTTGGAACGGGTACGATGTTGGCTAACCATTGAGGATATTCTGACGTGGCGAGAAAACCCGCGCCAATCTGTTTTTGTACCTCCTCTTTGATTTTGATGGCCATGTCCGGGTGAGTCCGTCTCAATCTTTGTTTTACCGGCGGACATTCTGATCTTAACGGTAGATGATGTTCCACGATGCCGGTATCCAACCCTTGCATTGTAGCGAGCGATTTTGGACGCGGTTCTGAAGCGCTGGTCGCTCTCTGCGGTTGAGTTTACTACAGGTCGATTCATTTTTTATCCTATTAAAGCTGATGAAGGAAGGGAAATAGATGTCTCAAATTAACCCTGCGTTGCATACTGAGTTTAAACAGCGGTCTGTTAGGTTACGAATGCTATCAATGTGGGGGGGCCTTTGTACTGGTTATTTGTATTTTCGCCAATACGGTTTTCTCTCTTTCTAGGACTTTCTGGCGGGGGAACAAGGATTAGGATGTTAGGACTGGTGCTTTTGATAGATACATGAGAGTATGGGATTTTGGGTTTTTGTTTACTGTGCTTGCTAATATTTTTCTTTCAATCTTATGCCTACGTATTCCCGTTTACCGAAACAGGGAAATCAGAGCGTTCGTAGTTCCTCCTATTCTATGGGAGGAAATGGTGTTTTTGGTGTCTTGTTCAAAGCCCAAGACGTGAAGCGAAAGGTGGTTTGTATCTTGTTTAAAGCCCAAGATATGAAGCTGAAAGGGTTTGACTTTAGAGAGAATTTGTCATCTCTAAAGAGGGGTTTGTCTATGACAAATGTTTATAAAGGAGAATTACTTTAACCGGGATACGCGAATCCTAGCAATGCCATAATTTCCTTTATAGGGGATTTTAACCTGAAGGAGAAGACTTTAACTCAGTTTAGAGTAATGCCATCTTTACTTAGGAATTTCTCATGCTAAAAGAGGGACAGTGGCATGGATGTAGATGATCCAGAGGCTTGCCGCTTACAGCGATTAGATGAAAGGGAAGGAGTTGTTGATGTTTGTATACTGTGAACCAGGCACAGCTTTGATGCTAAAAGGTTAATTGGATTAACCAGTGGTTTTCTTATACAAAGCCTAAGAGGAGGTTAATATGTGTCTCGTACAAAGCCCGAGAGAGAGGCTAAAAGGGTTTTGATTCAACGAGGGAATCTTTTGGTATCTCGTATAAAGCCCGAGATGGAGGCTATTTGACTCAACAAGAGAGTTTTTTTTGTATCTCGTACGAAGCCCGAGATGGAGGCTATTTTTTGTTTGGCTCAATAAGAACCTTTTTGTATCTCGTATAAAGCCCGAAATGGAGGCAAAAAGGTGATTGACTCAACGAGGGAGTCTTTTATGTGTCTCGTACAAAGCCCGAGAGAGAGGCTGAATGTTGTTTGACTCCGCTGGGGAGGATCATTGTACAAAGCCCAAGAGGAGGCTATGGTTACTATTTCAGTTAAGTGACAGGTCCAATATACTGATTTTTAAAGAGAAAATCAATTCTTATATGAGCAACACTGTACTCAGGGATTTGTTTCAAGCATCCGGGTTATTCCTGTTCTTTAAGGAAGTGGGAAATCCGAAGGGTATTGAGACCGTCTGAGTCTACGGGTTTTCTTCCTATTTAACGAAGGGGTCACTTGAGAATGTCTTTGAGACTCAAGGAGATTAGACTGTCCAAGTCTAGAGTTTCATCTTTTGTCCTGTGCTTTGAAAAACAGTAGTAGACTCTATGAAAGGACTGTTCTATGCAGATGACTAATTTCTGTTCCTATACCTCTAGGAGGTCGTCGGGACAATTTGTACGAAGCCCAAGAGGAGGCTGGAAGCTTTTAAGAAGCCGAGAGGTCCTTGTACGAAGCCCAAGAGGAGGCTATCATTCCCGGAGGAAGAGATCATTATACAAAGCCTTCGAGGAGGCTGTGAATACTTCTAAGAAGCCGGCGGGTCCTTGTACTAAGCCCAAGAGGAGGCGGGTTTGCTTTTAGGAAGCCCGTGGGTCCTTGTATAATGCCCAAGAGGAGGCCGATGCTTTTAAGAAGCCGATGGGTCCCCAAACCCCGAGAAATTCAAGGCAAGCTATCCACAAGGAATAGAAAGTTCGAGAATTTGGAAGAAACTCAAGAGATGCCATTCACGGAGAAAAGATCATCTTTGGGGAGTAGAGCTTCTTGACAATTGCTTTTAAGAAGCCTGTGGGTCCCCAAACCCCCGAGAAGTTCAAGACATGTCATTCACCGAGAATAGATCAAGCCAGGAAAGTCCGAGAATTTGGAAGAAACTCAAGAGATGCCATTCGCAGAGAAAATATCATCTCTGGGGAATAGAGTTTCTTGACAACTTCTATGAGTGAGAATCTATGAAAGGGTTCACAGAGAATGCTGCCTTTCATGTCTCCATATTGTTTAACCCCAAGAGGAGGGAAGACTGTGTCTGGTAATCCTATGGGGATCTAGTTTAGACTATTTCTAAGAGTGATCAACGGGCTTAATGCTAGACGTAGTTGCCGGGGAAACTCTAAATATCTATACTATTATTACACAGTTGATATGAGTTTATGAAAGAAGACTTACAATGAAACAGCCCCACAATACAGTTATATGTATATGAAAGCGGTAAATGAAAGCAATAACCACTTACTCGGTTGTAGAGCTTCCATGCTGTTTGGTTAGTTGTTCGACAAAGAAAGATTGAAAACAACAGTATATTCAAAATCAAAGGAGAAAGTGCTTTGAAAAAGAAAGATTTGGGGTTTATAGCTCAAGGAGAGGCCCAGGGTTTTATTAGTGAGCGCACTGTTTGAATTTGTACAGAGGGACTTATACAAGTGACTGAGGCCCAAAATTGTTTTCTGTACAAAGGGATGGGTCTTATAACACGAGGGTAGGCGCAGATGATTTTTCCGATTGAAATGGCGATCGCGCCGAGATTTTCTTTTAACGCAGAGGGACTTATACAATAAGTGAGGCCCAAAATGATTTTGGTTAAAAGGGGATTGGGTCTTACACTCTATTAGAGGCCCAAGAGTTTTGAATGGGTCTTATAGCTCAAGGAGAGGCCCAAAAGGTTATTTTTCAAAAGGCGACGATCGCGCCATTTGTTTTTTACGGTATCGGGACTTATACAATACACTGAGGCCCAAAAATGGTTTTGTCAAAAAAGGATTGGGTCTTACACTCTATTAGAGGCCCAAAAGTGTTTTGAAAATGATTTATGAGGGTTGAATTAATCCAAAAACCCTAATTTGTTTTCAAAAATGTATTTAATTGAATAAAAAATTCAATTAAAATGATCAAAATTGTTTAACATATGAAAAACAAATTGTGATCTTGGATTAATGCTTTAAAAATTAAGTATTGACCTACAAAATAATTAGAAAGCATTAAAAGTTGCAAAATCAATGTGGAAAAAATATTTAAAATGTCAAAAACAATTAAAATATTAATTCTTTGCAAAAATATCAATTATATGAAATAAATAATATTTTTGGGATTTTTTGATAAAATAAAATATTTTAACAATTTTGTGAAATATTAAAAAAAGAATCAACTCAAAGTCATTAAAACTCAGAGAGAAATTAATTTTTGAATCAATTAAACAAAAATCACAAAATTCAAATATTCAAATTTCTGAAAATGGCGCCAAGAACAAACCAAGAACACGCGCGTGTTCTGGGCTTGGCCAGATTTGCATTTTCTATCCAATCTCACTGAATACTTGATTATATCATGCAATCCACATATCATTATGCTCGTCTCAACCTCACGATCATGTCTATGTCAATTAATTTCATTTAAATTAAACATATAACAAGAAATCACGAAAAATCCTCAAGAACCCTAATTTCTGCATGAAGGCTGGGATTTTTGATACACGATTCAAACAATGCAATTAATTGAGGGGAAACATTCTATGCATGATTATGAACATATGTCCAAATTATTGTGCAGCAAAAATTGCATGGATCATAGAGTTAGAAGAGCTCATGCTTACCACTTGCAGCTGGTGATCGTGATTTGTGTTGGAGGTGTTACAGCTTGGTTCCAATGATGTGGATAGCTTCCCTAGGTGCCAAGTGATGTGTCTGAGTGCTTGGAATGGATTGGAATGGATTGAAATGGTTTAGAGTTGAAGATGGCACCTCAACTGCAAAACTATCAAGAACTTGAGCAATTGGCTGGTGATTTTGTGAAATCTGTGTTCCAGATGTTATGTGAGTGTTTGGATCACTTCTATATGATGTATGTGAGGTGTGTGAGTGATTGGTTTGAGTGGAATTGCCCTCTAGCTCAAAACCCGATAGCTACCTTGCTAAGAAAGGCATTTTTGCCAAGAGAAAGAGATTTTGAGAAAGGCAAGTGTTGTAGGCCTTTGGTGTACTTAAACTGAACACAATTGAGCTCTATTTATAGTAGAGCAAGTTTTTATTGCAAGGAATAGTGAATGGTAACTGCTGAGTAGGTTTGTTCAATGTTGGCCAATGGAAGTTCAAGTCTCCTCTAGCCGTTGACTAGAGGTTAGGGCACAGAGCTTTGGTTCCCTTGGTCTTGGATAAGTCTTGACTGATTTTAGATGAGAATGGCTCAGTCCATGCCACCTTGATGCTTCCATTGAATGCTTCAATCCAAATTTGGAGTCTTGTCCATATTTTGGCCATTCTAGCTTCAACATGCTTTTTCTTGTTCCAAGGACTTTGGAGGCTTGGCTCAGTGATTGTCCCCTTTAGATTCAATCCTCAGATGTGTCCAAGTGGATAGGAGCATTTGAATTTGGCTGATTTTGGTAAATCGAGCAAAATTGCAAATTCTGCCTTGCCTTTGATAGATTTCAGCAAGGCAACTTGCCAATGTCATATCTCATGGTGTAAGTTGAATTTGGTAATGTTCTTGACCATTTTGGAAAGCCCTTACATGATACAACAACTGTTTGAACATGTTTGGTTTTGATATCTTTTGAATCCAAGTGCAAAATCCCCCTACATTTGGAAAAAATTGAAGACAGATTTGGACTTAGTGAAAATTTCACTAAGTGTTGGAAAAAGTGACATTTTCATTTTGTAGCCACTTTGATCACTCCATAACTCAAAATCCTTAATGAATTGGACTTAGGCCTAGTTGAAGTTTTTGTAGAGGGTAATGAGGGCTACAAATCCATCTTTTGATGAGGAAAAATGGCTTTGTGGTTTAGGAGTTATGATCCTCCAAAGTTGGTACCCTTGTCACTTTATTTTTAACTTAGAAAATTTTCTAGGTTTTTATGGTTACCCCTTTTACAAGTTATCCAACTTTTCTTGATTTTTCTTGATTAATGATGATTCAAATCATACATTAACATCATTTTAGGTTTAAAAATCCATTTTTGTGAAAAATTTCAAATAGTCAAAGTTGACTTTTGTGCACAGTTGACTTTTTATCAGGAGAATTCCAAACTGTGCAATTCTTCAGGAAATCATGTCCTTGACCTAAATCAAACTTGATGGACATGTTCCATGGGTGTCATAGGGCATATTGAATTATGTCTTAGGGCTTGGAAGCATGTCCTGGTCAAAAGTCAAAGTTACAGTTGAGTTTTCCCTTAAAACCCTAATTGTGGTGCAGATGAAATTGAGACTTGTTGCTCAAGCTTCTTGGATTAATCCATTGTTCCAAATGAATCAATATAGTTCATTAGAGACCCTCAAACCCCCTCTTGAGGTCTTGGCTCATGGTTTGTCCCAAAAGTCAACTTAGGGGTGAATTAGGTCAAGAAACCCTAATTCCTGATTTTTGATGAATGCATCCCCTAAGGCAAAATTGACTTGATGATTGGGTCCATGAGGTTCCATGGAGTATATTAGGTTATTTTTTGGATCATTGGCTTGTGCCCAGATGAAAAATTTCCATCTGGAGGCCCTGGTCGACCAAAACCCTAATTTGGTGACACTGTCAATCTTGAGACTTGATCCACCTAGAAGGGAGCAGCCTTGTGCTTAATCCTTGAATTGGGAGTCCTTTTGATCCATTATGGATGTTTGAGAGGTTAGACAAGTTGAAGATCATGTCGTTCCCTGATTGATCCTTTGTCTAAGCACTCAGAGAGGGCTTGAAACCCTAATTTTGATTGTAGTGGATGCTCACCCATCTTTGGGGAGACTGATGAAGTATGATGGTTCCTCCATATTGTGATAATGATTTGCACAATGATGGGAAAGCTTAGTGGTCAAAATTTGGGGTATGACATGCATGTCCTGGTAGGACCAAGCGAACACATCGGGAAATTCTTTGAGAAGCTTTGTCAAACTCTCTTTGGCAGTTGGACTGAGCAATGCCCCAATCCTGAATTCTTTTCTTTCTTTTTCCGAACCCAAGTTTACTTTTTCCAACGGCTCTTTGTGAGGTTCGATGGACCTTTCCTCTTGTCCAAGTAGTCGGGAGATCTCTTATGGAATTTCTTCGTCAACTTCTTCTTCAGCCCCAAATGCCGGGAATTCAAAGTTGGGAGAAGGCATCTGATCGTATGTTTCAACGGGGTTTAAAACAAGCAATCTGCATGACATGATGATTTGTGTTTAGAAGAGATAGAGAAAATGCAAGTGTGTGCAGTGTATTTTTATTTTAAAACTGCATGTTTATTATTATTTCTTTTTTAGGATTACCATTTTCTGAGAAAAGTGAAAAGAGAAAATAACAATTAATGCGGAAATTACAGAACGACGTTATTTTATTTATGAACAAGTCAATTCTCGAAACTACAGCCCTATAAAACAAAACTCTATTGCTTTGGGCAAAGCGAAGAGGGATATTTACAGAAAGCGAGCCCTATCAAAACATCCGTTTCTCTTGGGCGGGGTGAAAGGTTAGAGACGAACTCCTCGGTGGATCACAAAGTCTGGTACCTTCCTTGATTTGTCTTCAGAAATAATGCTGATTTCTAGTGGAGCAGGATCATTGGAATCTGTCTCCCAGGCGGAGTTGTTGTAGGAGGATTCCTCTGTTGTATTTTGCATAGTATTTGTGCTCTCAGGCAAATCTCCCCATCCAGTTGGCTGGATGTCTTCGAGCCTGATACGAGAGCTTTCAGGAGCAGTGTACTTGACCATAAAGTCGTATTTTCCACTTGGTTGTCCTAAGGTGTCCCACACTTCTTAGGAACTGGAGGAGTCATCCTTCTCGATGACGTTGACCTCAGGAAAAGCATAGTTGATGAATTCTAGTCCTGCAAGCTTTGCCAATTCATCGCCGTACTAGATATTTTCTGCATGACCTGAGTGTTGATCCCATGATATGGTGAGGACGTAGGTATTCTTTTCAATGATGATCAGCTGATTTTCATTGTTTGGCTGATTTTCTTGCCCCAAGTATCCTGGGTACGGCTGCCAGATAGGCAGGCCATCCATTGGGCCATAATAGTCGTGGTCAAAGTTGTCCCTCATCAGAGTGTCTTCCTCTAATGAGTTTGGGGGAGAACGTCATCCTTCTAGATCACAATCTCCGTATATCATTTCAACGTCTGACCTGGGTATAAATCTCGGACTCTGTGCGGGATAGCAACATGGCGTATGCACCTCTTCCTGAGACATATAACCGTCCTCGTTGAGATACGACTTCCATTCCTCATCCATATCGGAGGGATCCTCCACGTTGATAGCATGGACTGTTTGAGGCACTGGGTGAAGGAAACCTCCATTGTGGAAGAAGTTCTAAATGGGATGAAAACTTTCATCGTTAGCAGCTGTCTGGGTGCAGGTTGAAGAGAAACAAAGACCCTTCTTTGTTTTATTATCGGTAGGAATGACAAGTTGTCCCCACCCTTTTGCACTGTTACTCTTGATCACTTTGAGAGCATCTCTGTATGAGGAAATCGAGGTTCCTTTCTCTAATTAATTCTCATTGCTCACCGAAAGTGCTTGGAACTAAGTTCCAACAACCTCCTCAGGTTCTACACAAGTAGACGATGATAAGTTACTTACGCGCAAGGCTTGTTCTACACAAACCGTGATGAGTTGATCGTTCTTGACGAACTTCAGTTTTTGGTGCAGTGTCGAAGTGACTGCCCCAACCTGATGTATCCAAGGTCTTCCTAATAAACAACTGTATGCTGCCCGGACGTCCATGACCTGGAAAGTGATTAAGAAAGTGTGAGGACCGATAGTTATGGGATGGTCGACTTCGCCAATAACTGCTTTCCGAGATCCGTCAAAGGCTTTGACGATGACCTCACTGCCCCTCATCGGGGATCCTTTGAATGATAGTCTCATTAAAATGGACTTTTGCATAACGTTGAGGGCCAATCCTGTGTCTACCAGTACGCTGGCTAAAGCATCATCCTGGCAGTTAACTGTGATATTGAGCGTCATGTTGTGACTTTTGCCTCCCTCTGGCAAGTCCTCATCACTGAATCCTAAGTTGTTGCAGAAAGTGATGTTAGAGATGATGCTATCGAACTGTCGTATTGACACATCCTGTTCCATAAAGGCCTGCTCTAAGAATTTCTGTAGAACCTCTCTGTGGGCTTCGGACATAAGTAAAAGTGATAGTACTGAGATCTTTGAAGGAGTTTGTAACAGCTGATCAACAATGTTGTATTCACTCCTTTGGATGAGCTTCAACATCTAATCATTGTTTTTTGAAAGGTCATGATTACTGGATTGACCGACTGGTGGATCAGGAGCTTCTGTTGGACGTTCCTTTTCTTTGTTAGGTTCTCCAACTCCTCTGTTGAAGATTCGACTGCTCCGTGTTACTCGACTGATGTCTGCAATATTCACGACGGAGGGTAATGAAATTTCCTTTCCATTCTCAATTATTGTTGCACCGTATTTGTAAGGTATCACTTTAGCTGATTCATACGGCACTGGTCCCGACAGATAGATAACCATAGGAGCCTTCTGATTTTTCTGACTGTCATAGGTAACTTCAATCAGCTCCTGGCTAGGAACCTTTGATTCATCCAATAGAGGGATGATGGTAAAAACATCCTTGTTCTGTTGATGATCAAAGATTATGACAACATCTCTGATTTGATCAGTGAAGTAGTCCGGCGTCCAGTCGATTGGCTAGGAACCCAGACATGGGTGAACCTCTTTATGATCCACCTGACCCTAAAGAGCTGTCCGCACAAGGTAGCATCCTGGGTTATTCTCCGAGCAGACTCTACAGCGTTCATAATTATGTGGTGGAACCTGGCCATGCCCGCTTTGGATGCAGTGTAACCTCACTAGGTCAGTTCCTAGAGATCGGACATCCTGACTTTGACGCCGAGTAGAGTTTCCATTAAGCACATTGATTTGTTGCGTGTCTTCATCCATATAGATTGGAAGCCACCAATGGTTTAACAAGTGTTGCAAAGTTCTTTGAACGAGAGCGCACCCTTGGTTACCCTCACAACATTCTTTACAGCTTAGATAATCGTGAAAATTGAGAAAACCGAGTTGGACTTGCTTGGCGTGTAACTCCACCAAGATGGTATTCATTAGACGAATATCAAAGATTTGAATCATGTTGATCTGATAAAGATTTTTATCATAGTAGTCCTGGATCCACCTGTCATACCCCAAATTTTGACCACTAAGATTTCCCATCATTGTGAAAATCATTACCACAATATGGATTGACCCTCATGCCTCATCAGTCTCCCCAAAGATGGGTGAGCATCCACTACAATCAAAATTAAGGCTTCAAGCCCTCTTTGAGTCTTAGATAAAGGATCAATCAAGGAGTTGACATGATCTTTAACTTGTCCAACCTCTCAAACATACCCAATGGATCAAGAGGACTCCCACCTTAAGGATTAAGCACAAGGCTACTCCTTGCTCCCTTCTAGGTGGATTAAGCCTCAAGATCGCCAGTGTCACCAAATTAGGGTTTTGGTCGACCAGGGCCTCCAGATGGAATTTGTCCTCTGGGCATGAGCCAATGCTTCAAAGCATATCCTAATATGCTCCATGGAACCTCATGGACCCAATCATCAAGTCAATTTAACCTTAGGGAATGCATTAAAAAAAATCAGGAATTAGGGTTTCTTGACCTAATTCACCCCTAAGTTGACTTTTGGGCCAAAGCATGAGCCAAGACCTCAAGACATGGTTTGAGGGTCTCTAATACACCACATTTATCCATTTTCAACAATGGATTGATTAAAGAAGCTTGAGCAACAAGTTTCAATTTCATCTGAACCACAATTAGGGTTTCGTGAGAAAAGTCAACTGTATCTTTGACTTTTGACCAGGACATGCTCCCAAACCATAGGACATGACACCTATGATATCAATCCATCAAGTTTGATTTAGGTCATTGACTTGATTTCATAGAGGATCACACAGTTTGGAATTCATCTGACAAAAAGTCAACTGTGCACAAAAGTCAACTTTGACTTTTTGAGATTTTTCACAATTATGGTTCCTTAACCCTAAAATGATAATAATGTGTGATTGGAATCATCATTCATCAAGAAAAATCAAGAAAAGTGGGATAACTTGTAAAAGGGGTAACCATAAAAACTTAGAAAATTTTTTAAGTTATGGAACAAAGTGGCTAGGGTACCAACTTTGGAGAATCATAACTCCTAAACCACAAGGCCATTTTTCCCCATCCAATGTTGGATTTGTACTCTCATTACCCTCTACAAAAGCTTCAACTACACCTCATTCCAATTCAACATGGATTTTGAGTTATGGAGTGATCAAAATCACAAAAAGTGAAAATGTCACTTTTTTCCAACACTTAGTGAAATTTTCACTAAGTTAGAATCTGCCTTCCCTTTTTTCCAAATGTAGGGGCATTTTTCACTTGGATCCAAAAAGTATCAAATCCAATTATGATCCAACAGTTGTTGTATCATATGAGGGCTTTCCAAAATGGCCAAGAACAACATCAAATTCCACTTGAGCCATGAGATATGACAATGGCAATATGCCTTGCTGAAAACTGCCAAAGCAAGGCAGATTTTGGAGTTTTTCTCGATTTGCCCAAATTTTACAAAGGGCAAGCAACTCTATCCATTTGAACACCTCTAGGGGGGACCAAGGAGGAACCAACTCTGATCCCAAGCCTCCGAAGTCTTTGGAACCAAAAGTAGAATGCCAAACCTAGAATTGCCTAAAAGAGGGACAAGACTCCAATTTGGTTTTGGAGCATTCAATGGAAGCACCAAGGTGGCATGGACTGAGCCATTGCCAACTAAATTCAGTCAAGACTTATCCAAGACCAAGGGAACCAGTAGCCTGTGCCCTAACCTCTTGTCAATGGCTAGAGGAGACTTGGATTCTCATTGTCCAACATTGGCCAAACCTCTGCAGCAGTTGCCATTCACTATCCCTTGCAAAACAAACTTGCTCTACTATAAATAGAGCTCATTTGTGATCAGTTTGAGTACACCAAAGCCATCAAACAAATGCTTTCCTCAAAATCTCTTCTTTCACTCCAAATTTGCTTTCCAAAGCAAGTCACTATCGGGTTTTGAGTTTGAGAGCAATTCCAATCAAACCAATCACACACACACCTCATAAACATCATATAGAAGTGATCCAAACACTCACATAACATCTGGAACACCAAAATCCTAAAATCACCAACCAACTGCTCAAGCCTTTGACAGATTTGTAGTTGAGGTGCCAAATCAAGTTCCAGCTCAAATCAATCCACTCCAAGCATCCAGACACACTCCATAGCACCTAGGGAAGTTGTCCATAACCTTGGAACCAAGCTGTAACACCTCTAACACAAAACACGATCACCAGCTGCAAGAGGTAAGCATGAGCCCTTCTAACTCTATGATCCATGCAATTTTTGCTGCACAATAATTTGGCCATATGTTCATAATCATGCATGGAGTGTTTTCCCTCAATCAATTGCATTGTTTGAATCGTGTATGGAATTTCTGAACCTTCATGCAAACTTTAGGGTTCTTGAGGTTTCTCTTTGATTTCTTATTCCATGTTTAAAATAAATGAAATTAAAGACCATAGACATGATCGTGAGGTTGAAACGAGTAGATTGATATGTAGATTGCATGATATAATCAATTATTTAGTGAGATTGGATAGAAAACACAAATCTGCAGAAACAGAGGATGGGCGCGTGTTCTTGCCATGTTCTTGGCACCCTTTTTCAAATATTTGAATATTTGAATTTTGTGATTTTATTTAATTGATTCAAAAATTAATTACTCTCTGAGGTTTAATGATTTTGAGTTGATTCTTTTTTTAATAATTCACAAAAATGTTAAAATATTTTATTTTACCAAAAAACCCCAAAAATATTATTTATTTCATATAATTGATATTTTTGCAAAGAATTAATATTTTAATATTTTTTTACATTTAAAATATTTTTTCCTTCTTGATTTTGCAAATTTTAATGACTTCTAATCATTTTGTAGGTCAAAACTTGATTTTTGAAACATTAATCCAAGATCACAATTTGTTTTCCATATGTTTAACAATTTTGATCATTTTAATTGAATTTTTATTGAATTAAATTACATTTTGGAAACAAATTAGGGTTTTTGATTAATTCAATCCTCATCAAACTTTTTCAAAAAATCTTTGGGCCTCTAATAGAGTGTAAGACCCAATCCTTTGTAAATAAAAAAATATTTGGGCCTCAAATGTTGTATAAGTCCCGTTGTATTTCAAAAGTTCGGCGCGA
Source organism: Lathyrus tuberosus (assembly GCA_022829125.1). NCBI lineage: Eukaryota > Viridiplantae > Streptophyta > Magnoliopsida > Fabales > Fabaceae > Lathyrus > Lathyrus tuberosus. The sequence continues at coordinate 25,634,546 of JALAZF010000012.1, read as the reverse complement.
TCATCGCCCGTTAAAAATAAAACCCTTGGGCCTACCCTCGTGTTATAAGCCCCGTTCTTTTTCTTTAAACACCTTTGGGCCTCTAATAGAGTGTAAGACCCAACCCACTTTTAACCAAAACTATTTTGGGCCTCAGATATTGTATAAATCCCTCTGTGTTAAAAGAAAATCTCGGCGCGATCGCCAGTTCAAAAACCAAACCTTGGGTCTCTCCTTGAGCTGTAAGACCCACCATTTGTACAAAAATAAACCTTTGGGCCTCTTGAGAGAGTGTAAGACCCATCCCTTTGTACAAAAAACCTTTTTGGGCCTCAGTCACTTGTATAAGCCCCCCCTGTACAAATTCAATTCAACAGTGCAATCACTGGTAAAACCTTGGGCCTCTCCTTGAGTTGTAAGCCCCAACAATCTTTTCAAAGCACTTTCTCCTTTGATTTTGAATATAATATAGTTATCAAAGCTTTCTTTGTTGAACAACTAACAAAACAACATGGAAGCTCTACAACCGAGTAAGTGTTTACCCGCTTTCTTTGTCTGCTTTCATATATATATATATATATATATATATATATATATATAACTGTATTGTGGGGCTGCTCACTGTAAGACTTCTTTCACAAACTTTTATATACTTGTCAAATATCAACTGTGTAATACTAGTATAGTTATTTAGAGTTTTTCCCGACAACTACATCTAGCACTAGGCAAAGCCCTATTGATCGCTCTTAGATACAGTCAAAACTAGATCCCCATAGGATTACCAGACATAGTCTTCCCTTCTCTTGGGGTTAAACAATATAGAGATGTGAAAGGCATATTTATTTTTGAACCCTTTCTCAGACTATCACCCTTAGAAGTTGTCAAAGAGACTCTACCCCCTAGAGGTGATTTTTTCTCCGTGAATGGCATCTCTTGAGTTTCTTCCAAATTCTCTGACTTTCTTGGCTTGATCTATTCTCGGTGAATGACTTGTCTTAAACTTCTCGGGGTTTGGGGACCCACAGGCTTCTTAAAAGTACCCTTAAAAATTGTCAAAGAAACTCTAACTCCCCAGAGATGATCTTTTCTCCGTGAATGGCATCCCTAGATTTTTTCCAAATTCTCGGACTTTCCTGGCTTGATCTATTCTCTGTGAATGGCTTGTCTTGAACTTCTCGGGGTTTGGGGACCCGCAGGCTTCTTAATAGTATCCCCGCCTCCTCTTGGGCGTTGTACAAGGACCCTTCGGCTTCTTAGAAGTTCTCATTCCTTCTCTTGGGCTTAATACAAGGACCCATACGACCTCTTAAAGTTATAAGACAGAACTTAATCATGCTTTGCTAGAGCAGTCTTTCCAGCGTCAAAACTCCGGCCATTTGAGGGTTGATACTCATCCCTTAACACCCGTGCCTCCTCTTGGGCATTGTACAAAAGATGAAACTGTAGACTTGGACAGTCTAAAAACCCCTTGAGTCTCAAAGGCATTCTCAAGTTCCTTTCAAAAATTGTAAAAAACACTGATCGCTCCAAAAGCCGACCTCTCTCATGAGAGTTCCTCACCCTTTGGCCTGCCTATGGATCTAATCCTCAACCGTAACCCAGCCTTCGCTTGGGCATTATACAAAGATCATTCACTATCTGAGAATCGATTTCTCCAAAACCCCAGTAGACTTGGATAGTCTCAATACCCTTTGGATTTCCCATTTCTTTAAAGAACAGAAAATAACCCCGATCTTCTGATCAGTACCAAAGTACAACCTCACCTGGAATCAGTCTCTTTATAAGAACTGATTTTCTCTTTTATGCAACATACTAGACCTGTCACTCAACTGAAACAATCACCAGCACATTTAGCCTCCTCTTGGGCTGTGTACAATGATTCTCCCCAGCGGAGCTAACCCTTTCACACTCTCTTGTTGAGTATAAAAGACTCTCTTATGAAGTCAATCAACTTTTAGCCTCCGTATCGGGCTTCGTACGAGATATAAAAACACTCTCTTGTTGAGTAAAGAAGATTCCCTTGTTGATTCAAACCTTTAGCCTCCATCTCGGGCTACGTACGAGATATATAAACACTCTCTTGTTGAGTATAAAAGATTCTCTTGTTGAGTCAAAACTTTAGCCTCCATCTCGGGCTTCGTACGAGATACAAAATCACTCTCTTGTTGAGTATAAAAGACTCTCTTGTTGAGTCAAACATTTTCAGCCCACATCTTGGGCTTCGTACAAGACACATACAAAAGCACTCTCTTGTTGAGTCAACCCTTTTAGCCTCTCTATCGGGCTTCGTATGAGACACATAAAAACACCCTCTAGTTGGGTCAATAGCCTCCACTTAGACTTTGTATAAGGAAACCCCGGTTGAGTCAATCAACCTTTTAGCATCAAAATCTGTGCCTCGTTCATGGTATACAAACATCAACAACTGCTTTTCCCCATCTAATTGCTGTAAGCGGCAAGTCTCTGGATTATTTACATCCACGCCATTGTCCCTCTTTTAGCATGAGAAATTCCTAAGGAAAGATGGCATTGCTCTAAACTGAGTTAAAGTCTTCTCCTTCAGGTTGAAAATCCCATATAAAGGAAATTATAGCATTGTTGAATTCACATATCCCAGTTAAAGTAATTCTCATTTATAATCAGCCACCCAACAGTTGTGACAAACATACCCCCTTTAGAGATGACAAATTCTCTCTAAAGTCAAAACCCTTCAGCTTCACATCTTGGGCTTCGAAAAAGATACAAATAGACGCTTCAGCTTCACATCTTGGGCTTTGAACAAGATAAAAACCACCTTTAGCTTCACGTCTTAGGCGTTGAACAAGACACCAAAATGACCTTTTTCCTCCCATAGAATAGGAGGAACTACTATCACTCTGATTTCCCTATTTTGTTAAACGGGAATACGTAGGCATAAGATTGAAAAATCTTAGCGAGCACACTAATTAAAAACATCAAATCTAGTACCTATCCAAAATCCCCATGAATAGTCCTGTCATTTCATTCTTAACAAAATAAGCAGGGAGAGGCCCACAATCTAAACCGCATCTGTAAACCAACAGTTACCTGTTTAAACTCAGTATGCAAGCAGGGTTAATTGGAGACATCTACTTCCCTTCCTTAGTCAGCTTAATAGGATAAAAAATGAATCGACCTGTAGTACCCCCAGAGTGACAGTTCTTAAGAACCACGTCCAAAATCGCTCGCTACAGAAAAATGGCGCCCACCGTGGGGCCACGCAGGGCATCTTGTCCCTCTTATCTCTCTGGGTGAAACCTTAAGTCTGAAAACTGCCAGAAAAATGGCGACTCTGCTGGGGATATCTTTTCCTTACCAGATGTTCCCATCTCTTAGGTAGAGACCTTGAGTTCACATCACAGAAATGACTGATCTGCTGGGGTGTCATTGTCTGTATAGGATCATAAGACTAGAGGTCTAGGATGATTAAGACAAATATATATACTGCTTTTCCTAATTGATATCTGTGTTTATTTTTCTGCTAATGGGAATGCGTGTGATGCCGCATGTGGAAAGATTGAGTATACAGTTAAGATAGGTGATGGCAATGCAGGTAATCTTACTGGGAGTGAATTCCTGTTAAGAGCCCTCGATCGACCATCAAACTCAGTGGAGACTCCCTTTGCAGATACATTGCCTATACGACTTCGGTTGTTGAAAGTAGTGTGGTCTACTGGGTTATCTGAGAAGCTGAGGTTTTTAGTAGACTTGAGCCATTTTGTAGTGCGGAGGCTATCGGAAATAGTTGTCACGCGATACTACCCTCATTTGAGATCACTCTTGGATACATCAGCTCACTGGCGATCCGCTTGCTGTTGTTATCCTAGAGGGATCAATGGTTTTGCGGACAGGTAGAAAAAATCACCAATGTAAACCTTTGGGGGGGGGGGGGGGGGGGGGGTAGTGCCTTGACTTCATGACACCGACCCTTTGACCCCATGTTTTTCCTATGTTTTTGTATGCTGCATTCATGCATTCATTTAAAAAACATTAAAACAAAAAAAATCTTCTCTTCTAGTCTCTCTTTTTCAAATTAAACTGAGACAATGATTGCAAATGTTAGAGAAAGGAGATTGCGCTAATGGATTTCGGTAGAAGGAAAACTCATAAGTACACCTTCAAGGTTCCAAAGTTAGAGGATTTGAGAGGTTTGGCGAGAATGATCACCAAAATGAGGCTTTTAGAGCCAAGTATGTAGGATTACTGTCTCTATTAAGGGTCCATGTAATCGAAGGAATCCTGTCCACACTAATCCAGTTCTACGATCCGGTCTATCACTGTTTCACATTCTCGGATTATCAGCTTGTACCAATGCTGGAGGAGTATTCTCACCTGACTGATTTACATATTACTGATCAAGCTCCCTTTTCTGGACTCGAAGAAATTCCAAAGGATCAAACCATTGCAAGAGAAATTTATTTGGACGAATCAGAAGTCAAGACTCACCTGACCACTAAAGGTGGAATCCAGGGTTTGCCAGCCTAGTTCTTGACAAAGAAAGCCCTGTACTTTGCTAGTATAGGGAACGTGGCCGCTGTCGAGAGCATCTTTGTTTTGCTCACCTACGGGGTATTTTTGTTTCCCAACATCGATAACTTTGTAGATATCAACGCCATTAAGATTTTCCTGATTGGAAACCCCGTACTAACCTTACTCGCAGATGCGTATCATTCGGTACACTTAAGGAATTTATATAGCGGAGGAATGATCACATGCTGTGTACCCCTGCTATACAAGTGGCTCACCTCTACGTTGGTCGTAGAGAGTCATGTCTCTTACCAACTCGGACATCGATTGGTACAATCGAATCTACGACGGGATCAGAATCGTTGACCGTTGTGGAAATTTCCCAAATGTACCCCTTATAGGAACTAAGGGGGGAATCAACTATCATCCGGTGTTAGTTAGTCGTCAATTTGGATACCCGATGAGGCATGTCCCGCGCAGTGCTCATCTGGAAGGTCTTTTCTTCAAGGAAGGAGAAAATGATAGGGCACTATAGACGGAAATAGTGCACGCTTGGAAACATGTTCATAGAAAAGGACGAGAGTCTCTAGGAAAACCAGAATGTGTCTCGATGGAGCCTTATCTCCATTGGGTACAAACTAGAGCTATTAAGCTGAGGATGCCTTACCCTCGTCAGGAAGTTCTTCCATTAAGGGACTCTGCTCTTTATTTTATGTCTGAGACGGAAAAACTTCAAGTTACTCTCAGAAAAGTTCAGCAGGAGAAGAGGTCTTGGAGGAACAAGTACCGTATTCTCAATGTGGAGTGTAAGAAAATACAGCAACTATTAAAAGAAAAAGATGCTCTGATTGAGATTTTAGAGCAACATGCTATAGAAAATCAGGATGACCAAAGGAATTTGCTCGCTCCTTTCACTTGGCAAAGGAATGACAACCCGACAATGGCCCAAGAGCCCCGGTCAAAGAAAAGGAAAGCACCCGAACCAGCACTTGAGCTCTCTTCAGAGAGGACTCAGGATACATTAGTTTATATTTCCTTTTCCAGCACTTTGTAATCTACTGTATTTCCATTTCCTCAATCCTTTGAATTCAATAAAACGGGGTTTTCCCCATTGTTTGATATTTGCAATCCAATTGTCGAAGTTTACTTTGAATAAACAAAAATAATTAATAATCATTGCATTCATCATTCTCATAAACTTATTCTTCTTACCTACGAATCTCATGTTTGCGTCTCGATTCTAGAGTCAAACTGTCTCATTCGTACAATAGTCGGGCCAATCGTCAGAAAAAGATGGATGATCTCGAGGAAGAGAACTGAGAGTTGAGAGAAGAGATCGACACTCTAAAAGAGGATCTGAGAAAGCTTCATAACGACATGCAAGCTCTAGTAGAAGCTCAGATGCAACAACAAATGACTGTGATCTCAGAGATCACATCAACGCCCATAGTGGAGAAGTATGATCCTAGGTACAAGATACCGAAAGATCGCCCATGGGGCATGCCAATTAACTATATCCCAGAAGGATATGTTCCGCCGATCACTGAGGATCAGGGAACCGCAGCAGGAGCTGCTGGTCCTGAAGGTTACAAACTTTGGGAAAGCAAAGATGCCAGGGGCATGACAGCAACTCCTGAAGGTCACAAACTTCGGGAGGCACCGAGAGTCTCGGCCATAATGACTATACCACCACCTGTGGTACACACTGTCCTTGAAGGACAGATTCCACAGATACCTTCTAGTGGAAATGACAGCATGATCGACAGAATGAATGAGTTCTAGGAACAGTTCCTGGGGATGCAGAAATAATTGCAAGCCCTTCGCGGTCAGGATTTATTTTTTAAAGGACACCGCGGACCTTTGTTTGGTCCCCAATGTGAAAGTTCCACACAAGTTCCATGTGCCCGACTTTGAAAAGTATAAGGGTAACTCTTGCCCTCAAATCCATCTGGTGATGTACGCTCGGCGAATGTCCGTTCAAACAGAGAACCAGGAGCTACTGATTCACTACTTTCAGGATAGTTTAACCGGTGCCGCCTTGAAATGGTACATGGGTTTAAACCGCGCTACGATCGGCACATTCAGAGATCTTGGCGCTGCTTTTGTTCAACAATATAAATACAATTTGGACATGGCACCAGACAGAGATCAACTCAGACCGATGTCACAAAAGGACAAGGAAACCTTTAAGGAGTACGCTCAGAGATGGCGATAAATTTCCACCCAAATTTGTCCACCTCTTGAGGAAAAAGAGATGACAAAGATCTTCTTAAAGACCTTGAGCTCGGTTTACTACGACAGAATGGTCGCCAGTGCGCCCAGTGACTTCACCGAGATGGTGGGCATGGGAGTTCGTCTTGAGGAAGCCATCCGAGAAGGACGTTTAGTTAAAGACGCTGGATCATCGAGTAGTACAAAACGATATGGTAGTGCTTTCCCTAAGAAAAAAGAGCAGGATATTGGGAATATCTCTCTCAGAAAGCAAAGGCGAAGTTATCAACCAGTAGCAGCTGTAACTCCTGCTATTAATCCCGCGCCTGTTCCTACGTATCAACCTCAGGTTGCGCAGAGCCAACCGATTCAACAGCAATATCAACAAAGGACACAACAGCCTCTTCAGCAGGCTCGTCCTCCGTACAATAATAATCGTGCAACGAGACCACCAGGGATCGACCCTATACCTATGTTGTACGCAAAACTATTTCTGTTACTACTGGTCAAGGGGCATATCCAGACTAAGTCTCCTCTTACAGTACCAGAAAATCCGCCTTTTTGGTTCAAAGCGGATCAGACGTGTCCTTACCATCAAGGAGGACCAGAGCATAACATAGAGAACTGTTTCAGTTTCAAATCCGATATGCAAAAGCTTGTTAGGAGCGGGGTTTTATCTTTCAAAGATACGAATCTGAATGTTCTCACAAACTCGTTGCCTCAAGATGAGAAAGCTGCAGTCAATTTGATAAAGGGAGAATCTAACAACACCTATCAAATTCATGATTTACTCTTGTTAAGGGCCAATTTGGTCAAGATGCATTGTAGACAGAGTGGATATGGACATGTGTCACCTCATTATTATCACCAGTGTGATATCTGCTCTAAAAACAATCAGGGATGTTCTGTGGTGCAATCAGCCCTACAGGAACAATTGGATCTTGGGTGGATCCAAGAGCACCGAGTTCGTGGAGTCAACATGACCTATACGAATTCCAACATCATTCAGAACCACGACGTCCGTGCAATGAATGTCAACTTGGTGGCGATACACTCAAGGCAAAGCCAATATCATAATCTGCCGCGACACGATTACATTTCCTGTCTGACTTGCTCGGTAAACAAACAGGGATGCTCTTTTGTACAAGAGGCCCTCCAGCGTCAGATGGATCTTGGGTGGCTCCAGGATTACCATGATAGAAATCCTTATCAGATTAACATGATTCAAATCTTCGATATTCGTTTGATGAATACCATCTTGGTAGAGTTACACGCCAGACAGGTCCAACTCGGTTATCTCACTTCACATGATTATCTGAGCTGTAAAGTATGTTGTGAGAGCAACCAAGGGTGCGCTATCGTGCAAAGAACACTACAACACTTGTTAAACCACTTGTGGCTTCCAATCTATATGGATGAAGACACACAACAAATCAGTGTGCATAATGGAAACCCTACTCGGCGTCAAAGTCAGGATGACTGATCTGTGGAAACTGACCTAGTGAGGTTACATTGTATTCAAAGCGGGTGTGGCCAGGTGCCACCACACAACTATGAATGTTGTAGAGTCTGTTCGGAAAGTAACCAAGGATGCTACCTTGTGTGAGCAGCCCTTCAGGATCAGGTGGATCGTAGAGAGATTCGCCCAGGTTCGGGTTCCGGACCAATTAACTGGACGCCAGACTACTTCGCATATCAAATCAGAGACGTTGTTGTGTAGCGAACGATTTTTGGACGTGGTTCTTAAGCACTGTCGCTATGGGGTACTACAGGTCAATTCATTTTTTATCCTATTGAAGCTGATGAAGGAAGGGAAATTGATGTCTCCAACTAGCCCTGCTTGGAAACTGAGGTTAAACAGTCAAAACTGATGGTTTACAGATGCGATTTGAGTTCGTGGGCCTCTCTCTGCTTATTTTGTTCAGAACAAAATACTGGGACTGTTCATGGGGAATTTATTGGGATACTGTGCTAGATTGGCTGGTAGGTAAGGGACTTTGGGTTTTTTTGATTTAGTGTGCTCGCTAATATTCTTTTGCAATCTTATGCCTACGTATTCCCGGGATAGGGAAATCAGTGCGATCGTAGTTCCTCCTATTCTCTGGGAGGAAATTGTGTTTTGGTGTCTTGTTCAAAGCCCAAGACGTGAAGCTAAAGGTGGTTTGTATCTTGTTCAAAGCCCAAGATGTGAAGCTGAAGGGTCTATTTGTATCTTGTTCAAAGCCCAAGATGTGAAGCTAAAGAGGTTTTGACTTTAGAGAGAATTTGTCATCTCTAAAGGGGGGTCTGTTTGTCACAACTGTTGGGTGATGGATTATAAAGGAGAATTACTTTAATTGGGATATGTGAATCCAGCAATGCCATAATTTCCTTTATTGGGGATTTCCAACCTGAAGGAGAAGATTTTAACTCAGTTTAGAGCAATGACATCTTTCCTTAGGAATTTCTCATGCTAAAAGAGGGACAATGGCGTGGATGTAAATAATCCAGAGGCTTGCCACTTACAGCAATTAGATGGGGGGAAAGGAGTTGTTGATGTTTGTATACTGTGAACGAGGCACAGCTTTGATGCTAAATGGTTGATTGACTCAACCAGGGTTTTCCTTATACGAAGCCTAAGAGGAGGCTATTGACCGAGCAAGAGCGTGTTTTTTATTGGTCTCGTACGAAGCCCGAGAGGGAGGCTAAAAGGGTTTGACTCAACGAGAGAGTCTTTTATACTCAACAAGCGAGTAATTTGTATCTCGTACGAAGCCCGAGATGGAGGCTAAAAGTGTTTGACTCAACAAGAGAGCCTTTTATACTCAACAAGAGAGTGTTTTGGTGTCTCGTATGAAGCCCGAGACGGAGGCTAAAGGTGATCGACTCAACAAGAGAGTCTTTTTATACTTAACAAGAGAGTGTTTTTGTATCTAGTACGAAGCCCAAGATGGAGGCTAAAAGGAGATTGACTCAACGAGAGAGTCTTTTATACTCAATAAAAGAGTGTTTTGTATCTCGTACGAAGCCCGAGATGGAGGCTGAAAAGGGTTTGCTCCACTGGGGAGAATCATTGTACCAAGCCCAAGAGGAGGCTAGGGTGCTGGTAACTGGTTCAGTTGAGTGACAGATCCAGTATGTGGGTTAAATGAGAAAATCAGTTCTTATATAGGTAATGTTGTACTCATGGATTTAATCTGAGGATCGGGATTATTTCCTGTTCTTTCAGAAAACGGGGAATCCAAAGGGTTTTTAGACTGTCTAAGTCTACGGGTGTTTTTTCCTATCTTTGAAAGGAAATTAAGAATGTCTTCGAGACTCAAGGAGATTAGACTGTCGAAGTCTAGAGTTTTATCTTTTGTACTATGCTTAAGAGAAGTTAAGAGACAGTACGTTTGCGGTAGAATGGTCTAGACTCTTTGAAAGACTGTTCTATTAAGATGACTAATTTCTGTTCCTATACCTTTAAGAGGTCGTCGGGACAATTTGTACGAAGCCCAAGAGGAGGCGAGAAAAACTTTTAAGATGCCGAAGGGACAATTTATACGAAGCCCAAGAGGAGGCTATCTTCCCGGAGGAAGAATCATTATACGAAGCCTAAGAGGAGGCTGTGAAAACTTCTAAGAAGCCGACGAGTCCTAGTACAACGCCCAAGAGGAGGCGGGGATGCTTTTAGAAATCCTGTGGGTCCTTGCATTAAGTCCAAAAGGGGTTTCACTTGGAACATTGGCCTTCTGTATATAAATTGTTCAAGGGGGAGATTTCTTAGATCTAGTTATCTAAAATTGTTGTAAAAGAAAATTCTCATGGTTTAGGTTATGTTGAAATATCCGGGAGAACGTCGGATGTAAGGAGACGAGGTTTTGTCTAGTTCTAAAAGTATTTCCCGGGGAAACTCGAAATATCTATACTAGTATTTCACAGTTGATATGAGTTTATGAAAGAAGACTTACAGTGAAACAGCCCCACAGTACAGTCATATACATATGAAAGCAGTAAATGAAAGCGGGTAAACACTTACTCGGTTGTAAAGCTTCCATACTGTATTGTTAGTTGTTCAACAAAGAAATTGAAAATAACAGTATGTTACAAAATCAAAGGAGAAAGTGCTTTTAAAAGGAAAATTGGGCCTTACAGCTCAAGGAGAGGCCCAGGGTTTTATCAGTGATCGCAATGTCGTTTTGTACAGGGACTTACACAAGTGACTGAGGCCCAAGAAAGGTTTTCCGTACAAAGGGGATGGGTCTTATACTGTCTCACGAGGCCCAAAATGATTGAAAGTGAACAAAGATGGGTCTTATATCTCAAGGAGAAGCCCAATGGTTAATTTTGAAAAGGGTGACGATCGCGCCGAGGTTTTGAAAACACCGTGGGTCTTATACAACGACTGAGGCCCAAATGTTTTTGGTTTCAAAAGGGGATTGGGTCTCACACTCTATTAGAGGTCCAAAATGATTTTGAATGGGTCTTATAGCTCGAGGAGAGGCCCAGATAGTTTGTTTTAAATGGGAGATGATCGCGTCGAATTTTTTGAAAATACAGTGGGTCTTATACAACGACTGAGGCCCAAATTATTTTGGTTTTAAAAGGGGGTTGGGTCTTACACTATAATAGAGGCCCAAAGTTTGAACATGTTTTGTGAGGGTGAAAATCAAGGAAACCCTAATTTTTCTTTTCTTTAAAAGTAAATATTTAAAGAAAATTAAATAAAAATGATGAAAATGCCAAATAAGTTTGAATAAACCATTTGTGATTTTTGTTTAAGGTTTGAAAAATGAGGGATTAATCACAAGATGAATTAAAACCTACTTGGTTTTGATTTTCCAAAATGGATATTTATTTTTAAAAGGTTTAAAAACAAATAAAAGAAATTTATTCACAAAAATACTAATTATATTAAATAAATAATATAAATCTATTTTTTTTGTGGAATAAAATATTTCAACATTTTTGTGATTTTTTTACAAAAACAACCAATCAAAAATAATTAAAATTGAAGGATTTATTAATTTTCCAATTAATTAATAAAACATGAAAATATTGGAAAAATAGCAAAAATGTGAGAAAACACAAAATGGTCTGTGTGGGGTTTGAACCCCGACCTCAAGGTTATAGGGCGCGCGCCTTACCTCTGGGGTGGTGATACATCCGTTGATTGAAACAAACCAACAAATACACAAGGCTTGCCTTGCTTTCTAGGCCTGACAAAGGCAAGGCAAGGCAAGTTTTGGCAAGAAACGGGAAGGTCCATAACTTTCTCATTTCTCCATGGTTGGGGACAAAATTTATATGCACCTGGCCTAGAATTTCACAAGGAATTCAATGGTGGTGGTATTTTTTTCAGATCATGCTCCCTCCTCAAAATTCGATAGTGATTTTGAAATAGACCATATTTTGCATTTTCTATGCCATCTCTTGGTACAAGCATGAATTATATGATAAATTGGTGCAAACACTACACATATAACATGTAGAAGAGATGCATGATCAGTGGACTTCAAAGCAATGCATATTTTGGAAAGTTCAAGTCATAATGCTTAGCTCTTTTTGAGCTTTTGGAGTTTTTTGTGCAACCTGCCAAGTTTCTTGTTCCAGAAATGGTTTGATGCTTTGGACACTCTCAAATGGTCCCTTAGAAGCTTTTAGGATGAATGGAATCAGCTGGAACCTGCAAAAACACAAACTGGCCCTTTCTTGCAAAAGGGGTTAAAATGGCCAAAATAGCAACTCTCTCAAATGGTGTTCCAGATGTTGGGAGCCATTTGGGACAGTTCAAGGATGATATTTGGAGTGTGTTTGAGGTTTTATCTGGTTTGGAAAGTGACTGATTCAAGACATGGCTTGAAAAATGCACAAAAAGCCTATTTTGAGGTTTTGAGAGGTGACTTTGAGATTTAAGGATTACAGGTCACTTGTGTGAGTTTGGACAGCTTAGATATGACATATTGGATGTGTTTGGATCATGAGCTGTGTTAGAATTGCTCCCCTAACTCAAAAACTCAGAGTTACCTTGCTAAAGAAGGCATTTTGGCCAAGAGAAAGAGATTTTGAGGAAAGCATCAGTTTGATAACTTTGGTGTACTCAAACTTGGCACAAATGAGCTCTATTTATAGGTAGAGCAAGTTTCTCTTACAAGTAATAGTGAATGGCAACTGCTGCAGAGGTTTGGCCAATAGTTGCACTTTGAATCTCAAGTCTCCTCTAACCATTGACTAGAAGGTTAGAGCACAGAGCTGTGGTTCCCTAGTTGTTGGATCATTCTTGACTTTTCATCATCAAGAAAGCTTCAAATGAATTTTCCTCAAACATGAAAGTTGAATATCTTTTTCTCCCCCTTTCCAAAAAGTACTAGATGGTCTCCATATCATTTGTGAAACTCAAGTTATGACTAAAAGAAGGCAAAGTGGTTTTTTAGGGTTTTCTCATGGTTCCATTTGCATTTTGGGACATAGTGACCTATAATTGATTTCATTGCTTCATGTCACATTCTAACCTCAAAGAACTTTCCTTAAGAGTCATTTTGGGCCTTTGAACCATGAAATTTCATGGCTTATTCATTACTTATTTCACATGGTGCAAAATTGCCAAATTATTGAAAACTCATGAACCAAGACATCTCAAGGCCCAAATCAAATTTCAGGTGTGATTAGAAATTGTTAAATAAGTGATCCATCATGAAATATTTGGGTGTACATGCATGGAAGAGGGTGTATTCCACATAATGTAATTTTCCAAAATCATCCAAAACTCATTAAGTGGGGAATTACCAAGGCCCAAATGCTGATCAGTGGATTAACCTAGTCTATTTAAGCTAATTCATTCTAGGGTTGGAGGGGATACACGTTATTTTGGTAGAGTTTTCAAGTGAACCCTAAAAAAAAATCACGCCTTCGTATCTCTCAATCCATTAGGGTTTCTTCAAAAGTTCTTCCACACTCTTCTTTCTGGGGATCCATAGAGCACAAACCAACCATCGTTGGAAGCTAAAGGCAAGGATAAGGGCTGCGTGATCTCAGGTCAGTGGGTATTTTCCATGAACATAGAACTCTATTTTTAAACGTGCATATTGATGTGTGATGCCCACTGGTCATTCTGATATATTTATTTTTGAGATTGGACGTGTAGATTGGTTGTTTCGTAAGTTTTAATGTTTTGAACCAAACCTTGTTGCTTTCGGACTCTCCTTATTTATGCATTGTTTATGATTTTTGATCTGATATTCGTGATCCTCGTTAAAATTCAGAATAGTATACTCCCTTGCGTTTTCTGGAAAAATATTTGTTGCAGGTGGTCGGAGAAGACGACCGGAACCCTAGTTCCGGCGTCTGGTACAGTCTCCGGCGAAGCTAGGGTTTGGAGGTTGGTGGTGAGTTCTTAGCCGTTGATCTGCTTGATCGCACGGTCCATATGATGCCACGTCTTTTAATTTTTTGTTTTTTATTTTTGATTCGTATGTTTATTACCCCATGGTAGTTATCATGTGCCACCAAATCTGGTCCACTCGTGTGTTTTAATCGTTGACTTGATGACATGATTGTGTGCGTTGATTTCATCTGACGGTTTGTAAGCTGCCAACGCATTAAAATATGGTGTGCCTTACCACGTGCGTTCATTTTTAATTTCTGATAATCCTGGTGTGTGCACGTGCATGTCTATTATCATGTCCTTGCAATCTGGGCCTCTCATCATGATTACGTGTTGTATTGTTTGACTATTTAAGGAGCGTATGATTGATCAAAGTGTAAGTGTGGAGTCAACCGTTTGACTAGGTCTCACATGCACCCCCCACTCATTTTCTTTCTATTTTATTTTTATTTAATTATTGCATTTTCATTTTTTATTATTAAAAATGGTTTTTTTGCATTAAAAAATTCCCAGAAAATTCATGAATCACATTTGGCATTTTATAAAATTTTCACAAATTTTATTTTATTATTTTATTATATTTTTGGCGTCTGAAATAATTATTTGTTTATTTTCTTTTTGAATTATTCATATCATGCATACCTAAACTTGTAGAATTTTGTTCTCATAGCATACAAAACCATTTGAACTCATTATTTTTGTATTTTTTCACCAATACATTGAATTGCATTAAAATATTTTTCTATCTTTTTTAAAATCATTTCATAATGCATTTTAGTCCTTTCCTTTTGCATGTTTAGTCATGTTTCTTGTCTGAACTTTGAATGATGGTTTGGGTGACTTATCTGGGGAATTTTGGCATGAGCTTTTGACATGTTGTTTGTTTCTGGTTGAGCTACTTTGATAATTAATTTGGTGATTTTAGAAGATGTCTTGCTAATTGTTTAACTGCTCTTTGTGTGAGATCTTCTTGTATGCATATCCTTGATCATGCCTGAGTATCTGTTTGAGAAGACACTTGTGCCATTGTTTGAGATTGCTTCTTTGAGTTCTTAAACCATGTCTGAACTGTTATAGGTCACTTGATTACCATTATATGTCATTGGTTGGGTTCCATTGGTCTTATTATTACTTATGTTTGTTTGTACTAACCTTTTATGTAGGGGCTGAGGTAAGTTATTTGAGGGTGTGGATAGTTATCCTTGCTCACTCTCATTCTTTCTTTCTCTCATCTTTTCTTTTCTTTAGGTTTAGGTTGTTCTTAAACCTCCCCTTAGGGCCACCTTTGCATGATAACATTAGGACTAAATTCCATAGGATAGTCTCCCTCCAAACCTCCCCTTAGGGCCATCTTTGCATGATAACATTAGGATAGATTTTCCCTGTAGTGTTTTTCTTTCTTGTGTCCCTTTTTTCATCTCAAAACATTTCTATGATACTTAATAAGGTCAACTTGCCTTGCACATGAGCCTTAAACATAGGAAATGAAGATTGAGGGGTCCCCCTTCTCTCTTCTAGAATGTTGAGCATACGTCCCATTGGGGGCGACCATGTGATGCATTCGCTCCCGTGTCATAGACTTTGGTTCAAGTCAAGTTATGAATTAACTCAAGTCACTTCTGTCCTAAAAAATAGAAACGAACTTCAAACCTTTTTATCCTGCGGGATTGTCAAACTAAAGGCTATTTTCAAAAAGGGCACGTTACTTTCCATCTGAGTCGCAAACTGGCATCGACCCTAAATGCCGGATGCGAACTTAACGTCGCTCATAAAAAACACAAAAAGAACTTGGTCCGAACTATGTTGACTCTGAATTCCCCATTGCACAAAGGGGGTACGTAGGCCTAGGACGACGACGTCCTACCGAGTCTGTCTTTGTCTCCCATTCCCCGTTTTAGTGCAGCCCTAGATGTTAGGACAACTCACCCTTAGAATAGACAACAAGCGTGGATCCCATCGAGTACAATGGACGCGTGGGGTGCTAGCACCTTCCCCTCGTGTAACCGACTCCCGAACCCAGGTTATGGTTGCGATGACCATTCCTTTCCCTCTTCCTCAGGTTTATGTGGTGTTCCCTTTCCCTCTCTCGCGTTTGTACCTGGATGAAAATTCTGGGAGCGACAGCTGGGGACTCTGGTTGACCTATGCTGGTCCATCCCTAAGCGAGTCAATCCTAACGCTTGCTTGTCTTTGTTCTCTTTGGGTGTTTTTGTCTTTTTGTTTTGCTTTATTTGTTGTATTTTATTTTACCGCATTTTTTGCATTGCATATTATTATTAGCTGTTGCACTATTTTTCTGTTTGGCGGGTTGGGAGTTCTGAGAGATAAGCCCAATACCCAGGCTTGAGCATACACATAGGATTAGCGTGGCAAGTAGTGTGACTCGTGTGGCATTTGGCCAGACATAGTATACATGAAAACTCCACATCCAGACGAGGTTTTCTTCGGTAATATTCTATCCTGCGCATTGGTGCAGATGATTGAATATAACCTGGAAAACTGTCGACTCTGGCGACCATTCCCGAGAACTCAGTAACGGCACTCCTCCCGAGACGTGATAATGGCAGACCAGAAATGGAAAACCCATTGCACATGTCGATCTGAGGACCCAATACTGGGAACTTGCTATAGGGTTTCCTTTTGGGAAAGAATCAGTGGAAGCACTCCTCGTTTGGAGATAGTACTGTACCCCGGGGGATCAATGTACTATTGCTTCTCGACCTCAGTGCCGAAGCTGAGGACTTGCCATGGGATTTCTTTTTGAGGGGAATCAGTTGAGGCCTCCTCGATTGGTGATGATGCCAAACCAGAAATGGTGATCGTATTATCATTTCTCGACCTGAGAGCCCGTGATATTGAGGATCCTTGGCTTTCTAGTACCCACATGTGAGAGGGCAGGGTGTTTACAGGTTTGCAGGTAACCTCGACCTTCAACATACCCGATTTTTTGGTCAGCAGATTTATCAGTGTGGCACTATGGTTATTTTGGTATTCTGGGTATGTGGACAGATCTTTGAGATGGTTCAGTTGGTTCAGCGCAGCGGTTGTCCAGTCTGTGTGGCATCCTTGATCCCATGTGTACATTTGCATCATTATTTTGCATCCTAACATGTTTATTCATTTGCAGGGTTGCATCCTAACCTTGATTCTGGTTTATTCATAGGATACAAGTTCCCGTCACTTATTCTGGATCCTGTTCACAAGGTTGTTTCTATGGCAGAACCTGGGGAATTGGCACTTGTGGACTTTGATGACATGTCGTAGTTCTCTTTCTCTCTATTGTATTAGGATCACCACCAGGCTTGTTGGTTGGGATCCATGATTATTGTGTTCAGACCTATTATCTCGAGCTGTGATCGTTGACATCTGGTTTTCCTCTGGTTTTCTCAATATATGGGCAGAAGTCCCGCTCTATCTTATTGTTAAACTGGAATCAAGGGGGGGATCCCCCTGCGATTTTTTAAAACATGTTCATTTGCATTTGCATATTCATAATCATTTTGCATAACAGGTGTTTATCTCTGGCGTTCTTACTTGGTTCTCCTCCACAGTACAGGATTGCAGATCAACACATTCACCGGTATTCTACCAGACAAAATCAGAAGAGACTCATGGATCAGCTAGAAAATGAGATGACTGAGATGCGGACCCGCATGAACCAATTCATGGATTTAATGCAAGGGGTTGCTCAGGGCCAAGAGCAGTTAAGAACTGTTGTCCAACCACTAATTGCAAGGATTGATGACGAAGCTGTCCTTAATGGAGGAGTCCATATTGGTGTTACTGGTACTAATGTTCAGAATGGCCCTCCAGGCGGAGGTATTCCTGTTTCTGGTGTTGTGATCCCTCCGGGCGAGGCTGAAAATGTCGGGGGAGGTGGTATTGGTGTCTGTGCTATTCATGGTCGTCAGTTTGATGATATTCAAGATGATGCATTCTCTGTGCCAGGTGGGGATGCTGGTTCCCAGATTGACACTAATCAGAGATTCAGGTTGATTGAGGAACAACTGAGGGGTATTGCCAATCAAGATTCTGTGGGTATGGATTTAGAGGATTTGGGGCTGGTTCCAGGCGTTGTTATCCTGTACAAGGTTCAGACTCCTACCTTCGAAAAGTACAAAGATATGACTTGCCCAAGGACTCACGTCAGGGCATACACGAGTAAAATGGCTGCTCACGCAAAGAACGAAAATTTGATGATGCATTGCTTTCAAGATAGCCTATCTGGGGCATCCCTGGAATGGTATATGTAGCTAGAGAGGAAAAACACTCGTAGTTGGAGAGAGCTGGCAGGGGCATTTATTAGACACTATCAATATAACACTGATATGGGTCCCAATCGTACATAGCTGCAGAATATGTCTCAAAAGAGCAATGAAAGCTTTAGAGAGTACGCCCAGAGGTGGTGTGAATTGGCTTCCCGAGTTCAACCTCCGATGTTGGAAAGAGAGCTCGCTGATATGTTCATGGATACGCTTCAGGGGAATTATTATGAGAAATTGGTTGGATGTTTGTCAGCTGGATTTTCAGGTCTTGTAGTGGCAGGAGAAAGAGTTGAAAATGGCATCAAAACGGGAAAGATTCAAGTTGCTCCCGGTTATTCTGAAAATGCGAAGAAACGTTACAGGGGAGAAGAAGGAGAGACTAATGTCGTTCAGTACCAACAACCTTATGCTCCTCAACAACAGAAGTATCAACGTCAGAATAAGCATAGGCCGCGCAACAACTTGGAAAGAAGGAATTCTCCTCTTCATCCAGTTCCCATGTCGTACAGTCAACTCTTGCCACACCTGGTTCGAAACTCATTGGTGGAGCCTAAGACTTTGAAGCCTGTTCCAGAACCATACCCTCTGGGGTACAATCCCCATATGCAATGTGGATATCATGGAGGATCTATGGGGCACTCAACCGAAGATTGCAAAGCCTTCTAAGCCAAAGTGCAACAATTGATTGACAAAGGGTACATATCATTTCCAGAAGGAGACTTGGTTGTGCATGTCGACCTCTCATCTATTTGAAGACTTCAAGGGTCGTCTCCTAAAGCCAGTAGTCCAATCGGAGTTAAGTCTTCTCAACAACGGCAGTCATCAGTTTCTTTACTGCATTTTCGTTTGTAGTTTTTCATTTCTCGTTAAAGTATTGTATGCATGTAGAAACTTGTTTGTTTTTAATGATGATCATAATACAATGAGCATGTTTTTCTTGAAGTAATCCATTCGTGTTCACTCTTAAATGTTTATATGCACTGCAATACCAATTTTCTTATTTAGAACTCTTTAGGGAGGATGATGAGATGAAAACGCAAAATCTCTGGTTGTATGTTCATGGATAGAACCCTGTTGAGGATGTACAGGCATTGTTTCAAATCCCTAAACACTGGAGATATAAGGGAGATAGACCCTCGTTAACCCCTTTGAGCCTTGAAGTAGGAGTTTCTTTCGTACGGAAAAACCCTCATACTTAACCCAGGGGCAGGGTAGGCGTCAGTTAGTTTGACCGAGCGTTCAAATTTGAAGGAGAGTGTGCTTTCGAGGATCCATTACCTTCTATCCCACCGTCAAGAGGTCAAGAGATGTGAAACCTCAAAGGTTATCCATCAACAATCATGGAGTGAGGCAGTCGCAACCCTTTCAAACAAGTAAGACAACCAGTGTCACACGCTTTGTTCAAAAAATAGGAATAAAAAAAAAAGAGAAAGCCTGCTAAGTCGAAACTTGAAAACAAGCAACTTAGGGAAAAGTTAGGGCATCCCGCTGGACTTCAAAAATTGAAAAACTCAAAAGAGTCAGTCCAGACAAAAATTAGGGATAAAAAAAAAGGCAAAAGAAAGAAAAAGCGAAAAGCGAAAAGGATTACAAAAGAAAATCCTCGATAAGAACAAATTCATGTGATTACAGACACAAAAGATAAAAAGGGGTGGCTGTCATTCCAAAACTTCCTTAGGGGTCAAACCATTAGTGGCATGGGTTCCTTAAAGATCGTAAACCTTTTGAGAGATGAGCGTTTGTGTCAGATTAACTGAACATAGGACTGGAGAACATCACGAAGAGTGGGTGGGCACCGATAAATTTTGAGCCATAAATCCTTTTTTCTGAAACCGTGAACCAGACCATGTTACAACCCTTAAAAGTCCTAATTGAAACAGGGTTTATTCCGAAAGCGTATTTCAACAGGATTGCGTTCCTGACTCCTATGAGTGGTGCTAATAAGATTGGTTGGTATTGCATGTGCGCATTGTTTTTCCATTCAAAAAATCAAGGTCGCATCCCAGCTAGTGATTCGTTCACAAGGCTTGGTAACGCATTTTCAATAAAACTTCAAGGTTAACACGAGTGTTGCATTAGAATTGTCATTCTCATAATGAACATTTTCTGCTTGCATGTGTTTGATGTTAAAGAAGCTTACACGATGAACGACAGTCGAGAAGCTCGATCACGCCAAGTTGAGATGGTGAAAACTCCGAAGGACAATCATGTCAAGGGGTATGTGGCCAAGAGACTGTGCGCAACCTGGAGGTTCCCGATAAATGGTGATAAGATGCAGCTAATCTGGAGCAGTCACACTGGAAACTCTCCCTAAAGCAGCCAAACAGGGGCAATCAGGTCGATTTGACAAATCTCTGTAAGATCAGTCAAGGGCAAAGTTCCTTCAAGACTTGGGGCAGGCCACCTCTAGAGCGTGAGAAATTGTCCACTCCTGAAAATGGTTAATTGAAAACACCTCCTCAAAGTTCAGAATACTGGGACAGAGTATTTTCAAGTCATTACAAATCCTTTCGAGGTAATGCACGTCATGGATTATGAAGTCTAGGGCAATTATGCCAAGATCTGATAAATCTCTCCAAGAGTTTGAAGACCCTGGGGCAGTACGAACGCCCGATCTTCTATAAAATCCTCTTGAGATGATTTCTTCCATTTGACCTGGTGGTCTGGGGCAAGTGGAAAGTTCAAAGGGCCGTTTATGACCATAAAGACAAGTCAGGTTGGATGGCAACAGGATCGTACTTCCCCAGTAGGGATGCTCTCCCCAGCATTGAGATTACACCTTTTCTCAGCAGAGCAGACCTTCCCCAGCAGGAGACTTGGGAAGTATTTTCTCCGGATCAAAACGTTATTTCCCCACAGAATCAGGGTGTTCACTGTCCCCATCTAGTCAGGAAGCGCGCTTTCGCCGACAATGTCATATTCTAGTCCCCAGCAAGGTGGGAGTAAAGTCATTCTCCCCATCAGCAGGCTAAGTTCAGCAGTATCCCCAGGCGGGATGGTATTAAGCACTGTTTTCCCCAAGCAGGATGGTATTATGGGCCGACATCCCCCAGCAGGTCCTAAGCCCATCTGTTATTGGCAATCCTCAGTAACAGACTTCCGGTTCCGTTATTGGCATTCATTCTCAATTCCCCCAGTAGAGGAGGAATCTCAGGTTCGATGTCACCTTCAGTAAAGGACGTGTGTAATCCCCGGCGGAGTGTATATGCTTTTGGATCTCATCCCCGACAGAAGTTGTGGATCCAAAGAGTCGGTCAGTGTGATCCTTCTCAGCAGAGTTCTTGGACTCAGAGGATAATTTATTTTTGTCATCCCCAACTGAATTGGTTTTTTCTCTCCAGCATTTATTTTGCTGGAGGGACCCCTTTTTGCACATCATAAGCATTTGCATTGCATCCTCAAACGCGTAGCATTTCAACTTCGTGTGGAGCATTACGGCAAAATTCAAACATTCGCATTCGAAGCATAAGCCAGGTTTGATACTTTCCTTGCCAGTTCTCTTTCTCAGCAGAGATGGCTTAACTCAGGAGATTTTGGAGGGATGCGTTCCTCATACTTGTGCTCCCCGGCAAAGTCTTTTATTTAGACTTCTCCTTTCCCCGGCAAAGTCATTTTATCTGTGCTTTGTAAGTCCGTTGATTTCACCTCTCACCCTTTCGGTTCACGACCGTATCTTTGTTAGGAGTTTGCCTTGGATTGACCAATCTCCCTTATAAATCCAGTTCTCGTCTGGTAGTCAGTTCTCGTCTGACTTACTTGGTGAAACCCAGTTCTCGTCTGGTAGTCAGTTCTCGTCTGACTTATTTCGTAAATCCAGTTCTCGTTTGGTAGTCAGTTCTCGACTGACTTATTTGGTGTAAACCCAGTTCTCGCCTGGTAGTCAGTTCTCGTCTGACTTATTCCGTAAATCCAGTTCTCGTCTGGTAGTCAGTTCTCGACTGACTTATTTCGTGTAAACCCAGTTCTCGCCTGGTAGTCAGTTCTCGTCTGATAGCTCTTTGGTAAATCCAGTTCTCGCCTGGTAGTCAGTTATCGTCTGACCTATTGTTGTGGTAAATCCATTCTTGCCTGGTAGTTAGTTCTCGCTTGACATATTTTGTTTGCCAGTTTCCCTTTCTCAGTAGGGGTGGTTTAAACCAGAAGTTCTGTTTCACGTTATTCCCGTCGAAGTCCACTTTATGTTGATTATCCTTTGCGGGTACAATTGAGGTTGTATTTGTTTTGTGGGTGCGATTGAGGTCGTATTCATGTTTTCTTTGTGGGTAGAGTGATTGAGGTCAGTCTTCCTTTGCGGGTGCAATTGAGGTTGTAT
Source organism: Lathyrus tuberosus (assembly GCA_022829125.1). NCBI lineage: Eukaryota > Viridiplantae > Streptophyta > Magnoliopsida > Fabales > Fabaceae > Lathyrus > Lathyrus tuberosus. The sequence continues at coordinate 25,611,949 of JALAZF010000012.1, read as the reverse complement.
TCGTTTTGTGGGTGCGATTGAGGTCGTGTTCGTCTTATTTTTGTGAGTATGGTTGAGGTCATACTCCTTATTTTTCAGAACGCTCCATTTCGTTATTCTCACCATTAGCAAATTTCTGGGGCTCTTTCGGTATTCAATCTCCGTGTATCCCGATTGTCTGAAAGTCGTCGCTATCATACCCTCAGGACCAAGTTGATTGAATAGGGGCAGCTGTAGCACCCCAAAATTTGCCCTCCTTACTTTAGTACTAACTGACTTATGTTTCATCTCATTTTGCATTATCATGTGTGCATATCATTGGTTCTTAGCATGAGGTCAAGGTGCCTGAGGCAGTGCAAGAGGAGAAGATGTTCTTCAAGCAAGAGGCCATATACTGTCCAAGAGAGCTCAAGTGGATCATCTCTCCTAACCAGTGCAGAAATTAGGGTTTTGAGATTCTTAGGTCTATTGCTCCAATGGGCAAGCTCCTTGGGTTTTTATCATCACCAAATGGCATATCTTATCTTTGTTGGAGAGAATACACATCATATTCAGAGGAATTTGGATTTGGAGACTGTGTTATTTCCTCCTAGACTGAGGGTACCAAAATTAGGGTTTGCTATAAAGTCAGTTTATTTCTGATTTTTTGGGTAAGACTTGATTCCATGGTATTCCTTGGGTCCCTGAGTATCTAGGAATGGAAGATTGTCCATCAGTTTGGTTCAGGAGAAGTTCAATTGGCTAATGGATTGGGAATCAGGTGAATTGGGTAAAAGTCAACAGTGAGAGGGGAAGTCAACTGTGGAATTTTGAGGTTCTCTTCAAGGTTTTCAAGGTCTCACATCCTCATATGGTCTTCAAGGGTCAAGTTTCATACCATTTATCAAGAATCAAAGATTGGTACAAAAGTTACTAAATATGGAAATGACCTATAATTTGAAAGTTTCCTTTTTGGGAAAGTTCTTACACTATATTCAACTTGAATTTTCATCATCAAGAAAGCTTCAAATGAATTTTCCTCAAACATGAAAGTCGAAGATCTTTTTCTCCCCTTTCCAAAAAGTACTAGATGGTCTCCATATCATTTGTGAAACTCAAGTTATGACTAAAAGAAGGCAAAGTGGTTTTTTATGGTTTTCTCATGGTTCCATTTGCATTTTGGGACATAGTGACCTATAATTGATTCCATTGCTTCATGTCACATTCTAACATCAAAGAGCTTTCCTTAAGAGTCATTTTGGGCCTTTGAACCAAGAAATTTCATGGCTTATTCATTACTTATTTCACATGGTGCAAAATTGCCAAATTATTGAAAACTCATGAACCAAGACATCTCAAGGCCCAAATCAAATTCAGGTGTGATTAGAAATTGTTAAATAAGTGATCCATCATGAAATATTTGGGTGTACATGCAGGGAAGAGGGTGTATTCCACATAATGCAATTTTCCAAAATCATCCAAAACTCATTAAGTGGGGAATTACCAAGGCCTAAATGCTGATCAGTGGATTAACCTAGTCTGTTTAAGCTAATTCATGCTAGGGTTGGAGGGGATACACGTTATTTTGGTAGAGTTATCAAGTGAACCCTAAAAAAAATCTCTCCTTCGTATCTCTCAATCCATTAGGTTTTCTTCAAAAGTTCTTCCACAATCTTCTTTCTGGGGATCCATAGAGCACAAACCAACCATCGTTGGAAGCTAAAGGCAAGGATAAGGGCTGCGTGATCTCAGGTCAGTGGTATTTTCCATGATCATAGAACTCTATTTTTAAACGTGCATATTGATGTGTGATGCCCACTGATCATTCTGATATATTTATTTTTGAGATTGGACGTGTAGATTAGTTGTTTCGTAAGTTTAAAAGTTTTGAACCAAACCTTGTTGCTTTCGACTCTCCTTATTTATGCATTGTTTGTGATTTTTGATCTGATATTCGTGATCCTCGTTAAAATCTGGTCAGAATAGTATACTCCCTTGCGTTTTCTGGAAAAATATTTGTTGCAGGTGGTCGGAGAAGACGACCGGAACCCTAGTTCCGGCGTCTGGTACAGTCTCCGGCGAAGCTAGGGTTTGGAGGTTGGTGGTGAGTTCTTAGTCGTTGATCTGCTTGATCGCACGGTCCATATGATGCCACGTCTTTTAATTTTTTGTTTTTTATTTTTGGTTCGTATGTTTATTACCCCATGGTAGTTATCATGTGCCACCAAATCTGGTCCACTCATGTGTTTTAATCGTTGACTTGATGACATGATTGTGTGCGTTGATTTCATCTGACGGTTTGTAAGCTGCCAACGCATTAAAATATGGTGTGCCTTACCACGTGCGTTCATTTTTAATTTCTGATAATCCTGGTGTATGCGCGTGGATGTCTATTATCATGTCCTTGCAATCTGGGCCTCTCATCATGATTACGTGTTGAATTGTTTGACTATTTAAGGAGCGCATGATTGATCAAAGGGTAAGTGTGGAGTCAACCGTTTGACTAAATCTCACATGCACCTCTTTTTATTTTTTTTTTCATTTCGCTGATGGATTAGTGTTCTGGGCCTGCTATTTGCACACACCCCTTTCATCCCATTAACATTCTCAACGTGTTTTATTGCTGTTCATACCCTCCACTCATTTTCTTTCTATTTTATTTTTATTTAATTATTGCATTTTCATTTTTTATTATTAAAAATGGTTTTTTTGCATTAAAAAATTCCCAGAAAATTCATGAATCACATTTGGCATTTTATAAAATTTTCACAAATTTTATTTTATTATTTTATTATATTTTTGGCGTCTGAAATAATTATTTGTTTATTTTCTTTTTGAATTATTCATATCATGCATACCTAAACTTGTAGAATTTTGTTCTCATAGCATACAAAACCATTTGAACTCATTATTTTTGTATTTTTTCACCAATACATTGAATTGCATTAAAATATTTTTCTATCTTTTTTAAAATCATTTCATAATGCATTTTAGTCATTTCCTTTTGCATGTTGAGTCATGTTTCTTGTCTGAACTTTGCATGATGGTTTGGGTGACTTATCTGGGGAATTTTGGCATGAGCTTTTGACATGTTGTTTGTTTCTGGTTGAGCTACTTTGATAATTAATTTGGTGATTTTAGAAGATGTCTTGCTAATTGTTTAACTGCTCTTTGTGTGAGATCTTCTTGTATGCATATCCTTGATCATGCCTGAGTATCTGTTTGAGAAGGCACTTGTGCCATTGTTTGAGATTGCTTCTTTGAGTTCTTAAACCATGTTTGAACTATTATAGGTCACTTGATTACCATTATATGTCATTGCTTGGGTTCCATTGGTCTTATTATTACTTATGTCTGTTTGTACTAACCTTTTATGTAGGGGTTGAGGTAAGTTATTTGAGGGTGTGGATAGTTATCCTTGCTCACTCTCATTCTTTCTTTCTCTCATCTTTTCTTTTCTTTAGGTTTAGATTATTGTTAAACCTCCCCTTAGGGCCACCTTTTCATGATAACATTAGGACTAAATTCCATAGGATAGTCTCCCTCCAAACCTCCCCTTAGGGCCATCTTTGCATGATAACATTAGGATATATTTTCCCCGTAGTGTTTTTCTTTCTTGAGTTCCTCTTCTCATCTCAAAACATTTCTAAGATACTTAATAAGGTCAACTTGCCTTGTACACGAGCCTTAAACATAGGAAATGAAGATTGAGGGGTCCCCCTTCTCTCTTCTAGAATGTTGAGCATACGTCCCATTGTGGGCGACCATGTGACGCATTCGCTCCCGTGTCATAGACTTTGGTTCAAGTTGAGTTATGAATTAACTCAAGTCACTTCTGTCCTAAAAACTACATACGTACTTCAAACCTTTTTATCCTGCGGGATTGTCAAACTAAAGGCTATTTTCAAAAAGAGCACGTTACTTTTCGTTTGATTCGCAAACAGGCATCGACCCTAACTGCCGGACGCGAACTTAACGTCGCTCATAAAAAACACAAAAAGAACTTGGTCCGAACTACGTTGACTCTGAATTCCCCATTGCACAAAGGGGTTACGTAGGCCTAGGACGATGACGTCCTACCGAGTCTGTCTTTGTCTCCCCTTCCCCGTTTTAGTGCAGCCCTAGATGTTAGGACAACTCACCCTTAGAATAGACAACAAGCATGGATCCCATCGAGTACGATGGACGCGTGGGGTGCTAGCACCTTCCCCTCACGTAACCGACTCCCGAACCCAGGTTATGGTTGCGATGACCATTCCTTTCCCTCTTCCTCAGGTTTATGCGGTGTTCCCTTTCCCTCTCTTGGGATAAATTTACACGGCTGGCGACTCTGTTTTCCGCGCCACTCTCGTAGTTGTACCTGGATGAAAATCCTGGGAGCGACAGTTCCCTTTAGATTTGATCCTCAGACGTGTCCAAAGTGATGACAAGGCTTGGAATTATCTGATTTTTCCAAATCTAGCAAAAGTGCCAAATTCTGCCTAGCCTTGTTAGTTTTCAGCAAGGCATATTGCCATTGTCATATCTCATGGATCAAGTGGAATTTGATGGAGTTCTTGGCCATTTTTGGAAGCCCTCATATGATACAATAACTGTTTGATCATAATTGGTTTTGATACTTTATGGATCCAAGTGAAAAATTCCCCTACATTTAGAAAAAAGTAAGGCAGATTCTGACTTAGTGAAAATTTCACTAAGTGTTGGAAAAGGTGACATTTTCACTTTTTGTGATTTTAATCATTCCATAACTCAAAATCCATGATGAATTGGAATGTGGTGTAGTTGAAGCTTTTGTAGAGGGCCATGAGAGCTACAAATCCAGCTTTGGATGGGAAAAAATGGCCTTGTGGTTTAGGAGTTATGATCCTCCAAAGTTGGTACCCTAGCCACTTTGTTCCATAACTTAGAAAATTTTCTAAGTTTTTTATGGTTACCTCTTTTACAAGTTATCCCACTTTTCTTGAGTTTTCTTGATGAATGATGATTCCAATCATACATTAACATCATTTTAGGGTCAAAGAACCATATTTGTGAAAAATCTCAAAAAGTCAAAGTTTGACTTTTGTGCACAGTTGACTTTTTGTCAGATCAATTCCAATTGTGCAATCCTTTATGAAATCAAGTTCTTGACCTAAATCAAACTTGATGTATTGATTTCATAGGTGTTATAGGGTGTATTGAATCATGTCTTAGGGTTTGGGAGCATGTCCTGGTTAAAAGTCAAAGGTACAGTTGACTTTTCCCGCGAAACCCTAATTGTGGTTCTGATGAAATTGAAACTTCTTGCTCAAGCTTCTTGGCTCAATCCATTGTTTCAAATGGATCAAGGTGGTTTATTACAGACCCTCAAATCCTCTCTTGAGGTCTTGGCTCATGTTTGGTCCCAAAAGTCAACTTAGGGGTGAATTAGGTCAAGAAACCCTAATTCCTGATTTTTGGTGAATGCATCCCCTGGGGATAAATTGAATTGATGATTGGGTTCATGACGTCCCTTGGAGTATCTTAGGTTGTGCTTTGAAGCATTGGCTCATGCCCAGAGGGAAAATTCCATCTGGAGCCTTGGTCGACCAAAACCCTAATTTGGTGACACTGGCGATCTTGAGGCTTGGTCCACTTAGAAGGTTGCAGCCTCGTGCTTAATCGTTGATGTGGGAGTCTTTTTGATCCATTGTGGATGTTTGAGAGGCTACACAAGTTGAAGATCATTTCATTTCTTGATTGATCCTTTGTCTAAGAGTTCTGAGAGGGCTTGAAACCCTAAGTCTGATTATAGTGAAGGTTCACCCATCTTTGGGGAGACTAATGAGATATGATAGTTCCTCCATATTGTGATGATGATTTGCACAATGATGGGAAATCTTAGTGGTCAAAATTTGGGGTATGACAGATGCTCCTATTTAATCTTCTTGGACCCGAAGGTGTGAATGGCGAAGGTATTCGGGCATTCAGGTTGCAAGATGATTAAATATCGGAATACCCGAAATTTTGATGGTGGTTATGAATGGAAGATTGCCCATCCATCTTCTTTTGCTAAGTAATGATGCTTAGAAAAGGTAGAAACTTCCCCTCGATCCTGGTCTTCAGCCAAGGAACTGGTCTCAGTTTCTAAAATAAACTTCCCCTCGATCCTGGTTTCCTACCAAGGAACTGGTCTCAGTTTCTTTTGTAAGCTTCCCCTCGATCCTGGTTTCCTACCAAGGAACTGGTCTCAGTTTCTTTTGTAAACTTCCCCTCGATCCTGGTTTCCTACCAAGGAACTGGTCTCAGTTTCTTTTGTAAACTTCCCCTTGATACTGGTTTCCTACCAAGGAGCTGGTCTCAGTTTATTTTGTCAATAAACTTTATTGACAAGGGACGCTATTTGTAGCAGTTCTCCTCAAACTTCTCGCCGAATTTTCCTAGGGAGATGCCATTTGATGACTCTATTGGGGAAAACGAGTCTCTTGAGAGACTGCTTTTGTTTGGGGATATTACATCATACTTTTCTCGAGATCTTCTCAGAGAAATGCCATACGATGTACCCGAATTTTGAGGTGTTGATGACTTTGTTGACATTGACCTTCTGGAGAGAAGGACCAATGTGTTGTTGAGAGTCTTTAGCTGTGAGGCCTTCTTTGGGGATTTTCCTTAATCCGGGAAAGCGAAGACATCATCTTCAATGGCGAAGAGTGATGCTGGCTGAGGGTTCTCTAGTTTTCCAGAGGTTCAAGTTATCAAAGTGGTCCAGGACCGTCTCTAGGCCAGAGATAAACTGGAGAGAGATTGCTTAGATGATTCCCTTCCTGGCGAGAAAAGAACTGACAACTAGATTGAGAAGACTTTTATCACTAGGGGATAAGACCGACTAGAGTGATAGCGATGCAATATGAATGCGAATGTAAATCAATAATGCATGATGTATGCATGTTTATGCTGACACAACTAAAACGACACACATACTAGTATATGAACATGACTAGATACTCAGCCACAGTGGGAGATAAAAAGTATCATTGGTTCAAGATAGAAATTCTGCGTTGCTTAGGAGAAATAGTCCCTGCGGGGAGCTACGTTGATCGGGCATAGGAGATGAGAACTCAGTCGGGGGCGTCAGATGAAACAATGGTCCCTGACACAGCTGATCTTTCATTCAGGCGTGCTGGTTTAGAAGGAGTACTTTGTTTTTATACTTTGAAGCTCGCTTGCTTCTGGAGAAGCTATCGATGTTCTTTCGATGTTCAACAGTCAAAAGAATTGCCATCTTTATGTTAAAAGCAGAAAAAGTTTAACAAGTAAATTCATTTTTGTTTCGTTTCAAGAATCGTTAATCATCTTTAAATGTTGTTCTATAAAGCTAAAACAAATAAGAATTGCAAACAAAAGCACAAGGGCTCAAGTTGTATTGATAGGATGGAAATCAGCCAAGCGCGTGATTCCATGGAGTATTTACAAAGTTAGAAAATGGTAATTTAAGGGAAAAGGGCTACATTGAAACATAACAACCACTATCCTTCTACCAACTTTAAATTTGGAACATCCTGAGCTTCTGTCGAAGATGACCTTGATTGAGATTTTCTGATGGATGATGGGACTGCTACTAGGTGTAGCGAGCGAAACTGGATGTGGTTCTTAAGCATTGCCGCTCTTTTGGGGTTACTATAGGTCGATTCATTTTTTATCCTATTGTGAGCTGATTAAGGAAGGGAAATAGATGTCTCCAATTAACCCTGCTTGCATACTGAGTTTAAACAGCGGTCTGTTAGGTTACGGATGCTATATGGTAATGGGGCCTCTTTCTTCTTTCTTGGTTCGGGAATATTTATGGGTAAGATGCTAGGACTGATATTTTTCGATTGAGATGTGAAGGTATGTGATTTGGGTTTTGGATTAGTGTGCTCGCTAAGATTTTTCTTTCAATCTTATGCCTTCGTATTCCCGTTTACCGAAATAGGGAAATCAGAGCGATCGTAGTTCCTCCTATTCTATGGGAGGAAATGGTGTTTTGGTGTCTTGTTCAAAGCCCAAGACGTGAAGCTAAAAGTGGTTTGTATCTTGTTCAACGCCAAAGATGTGAAGCTGAAGGGTCTATTTGTATCTTTTTCGAATTCCAAGATGTGAAGCTTAAAAGTGTTGTCTTTAGAGAGAATTTGTCATCTCTAAAGAAGGGTTTGTTTGTCACAACTGTTGGGTGACTTATTATAAAGGAGAATTACTTTAACCGGGATATGCGAATCCTAGTAATGACATTATTTCCTTTATAGGGGGTTTTAACTTGAAGGAGAAGACTTTAACTCAGTGTAGAGCAATGTTATCTTTCCTAAGGACTTTCTCATGCTAAAAGAGGGACAGTGACATGGATGTAAATAATCCAGAGGCTTGCCGCTTACAGCAATTAGATGAAAGGAGTTGTTGATGTTTGTATCCTGTGAACGAGGCATAGTTTTGATGCTAAAAGGTTGATTGATTCAACCAGGGTTTCCTTATACAAAGCCTAAGAGGAGGCTATTGGCCCAATAAGAGGGTGTTTTTATGTGTCTCATACGAAGCCCGAGAGAGAGGCTAAAAAGGTTTTGACTCAACAAGAGAGTCTTTGTATCTCGTACGAAGCCCGAGATAGAGGCTAAAGGTTTGTTGTTTCAGTTGAGTGACAGGTCCAGTAGGTTGGTTAAAAAAGAAAACCAGTTCTTATAAAGAGACTGATTAAAGGTAAGGCTATGCTTTGGGATTGATCAGAGGACCAGGGTTATTTCCTGTTCTTTAAGGAAATATGGAATCCAAAGGGTATTGGAGACTGTCCGAGTCTACGGGTTTCCTCTCCTAGTTTTGAAAGGAGCTTGAGAATGTCTTTGAGACTCAAGGGAATTAGACAGTCCAAGTCTAGAGTTTCATCTTTTGTACTATGTTTAAGAAATAGCAGTAGCACATTCACGGTAGAAAGATCTAGACTCTTTGAAAGACTATTCTATTAAGATGACTAATTTCTATTCCTATACCTCTAGGAGGTCGTCGGGACAATTTGTACGAAGCCCAAGAGGAGGCTGGAAACTTTTAAGAAGCTGACGGGCAATTTGTACGAAGCCCAAGAGGAGGCTATCATTCCCGGAGGAAGAAATCATTTATACGAAGCCTAAGAGGAGGCTGTGAATAATTCTAAGAAGCCGACGGGTCCTTGTACAATGCCCAAGAGGAGGCGGGGATGCTTTTAGGAAGCCTGTGGGTCCCCAAACCTCGAGAAATTCTAGACAGGCTATTCACAGAGAATAGATCAAGCCAAGAAAGTTCGAGAATTTGGAAGAAACTCAAGAGATACCATTCACGGAGAAAAGATCATCTCTGGGGAATAGAGTTTCTTTGATGATTTCTAAAGGTGACAGTCTGTGAAAGGGTTCACCGAGAATGCTGCCTTTCACGTCTCCATATTGTTTAACCCCAAGAGGAGGGAAGATTGTGTCTGGTAATCCTATGGGGATCTAGTTTTGTCTATTTTAAGAGTGATCAAACGGGCTTAATGCTAGATGTAGTTGCTGGGGGAAACTCTAAATATCTATACTATTATTACACAGTTGATATGAGTTTATGAAAGAAGACTTACAGCGAAACAGCCCCACAGTACAATTATATGTATATGAAAGAGGTAAATGAGAGCATATAAACACTTACTCGGTTGTAGTTCTTCCATGATGTTTGGTTAATTTGTTCAATAAAGAAAACTTTGATAACAATATTATATTCAGAATCATAGGAGAAAGTATTTTGAAAAGAGTTTAGGGCTTATAACTCATGGAGAGGCCCAAAGTTTATCAGTGATCGCACTGTCGTTTTGTACCGAGGGACTTATACAAGTGACTGAGGCCCAAAATGGTTTTCTGTACAAAGGGATGGGTCTGACACTCTCTCAAGAGGCCCAAAGAGTTTAAAAAGAATGTTGCTTATAACACGAGGGTAGGCCCAGAAGATTGTTGTTTTGAAATGGCGATCGCACCGAGATTTTCTTTTAACATAAAGGGACTTATACAATATCGGAGGCCCAAATTTGTTTTGGTTAAAAGTGGATTGGGTCTTACACTTTAATAGAGGCCCAAAGTGTTTTGAATGGGTCTTATAGCTCTAAGATAGGCCCAGATGATTGTTTTTCAACGGACGATGATCGCGTCGAACTTTTTGAAATACAACGGGACTTATACAATAAGTGAGCCCCACAATAGGTTATTTTACAAAAAGGCTTGGGTCTTACACTCTATTTAGAGGCCCAAAGCGTAAAAAAGGGGAATGGGTCTTACTACTCGAGGGTAGGCCCAAAGGTTGTTTGTGTACAAAACGACGATCGCGCCAAGGTTTTTGAAAATACCCGGAGGGACTTATACAATAAGTGAGGCCCAAAAATGTTTATGTACAAAAAGGGTTGGGTCTTACACTCTATTAGAGGCCCAAGGTTTTGAATGGGTCTTATAGCTCGAGGAGAGGCCCAAGGTTTGTTTTAAACGGGCGATGATCGCGCCGAACTTTTGAAATACAACGGGACTTATACAATAAGTGAGGCCCAAAATAGGCTTGTATTTACAAAGGGTTGGGTCTTACACTCTATTAGAGGCCCATGAGTGTTTGAAAATGATTTGTGAGGGTGAAAATCAAAGAAACCCTAATTTGTTTTCTTTTAACAGTAAATATTAAAAGAAAATCAATGAAAAATACCAAATGAATTTGAATAAACCACTTGTGATTTTTGTTTAAGGTTTGAAAAATGATGTTTTATTCACAAGAGATATTAAAGCTCATTTGGTCTTGATTTTTCAAGATGAATGTTCATTTTAAAATGTTTAAAAACAAATAAAAATGAATTTATTCAGAAAAATACTAATTATATTAAATAAATAATATAAACTTGATTTTTTTTTTTGGAATAAAATATTTCAAAATGTTTGTGATTTTTTTTCAAAAAGAACCAATAAAAAATAATTAAAATTGAGTGAGTTATTAATTTTCCAATTAATTAATAAAACATGGAATATTGGAAAAAATGGCAAAATGTGAAAAAACACAAAATGACATGGGTGGGGTTTGAACCCATGACCTCAAGGTCACAAGGCGCGCGCCTTACCACTAGGGTTGTGATGCATCCATTGTTTTGAGTGAAAACACAAATATACAAGTCATGCCTTGGTTTTAGGCCTGGCCCAAGGCAAGGCAAGGCAAGTTTTGGCTCAGAAACGTGAAGGTCATAACTTTCTCAATTCTTAATGGTTTGAGACAAAATTTATATGCATCAGGACCAGAATTTCACAAGGAATCCAATGGTGGTGGTAGTTTTTTTCAGATCGCACTCCCTCCTCAAAACCCGATAGTGGTTTTGAAAAAGGCTTATAATTGCATTTTCTATGCTACACTTTGATACAGGCATGAATTTCATGATCAATTGGTTCAAACACAACATATATAACATGTATGAGGTGTGCATGATCAGTGGACTTCAAAGCATTGCATATTTTGGAAAGTTCAAGTCATGTGGCTTACCTCTTTTTGAGCTTTTTGGAGTTTTTGTGCAATATGTCAAGCCCCTTGTTCCATAAATGATTTGATGCTTTAGACACACTCAAATGATCCCTTAGAAGCTTTTAAGATGATTGGAATCAGCTAGTACCTGCAAAAACACAAACTGGCCCTTTCTTGCAAAAGGGGTTAAAAGTGATCAAAATAGCAACCCTCTCAAATGGTGTTCCAGATGTGTAGCACCATTTGGGACAGTTCAAGGATGATATTTGGAGTGTGTTTGAGGTTTTATCTAGTTTGGAAAGTGACTGAATCAAGACATGGCTTGAAAAATGCACAAAAAGCCTATTTTGAGGTTTTGAGAGGTGACTTTGTGATTTTGCGATTACAGGTCACTTGTGAGAGTTTGGATCACCTACATATGATGTTTATGAGGTGTGTGTGTGATTGGTTTGATTGAAAAAGCTCTCAAACTCAAAAACTTAGAGTTACCTTGCTAAAGAAGGTATTTTTGCCTAGAGAAAGGGATTTTGAGGAAAGCATCTATTTGATGGCTTTGGTGTACTCAAACTGATCACAAATGAGCTCTATTTATAGTAGATCAAGTTTTTTTTGGGATCAATAGTGAATGGCAACTGTAGCAGAGGTTTGGCCAATGTTGGCAAATGAAAATCCAAGTCTCCTCTAGCCATTGACTAGAGGTTAGAGCACAGAGCTTTGGTTCCCTACTTGTTGGAGGAATCTTTACTGAATTCAGTTGCAAATGTGTCAGTCCATGCCACCTCTAAGCATCTATTAAATGCTCCAATCCAAAATTGGAGTCTTGTCCCTCTTTTAGGCAATTCTAGGTTTGGCATGCTACTTCTTGTTCCAAGGACTTTAGAGGCTTGGCTCAGTGATTGTTGTAATACCCCAAACTTTGCCCTCTCATTTCTTCATATCATTTAGCATGAGCTTTCATTTCATTGCATTGCATTCAAGCATAGAAAAAACAAAACATCAAGCATTGCATTGCATCTTGCATAAGGGCCTGTGATTAGTGGTTCTTCAGAGGTGTTGATCATCCAAAGCTAAAGAATAAGAGCCAAGCGTTTCTCACAAGTCTCAAGGGTCCTTTAAGCCATATGTCATCTCACTTTGATCCACAAGGCATGGGAAGAGAAGAATTCATCAAGAAGATTGAGCAGTGCATGATCTCCTACACAAGGCAGTCAAAATGGGGATCTGACCCACAAATGGGCAAGCTCCTTGAGTTTTTATCATCTCCAAATGGCATATCTCATCATTGTTTGAGAGGATACACATCATATTCAGAGGAATTTGGATTTGGAGGATGTGTTATTTCCTCCTAACCAGAGGGTGCCAAAATTAAGGTTTGACCTAAAATCAGTTTATCTCTGATTTTTTGGCCAAGACTTGATCTCAAGGTATTCCTTATGTTCTTAAGTGTATATGGATGGAAAATTGCTCATCAATTGGTTTCAGAGGAGTTTCAATTGGTCAGTTGCTTGATAATCAAGAAATTGGGGATAAAAGCCAATTGTGCAGTGAAAAAGTCAACTCCTGACTTTTTAAGGTCAAATTCATGAAATTCATGTTACATATGTTCAATGGACAAAATTTGATCAAGAAATGATGGAGGAATAAGGAAAAATCAAGAAATTACAAAACTGCCAAAAATAGAAACTTTGGGGTTTCCAAAAATGGCAAGTTTGGACCATTTTACACCCTACTTTGAGGCTCTATTTCTTCAAGATAAAAGCTTCAAACCTCATGCCCAAGTTGAGCCAATTAAATTTTATGTTCTAAGCTTCAAATCCATATAAAGAACATCTCCATTAGATAAAAATTGAGTGAGTTATGGTTGATCAAAGTTTGAGAAAACTAGGTCCAAAACCAAGTCATGACCAAGCGTGACCAAGCCCACCGCCCATCATTTTGTCAAACACTTGGTGTGCCAAATGTCCACCCACTTTTCTCAATGATGGATGCTCCAAATGAAAAAATGTTTAACATCAAAGTTGTTCATCTCAATGTCCTCTTCAACTTTGATGTTGGACAAATTTTCATTTGAGCAAGTTATGAGATAGTTATAAGGGTTCAAAGTCATTATGATCATGCTGAAAATTCATGTGCTATCTTGCCTTGCCATGCCAAGCTGCCACGCCCTTCAACCAGTTTTCAAACCTCAATGTTCTAAGCCATTCTATGCCATCCTACACCCCTCAATTCAATCCAATATCTATACCAAACTTGTCCTACTATGTTCCTTCTTTCCAATGATTCCAAAAGCATGCAATTCCATGCCATGAACATAGAGAATTTCATTGCCAAACATCCATTGGCGCATTAAGTAAGCTGCTATGAAATCAGAGAGAATAAACATTATTGTTGTTGCTGTTTCAAAGCTTACACGCATATTTTACACTGGTCACCACTCTTTTCCTCATTTAAACCAAACATAACTCTTACACACCCTTGCCATAACCTATGCCATACATGAAAAGGGAAAACTTATGCAGCAAGTTTCTTTGTAAGCTGTTGGATAAGAACAACACATCATCACCATTCTTTTCACTCCACCTCACCCTATGTACCATGAACATTCCCACACCATAACCAAGCTCACTAACTGCCCCTAACTAACTTGACTCAGTTAGTTAGGGTGAACTCAGTTAACTCAATAAACTCACCTTAACCAACTCATTTAACCACCTCTAGTTCACATTTAACTCAAACTATAAATCAAAGTTTCACTTTACAAATTCAACTTCAACTTCATTTTTTCAATCTCTCTCATTTCTCACGATTCACCTACACCAAACTCTCTGATTTTCTCTTTGAATTCTTCAAGAACTCACTCATTGTTCTTCAGTTTTCTTTAGAGTTTTGCATCAAGATTCTCCATCTTCGTCCATAGTACATTGAGGTTGCATAGATCTTCATCTTTTTCTCCAACTGTTTCAATCAATTCTCACTAATTCAAAGCCTTTCTCAGCCTTTATTTGGCTCAAATCAAGCTTAACGATCAAGCGTGGTTCCTCTGGTCTTCTTACAACCTTGGATTCAGCAGCTACAGGTTCAAGATTCTTCAATTCATTCTGCTCATTTTTCTTGTTTTTAAGCTTGATATGAGCTCAATAGGAGCATTTTGAATCCGGCTAGTTGATATGCACCTTAGGTGCTTAGATCTGAAAATCTAGGGCTTACTTGTTGGCTTCGATTCTCTACTTGTTGCTTGTTATTTGTGAATTTGGATGCTGAATATGGATAGTACATGAGCTCAGTGTTCTTTTGGTATGCTTATTACGTATTTCTGGAAAATGTGAGGTTGCAGGGGGTGGTTTCTCGCCGGAGAAGATGACCGGAGCTCCTTCTCCGGCCGGTGAGTTGTAATCCTAGGGTTTTGTAAGTTTGAATCCTGGCCATTTGATTCGTGCATCGTGTGGCTGATATGTTGCCAACACATTAAAATCTTTTTATAAATTGAGTGCTTGTGTGTGGAGGTTCCATGATTATTATCGTGTGTCCTCAATGTGATCCATTCATCATGATTGCCTACTTGATTGGTTGACTGATTATCACACGTTGGTTTGATTTGATGGCTTATGATGTGCCAACGCATTAAATTACCATGTGCTGTTCACGTGTTTTCATTTTAACTTCTGATGATTGAATGTACGCGCGCGTATTGTTATTACCATGTACATGATTTTGTGAGACGTTGGATCGTTGACTGGTTGAGATTCATATCATCCTGTGGCCATGATTGACTACGTACGTTGATTGCATGCACACTCCTCACACACAATCACAATTTTAATTGGATTGGACCATTGCTATTTGCGCCCCCTTTGCTGAGCCCAATGGACATTTTGACTGGCGAATTACTTCCTTTACAGCCCCACTCCATTTTCCTCTTATTTTTATTTTATTTTCTATATTGTTTTGATTTAGTTTTTTTAAAAATAGTAAATGACATCTAAAAATGCCAAATAAATTCATGAATCATCTTTATAGTATTATAAAATTTTCAAAAATTTTATTTTCTATTTTTCTATTATTTTTTGCCTCTGAATAAATTGTTGCTTGAATTTCTTTTTGAAGTGGTTCATTTGTGCACACTTGATCTTGTTGATTTTATTTCTCATCATTGGTACATAGTCTGATCCCCATTATTTTTTCATATTTCAGAGGATACTTTGAAGCATTTAAAAACATTTTTTTAATGTTTTTAAAACCATATTTGCATCATTTTTGAGCCATTTCTTTGTGCATGATCTTGTGAAATCCTAAGTGAATATTGCTTGATTGTTTGAGGTCCTTCCTTTCTGAATTTTTACATGAGTTTTTGGTATGATACTTGCCTCTGGTTGAGGTCTCTTAAGGCATAATTTGATGATTGTTGAATCATGTTTGGTATTTTTTTGATGGCTTTTGTTTGAGGTCTCTTTTTGTGAACTTCTTTGACCATGTTTGTTTACTTGCTTGAAAAGGCACTTATGCCATTGTATGAGATCATTCTTATTGACTTTTTGAGCCATGTTTAGATCATTATAGGTCTTTGGAATGAAATTATAGGTCATTGGTTTGAATTTGATGCTTTCTTAGTGTACATGTTCAACCTTTGTTTCACATGTCTCTTTTGACTTATCTCCCCATTCTTTTGCATCTAAATGCCAACTTGACTTGTAATTGGTTTGCTTATACCATGCCATACTATCCATTTTCATTTCATATGATGTATGCCTCTGACTTTAAAGCATTTCATTCATCCCATGTGCCATTTAAGTCTTACTTTGCATATTTGAGTATGCTTCATCTAAATGCATGTTTCTCTTTCTTCTAGCCTCTAAATGACTTGTAATTGCTTGAATGTGATTGATGTGTGCATGTTATCCTCATCCTAACATGTCATACCACTTCTGACCTTGGATACTTGAGTTTCATCTTGAACTTTTGTAGGTTTGACATATGCCATGAGTGTTTTCTTTCCATGTTTAATTCATGATTCATGCCTCCTCACTTTTTCTCTTTATCACTCTTAATGCTTGGATACTTGATTGTTTGCCTTATATGACATTTGTATATCATGTTTAGGCACATGTTTAGGTCATCCACATTCTGAATTTGACATTACTTGAAGCATTATTGCATGACCACTTTGCATATACACTCATTCTTCATCTAATTCTTTCATAATGCATTTCTTTGTGATTTAAGGAAGTGTGTGTGTGCATTTGGTTTGTGTTTGCTCTCATATTATTGGAGAACATTCTTATGATGTACATTCTGACCTTGTGCTTTCCTTAACCTTTAAGATGCTTTTACTTTGATTCTTGATTTGTTTAAGTTTCATTTGTTCATCTTAACTAGTTTCTTCACTTGTAAATAATTGAACTAACCATTTCAGGGGCTAATGGTAAGTCATTTGAGTGTGGATATGCATCCATATTCTAATTTCTTCCTTCATCCTTTAATCATTCAATTTGTTTTGTTTAAGCATTCAATAATGCTTTGCTTTCATAATATTCTATCTTCCCTCTTAGAAACAACTTAACTTCCATCTTGGAAGTAAGTTGCTTTCTTTCTTTCTTCTTCTTTCTTTTAGAAGTAGGTTCCTTAAACCTCATTAACCATAGGATCACCATGTATGATAACATTAGGATGAGTCTTAGTTCCCTTTAGTTTTTACCTTTGAGCTGCTTTTGAGTTCCTTCTTTCTCATCTCAAAACAAAAGTAAAAAACACTTAATAAAGGCATAACGTATATTGTATTTGAGCCTTTCATGTAAGAATGAGATAGTGAGGGATCTTCTCTCATTTTCTTAGAATGTTTAGCATACGTCCCATCTCGGGTCGATATGCGAGGCATTCGATCTTACATGAGGGACTTAAATACAATACTTGTTACAAAACACAAAAACAATCAAAACAATTCTTTCTAAAAGACAAAAAAAAACAATAACGTCTTTCCTTCGGGAATTCTTTTCTCATCTCACTCATTCTCAACGTATGAACGTGCTTCTCCTTGTTCTCTCGCAAGATGGTAATGCACTCGGACCAGCGAGCTTGCAACACCTGAGCTAGAACGTTAACCGTTCCCTAAAAAACACAAACAATCCATCCCTAGTGAGGGGAACTACGTCGCTCTGATTCTCATGTTCCCAATGAGATACGTAGGCAGTGGGGTAGGGCCCATTCGAGCACTTCTTTTATTTTCCCTACATTTGTTCCTCTTTCTCTTTCCACTCCTTTTTCCAATTCTTTTCCAGTATCTTTTCCTTACACCCTTTGATCGAGACAGGCAAACGTGGATCCCATCGGGTACGATGGACGCGTGGGGGTGCTAATACCTTCCTCTCGCGTAACCGACTCCCGAACCCAGTTCTCTTGGTCGTAGGACCATGCTCTTTCCTTTCCCTCTGGTTTACGCAGTGTTTCTTTTCCCTCTCTTGGGATAAATACACATTGCTTGCGACTCTGTTTCGGTGCCACTTTCGCGTTTGTACTTGGATGAAAATCCCGGGAGCGACAGCTGGCGACTCTGCTGGGGATCTAACCCAGAATCTCTAGTTTCCTTAGCGAGTCAATCCTAGCACTTGTCTTCTTTTCTTTCATTGGGTGTTTACTTTTTTGTTGTATTTATTGTTGTACTGTATTGCTATTTACTGTATTACTGCTTTGCTGTATTTTATAGTGTACTACTGTATTTACTACATTTTAGCATTTTCATTTCATGTGCTATATTGTGCTATACTGCTGTACTATTTTCTGTCTGGCGGGACGGGGTATTCTGAGAGATAGGCCCAATACCCAGGCCTGAGTGCACTTACGATTAGTGTGTTTCATGTCCTCTCGCGTTCCATCTCGGTTCGAGGAGGGAATATGAAACACAATCTGGATGTGGTTCTCTCTAGAGAATTCTGCGTTGTGGATTTCCCACGATGGTAGAGCTATCTGGAAGAGCTGTTAAGTCTGGATGACCTTTTAGGATGGCCCCTATTTATTTTGAGGTGAATCAGAGGATGATCTCTTTGTTTGGCGGTAGCATTGTATCCTTCGGGCTGAATGTGCTATTGCTTCTCATCCCAAGATTCGAATTTGAGGATCCTCACCTTCTAGTACATACATGTGAGAGTGGGGGGGATTGTTTACATGTGTGCAGGAACCCTTGACCTTCAGAATACCCGGTTTTCTTATGAGTTCTGGATTTGTTACTAAATCTGTGGTTCTGATCATTTCACATTTGTTCCGGATTTGTTATTGGACTTCTTATCCTGGTGTTGTATATCTCACCTGACTCAGATTGCAGTACAGTGGATTCAGCTTTATTTGTGCAGCACTGATCACATGCCCTTGCATACATATCATCATTAGCATTCTTGCATTTAACCTTCATGTTTATTCATTTGCAGGGTATACTTCCTTTCGGTTCCAGTTGACAGTTCCCTTGTTCAATTATGGAGACTCCCAGGAAGAACAATGTGCATTATACTTTCTTTGACACAAAGGTGGGACAGTTGCGAAAGATGATTTCTCTTATTACTCCAGACCATGTGGGTATGTTCCGAAAGGATTATGGGGAGATTATGATTGTGGTTGTTGAATTGAATGATTCAGAGAGGAGTGTCATCCATACGTGCTTACAGTTTTATGACCCACAGCTAAGGTGTTTCACTTTCTCGGATTTTCAGTTGGCCCCGACGTTAGAAGAGTATGCCCTACATCTAGGTGTGCCTCTCAAGTACCAGATTCCTTTCAACTCTGACATGCGCCCTCCAAAGCCTGAAGAAATAGCTAAGGCCCTCAATTTGAGTGTACCTGTGGTAGCAGATAACCTCGCCACCAAAGGAGGTTTATCTGGTTTTCATTTGGATTTCTTGGTTGCCAAAGCTAAAGAATGTGCTGCTAAGTCTCAGTGGGAAACCATTTGTGCAATCCTGGCTTTGAGCATCTATGGAATATGTTATTTGCTGATGAACCTAAGTTTGTGGACATGAGTGCAATCCATATTTTTGTAATGAAGAATCCCATACCTACACTCCTGGGTGATTTGTACTATTCTGTGCATTTTAAAAATGAGAAGAAACGAGGAGGGTTGGTTAGATGTTGTGCACCTCTGATCCGTAAGTGGCTTATGAGTCATTTACCAAATTTTGAGGCCTTTTTGGATCCTCATTGTAGCGAGCAATTTTGGACGCGGTTCTTAAGCGTTGGTCGCTCTCTGTGGTTTGAGCTTAAACTACAGGTCGATACATTTTTTATCCTATTGTGAGCTGAATAAGGAAGGGAAATAGATGTCTTCAATTAACCCTGATTGCATACTGAGTTTAAACAGCGGTCTGTTAGGTTACGGATGCTATCAATGTGGGGGGGCCTTTGTACTGGTTATTTGTATTTTCGCCAATACTGTTTTCTTTCTTTTTACCTAGGCAGAAGGTTTCTGGGGGGGAACAAGGATTAGGATGTTAGGACTGATGCTTTTGAATTACTGCTTTTAATTGATGGAGATATGGGATTTGGTTTTTTTGTTGATTGCACTCGCTAAGATCTTTTCTTTCGATCTTATGCCTACGTATTCCCGTTTACCGAAACAGGGAAATCAGAGCGTTCGTAGTTCCTCCTATTCTATGGGAGGAAATGGTTGTTTTTGTGTCTTGTTCAAAGCCCAAGACGTGAAGTGAAAGGTGGTTTGTATCTTGTTCAAAGCCCAAGATGTGAAGCTGAAAGGTCTATTTGTGTCTTGTTCAAAGCCCAAGACGTGAAGCTGAAAAACCTCGACTTTAGAGAGAATTTGTCATCTCTAAAGAGGGGGAAGGAGAATTACTTTAACTGGGATACGCGGATCCGAGCAATGCCATAATTTCCGAAGAAAGGGTTTTAACCTGAAGGAGAAGACTTTAACTCAGTGTAGAGCAATGCCATCTTTCCTTAGGAATTTCTCATGCTAAAAGAGGGATAGTGGCGTGGATATAGATGATCCAGAGGCTTGCCGCTTACAGCGATTAGATGAAGGAGTTGTTGATGTTTATGTACTGTGAACGAGGCACATTTTTTATTCTAAAAGGTTGATTGGATCAACCAGTGGTTTTCTTATACAAAAGCCTAAGAGGAGGCTAATTTCCGCTGGGAAAATCATTATACAAAGCCTAAGAGGAGGCTATTTTGTGTCTCGTACAAAGCCCGAGAGAGAGGCTAAAAGTTTGACTCAACAAGAGAGTCTTTGTGTCTCGTACGAAGCCCGAGATAGAGGCTATTGTTTGTTTGACTCTACGAGGGAGTCTTTGTGTCTCGTACGAAGCCCGAGATAGAGGCTAAAAGTTTGACTCAACAATAGAGTCTTTGATACTCATCAAGAGAGTGTTTTTGTATCTCGTACGAAGCCCGAGATGGAGGCTAAAGGTTTGTTTCAGTTGAGTGACAGATCCAATATGCTGATTTTAAAAGAGAAAATCAGTTCTTATATGAGCAACACTGTACTCAGGGATTTGATCTGAGGATCAGGGATATTTCCTTCTCTTTGAGGAAACGGGAAATCCAACGGGTATTGAGACTGCCCGAGTCTGCGGGTTTCCTTCCTATTTAACGAAGGGGTCACTTGAGAATGTCTTTGAGACTCAAGGAAGTTAGACTGTCCGTGTCTAGAGTTTCATCTTTTGTACTATGCTTTGAGAAACAGTAGTAGACTCTATGAAAGGACTGTTCTATGAGGATGACTAGGTTCTGTTCCTATACCTCTAGGAGGTCATCGGGACAATTTGTACGAAGCCCAAGAGGAGGCTGGAAACTTTTAAGAAGCCGACGGGTCCTTGTACGAAGCCCAAGAGGAGGCCATTATTCCCGGAGGAAGAAATCATTATACGAAGCCTAAGAGGAGGCTGTGAATACTTCTAAGAAGCCGTAGTGTCCTTGAATAATGCCCAAGACTAGGCGGGGTTGCTTTTAGGAAGCCTGTGGGTCCTTGAACAATGCCCAAGAGGAGGCCGATGCTTTTAAGGAGCCCGTGGGTCTATCGTCTCCTTTCCATTAGGAGAGATAACTCTTTTAAAGATAAAAACCACTGGTAAATGTGCGAGGTTTACTATCCAGCGACTTTTAGCTTTTAAAGAGGGTTCCTTAGTTAAGGTCCAAGATTATGACCGTAGTGGGTACCCAAACCCCGAGACATTCAAGGCAAGCTATCCACAAGGAATAGATCAAGTCAGGAAAGTTCGAGAATTTGGAAGAAACTCAAAGATGCCATTCACGGAGAATACATTCATCTTGGGGAGTAGAGTTTCTTGATGATTCCTAAGGAGGACAGCCGAAGAGAAGACGGTATCTGGTGCTCCTATTGGGGATCTAGGCGTCTATTTCTACGAATAAATGAAACGGTGTCACCTAGTTCTAGACGTAGTTGCCGGGGAAACTCGAAATATCTATACTATTATTACACAGCAGATATGAGTTTATGAAAGGAGACTTACAGTGAGCAGCCCCACAATACAGTTTATAATATGAAAGCAGTAAATGAAAGCGATAACCACTTACTCGGTTGTAGTGCTTCCATGCTGTTTGGTTATTTGTTCAACAAAGAAAGATTGAAAACAACAGTATATTCAAAATCAAAGGAGAAAGTGCTTCGAAAAAGAAAGATTTGGGGCTTACAGCTCAAGGAGAGGCCCAGGGTTTTGTCAGTGAGCGCACTGTTTGACTTTGTACAGAGGGACATATACAAGTGACTGGGGCCTAAAAAGGTTTTCTGTACAACGGGATGGGTCTTACACTCTCTCAAGAGGCCCAAAAAAGGTTTAAAGAAAAGAGAGGGGCTTATAACACGAGGGTAGGCCCAAATGATTTTTCGTTTAAAAATGGCGATCGCGCCGAGGTTTTCTTTTAACGCAGAGGGACTTATACAATAAGTGAGGCCCAAAATGTTTTGGTTAAAAGGGGGATTGGGTCTTACACTCTAATAGAGGCCCAAAACTTTTGAATGGGTCTTATAGCTCGAGGAGAGGCCCAGATGATTTTTATTTTTAAACGGGCGACAATCGCGCCGTTTACTTGTACATAGGGACTTATACAATGAGTGAGGCCCAAAAAAGTTTTTGTACAAGGGGGGATGGGTCTTACACTCTCTCAAGAGGCCCAAAGAGTTTTGAAAATGATTTATGAGGGTTGAATTAATCCAAAACCCTAATTTGTTTTCAAAATGTATTTAATTGAATAAAAATTCAATTAAAATGATCAAAAATTGTTTAACACATGGAAAACAAATTGTGATCTTGGATTAATGCTTCAAAAATTAAGTATTGACCTACAAAATAATTAGAAAGCATTAAAAGTTGCAAAATCAATGTAGAAAAAATATTTAAAATGTCAAAAACAATTAAAATATTAATTCTTTGCATAAATATCAATTATATGAAATAAATAATATTTTTGGGATTTTTTGTGAAAATAAAATATTTTAACATTTTTGTGAATTATTAAAAAAAGAATCAACTCAAAATCATTAAAACTCAGAGAGAAATTAATTTTTGAATCAATTAAACAAAATCACAAAATTCAAATATTTGAATTTCTAAAAATGGCGCCAAGAACACAAGCAAGAACACGCGCGTTTTTCTGGGTTTCTCATATTTGCATTTTCTATCCAATCTCCATGAATACGTAATCATATCATGCAATCCACATATCATTATGCTCGCCTCAACCTCACGATCATGTCTATGTACTTTAATTTCATTTAAATTAAACATACAACAAGAAATCACGAAGAGACCTCAAGAACCCTAATTTCTGCATGAAGGCTAGGATTTTTGATACACGATTCAAACAATGCAATTAATTGAGGGAAAACATTTCTTGCATGATTATGAACATATGGCCAAATTATTGTGCGAGGAAATATGCATAGATTGAGAGATGACCAAGTGTGTGCTTACCTCCAAGTCGTGACAGCAAGTTCAAAGTGATTTTTGATTTGGAGGTGTTACAGATGAGTGGTGATGATCTGAACAGCTTCCCTACACCCTATGGATTGTGTTTGGATGGTTGGACTTGATTGAAATTGGCTGGATCATTTTGTGGTACCTCAGCTGCACTTTGGTTGAAACCTTGAGCAATCAGCTGGTGATTTTGTGAAATTGATGTTTCAGAAGTAATCTAAGTGTTTGACCAGCTCATATGTGATGTATGTGAGGTGTGTGAGTGATTGGTTTGATTGGAATTGCTATCAAACTCAAAACCCGATAGTGACTTGCCTTAGAAGGAAAAATTGGAGTGAAAGAAGAGATTTTGAGGAAAGCATCTATTAGATGGCTTTGGTGTACTCAAACTGACCACAATTGAGCTCTATTTATAGTAGAGCAAGTTTGTTTTGCAAGGAATAGTGCATGGCAGCTGGTAAGTAGGTTTGGCCAATGTTGGCAAATGAAAATCCAAGTCTCCTCTAGCCATTGACTAGAGGTTAGGGCACAGAGCTTTGGTTCCCTTGGTCTTGGATAAGTCTTGACCGATTTCAGATGAGAATGGCTCAGTCCATGCCACCTTGATGGTTCCATTGAATGCCTCATTCCAAATTTGAAGTCTTGTCCCTATTTTGGCCATTCTAGGTTCAACATGCTTTTTCTTGTTCCATGGACTTTGGAGGCTTGGCTCAGTGATTGTCCTCTTTAGATTCAATCCTCTAAGGTGTCCAAGTGGATAGGAGCAATTGAATTTGGCTGATTTTGGAAAATCGACCAAAGTTGCAAATTCTGCCTTGCCTTGACAGATTTCAGCAAGGCAACTTGGCAATGTTGTATCTCATGGTGTAGGTTGAATTTGGCAATGTTCTTGGCCATTTTGGGAAGCTCTTACATGATACAACAACTGTTTGAACAAGTTTGGTTTTGATCCCTTTTGATTCCAAGTGAAAAATCCCCCTACATTTGGCAAAAAGTGAGGCAGAATCTGACTTAGTGAAAATTTCACTAAGTGTTGGAAAAAGTGACATTTTCACTTTTCAGCCACTTTGATCACTCCATAACTCAAAATCCTTAATGAATTGGAATGAATTTTTGTTGAAGCTTTTGTAGGTGATAATAAGGGCTACAAATCCATCTTTGGATGAGAAAAAATGGCCTTGTGGTTTAGGAGTTATGGTCCTCCAAAGTTGGTACCTTTGCCACTTTATTTTTAACTTAGAAAAATTTCTAAGTTTTATGGTTACCCCTTTTACAAGTTATCTCACTTTTCTTGATTTTTCTTGATGAATGATGATTCAAATCATACATTAACATCATTTTAGGGTAAAAAATCCATTTTTGTGAAAAATCTCAAATAGTCAAAGTTGACTTTTGTGCACAGTTGACTTTTTATCAGATGAATTCCAAACTGTGCAATTCTTCAGGAAATCATGTCCTTGACCTAAATCAAACTTGATGGACATGTTCCATGGGTGTCATAGGGTATATTCAATCATGTAATAGGGTTTGGGAGCATGTCTTGGTCAAAAGTCAAAGTTACAGTTGACTTTTCTCTTAAAACCCTAATTGTGGTGCAGATGAAATTGAGACTTGTTGCTCAAACTTCTTGGATCAATCCATTGTTCCAAATGGATCAATATGGTATATTAGAGACCCTCAAATCATGTCTTGAGGTCATGCATCATGGTTTGTCCCAAAAGTCAACTTAGGGGTGAATTAGGTCAAGAAACCCTAATTCCTGATTTTTGATGAATGCATCCCCTGAGGCAAAATTGACTTGATGCATGGGTTCATGAGGTTCCATGAAGTATATTAGGTCATGTTTTGGATCATTGCCTTGTGCCCAGATGAAAATTTTCCATATGGAGGCCCTAGTCGACCAAAACCCTAATTTGGTGACACTGGCGATCTTGAGGCTTGATCCACCTAGAAGGGAGCATCCTTGTGCTTAATCCTTGAAGTGGGAGTCCTTTTGATCCTTTGTAGTTACTTAAGAGATTAGACAAGTTGAAGATCATGTCATTTCTTGATTGATCCTTTGTCTGAGAACTATGAGAGGGCTTGAAACCCTAATTCTGATTGTATTGGATGCTCACCCATCTTTGGGGAGACTGATGAAGCATGATGGTTCATCCATATTGTGATGATGATTTTCACAATGATGGGAAATCTAAGTGGTCAAAATTTGGGGTATTACACTCATCCTCCAAAGAACTGGGCTAAGAGGATGATTCAGTTGACGACTAAAGATATTCGTTGGTTCAATCAAAGAACGATGGGTGGGGATTTCATCAACAGCTATGGAAGACATCCTAACGTGCCACTCTTGGGAGTAAAAGGTTGCATCAATTATAGCCCTGTTATTCTTAGGAGACAGTTAGGGTTTGCCTTAATAGAGCCTCCGAGGGATAGTGATTTGGAAGAATCTTTCTTTTTCTCTGTAAAGGATAATCTTTTGTTGGTAAGGCAAGCAGCTGGAGCTTGGGGTAATTTGCAAACGAAGGGTAAGGTTTTCTTCGGAAAGTGCAACAACGTGTCTTCTTCTCAATATGACGCCTAGTTGAAAAGAAGAGTTCATATCACTCTTTTGCTGTTTTCTCAGGAAAGACCGTCTGATCCAGTTGCTGTTGAACCAGTAACTATGATAAGCATTGCTAAATATAACAAGCTTAAAGCGGAAATGGATAAGACAGTCAAAATGAATGAGAAGCTAAGTGAAAGACTCAGAAAGACGCTTTGTGAAAAGCGTAATGTTGAGTATGAACTGCAAAAGCTGACTGAGCGTCATAAGGCCAATGAGAAAAGAATGGCTGAAGACACCATCTATATTCGCAAGGTCAAACAGAATGAGATGGCACTAAAGAAGGCGTGCAAGCGCATCAATGAGCAGTTGACCAGGTCTGAGAATGCCCTGGCCAAAGGACAACAGAGATGGGATGAGTTTTCTGAATGCCGGAGGGAGATCGAGGTGAGAATCAGGGCTGAAAACGACGAGTTGAGGAAAAATTTGAAGAGCAAAGAAAGTGAATTTCTCCAGCAACTAAATTCAGCCAACCAAGAGGTCGAAGATCTGAAGATCCGCGCCGGAGTAAAGATAGTCAAAGAGTTAGCTATCAAAGTTAAGAAGTCAACTGATCAGAAGTCTTACTGAGCGCCCAAATGATCCAGTTACTGAAGCGCTTCTCAAGGAGTTCCGAGAAGATTTATATGGGCTCAGTGTTTGAGTCGTGTTGTTATTCTAGGGAATCACCATCAGGCTTGTTGATGGGTTTTCTTTTATTTTGTATTCATTCTATTCAGTTGTATTTGTTCAAAAACAATTTGTATTTGACTATTCCACACCTGGTTGTGGGTTTTTTTCATTTATGCTATTGGCTTTGTTGGTATTATTGAGGTGGATGCTGCATCAAATTATACAATGATTCACACACTCACGGGGTCGTATATGATGGGTATTCTGAATTATTAACATGCACCTCTGATGCTCTGTCACTGTTAGTAACTGCAGGAATGTGTGCTGTTCTCTTTTGGTCAAACTGGAATCGAAGGAAGGAATGCCTCAAAATGAATAAGCATGTGCATTGCATCGCATATCATTTTGCATTTTGTTGCTTGTTTTTTCAGGTACTTGTTGCAGGAGATCTCTAACCTTTATTTGGTTACAAGCATTATAGCTGAGAATCACGTACACCGATACTTAACTCGAAGAAATCAAGCAAGGATAATGGATCAAATGCAGAATAATTTGGCTAAAATGAGGGCATGCATGGACCAGTTCATGACTCTCATGACTGGTATGGCACAAGCTCAGGAAAGATTGAGGCTTCTGGTCGAGCATCCAGAGGCCACGCCTGAAGCCAGTCAGAATGACAATTCACAGACAAGGGTCACTCCTCCTCCTGGTGGTAACCCTCCTCCTGGCGGTAATCTGGGTAATGGAAATGGCAGAAGTGCTGGTGTTGTTCAGGAAGATGCTCAGGAAGACTAGTTCACCCTACTGGATGCTGATATGGGTAACCCTGGTGACTGAAGGTATGATGAGTTAGCTGAGAAAATCTGGGCCATAGAGTGCAAGAATGCTATGGGTATTGATGTTACTAGTCTGGGGATGGTACCAGGAGTCAGAATTCCCCCAAAATTCAAGCCGCCTATTTTTGACAAATATCACGACAATACCTGTCCTCAGACACATATCCAAGCTTATTTTGGGAGAATTTCAGCCTATACAGATGATGAGAAGTTATGGATGCATTACTTTCAAGACAGTCTGGCTGGAGCATCCTTGACCTGGTATATGAAATTCAACAGAGCTGCTGTGAGAAGTTGGAAGGATCTGGCAGAAGCATTCCTAAAGCAGTACCAGTACAATATTGACATGGCTCCGAATCGCACTCAATTGCAGGGGTTGTCACAGAATGCTAAGGAAAGTTTCAAGGAATATGCTCAAAGGTAGAGAGAGATGGCTGCATAGGTTCAACCTCCTTTGCTGGATAGGGAAATGGCATACATGTTTATGGGCACCCTGCAAGGGGCATTTCTTGAAAGATTGGCAGCGTGTCCATCAACCGGATTTGCTGATATCGTGATTGCTGGAGAAAGAATAGAGAGTCTGTTGAAACTTGGAAAGATCCAAGATGTAAGTGGGGCTGGCTCTTCTGGGACGAAGAAACCATTTGCTAGTGGTCAGAAAAGAAGAGAAGGTAATACAAACGCTGTATATAGAGGACGAGGCAGAGGACGTTCTCAGGGTTATCATCAAGAAGGTGCAGTGACAATCCCAGCACCATCTGTTCAACAACAACAACCACAATAGCAAGCTCAGCAGCAGCAGCAGCAGCAGCAGCAAACTCCTTTCCAGCAGAGGTCTAGACAGAGGGAACGTAAGATTGACCCTCTCCCTATGACTTATTCTGCGTTGCTACCACAGTTACTCAAGTTGAAGTTGGTTGAGCTTCGTACTATGAGACCTCCTGCTGCTGGAAACTTCCCACCGAATTTTGATGTTAACCCTCGCTGCGAGTTCCACTCTGGTGCTCAAGGGAACTCCATTGAAAAATGTAGGGCGTTTCATCATAAGGTGCAAGATTTGATTGACGCTAAAGCAATCAATTTCTCGTTACCTCCTAATGTTCTTCAGAACCCCATGCCTGATCATGGTGTGGCAGATGTGCGTGCTATTAAAGACGAAAAGAGGTTAAATTTGGTAACATATATCAGTCAGGTGAAGACTCCATTGCTAGTGGTGAAGGATCGTTTGTTGAAGGGACAGGTGTTCGCAGGTTGTGATCAAAATTGTTCTGAATGTATGAGTCAGAAGAATGGCTGTGATAAGTTGAGAATTGGTTTGCAGAGGCTGATTGACGAGGGACGTCTATAGTTTGACCGGGTTGTCAACTGTGACCATCTATTATACTCCCGCTGAGATTCAGGTACCTGCAAGTACGGCTCCTGTAGCAAGTGTTGTGCCAGAAAGACCCAGTCCTGTTACCATCACGGTGCCAAGACCAGTTCCGTTTACAACTACGAAGGCAATCCCATGGCACTATGGGGCAGACGTGTATTATGAAGGTAAAAAGCAGGAAGTCGGGACATCAGCCAGTTCAAATATTGATAATGTGGGTGGTGTAGGCGGCTTTACAAGAAGCGAAAGATTGTTTGTTCCCCAAACTTTACGCAGTGATAAAGAGGTTGAAGCTGCGGCAAAAGCTAAAGGAAAACAGGTGGTTGAGAACGTGCTTGTGCCTGAAACGGAGACCAAGATTAATTTTGACAATGAGGTGGAAGAGTTCATGAGGATAATAAAGAAAAGCGAATATAAGATTGTCGATCAGCTGAACCAGACGCCCTCGAAAATTTCAATTTTGTCACTGTTGATGTGTTCTGACGCGCACTGGGAGGCCTTGTTGAAAGTGTTGAAGAGAGCCTATGTCCCACAAGAAATCACTGTTAATCAGCTTGAGGATGTAATTTCTAACGTCAATGTCAGCCATGGTTTGGGCTTCACAAGTAGGGATTTGACTTCTGAAGGAAGAAACCACAACAAAGCTTTGCACATCACAATGGAGTGCAGGGGCGCAGTGTTATCTCACATACTGGTAGACACTGGTTCCTCGCTCAATGTCTTGCCTAAAATGGCGCTGATGAAGCTAGAGGTTGATGGTTTGATTTTAAGGCCCAGTGAGTTGGTTGTCCGAGCGTTCGATGGAACGAAAAGATCTGTGTTTGGTGAAGTAGAGTTGCCCGTGCAAATTGGACCGCAAGTTATCAAATCTACATTCCATGTGATGGACATACAGCCTTCGTATAGCTGCTTATTAGGCCTCCCTTGGATTCATGCGGCCGGGGCTGTTACATCCACCTTACACCAAAAGATGAAATACGAGTTCGAGGGGCAAGTCATGACAGTGTGTGGTGAAGAAGATATTTTTGTTAGCCACTTGTCCACGTTCAAGTATATTGAGATGGATGGGGAAATTCACTAGATGCTTTGCCAGTCGTTTGAAGCGGTAAATATTGACAACGTGCCTGAATCTTTCCTTGCGCCAGAAAGAGCCGGTACATCCATTTCGTCCTATAAGCAAGCTGTCGAGGTTGTCAGAGCGGGCAACGCCCAGGGCTGGGGTAAGCTGATAGAGACGCTAATGAAAGAGGACAAGTTTTGTATTGGATATCATCCCTCTATGACTTCTACTGCAGAGAACAGTGGACCTATCACTTTCAGTATTTGGGGAATCATTTACCCAGAGCATTTTTGCGCAGCTACAAAAGGTGGTGTTGACAGTGACTATGACTTGGACAACTGGGTACGCCCACGCGCTCCGGGACAACCATTGCAAAATTAGTCTGTTGAAGAAGTCATCCGGGTCACTCTTCAAACAGAGTAATTTTCTTTGTTTTTCTAACCATAATGCATGTTAAAATCTTGCGCTCTGCCCAAGGCGTATAGATTCATTTGTAGGGCCACCCTGTTTGCATTTGCAACTTTTATCATCAATAAAGGACGTTTTTGCACTCAAATTTTGCTCTCTGTATTTCTTTTTATTTTTGCACAAAAAATAATAAAATGGCAATGTTTTGTTTCTTTTCGTTTAAAAATAAATTCTAAAATAAAGCATGAACCCGTTCGTGCAGACTTGATCCTCCGGCTTTCATGGATAACGGTTCTGCTATGGCTATGAATGACTTTGACAAACCGATTTATCAAGCCGAAGAAGGGGATGTGAAGGGCTGTGAACTCCCTGAGGAACTGGCCAAATTGTTAAAACAGGAGGAAAGGACCATCCAGCCTCATCAAGAGACCATAGAGATCATTAATATTGGTACCGAGGATGCTAAGAAACAGATCAAGATTGGCGCGTGCTTGAAAGCAGATGTGAAGAAAGCTTTGACTGAGATGTTGTATGAATATGTTGATATCTTCACCTGGTCGTATCAAGACATGCCAGGGTTGGATACTGATATTGTTGTGCACAGGCTGCCATTGAGAGAAGAATGCCCGCCAGTCAAGCAGAAACTTCGTCAGACTCATCCCGATATAGATATAAAGATTAAAGAAGAAGTTCAGAAACAGTGGGATGCAGGGTTTCTTGCTGTTACTAACTACCCTCCCTGGGTCGCCAACATTGTGCCGGTGCCAAAGAAAGACGGAAAGGTTAGAATGTGTGTGGATTATCGAGATCTTAACAAAGCTAGTCCGAAAGATGATTTTCCACTAGCCCACATCGATGTGCTGGTTGACAATACAGCTCAGTTTTCAGTGTTCTCATTTATGGATGGTTTCTCCGGGTACAACCAGATTAAGATGGCGCCTGAGGATATGGAGAAGACCACGTTCATTACTCCATGGGGTACGTATTGTTATAAGGTGATGCCATTATGGTTGAAAAACGCAGGGGCAACGTACCAGCGGGCAATGGTAACATTGTTTCACGACTTGATTCACAAAGAGATTGAATGTTATGTGGATGACATGATTGTCAAGTTGAGAACAGAAGAGAAACATCTGATTAATTTGAAAAATCTGTTTGAAAGGTTGCAAAATTTTCGTTTGAGATTGAATCCAAATAAGTGCACTTTTGGGGTGCGTTCTGGAAAGCTGCTGGGTTTCATTGTGAGTGAAAAAGGAATAGAGGTCGATCCTGCTAAAGAGAAAGCAATACAAGATATGACTGAACCAAGAACGGAAAAAGAGGTTCGTGGTTTTCTGGGTAGATTGAACTACATTGCATGGTTCATATCTCACTTAACAGCCACATGCGAACCAATATTCAAACTGCTAAGAAAAGATCAAACGGTCAGGTGGAATGATGATTGCCAATTGGCATTCGATAAAATAAAAGATTACTTGCAGGAACCCCCAATTCTCATGCCTCCAGTTTCAGGAATGCCTTTGATAATGTATTTGACAGTGCTGGAAGGTTCTATGGGTTGTGTTCTTGGTCAACACGACGAGACAGGTAGGAAGAAGCATGCTATCTACTACCTGAGCAAAAAGTTCAATGACTGCGAGTCCTGATACTCAATGCTTGAGAAGACATGTTATACGCTTGCATGGGCTGCTAAGCGATTGAGGCAGTATATGATTAGGCACACAACCTTGTTGTTTCAAAAATGGATCCTATCAAATACATTTTTGAGAAACCAGCGCTAACAGGCAGAGTTGCACGGTGGAAAATGGTTTTGACAGAGTATGATATCCAGTATACTTCCCAAAAGGCCATCAAAGGAAGTATCTTGTTAGAATATCTTGCGCAACAACCAATTGATGATTACCAACCCATGAAATTTGATTTCCCTGATGAGGACATCATGTTTCTCAAAGCTAAAGATTGCAAGGAACCGCTTCCGGAGGAGAGGCCAGACCCTGACTCCAAATGGAGTTTGATGTTTGATGGGGCCGTCAATATGAATGGATGCGGAGTTGGAGCAGTTTTTATCACGCCGGAAGGTGTTCACATGCCTTTCGCTGCCCGAATAACTTTTGGATGCACCAACAATGAAGCAGAGTATGAAGCTTGTATAATGGGAATTGAAGAGGCAATTAATTTGCGAATTAAGACCCTTGATATATTCGGTGATTCAGCTCTGGTAATCAATCAGGTGAAAGGGAGTTGGTACACACACCAAGCAAATCTAGTGCCGTATAGAGATTATACGAGGAGATTGCTGACATTTTTCACAACAGTGAAACTGTACCATATTCCCAGAGATGAGAATAAGTTTGCTGATGCCCTGGCTACTTTGTCTTCCATGATTAAAGTGCAAAGATGGAATCATGTACCTAAGATCAAAGTGTCTCGTCTTTACAGACCTGCATTTGTGTTTGCTGTTGATGCAACGTCGGATGACAAGCCATGGTTTCATGACATCAAGTGTTTGTTGAAAAGTCAAGAGTACCCGCCGGGGGCATCTACTAAAGATAAGAAGCCATTGAGAAGGTTATCTGGTAGCTTCTTCTTGAATCAGGATGATGTGCTGTACAAACGGAACTTTGACATGGTTCTGCTCATATGCATGGATAGACACGAAGAACTCCTGTTAATGCAGGAAGTACATGAAGGCTCTTTCGGTACCCATGCCGGAGGTCATGTAATGGCTAAGAAATTATTGAGGTCAGGATATTATTGGTTGACAATGGAGTCAGATTGTTGCAAGTACGCCCGCAAGTGTCACAAATGCCAGATCTATGCAGACAAAGTGCACGTTCCTCCAAATCCGTTGAGTATCATGTCCTCTCCTTGGCCCTTTGCCACGTGGGACATTGATATGATCAGGAAAATTGAGCCTACTACTTCAAACGGCCATCGTTTCATCTTGGTCGCCATTTATTATTTCACTAAATGGGTTGAAGCAGCATCTTATGCCAATGTCACTAAGCAGGTGGTAGCCCGTTTTCTGAAAAGAGATATCATTTGTCGCTATGGAGTGCCCGAGAGAATCATTACTGATAATGGTTCTAATCTGAACAACAAAATGATGGTTGAGCTGTGCCGGGTCTTCAAAATTAAACACCACAATTCTTCTCCGTATCGCCCGAAGATGAATGGCGTTGTGGAGGCGGCCAACAAGAATATTAAGAAGATTGTGCAGAAAATGGTTGTTACATATAAAGATTGGCATGAGATGTTACCATTTGCTTTACATGGGTACCGAACGTCAATACGCACGTCCACTGGGGCAACACCATTCTCACTTGTATACGGTATGGAGGCAGTACTACCAGTTGAAGTGGAGATTCCATCCCTCAGAGACATGATGGATGTCAAGTTAGACGAAGCTGAGTGGGTTCACGCCAGATTTAATCAGTTGAGCCTTATTGAGGAGAAACGATTGGTAGCGGTGTGTCATGGGCAGTTATACCAGCGAAGGATGAAGCAAGCATTTGATCAAAAAGTGCGGCCTCGGATTTACAAAGTGGGAGATGTGGTACTGAAAAGGATCATTCCTCCTAGTACAGATCACACGGGCAAATGGACTCCCAACTATGAAGGTCCATTCGTGGTTAAGAAGGACTTCTCGAGCGGAGCCTTGTTACTTATAACCATGGACGGCGGTGACTTTTCATCCCCTGTCAACTCAGACATAGTCAAAAAATACTTTGCATGAATAGACCCGCTGGACAAAAAAAAAAGGTCCAGGCAAAAAAGGGCATCCCGGCGAACCACAAAAACAAAATAAAAAGGTTCGGGCAAAAATTAGGGATAATAAATAAAAAAATTGGTACACCCGGTGAGTTGAAAATCCGCAAGAACAACTCAGGGAAGAAAGGGTATCCCGGTGGATTGAAAACCCGAAAGGGCGGTCCACGCAAAAGAGGGATTTAAGCGAACGACTACGGTATGGGTTATCCGTACTCCATCACCGTTTAAACAACTGACATTCCAAAGGGTAGGAATCAGTCTGATCATTCCTCAGAAGGCAAGGTCGGGGAGTCTTGAAGACATACTGGTCATAGCAGAATGAAACTCAGTGGAATGCCGTTTTCACATTGCCATTAGGATAGTTTCTTTTCTCAATTTTCAGCGATCACCTCTTTCCAGGGATTTCTTCTTGATGTAATTGCCTATTCTGGGCTTTTCTTCAATAAATTGAATTTTAGTCAAAAGCTTCTTATTTTGTTTTATTGCTTTGTTTGCGAAAACGTCCGAATTTTTGATAAAGCATTGCATTTGAAAACATGGTGGTTTACGATAACATGCGCAGAAAAACATTTAAAACTACTTTGAATATGGAACAATCCTGGATGGTGGATTCAAACCACGCAATATTCCGGGGCATGTGTGTGTATTCTTTTGTTGCAGGTAACAGATCCAGATGATTTCACAAGAGGTATCTCTCCTAGACGAGTAATCACTTATTCCCACGCAGAAGAGTGAGGCAATCATTTGTCGCTATGGAGTGCCCGAGAGAATCATTACTGATAATGGTTCTAATCTGAACAACAAAATGATGGTTGAGCTGTGCCGGGACTTCAAAATTGAACACCACAACTCTTCTCCGTATCGCCCGAAGATGAATGGCGCTGTGGAGGCGGCCAACAAGAATATTAAGAAGATTGTGCAGAAAATGGTTGTTACATATAAAGATTGGCATGAGATGTTACCATTTGCTTTACATGGGTACCGAACGTCAATACGCACGTCCACTGGGGCAACACCATTCTCACTTGTATACGGTATGGAGGCAGTACTACCAGTTGAAGTGGAGATTCCATCCCTCAGAGACATGATGGATGTCCAGTTAGACGAAGCTGAGTGGGTTCACGCCAAATTTAATCAGTTGAGCCTTATTGAGGAGAAACGATTAGCAGCGATGTGTCATGGGCAGTTATACCAGCGAAGGATGAAGCAAGCATTTGATCAAAAAGTGCGGCCTCGGATTTACAAAGTGGGAGATGTGGTACTGAAAAGGATCATTCCTCCTAGTACAGATCACACGGGCAAATGGACTCCCAACTATGAAGGTCCATTCGTGGTTAAGAAGGTCTTCTCGGGCGGAGCCTTGTTACTTATAACCATGGACGGCGATGACTTTTCATCCCCTGTCAACTCAGACATAGTCAAAAAAATACTTCGCATGAATAGACCCGCTGGACAAAAAAAAAAAAAAAAAAAAGGTCCAGGCGAAAAAGGGCATCCCGGCGAACCACAAAAACAGAATAAAAAGGTTCGGGCAAAAATTAGGGATAATAAATAAAAAAATTGGTACACCCGGTGATTTGAAAATCCGCAAGGACAACTCAGGCAAGAAAGGGTATCCAGGTGGATTGAAAACCCGTAAGGGCGGTCCACGCAAAAGAGGGATTTAAACGAACGACTACGGTATGGGTTATCCGTACTCCATCACCGTTTGAACAACTGACATTCCAAAGGGTAGGAATCAGTCTGATCATTCCTCAGAAGGCAAGGTCGGGGAGTCTTGAATGAAACTCAGTGGAATGCCGTTTTCACATTGCCATTAGGATAGTTTCTTTTCTCAATTTTCAGCGATCACCTCTTTCCAAGGATTTCTTCTTGATGTAATTGCCTATTCTGGGCTTTTCTTCAATAAATTGAATTTTAGTCAAAAGCTTCTTATTTTGTTTTATTGCTTTGTTTGCGAAAACGTCCGAATTTTTGATAAAGCATTGCATTTGAAAACATGGTGGTTTACGATAACATGCGCAGAAAAACATTTAAAACTACTTTGAATATGGAACAATCCTGGATGGTGGATTCAAACCACGCAATATTCCGGGGCATGTGTGTGTATTCTTTTGTTGCAGGTAACAGATCCAGATGATTTCACAAGAGGTATCTCTCCTAGACGAGTAATCACTTATTCCCACGCAGAAGAGTGAGGCAATCATGTTCTGGGAAGGGTTCACATGTCACCCTTTTGTCACAACGTTTACTAATTGAGTCCATCATTCGGTCGGCGGTCAGTCACGACGGTTCGATGTTGGTAAATGGAGTTCGATTGGATAGTGTTGTATCTTATTAAGTCGATTCTCTCATTCAGTACTTCCAACAGTTAGAAGCTCTTCTGTGTCGATAACGGTTACGAATTCTCTGACAAAGTTGCTTCGTAGATACCAAAGTTGATGGTCAATCCCCCATTAAAGTTGCCAAGAGTTTGAAGATGCTTAATCTTCTGTAAAATCCTCTTAGGACGTTTTTCAGATCAGTCTTGTATCATGGAGCAAAGAGCAAGTTGTTTACCCTCCCGAGCATGGGGCATTTTGGATTTCCCCAGCAGGAGATGTTCCCAATCTATTATCCCCAGTAGAGTTGGAAGACTCTTGGTATTCTGTAAAATCCTCTCAAGAGACGTTCCCCTGCATGAGACGCGTTGAAGCGGTTCTCCCTAGCAGAGTTTGTTATAAACTCATTATCCCCAACGGAATCGTCGAAGGGAAAGTTCGCCTAACAGGGGGCATTATGACACTTATCCTAAGCTCGACAGTCTTATTTCTCAGCAGATTACCGTGGAATTGTTTTGGGTTTCCTCAGCAGATCTCCAGGGACTCTTTCCTAACAAGTTGCAGTGAAATGTTCTAACCAGGATTTGCATATCCCCGACAGGGTAGCCCCAATTCCCGGCCAGATCGTATCTATGATAGTTGTACTCCCCACAGAGTTCAGCATTGAATCTTGTCAACAATATTCCCCAGTTGAGTTGTTGTTTTTGTCCCCACAGAGGTTTTTTGATCAACAGAATCTATTCCTTAGCAAGGTGTTAGTGCATTCTTTCCCTAGTCGAGTTAGAAGGTTGATTCTTCCCGCAAAAGATCTCAGGTTTGGTAGATCCTCAAGCAGAGTTTTAATGACTTTTATTCCCTAGCAGGACGTCATTCAAAAATTCTCATCCCCAGTGGAGTTACTATAACCAGAATTCATCCCCAAGCAGGTGAAGTAATTCCTGGCAGAATCATCACTCCCATCATATCCCAAAGTCCAATTTATTTTTGGCAAGTCTGACAGTTCGAAGCTGACGGATTGTTCATTCATTCTCCAGCAGAGATATTATCCTTTCAGGAGTCTCTAAGATCAAATCATTGATTATTGTTCCTCAGCAGAGTCAGCAGAGATGTCTGACACGGATGCAGAGAGTAATCCAGTATTGGATTTTTAAAGTCCAACCGTAGTTTGGCAAAAAGTCCATCCAAGGGTGGCAAATTCTTAAAGTCCAACCGTAGATTGGCAAAAGGTCCATCTAAGGGTGGCAAATTCTTAAAGTCCAACCGTAGATTGGTAAAAGGTTCATCCAAGGGTGGCAAATTCTTAAAGTCCAACCGTAGCTTGGCACAAGTCCACCCGTAGTGTGGCAAGTCATAGTCGTCTGACCCCCTTAAAAAGACCGCAGCTAAGTCCAACCGTAGATTGGCAAAAGTCCATCCAAGGGTGGCAAATCATTGGCAAGTCCAACCGTAGATTGGAAAAAGTCCACTCGCAATGTGGCAATTCAGCTGCAAAAGTCCACCCGTAGTGTGGCAAGTCAGTAGTCTTCTGACTCCATCCAAAAATACAGTCCACCCGTAGTGTGGCGAGCCAGTAGTCATCCTGCATTATGTTAAAAGACGTTGTTAAAGTCCACCTGCAGTGTGGCAAGTTAGTAGTCTTCTGACTCCATCCAAAAAGACAGTCCACCCGTAGTGTGGCGAGCCAGTAGTCGTCTGGTGTTGTGTTAAAATATGTTGTTAAAGTCCACCCGCAGTGTGGCAGGCCAGTAGTTGTCTGACGTTGTACAAAAGACGTTGCTAAAGTCCACCCGCAGTGTGGCAAGCCAGTAGTCGCCTGGCGTTGTACAAAAGACGTTGTTAAAGTCCACCCGTAGTATGGCAAGCTAGTAGTCTCCTGGCGTTGTACAAAAGACGTTGCTAAAGTCCACCCGCAGTGTGGCAAGCCAGTAGTCGTCTGGCGTCGTACAAAAGATGTTGTTACAGTCCACCCGCAGGGTGGCAAGCCAGTGGTCGTCTGGTGTTGTATAAAGGACATCTCTTCAGTGTTATTCTTCCCCATCAGGGTGGTATTCAAGCAGAGTTCTTTTGGTTGGATTTTTACCCCTTTTCTTCTTCTCCGCTGAGTGCAAATTTTCTGGTTATTTTCGGTATTCAATCCCTCCATACCTTGAATGTCTGACAACAATCGTTATCATCCATTCAGGTCTACAATGATTGAATAGGGGCAGCTGTAATACCCCAAAATTTCCCTCTCATTTCTTCATATCATTTAGCATGAGCTTTCATTTCATTGCATTGCATTCAAGCATAATAAAAACAAAACATCAAGCATTTCATTGCATCTTGCATAAGGGCATGTGATCAGTGGTTCTTCAGAGGTGTTGATCATCCAAAGCTAAAGAATAAGAGCCAAGTGTTTCTCACAAGTCTCAAGGGTCCTTTAAGCCATATGTCATCTCACTTTGATCCACAAGGCATGGGAAAAGAAGAATTCATCAAGAAGATTGAGCAGTGCATGATCTCCTACACAAGGCAGTCAAAATGGGGATCTGACCCACAAATGGCCAAGCTCCTTGAGTTTTTATCATCTCCAAATGGCATATCTCATCATTGTTTGAGAGGATACACATCATATTCAGAGGAATTTGGATTTGGAGGATGTGTTATTTCCTCCTAACCAGAGAGTGCCAAAATTAGGGTTTGACCTAAAATCAGTTTATCTCTTATTTTTTGGGCAAGACTTGATCTCATGGTATTCCTTATGTTCTTAAGTGTATATGGATGGAAAATTGCTCATCAATTGGTTTCAGAGGAGTTTCAATTGGTCAGTTGCTTGATAATCAAGAAATTGGGGATAAAAGCCAACAATGCAGTGAAAAAGTCAACTCCTGACTTTTTAAGGTCAAATTCATGAAATTCATGTTACATATGTTCAATGGACAAAATTTGATCAAGAAATTATGGAGGAATAAGGAAAAATCAAGAAATTACAAAACTGCCGAAAATAGAAACTTTGGGGTTTCCAAAAATGGCAAGTTTGGACCATTTTACACCCTACTTTGAGGCTCTCTTTCTCCAAGATAAAACCTTCAAACCTCAGGCCCAAGTTGAGCCTGTAGCACCCCAAAATTTGTTCTCCTACCTTTGGTACCAACTGGCTTATGTTTCATTTCATTTTTGCAGTATCATGTGTGCATATCATTGGTTCTTAGCATGGGGTCAAGGTGCCTGAGGCAAGTTCAAGAGGAGAAGATGTTCTTCAAAGGGTCAAGCAAGAGAGCTTAGGTGGATCATTCTCCTAATTAGTGCAGGAATTAGGGTTTTGAGATTCTTGGGTTTATTGCTCCAATAGGAAAGCTTCTTGGGTTTTTATCATCATCAAATGACATATCCTGTCTTTGTTGGAGAGGATACACATCATATCCAGAGGAATTTGGATTTGGAGACCGTGTTATTTCCTCCTAGACTGAGGGTACCAAAACAAGGGTTTGCTATAAAGTCAGTTTATTTCTGATTCTTTGGGTAAGACTTGATTATATGGTATTCCTTGGGTCCCTGAGTATCAAGGAATGGAAGATTGTCCATCAGTTTGGTCCAGGAGAAGTTCAATTGGCCAATGGATTGGGAATCTGGAGAATCAGGAGAAAAGTCAACAGTGAGAAGAGAGTCAACTGTGAAATTCTGAGGTTCTCTTCAAGGTTTTCAAGGTCTCACATCCTCATACGGTCTTGAAAAGTCAAGTTTCACGCCATTTATCAAGAATCAAGGGTTGGTACAAAAGTTGCTAAATATTGAAATGACCTATAATTTGAAAGTTTCCTTTTTGGGCAAGTCCTTACACTACATTCAACTTGACTTTTCACCATCAAGAAAGCTTCAAATGAATTTTCCTCAAACATGAAAGTTGAAGATCTTTTTCTCCCCTTTCCAACAAGTACTAGTGGGTCTCCATATCATTTGTGAAACTCAAGTTATGACCAAAAGAAGGCAAAGTGGTTTTTAGGGTTCCATTTTCACAACTTTTTCATTTTGGGACATAGTGACCTATAACTAATTCCATTGCTTCAAGGCACATTCCAACATCAAAGAACAATCCCTAAGGAGCATTTTTGGCCTTTAAATCAAGTGGATCCATGGTTTATTCATTACTTATTTCACATGGTGCAAAATTTCCAAATTGTTGAAAACTTATGAACCAATACATCTCAAGGCCCAAATCAAATTCAGGTGTGATTAGCAATTGAAACTTAAGTGATCCATCATGAAGTATTTGGATATACATGCATGGAGGAGGGTGTATTTCACATTATTCAAATTCCCAAAATCATCCAAAACACATTACACAAAGAATTAACAAGGCCCAAGTGATCATCAGTGGTTTAGCCTAGCCTATTTAAGCTTACTCATGCTAGGGTTAGAGAGGACACGTGATTTTGGAGGAGAACCAAAGCTTGAACCCTAAATCTTCTCTCATTCGTATCTCTCAACCAAGAGGAGCTTTTCCAAAAATTCTTCCACAATCTTCTTTCTGGGGATCCACAGAGCTCAAACCAACCATCCTTTGAAGCTAATAGTGAGGATACATGGTGCACAAGCTCAGGTTAGTGATATTTTTGATGATCACAAAACTCTCTTTTTAAATTCGCATAATGTTGTGTGGCATCCATGGATCATTCTGATATATTTATTTTTGAGATTGGACGTGTATATTGATTGCTGCGTGAATTTCAAGTTTTGAATGCAAACCTTTTCTCATTTGTTTTTCATGATGCGTTGATTGTTTGTGATTTTTGATTGGATATTTGGGTTCCTCATGATTTTCTGGTCAAGAAGGTGTGTTTGTGTGCGTTTTCTGGGATATTTTTTGTTGCAGGTGAACGGAGAAGGTGGCCGGAACCCTAGCTCCGGCGACTGGTAAGGGTTCCGGCCGGTGAAGGGGGCTGGAGGTAGGTGATGAGTTTTTAACCTGTTGATCTGCTTAATCATACGCTCCACATGATGCCACGCGTTCTATTTTTTGTTTTTATTTTATTTAATTGTGTGTTTATTACCCTATGGTAGTTATCATCTACCACTCAATCATGTCCTCTCATCAGGTTTACTTTATTATTATGTTGACTAATGTGGCATGTTGGATGAATCATGTGATGGAGATCTTGCCAGCGAATTAAAAGTCCCACGTGCCTGGCACATGGGAGTGTAATGTATGCTGACTGCTTTGGTACATGTGTGTCTGTGTTAATTATGGTGTGCTCTTTAATATGGGCCATAGATCTAGATTACATGTCGGTTTGGTTGACTGATTAGAGCACGTGAGATCAATCCAAAGGTAAGCATGCAATCAACTGCGCTGACTAGGCCCACGTGTGCCCCTTTTTGTTTTATTTTATTTTTCTGATGGATTTAACTTTGGGCCCTGATATTTACACTCCCCTTTAGCCCACTTGTCATTTTCAACGTATCTGGGCTTGCTGCATACACCCCTATGTTCATTTCAATTTATTTATTTAATTAATTGCATCATTTTGTATTTTAATTTTTAAAAATAGTTTTTTGCATTAAAAAATTCCCAAAAAATTCATGTTTCATATATATAATTTTATAAAATTTTCACAAATTTTATTTTATTATTTTATTTTATTTTTAGCAACTGAAATAAATATTTGTTTATTTTCTTTTTTAATTATTCGTATCATGCATACCTAAACTTGTAGAATTTTGTTCTCATAGCATACAAAACCTTCTGAACTCATGCTTTTTGTATTTTTTCACCAACACATTAAATTGCATTAAAATATTTTTCTCTCATTTTTAAAATCATTTAACATTACATTTCAGTCCTTTTCTTTAGCACATTGAACCATATCTCTCATTTGAATTAGCATGATTGTTTGAGTGACTTTTAGTTTGAATTTTAGCATGGATTTTGGACATGTTGTTTGCTTCTGGTTAAGATATGTTGATAATTAATTTGGTGATTTTGGAAGATGTTTTGCTAATTGTTTGATGGCTTTTATTTGAGGCCTTTCTTGTATGCATCCTTAATCATGTCTGATTATTAGTTTGAAAAGGCACATGTGCCATTGTTTTGGGATTGTGTCTTTGACTTCATAAACCATGTTTAAATTGTTATAGGTCACTTGATTGCCATTATATGTCATTGCTTTGGTTCCATTTGTCTCATTTCTTTTGCTTATGTCTGCTTTGTACTAACCTTTTATGCAGAGGCTGAGGTAAGTTGTTTAAGGGTGTGGATAGTTATCCATGTCCACCTTACTCTCTCCTTCTCTCATCTTTTATTTTCTTTAGGCTTAGGTTGTCGTCAAACCTCACTAACCATAGGACACCCATGCATGATAACATTAGGACTCTTAGTTTCCCTTTAGAGTTTCCTTTGTGTCTTCTCTCTTCTCATCTCAGAACTTCTTGAAAACACTTAATAAGAATAAAGTGTATTGCGCACGAGCCTTAAGCGTGGGGAATGAGAAATGAGGGGCTTCCTCTCATCTTTCTAGAGTGCTTAGCGAGCGTCCTGTCTTGGGACGATGCGTTAAGTATTCGCCCCTGTGCCCTAGACTTTGGTGCAATGCAAGTTATGAACTAACTTAAGTCACTTCTGTCTTAAAAAATACAAACGAACTTCAAACCTTTTTGTCCTTTGGGATTGTCAAACTAAAGGCTATTTTCAAAAAAGGGACGTTACTTTCAGTCTGAGACGCAAACAGACATCGACCCTAACTACCGGACGCGAACTTAACGCCGCTCATAAAAAACACAAAAAGAACTTGGTCCGAACTATGTTGACTCTGAATTCCTCATTGCACAAAGGGGGTACGTAGGCCTAGGACATCGACGTCCTACCGAGTCTGTCTTTGCTTTCCCCTTCCTCGTGTCAGTACAGCCATAGATGATAGGATAGCTCACCCTTAGATTAGACAACAAGCGTGGATCCCATCGAGTACGATGGACGCGTGGGGTGCTAGCACCTTCCCCTCGCGTAACCGACTCCCGAACCCAGGTTATGGTTGCGATGACCATTCCTTTCCCTCTTCCTCGGGTTTATGCGGTGTTCCCTTTCCCTCTCTTAGGATAAATTTACACGGCTGGCGACTCTATTTTCTGCGCCACTCTCGCGTTTGTACCTAGATGAAAATCCTGGGAGCGACAGTTGGCGACTCTACTGGGGACTCTGGTTGACCTATGCTGGTCCATCCCTAAGCGAGTCAATCCTAGCGCTTGCTTGTTTTTGTTCTTTTCGGGTGTTTTTGTTTTTGTTTTGCTTTATGTGTTGTATTTTATTTTTACCGCATCTTCTGCACTGCATTTCATTGTTATTACTGTCATACTGGATATTGCTGTGTTGTGCTGGCTGTTTCTGTTTTGCAGGTTGGGTTGTTCTGAGAGATAAGCCCAATACCCAGGCTTGAGTATACCCTAGGACTAGAGTGGAAAGTAGCGGGACCTACGTGCCCGCTTGGTACGTTTGTGTGTTCACGAAATTCACAACCAGACGAGGCTATCTTGGGACGCATTCTAACATGTGTGTCTTGCACATGTTAGGATGTCGATCTAGAGAGCTGTCGACTCTGGTGACCGATCATCGAGGACCCTAGTGGAAACATCCCTCTTTAGTGGTGACAGTGGTAGACCACATCCTGTGGCAAACCCATTCGCACCCGAGGGCCCACTTTGGAACTCGCATAGGATGGCCCCTATCTTTTGAAGAGAATCGGTGGAGGCGCTCCTCGATTGACGATAGTACTGTACCCCGAGGGATGAATGTACTATTGTTTCTCGACCTCAGTGCCAGAAGCTGAGGACCTTCTATTTCGGAGAATCAGTTCAGGCCTCCTCGATTGATGATGATGCCAAACCAGAAATGGTGAACGTATCATCATTTCTCGACCTGAGAGCCCGGGATACTGAACATCCTAGTACC
The DNA here is from genome assembly GCA_022829125.1 of Lathyrus tuberosus. Lineage (NCBI taxonomy): Eukaryota > Viridiplantae > Streptophyta > Magnoliopsida > Fabales > Fabaceae > Lathyrus > Lathyrus tuberosus. The sequence goes on along the minus strand of JALAZF010000012.1, from coordinate 25,567,692 downwards.
CACACGTGAGAGGGGATGGGTGTTTGCAGGTTTGCAGGTGACCGAAACCTTCAACCTACCCTATTTTTCTGGATTTCTCTTCAATGTTTGATTATCTGGGTTCCTGGTTATCTCAGTGGGTCGGTATTTTGGAATTTTGGTTTTCTGGGTTGTGGTTCTCGTTCAGTTAACAGCACAGCCCATCCAGCAGTGTTGCCTTGATCCCATGTTTGCATGAGCATATCATTTTTCTTTCATTCTGACATGTTTGACATTTTTCAGGGCTTGCATCTTACTCTTGATTCCGGTTTTCTGAGGTTGCCTTAGCATGGATATCCAGAGAAAGAAGACTGTTGCCTATTCGTTCCCAGAACCAACCTTGACGTTGATTCACAAGCTGATTAGTATGGCTGGTCCCGGAGTTCGTACAGAGTTTAGTGGAGGGTATGGGAGACTTCTGAAGTTTGTCTACAATATCTCCAAGTATGAGAAGGATGCCATTCATACACCTATTCATTTTTACGATCCGTCTTTGCGTTGCTCCACTTTCCCAGACTACATCTTGGCCCCAACGTTGGAGGAGTTCTCATTTAATTTGGGAATCCCCATCAGGCACGACATAATATTCTTTTCTGAAGAACACCCTAGGATAAAAGAAATGGCTATTGCTCTTCATATTTATGAATCCGTTCTGAGCAGTAATATTGAGGAAAAACAAGGAGCTAAGGGTTTCTTATTGAAGTTCTTGTTTGTTCAAGCTTGCATACATGTTAAAGAGAAGAATTGGACTGCTTTCCAAGGTATTTTGGCTATGTGCATCTATGGGATTGTCTTGTTTCCCAAGGTTCCTGATCTGGTGGATATGCATGCTATCGGAATCTTTATTTCAAAGAATCCTATACCTACCTTGCTAGGTGATGTGTATCACTTAGTCCACTACAAGAATGAAAATAGGCGGGGAAAAACCGTGAGTTGTTGTCCACCGCTCTTATCTACTTAGTTTCTAAGCCATCTCCCCGAGACTGGCGCCTTCGTTGATACGAAAGATTCTCTGAAGTGGTAAAAAAGGTTAATGGGCTTGACTGCTGACAACATTGTATGGTTCAACCGTGACTTGCTAGGAATAAAGATTATTTGTAAGTGCGAAGATTTCCCTAATGTACCCTTGATAGGGAGAAGAGGTGGAATTAACTATAATCCTTCCCTTGTTATCAGGCAGTTTGGTTATCCTTTGAAAGGTCCACCTGAAGAGCGAGATGTCAGATAGTCCTTATTCTTCAATGGTACTGAGGATCAAGAGATGATAAGGAAGATTGTGAATGCTTGGAAGCAGGTGACCAAGAAGGGAAAATCTTCATTCGGTAAATGTAACAACCGGGCTTTTCCTTTCTATGAAGAGTGGATTAAGAAGAGAGCAGAAGAGGAGCTTCTTCCCTTCCCGGTAGAACCACCATCTTACCCCTTGCTGACTGAGCCTCCTACCACAGTTGAGATAGAGAAGTTTAACAAGTTGTGGGTTGAAAAGGAAAAGCTGCGAGAAGAAAACAGTGAGCTACTAAGGGAGATTTATCAGTTGAAACATGAGCGGGGTGAAGCTGTTCATGTCGCCAAGTTGAAGACAGAGCTTCTCGCTAAGGCAGAACTGGAGCTAGCTGACATGGTCACAGCCAGACAAAGGATGAAACAAGCTCTAGACGGTATCAGTAAGGTTCTCGAGTCTAAGAAGGAAGAGTTGGACAAGGCTTTGTTAAAAATTCACAGGTTCAATGCTCACCGAGAAACTGCAATGGCTGAGAATAAGAAAAAAGAAGAAGATTACCTGGCTCAGATTGATCAATTGAAGTCGCAGCTCAAGAAGAAAGACGCTGAGATCTTATCAGAGGTATTCCAGAGACAAGCAGTCGAGGGTCGACTCAATGAAGCCATAGCCTCCATAGAGGAACTAAAGGTCCAAGCTGAAGTGAAGAGATCTAGACATGAGGGACCTAGTATGGATGGTGTTTCTAGAGAAGACGCTTGGGAGCTACATTGTCGATACTTGGAAGGGATCATGCATAGGAGAGACGTTCTCATTCAAGAGCTAATTCAGAGATCGAAGCATCCCGACACCAAAAAGCTGTTCAAAGAAATTCAAGACTGGAGCAAGAAGCATAATGGATGGGGGGGATTGACACTTGTAGACTTTGATGACATGCCGTAGTTTCCTATTCATTATTCGGACCACCGCCAGACTTGTTGGTTGGGATCTATGATTATTGTGTTCAGACTTGTTATCTTGGATCTGTGATTGTTGACATTTGGTTTTCCTCTGGTTTTCTTAATATATGAGCAGAAGTTCCGTTCTATCTTGCTGTTAAACTGGAATCAAGGGGTGGATCGCCCTGCGAATTTTTTTTAAACATGTTCATTTGCATTTGCATATTCATAATCATTTTGCATAACCATTTTGCATGACAGGTGTTTATCTCCAGTATTCTTATCTTGTTCTAATCTCAGGATTGCAGATCAGCACATTCATCAGTATTCTACCAGACAAAATCAGAAGAGATTCATGGATCAGCTACAAAATGAGATGATTGAGATGCGGACTCGCATGAACCAATTCATGGAACTAATGCAAGGTGTCGCTCAAGGCCAAGAGCAGTTAAGACCGGTGCTGGCGCTATTCATGGCCGTCAGTATGATGATGTTCAAGATGATGCATTTTCTCTGCCAAGTGGGGGATGCTGGCCCCCAGATTGACAATGATCAGAGGTTCCGGTTGATTGAGGAACAACTAAGGGGTGTTGTGAATCAGGATGCCTTGGGTATGGATCTAGAGGATTTTGGGTTGGTTCCAGGCGTTGTTATTCCACACAAGTTTCAGACTCCCACTTTCGAGAAGTATAATGGTATGTCTTGCCCAAGGACCCACGTGAGGGTATACGCAAGTAAAATGGCTGCGCATGCGAAGAATGAGAAGCTGATGATGCATTGCTTCCAGGATAGCCTATCTGGGGCATCCCTGGAATGGTATATGCAATTAGAAAGGAAAGATGTGCGTAGTTGGAGAGATCTAGCAGGGGCATTTATTAGACACTATCAATATAACACTGACATGGCTCCTAACAGAACACAGCTGCAGAACTTATCACAGAAGAACAATGAGAGTTTCAAGGAGTACGCCCAGAGGTGGCGCGAACTGGCAGCAAGGGTCCAGCCTCCCATGTTGGAACGTGAAATGATAACTATGTTTATGGCCACCTTGCAGGGTCATTACTATGAAAAGCAGGTACCGTGTATGACTGGAAAGTTTGCTGACTTGATCTTAGTATGAGAGATGGTGGAAAGCGGAATCAAGGCGGGAAAAATATCAGGCGGTGATGGGTCCTCATCTGGAGGAAGTAAGAAGCCTTATGCCAGTGGTTACAAGAAGAGGGGGGGAGATACAAACTCTGTGTCATCATATCGTGGTAGAGAAGGACCTCGTCAGAACTTCAATCAGCAGGTGGCTTCTGTAACCATCCCAGCAGTACCTAAGCAGCCAGCAGTGTCTCAACAACAAAATCAGGCTCCTCGCCGATCGCAGCCTCTGACTAGATGTGATAGGAATTTTGACACTCCACCTCTTCCCTATTCTCAATTATTTCAGCACTTGCTAAAGCTCCAGTTAATTCAAGAGAGAACCTTGGCTCCACCCACTGGTAATCCACCTCCCGGCTATGACGCCAACGCCCACTGTGAGTTTAATTCTGGGGCACCCGGACATCATATTGAGAACTGTAAAGCTTTTAAGCATCAGGTTCAAGATTTGGTGGATTCCAAAGCCATCAATTTTTCCAATGATGTTCCAAATGTGAATTAGAACCCGATGCCGAATCACTGTGAGCCAAGGGTTAATGCTATTATTAAAGACTGTGAAGACGTGAGTTTGATTTCAGATGTGAATGAAGTCCAAACTCCCTTGGGTGTGGTGAAGGAAAGACTCTTGAAGGGAGGGGTATTTCCAGGCTGTGATGAAGGGTGTGTAGGATGTGTGTCGTAGCCAGGCGGTTGTGATTTATTGAAAGCAGGTATTCAAAAAATGATCAGCGAAGGGATATTACAGTTTGACAGAGGTTATAAGCAGAGTAATGTTACTGACAGAGAGATTGATGTTGCCATGATAACAATTTCATTCAAGACAATAACTATATCAGCGCCGGCAAGACCAGCACCGGTCACCATCACTGTTCCTGGACCAGTCCCGTATGAGAGTACCAAGGCCATCCCATGGAATTATGGGGCCGAGGTGTTTGTTAATGGTAAGAAGCAAGAGTTGGAAGAGACATCAGCTGTGAATACAGGGGTTGAAAATCTTGTTGAAGCACAGGCTATCACTAGGAGTGGTAAAATCTTTATTCCGTCTGAGGATCAAGCTGGCAGCTCAAGACAAGACAAAGGTAAACAGATGATGGATGAGTCTGCACAGAGGCAGGAAGCAAATAATTCTATGATAAAGCAGGTTGGGGATACTTTCTCAGAAGACGTAGAAGAGTTTATGAGGTTGATCAGAAAAAGTGATTACAAGATTGTTGATCAACTTCGCCAAACTCCATCGAAGATTTCCATTCTATCCTTACTCTTGTGCTCTGAGGCACACCGAAATGCATTGCTGAAGGTTCTGAACATGGCTTATGTACCGCAGGAAATATCCGTCAATCAGTTAGAAGGGGTTGTGGCTCATGTGAATGCTGGTAATGGTTTGGGTTTCACCGATTTAGATCTGACTCCGGCTGGGAGGAATCACAACAACGCTCTGCATATTTCAGTGGGATGTCGGGGTTCCTTAATGTCGCATGTGTTAGTTGATACTGGGTCGTCTTTGAATGTGTTACCAAAGAAGGCTTTGATGAAATTGGATACTCATGGGTTAATTTGTACACCAAGTGACTTGGTGGTACGTGCTTTTGATGGCTCCAAGAGGTCAGTGTTTGGAGAGTTAGTTCTGCCAATCAAGGTGGGTCCTGAGATTTTCAACACCACCTTTTACATAATGGATATTCAGCCTGCCTATAGTTGTTTGTTGGGTCGCCCTTGGATCCATGGTGCTGGGGCAGTAACTTCTACGCTGCACCAAAAGTTGAAGTATATGGTGGATGGCCACGTTGTGACAGTGTGTGGTGAAGAAGATATTATGGTGAGTCACCTATCGACCTTCAAGTATGTAGAGGTGGATGGTGAGATACAGGAAACTTTGTGCCAAGCCTTTGAAGCTGTGAAGATTCCCGAGGAACCCCCAAAGGCAGTCAGTCAGCCTGAGGTGGTTGCCCAACCTGAAGTTGTTAGACAACCAGAAGTTCCAATGTCCTCTTTCAAAGAGGCGCACGCTATAGTTGAAGCTGGTGGTTCTCAGAAGTGGGGCAGTGTCATTGATGTTCAAAGAAAGCAAGATACTCATGGACTGGGTTACAAGCCACCTAGGCGTTCTGAAGAGCCTCCCAAGTTCTATGGTCCAGTCCGTTTCACCAGTGCCGGTGTTTTCTTCGACAGAGTCAATGCTATTGAGGATGAAGGAGATAGTGACTGTGACATGGATGAGTGGATCCGTCCCTGCACCCCTGGCCAGAGTTTGGGCAACTGGTCCTCCGAGAAAGTCATCCAAGTGACGCGCCCGGAGTAAATTAATTTTGTTTTCTGTTATGTTGAATCCTACGTTCTGCCCAAGATGTAGTGATATTTATTTGTAGGGCTTGGATGTTTTATTTGCTATTTTTATCATCAATAAAGGACGTTTTTTCATTCAAATATTTTGATCCCTGTTTTTCTATTTTTACTTTTTGCATTAACCCACATCAAAATGGCAATGTGTTTTCTTATTTGTTGCACACATAATAAACATAAAACATCCATCATGCAGGTTTCCTTGTTCAGATTCTACCCATCATGACTTAGTTATGGCCTGATATGACTTCGACAATCCTATCTATCAAGTCGAAGAAGAGATTGATGAAGACTGTGACTTACCAGAAGAATTAGCCAGGTTACTGAAACAAGAGGAAAGGGTTATTCTACCTCATCAGGAGGAAGTTGAGACTATTAATCTGGGAACCGAGGATGTTAAACGAGAAGTAAAGATTGGGGCTACTTTGGAAGACGCTGTTAAGAAAAGATTGGTTGAGTTACTTCGAGAGTATGTGGATATCTTCGCCTGGTCTTACCAAGACATGCCCGGGCTTGACACTGACATTGTTTCACACCGGTTGCCGCTCAAAGAGGGTTGTACTCCAGTCAAGCAGAAACTGAGAAGGACGAAACCAGATATGGCTGTCAAGATCAAGGAAGAGGTTCAGAAACAGTTAGACGCCAGATTTCTCGCTGTGACAAATTATCCTCCGTGGGTTGCCAATATTGTACCTTTACCGAAGAAGGATGGGAAGGTCAGGATGTGTGTTGATTATCGAGATTTGAACAGGGCGAGTCCGAAGGATGATTTCCCGCTCCCTCACATTGACGTGTTAGTAGACAATACTGCTCAATTTTCTGTGTTTTCCTTCATGGATGGCTTCTCTGGGTATAACCAAATCAAAATGGCCCCAGAGGACATAGAGAAGACTACGTTCATAACACCGTGGGGAACATTTTGCTACAGGGTAATGCCCTTCGGATTGAAGAATGCTGGGGCAACCTATCAGCGGGCAATGGTGACTCTCTTTCATGATATGATTCACAAGGAGATTGAAGTCTACGTTGATGACATGATTGCGAAGTCACAGACAGAGGAAGAACACTTGGTAAACCTTCAGAAGTTGTTTGAAAGGTTGAGGAAGTTCAGACTGAGATTGAATCCGAACAAGTACACTTTCGGTGTAAGGTCTGGTAAATTGCTGGGATTCATTGTTAGTGAAAGAGGTATCGAGGTTGATCCTGCAAAGATAAGAGCCATACAGGAGATGCCTGAGCCAAGAACAGAGAAAGAGGTTCGTGGTTTCCTGGGGAGGTTGAATTACATTGTTAGGCTCATCTCTCATCTGACAGCCACGTGTGAACCAATTTTCAAGTTGTTAAGAAAGGATTAAGAGGTCAGGTGGAATGAAAATTGCCAAGAGGCGTTTGAAAGGATAAAGAAGTATTTGTAGGAACCTCCAGTCCTTATGCCACCAGTGTCTGGGAGACTGTTGATTATGTACCTTACGGTTCTTGAGAATTCGATGGGTTGTGTGCTCGGTCAACATGACGAGACAGGTAGGAAATAGCACGCCATTTAATACCTGAGTAAGAAGTTCACTGATTGCGAATCAAGATACTCTATGTTGGAAAAGACATGTTGTGCGCTCGCTTGAGCAGCCAAGCGCCTGAGGCATTATATGTTAAACCACACAACCTTATTGATTTCGAAGATGGATCCGATTAAGTACGTGTTTGAGAAGCAAGCACTTTCTGGAAGGATAGCCTGTTGGCAGATGGTTTTGACAGAGTATGATATTCAGTATGTTTCTCAAAAGGTCATTAAGGGAAGCGTTATGTCAGAATATCTTGCTGAATAGCCGGTCGAGGATTATCAGCCTATGAAGTTTGAGTTTCCGGACGAGCATGTTATGTTTCTGAAAATGAAAGATTGTGAAGAGCCTATGCCTGATGAAGGACCCGAGATTGGGTCTCAATGGAAGATGATTTTTGATGGGGCTGTCAACTCATATGGTAATGGAATTTGGGCAATCATTACAACCCCAAAGGGTTCTCATATACCTTTCACTGCCCGGTTAGCATTCATGTGTACCAACAACGAGGCGGAGTATGAAGCATGCATCATGGGGTTAGAGGAAGCAATTGATTTGAGAATTAAGAACCTCGATGTCTATGGTGATTCCGCGTTGGTAGCTAATCAGATTACAGGAGAATGGGAGACTCGTCAGGCGAATTTGGTGCCTTATAACAACTATGCCAGAAGGTTGTTACCGTTCTTTGACAGGGTGGATTTTCATCATGTGCCCCGAGCTGAGAATCAGATGGCCAATTCGTTAGTGACATTAGCATCCATGTATAAGGTGAACCGCTGGAATGAAACACCTTCGATTAGAATTATGCGTCTGGACAGACCGACTTTCGTGTTTGCAATTGAAGATGTGTCAGATGGAAAACTGTGGTATCATGATATTAAGGTCTTTCTGAAGAGACAGGAGTATCCAGAAGGTGCCTCCACCAAAGATAAGAAGACTCTGAGAAGGTTGGCAGGAAACTTCTTTCTGAACCAGGATGATGTGTTATATAAGAGGAACTTCAATATGGTCTTGCTACGTTGTGTTGATGAACACGGGGCAGTTTTGTTGATGGAGGAAGTTCACGAGGGTTCTTTCGGTACTCATTCCAGTGGACACACCATGGCTAGGAAGTTGTTGAGGGCAGGATATTACTGGATGACTATGGAGGCTGATTGTTTCAAGTACATCCAAAAGTGCCATAAATGCCAGATTTATGCAGATAAGATGCATGTACCGCCTATGCCTCTAAACGTGTTATCATCTCCTTGGCCTTTTGCAATGTGGGGCATAGATATGATTGGGAAGATTGAGCCCACTGCTTCCATTGGGCATCGTTTCATTCTGGTTGCCATTGACTATTTCACGAAGTGGGTGGAGGCAGCCTCGTACGCCAACGTCACCAAGCAAGTGGTAGCCCGGTTTATAAAGAAGGATATCATCTGTCGTTATGGGGTCCCGGAGAGAATCATTACTTATAATGGCTCGAATTTGAACAACAAGATGATGAAGGAATTATGTCAGAGTTTCAAGATCGAACATCACAATTCTTCTCCATATCGCCCGAAGATGAATGGTGTTGTTGAGGCAGCGAATAAGAATATCAAGAAGATTGTGCAGAAGATGGTGGTAACGTATAAAGACTGGCATGAGATGCTACCTTATGCCCTACATGGTTACCGTACTTCAGTGCGTACGTCAACTGGGGCAACCCCTTTCTCATTGGTGTATGGTATGGAAGCAGTTTTACCCTTAGAGGTCGAGATTCCGTCTTTGAGAGTTCTGGCAGATGTGAAGCTAGATGAAGCTGAATGGGTGCGTTCCAGGTTGGATCCATTGAACCTTATTGAAGAAAAGAGATTGGCAGCCATCGCACATGGCCGGTGGTATCAGAGTAGGATGAAGCACGCCTTTGACCAGAAAGTGCGTCCTCGGAGTTTTCAGACAGGTGAATTGGTTTTGAAAAGGATCCTTCCTCCTCAGACAGATCACAGGGGCAAATGGACTCCAAACTACGAGGGGCCATATGTAGTGAGAAAGGTTTTTTCTGGTGGAGCCTTACTACTTTCAACTATGGATGGCGAAGATTTTACATCCCCTGTGAACGCATACGTAGTCAAAAAATACTTCGCATAAAAGAGACCCGCTGGACATAAAAAGAATGTCCAGGAAAAAAAGGGGCATCCCGGCGAACGATAAAAAGGAAAAGGTTCGGGCAAAAGTTAGGGATAAAATGTAAAAAAAGAAGCGTGTAGACCCGCAAAGTTGAAAACTTGAAAAGGCGACTTTGGCAAAAATGGGTATCCCGATGGATTGAAAACCCGAAAAGGGCGATCTAGGCAAAAGTTAGTGGTCTATAAGCGAAAGGCTATGGTCTGCGTTCGATCTGTGAGCACTTTCAATACCTGGAAATTCTGAAAGAAAGTAATCAGTACAATTAGTCTCTTCAAAGGTCAAGACATTTGTGGATAAGCAAGACATGTGGGTCATAACTGAGTCAAATCATGGTGGATATCTGTTCCCACATTGCCAACATGTGTATTTTCTTTTTGCTTCTGCGCAATTACCTCTTTTTAGGAATTGCTTCCTATTGTAAATGCCTATTTACAAGCCACTTTTCTCAATAAAATATTCATTTCACTCAAAGAGCTTTCCGTTGTTTGTTTTACTTTTACTGTTTTGTTTGCAAAAAACGTCTGATTTTTGATAAACATTGCATATAAAACTTCGCGCTTTGCGGAGCATAACGAAAAGAAGTAGGAATTACTTAGGCATTAACGGTGATAGTCAGGTTGTGGCATATTCTTTTGTTGTTATTTGACTTGTAGGGCAACAGGATTGTATTTCCCCAGCAGTTTGCTCTCCCCAGCATTGAGATTGCACCTTTCCTCAGCAGAGCAGACTTTCACCAGCAGGAGACTTGGGAAGTATTTTCTCCGGATCAAGACATTGTCTCCCCACAGAATCAGGGTGTTCACCTTCCCCCATCCAGTCAGGAAGCATGCTTTCACCGACTATATCATATTCTAGTCCCCAGCAAGGTGGGAGTAAAGTCATCCTCCCCACCAGCAGGCTAAGTTTAGCAGTATCCCTAAGCAGGATGGTATTATGGGCTGGCATCCCCCAGCAGGTCCTAAGCCCAATTGGATATTAGCATTCTTCAGTAACAGACTTCTGGTTCCATTATTGGCGTTCATTCTCAACTCCCCCAGCAGAGGAAAAATATCAGGTTTTGGATGTTACCTTCAGGGAAAGACAGGTGTGGCCCCTAGTAGTTCTTTCGGGATTTCATCCCCAGCAGAAGTTGTTGATCCGAATAGTCGATTAGTATGACCCTTCTCAGCAGAGTTCCTGGATTCAGAGGACAACTTATTTTTGTCATCCCCAGCTGAATTGATCTTTTCTCTCCAGCATTTATTTTGCTGGAGGGACCCCTTTTGCATATCATAAACATATGCATTGCATCCTAAAACGCGTAGCATTTCCACTTCGTGTGGAGCATTACGGCAAAATTCAAACATTTGCATTCGAAGCATAAGCCAGGTTTGATGCTTTCCTTGCCAGTTCTCTTTCCTAGCAGAGATGGCATAACTCAGGAGATTTTTGAGGGATGCGTTCCTCATACTTGTGCTCCCTGGCAGAATCATTTATTTAGACTTCTCCTTTCCCCGGCGGAGTCATCTTATTTGGGGATCGTGAGTCCGTCAGAAGTTTTCCTTTGTTTAGCTTCCCTCTTTTGTGAAATCCAGTTCTCGCCTGACATATTTTGTTTGCCAATTTCCCTTTCTCAGTAGGGTGGTCTAAATCAGAAGTTTTGTTTCACGGCGAAGTCCCCTTTATGTTGGTTAACCTTTGCGGATACAATTGAGGTTGTATTCGTTTTGTGGGTGAGATTGAGGTCGTATTCATATTTTCTTTGTGGGTAGAGTGATTAAGGTCAGTCTTCCTTTGCGGGTGCAATTGAGGTTGTATTCGTTTTTGTGGGTGCGATTGAGGTCGTATTCATATTTTCTTTGTGGGTAAAGTGATTGAGGCCAGTCTTCCTTTGCGGGTGCAATTAAGGTTGTATTCGTTTTTGTGGGTGCGATTGAGGTCGTATTCATATTTTCTTTGTGGGTAGAGTGATTGAGGTCAGTCTTCCTTTGCGGGTGCAATTAAGGTTGTATTCGTTTTTGTGGGTGCGATTGAGGTCGTATTCATATTTTCTTTGTGGGTAGAGTGACTGAGGTCAGTCTTCCTTTGCGGGTGCAATTGAGGTTGTATTCGTTTTTGTGGGTGCGATTGAGATCGTATTCATATTTTCTTTGTGGGTGGAGTAATTGAGGTCAGTCTCCCTTTGAGGGTACAATTGAGGGTGTATTCGTTTTTTGTGGATGCGGTTGAGGTCATATTCCTTATTTTTCAGCATGCTCCATCTCGTTATTCTCACCATTAGCAAATTTCCGGGGCTCTTTCGGTATTCAATCCCCATGTATCCTGGAATGTCTGAGAGCCGTCGCTATCATACCTTCAGGACCAAGTTGATTGAATAGGGGCTGCTTTAGCAACCCAAAATTTGTTCTCCTACCTTTGGTACCAACTGGCTTATGTTTCATTTCATTTTTGCATTATCATGTGTACATATCATTGGTTCTTAGCATGGGGTCAAGGTGCTAGAGGCAAGTTCAAGAGGAGAAGATGTTCTTCAAAGGGTCAAGCAAGAGAGCTCCGGTGGATCATTCTCCTGATCAGTGCAGGAATTAGGGTTTTGAGATTATTGGGTTTATTGCTCCAATAGGCAAGCTTCTTGGGTTTTTATCATCATCAAATGGCATATCCTGTCTTTGTTGGAGAGGATACACATCATATCCAGAGGAATTTGGATTTGGAGACTGTGCTATTTCCTCCTAGACTGAGGGTACCAAAACTAGGGTTTGCTATAAAGTCAGTTTATTTCTGATTCTTTGGGTAAGACTTGATTCTATGGTATTCCTTGGGTCCCTGGGTATCTAGGAATGGAAGATTGTCCATCAGTTTAGTCCAGGAGAAGTTTAATTGGCCAATGGATTGGGAATCAGGAGAATCAGGAGAAAAGTCAACAGTGAGAGGAGAGTCAACTGTGAAATTCTGAGGTTCTCTTCAAGGATTTCAAGGTCTCACATCCTCATACGGTCTTGAAAAGTCAAGTTTCACACCATTTATCAAGAATCAAGGGTTGGTACAAAAGTTGCTAAATATGGAAATGACCTATAATTTGAAAGTTTCCTTTTTGGGCAAGTCCTTACACTACATTCAACTTGACTTTTCACCATCAAGAAAGCTTCAAATAAATTTTACTCAAACATGAAAGTTGAATATCTTTTTCTCCCCTTTCCAACAAGTACTAATGGGTCTCCATATCATTTGTGAAACTCAAGTTATGACCAAAAGAAGGCAAAGTGGTTTTTAGGGTTCCATTTTCACAACTTTTGCATTTTGGGACATAGTGACCTATAATTAATTCCATTGCTTCAAGGAACATTCTAATATCAAAGAAAAATCCCTAAGGAGCATTTTTGGCCTTTAAATCAAGTGGATCCATGGTTTATTCATTACTTATTTCACATGGTACAAAATTACCAAATTGTTGAAAACTTATGAACCAATACATCTCAAGGCCCAAATCAAATTCAGGTGTGATTAGCAATTGAAACTTAAGTGATCCATCATGAAGTATTTGGATATACATGCATGGAGGAGGGTGTATTTCACATTATTCAAATTCCCAAAATCATCCAAAACTCATTACACAAAGAATTAACAAGGCCCAAGTGATCATCAGTGGTTTAACCTAGCTTATTTAAGCTTACTCATGCTAGGGTTAGAGAGGACACGTAATTTTGGAGGAGAACCAAACCTTGAACCCTAAAGCATCTCTCATTCGTATCTCTCAACCAAGAGGAGATTTTCCAAAAATTCTTCCACAATCTTCTTTCTGGGGATCCACAGAGCACAAACCAACCATCCTTTGAAGCTAATAGTGAGGATACGTGGTGCACAAGCTCAGGTTAGTGATATTTCTGATGATTACAAAACTCTCTTTTTAAATACGCATAATGTTGTGTGGTATCCATGGATCATTCTGATGTATTTATTTTTGAGATTGGACGTGTATATTGATTGCTGCGTGAATTTCAAGTTTTGAATGCAAACCTTTTCTCATTCGTTTTTCATGATGCGTTGATTGTTTGTGATTTTTTATTGGATATTTGGGTTCCTCATGATTTTCTGGTCAAGAAGGTGTGTTCGTGTGAATTTTCTGGGCTATTTTTTGTTGCAGGTGAACGGAGAAGGTGGCCGGAACCCTAGCTCCGGCGACTGGTAAGGGTTAGGGTTCCGGGCGGTGAAGGGGTCTGGAGGTAGGTGATGAGTTTTTAACTGTTGATCTGCTTAATCGTACGCTCCACATTGTCATACCCCAAATTTGTCCTACTCTCTCTCATTTTTCTTATGCTAAGCGTGTTGTTGTTTCACGGACTATTCTCAAGATGATCACTGAGCATGTGACCATGATCCTCTAAAATTTAGGGTATGGAGGTCTTGTTTGTGCTCAGTGTAGTTACAGGCTTCTTCAAGAGTGATGAATTCAAGTGGAAACAAGGAGAGATAGGTCCTCATTATCATGGTTAATTAGTCAAAATGTCATTAATTAACTTCAAGTTGATTGGATGCCACGATTAGAAGTTATTTTCTCAATCCATGCTTAAGGTTGTTTCAAGTTGCAAGATCAATTTATGACAAGATTTGACTTAATTTGTGTCAAGTGGTTCAAGCCTATTTACAAGCCATAGTTGGAAGAATTGTTTCAAGTTTGTGATTTCAAGTTATGATCATTCATTTTCCAAGCATAATCAATTTATGATCAAAACATATTTGTGCAAGGTTTGGATGATTTCCAAATCATGTTAGGAGCATTTTAAGGCATAATTTGAGTTTGTTGCAAGTTGTATTGGGAAGCCATGGTTCAAATTTTCAAATTACCTCGAGCCATGCTCAAAGTGGTTAAATTGCTTCAAAGTTATATTTCAAGTGTGTGCCAAGCATTGCTTCAAGTTGTTAGGTCTCGTGATCAAAATTAGGCCATAAAGTTGATTTGATTTCGTGCCATGCTGGGAGTTTTTCAAGTCTTGATTAGATTGTGCAAGCCATGAAGAGATTATTTTCAAGCTACTTTGAGTCATTTTTTCAAGTCATAAAAGAATTGTTTCAGGTGACAAAATCCCAAGTCTAATGACGGTCATAAAGCCCGTTCAACTACAAATCAATTTCAAAATCATCACAAAGAATTGACAAAATATAAGGCGAGGTTGAAATATTCAAGAAGGAAGTAAAAGGTCACAATTGCACAAAGACTTGGAATTGCAAAACCAATAAGGCATGACATTGTGATTTTTTAACCTAAACAGCAAGTACGAACATAAATTTCAATTTTTCCAATTGCCACATTAAGTTCAAATTAATTCCCAGGAAATGATACTACTTTAATTAGAGTTCCAAATTTACAAGACATCACACAAATGTTCAAGGTTACACCAAGGCCAAAATGTTACATAGAGAAGCAAAGATCAGAATGAAAAACTAGGATTGAAAAATGTTGCATCCAATACTTAAAGCCATCTCACGCATCACCACGCCCTTCCTAATTCACTGCATCAGTAGTACCTTGCAAGACCATAAGCAAAACCTGACCCCACTTTGCAATACAAGACGAAACGCCACGAGACGCCTTAGGCAATTCCACGCACCAGCTTTCTTTTCCTTCATGATTTTCACTGATCTCCAGCTGCCAAAGGTTACAAGTGACCCCCACCTGTGAAACGCAACGCATCACTCTCAAACAATTCCAAGATGCAAACCCACTTGTACCTGCAAAAGCAAATTGCAACAAATCATTCGTACGAACACAATCACAACGATAGAATAAATCACAAAATCAAATCGTACGACCCAGCCGTTAGCAAATTCCAGCTCATACTCCCAATACATTCTCCATTCTACCCTCCATAATTCCAGTATAAAATCAGCATCAAGAGAGGACCCTTGAAGGGGGGAATCAACTCCATCATTCCAAAACCCTTCCATAACAGTGACCAAGTGAAAACGTGGCAACCTCAATAGAAACCATCACGTATACACCACACGGGAACGCACACAAAAACCAACCTGAAAGATGGAATTGATGACACTTTTACACAGAACCTCACCTTCGACCTTCATTCTACAACCATAATACCAAACAACCATTTCACAAATCTTTCCACGAGATTTCTCTTTAACCACTCACTCAACACCTTCTAAAAACCTTCAAAAACTAAAGCATATCTTCTCATTCCGAAACCTCACCTCATCTCCAAAATAGACCACAGAAAAGTAGAAGAAGAGAGTTCGATTCAAAACTATAAATAGAACCAACAACAACAACTCGCGAAACAGACAAGGAAAAAAGAAGAGAGAGTGTAGAAAGAAGGCCAAATCGAAATAAAACATATACCTTCTCTCAACCTTATTTACTTCAATGGAACACTCTACCTTCTTCAGCAACATAGAAAAATCTTCGTCGTGCTAAACGAGTTGGAAACAGTAGAACAAACGATCCAAGACGACGCTGCATCGCCGCAGAGCTTCGATACTTCAAATCAAACCCTTACCAAAGCGAATTCGCAAGAGATAAATAGAGAAGAAAGAGAAGCGCGAAGAGAAAAGGAATCGAGATTAGTTACCTCGCCGAAATTTTTCATCGGACTAGCTCCGATCGTGTAAGTTCTCTCACCTTTCACTTGATTTCTCGTTGACATAATACTCGCCATGTTGTGTTGGTTAAAATCCTCATCCTAATTTCTTGACATGATGCGCCGTTACCATTTGATTCTTGATTGAAAACCTAGGAATTTTTTTTCTGTTGTCTTGTTACCATATGGTTTAAAGCTGCATCTTCAGAGATTAAGATTGTTTTGAGTTGTTCGTTTTGGGTTTGAGTTCTGTATTCCTTAATCTTGATTTTAGGTTGAGATTTTGAACAAATGAGGGTTGAACTTGGGATCTATGGCCAAATTTGAGGGGGGTTGTGTTTGGTGTTTCATGTTTAAGGGTGTTGGACCGCCGGAGAAGGCGGTGGTGCCGCCGCTGGCCGCCACACTTCTCCGGCCATGATTGTTTTGAGGTGAGAGAGGGTAGATGGAAATGAAGAGAACTCGTTGGGAGTTTGAGTGTATGCTGAGAACTAGTGTTTCTTTATAGAATCAATTAAGTATATCTTAAATAGTCATTTAAGGCATAATTACCCAGTAGCTTATCCACTGCCTCTTCCTATCCTTGCTTACACGTGACTAATAAAGGACAAGTGGATGGTATAGCGGCTGGTTTCTTTCTCTTTTTCCAAATTGTACGCGTGGCCCTTACACTGAGAGAGAGGAAGCATTTTTTTGGGAAGAGGTTGAATATTAACACCATGCTTATCCTAGTTTCACCATTTTTTTTCAAAGTAATTTTAGTTAAATTCTTTTTGTTAAAATAACATATGCGGATTAATTGATAGGCGCAAGGTTTGGGGGGGTTCATGGGCCTCCGACCCAGTTTGAAGGTTGGGTTCCCATTGGGCCATACGGGCCCTTGGAACTTGCTTGTTTAAGGGGCTTAACCCCACTTTTCCTTCCCTACACCCAGTCTAACTATTACTCATTCCCTATTTTATTATTTTAATTACAATCTTAGTTAATAATTATGATAGTAATACTAGTAAATTAAGATTATTATTAATTCTATTATGTTTTAAAATATTATAAATAGATAATTATTGATGAATAAAATTAATCTCTAATCTAGTTTGGTTTTTTAAAATTTAAATATCTAATTAATTATGAAAGTAGTGGGCTTTTGGAGTCTAGCGCTCCTTGGGTCCTTGAACGATCGCTCTTGGGGCGCACGCCTTGAGTTGTGATCGTTCCGTCTTCCATTTCTAATATATTTAAAAATATTTTCATCTAACTAAAGCATTCAACCTTAATAATTTTTTTTTTAAAAAAGTCATAATTCAAATTTTAAAACGATTACCTAACCTTTTACAGATACTCTTTTAACTAAAGAATTAAATTCATAATCAAAAGTAAAATACATCAAGTATTTTCTTAAACAAAAGTACTTGAATTAATGATTCGTAAACCATTCTCCTAATTAATTATAGAAGGAGTGGGATTTTGGAGTCTTGCACTCTTTGGGTCCTTGAACGATCGCTCTTGGGGCGCACGCCTTGGGTTGTGATCGTTCCATCTTTCATTCTAAAACACTTAATTCACATACTTAAAACATTCAATTCAATTAAAACATTCAATCTTTTAAATAAACTTTTTTTTAAGATCATAATCAACATTTTAGTACTTAAAATATTATCATAAAATATTTAAGTCAAAGTTTCTAACCATTTCATAATTAATCGTTGGAAGTAATGGGCTTTTAGAGTCTAGCACTCTTTGGGTCTTGGAACGATCACTCTTGGGGCGCACGCCTTGGGGTATGTTCGTTTCGATCTTCCATCCCAACTTAACAAAAACTCTCAACCCTTTTAAGACACTTAGTCATTAGCTTACTCAAACCCTAATTCAATTAACTCTTCTAAGATACATCAAGTTCAAATCTTTTTCTTAATCAAACTACGAAAGTAGTGGACTCTTGAGGTCTAGCACTTCTTGGGCCCTTGATTGAATGCTCTTGAGGCGCGCGCTTTGGGTTGTGTTCATTCCGAACTTGCTTCCTAAAACACTCATTCTAATTACATGGACAAGTAAGCCAATTGTCCAACAAATACCATTTCATAATTAATAGAATGAAAAAGGTGTTGTTGAGATCTAGCATCTCGGTAATGCCCCGATTAATTGGTTGCGAGGCCGACGTCTCGTTTATCGAATAGTCGTCGTTCTTCCTCTAAAATATTTAACAAACCAAACATTTCCCACACAATCGAAACCCTAAAACACAAGCAAATCAAACTCTTTTTCTCAATCAAATCTTTAACACACTTAATCCTTATTCAAATAACTTTTCACAAAGAACATTGTTTAGTCCATTCTTCCGCGCATATAAACTAGTGCTTCAGCCTCCCCTAGCGAGCAGACAAGCCAACGTTTAGCAGTTAGAATGCGAATTAAACACTCATTCATTTAAAAAACACAAACCAACCGTAGTCCCACGAACTACGAATGCTCTGACTTTCCCATTGCACGAGGGAATACGTAGGCCCAAGGGTTCTCAATCCTTGCCGAGCACGCTAATAAAAAAACCACCCATTTCCCTTAGAAAGCAATACCTACCTTAGAAGAAAACAAACAAACCAAGCTAACTTATCTCCCGAATTGAATCAAGAGGTTCCCGTTGAGTACAACGGACGTAGAGGGTGCTAATACCTTCCCTTTGCGTAACCGACTCCCGAACCTGAATTTGGTTGCGACGACCATTTTCTTATCCCTTTAAAAGGTTTTATCGATATTTTACTATTCCTTCCTTGGAATGAATAAAATTCGGTGGCGACTCTGTTTCGAACAGTTTTTTCCACTTCCATCGCGAGGATCGTATTTTTCGAGGTACGACACACATGATGCCACGCGTTCTATTTTTTGTTTTTATTTTAATTAATTGTGTGTTTATTACCCTATGGTAGTTATCATGTACCACTCAATCATGTCCTCTCATCAGGTTTACTTTATTATTATGTTGACTAATGTGGCACGTTGGATGAATCATGTGATGGAGATCTTGCCAGCGAATTAAAAGTCCCACGTGCCTGGCACATGGGAATGTATTATATGCTGACTGCTTTGGTACATGCGTGTGTGTGTTAATTATGGTGTGCTCTTTAATCTGGGCCATAGATCTAGCCTACATGTTGGTTTGGTTGACTGATTAGGGCGCGTGAGATCAATCCAAAGGTAAGCATGCAGTCAACTGGGTTGACTGAGCCCACGTGTGCCCCTTTTTGTTTTATTTTATTTTTCTGATGGATTTAAGTTTGGGCCCTGCTATTTACACCCCCCTTTATCCCACTTGTCATTTTCAACGTATATGGGCTTGCTGCATACACCCCTATGTTCATTTTAATTTATTTATTTAATTAATTGCATCATTTTGCATTTTAATTTTTAAAAATAGTTTTTTGCATTAAAAAATTCCCAAAAAATTCATGCATCATATTTATAATTTTATAAAATTTTCAAAAATTTTATTTTATTATTTTAGTTTATTTTTAGCATCTGAAATAAATATTTGTTTATTTTCTTTTTGAATTATTCGTATCATGCATACCTAAACTTGTAGAAATTTGTTCTCATAGCATACAAAACCTTCTGAACTCATTCTTTTTGCATTTTTTCACCAACACATTGAATTGCATTAAAATATTTTTCTCTCATTTTTAAAATCATTTCACATTGCATTTCAGTCCTTTTCTTTAGCACATTGAACCATATCTGTCATATGAATTGGCATGATTGTTTTAGTGACTTTTAGTTTGAATTTTGGCATGAATTTTGGACATGTTGTTTGCTTCTGGTTAAGATATGTTGATGATTAATTTGGTGATTTTGGAAGATGTTTTTCTAATTGTTTGATGGCTTTTATTTGAGGTCTTTCTTGTATGCATCCTTAATCATGTCTGATTATTAGTTTGAAAAGGCACCTGTGCCATTGTTTTGGGATTGTGTCTTTGACTTCATAAACCATGTTTAGATTGTTATAGGTCACTTGATTGCCATTATATGTCATTGCTTGGGTTCCATTTGTCTCATTTCTTTTGCTTATGTCTGCTTTGTACTAACCTTTTATGCAGAGGCTGAGGTAAGTTGTTTATGGGTGTGGATAGTTATCCATGTCCACCTTACTCTTTCCTTCTCTCATATTTTATTTTCTTTAGGCTTAGGTTGTCGTCAAACCTCACTAACCATAGGACACCCATGCATGATAACATTAGGACTCTTAGTTTCCCTTTAGAGTTTCCTTTATGTCTTCTCTCTTCTCATCTCAGAACTTCTTGAAAACACTTAATAAGAATAAAGTGTATTGCGCACGAGCCTTAAGCATGGGGAATGAGAAATGAGGGGCTTCCTCTCATATTTCTAGAGTGCTTAGCAAGCGTCCTGTCTTGGGACGATGCGTTAAGTATTTGCCCCTGTGCCCTAGACTTTGGTGCAATGCAAGTTATGAACTAACTTAAGTCACTTCTGTCTTAAAAAATACAAACGAACTTCAAACCTTTTTGTCCTTCGGGATTGTCAAACTAAAGGCTATTTTCAAAAAGGGCACGTTACTTTCCGTCTGAGACGCAAACAGGCATCGACCCTAACTGCCGGACGCGAACTTAACGCCGCTCATAAAAAACACAAAAAGAACTTGGTCCGAACTACGTTGACTCTGAATTCCTCATTGCACAAGGGGGGTACGTAGGCCTAGGATGTCGACGTCCTACCGAGTCTATCTTTGCTTTCCCCTTCCTCGTGTCAGTACAGCCATAGATGATAGGATAGCTCACCCTTAGATTAGACAACAAGCGTGGATCCCATCGAGTACGATGGACGCGTGGGGTGCTAGCACCTTCCCCTCGCGTAACCGACTCCCGAACCCAGGTTATGGTTGCGATGACCATTCCTTTCCCTCTTCCTCAGGTTTATGCGGTGTTCCCTTTCCCTCTCTTGGGATAAATTTACACGGCTGGCGACTCTATTTTCTGTGCCACTCTCGCGTTTGTACCTGGATGAAAATCCTGGGAGCGACAGAGCCAATTAAAGTTCATGTTCTAAGCTTCAAATCCATATAAAGAACATCTCCATTGGATAAAAATTGAGTGAGTTATGGATGATCAAAGTTTGAGAAAACTAGGTCCAAAACCAAGTCATGACCAAGTGTGACCAAGCCCACCGGCCATCATTTTGTCAAACACTTGGTGTGCCAAATGTCCACCCACTTTTCTCAATGATGGAAGCTCCAAATGAAAAAATGTTGAACATAAAAGTTGTTTATCTCAATGTCCTCTTTAACTTTGATGTTTGACAAATTTTCATTTGAGCAAGTTATGAGATAGTTATAAGGGTTCAAAGTCATTATGATCATACTAAAAATTCATGTGCTATCTTGCCTTGCCTTGCCAAGCTGCCACGCCCTTCAACCAGTTTTCAAACCTCAATGTTCTAAGCCATTCTATGCCATCCTACACCCCTCAATTCAATCCAAGATCCATACCAAACTTGTCCTACTATGTTCCTTCTTTCCAATGATTCCAAAAGCATGCAATTCCATGCCATGAACATAGAGAATTTCATTGCCAAACATCCATTGGCGCATTAAGTAAGCTGCTATGAAATCAGAGAAAATAAATATTATTGTTGTTGTTGTTTCAAAGCTTACACGCATATTCTACACTGGTCACCTCTCTTTTCCTCATTTAAACCAAACATAACTCTTACACACCCTTGCCATAACCTATGCCATACATGAAAAGGGAAAACTTGCGCATCAAGTTTCTTTGCAAGCTGTTGCATCCGAACAACACATCATCACCATTCTTTTCACTCCACCTCACCCTATGTACCATGAACATTCCCACACCATAACCAAGCTCACTAACCGCCCCTAACTAACTTAACTCAGTTAGTTAGGGTGAACTCAATTAACTCAATAAACTCACCTTAACCAACTCATTTAACCACCTCTGGTTCACATTTAACTCAAACTATAAATCAAAGTTTCACTTCACAAATTCAACTTCAACTTCAATTTTTCAATCTCTCTCATTTCTCACGATTCACCTACACCAAACTCTCTTATTTTCTCTTTGAATTCTTCAAGAACTCACTCATTGTTCTTCAGTTTTCTTCAGAGTTTTGCATCAAGATTCTCCATCTTCGTCCATAGTACATTGAGGTTGCATAGATCTTCATCTTTTTCTCCAACTGTTTCAATCAATTCTCACTAATTCAAAGCCTTTCTCAGCCTTTATTTGGCTCAAATCAAGCTTAAGGATCAAGCGTGGTTCCTCTGGTCTTCTTACAACCTTGGATTCAGCAGCTATAGGTTCAAGATTCTTCAATTCATTCTGCTCATTTTTCTTGTTTTTGAGCAAGATATGAGCTCAATAGGAGCATTTTGAATCCGGCTAGTTGATATGCACCTTAGGTTCTTAGATCTGAAAATCTAGGGCTTACTTGTTGGTTTCGATTCTCTACTTGTTCCTTGTTATTTGTGAATTTGGATGCTGAATATGGGTTGTACATGAGCTCAGTGTTCTTTTGGTATGCTTATTACGTATTTCTGGAAAATGTGAGATTGCAGGCGGTGGTTTCTCGCCGGAGAAGATGACCGGAGGTCCTTCTCCGGCCGGTGAGTTGTAATCCTAGGGTTTTGTAAGTTTGAATCCTGACCATTTAATTCGTGCTTCGTGTGGCTGATATGTTGCCAACACATTAAAATCCTTTTATAAACTGAGTGCTTCTGTGTGGAGGTTCCATGATTATTATCGTGTGTCCTCAATGTGATCCATTCATCATGATTGCCTACTTGATTCGTTGACTGATTATCACACGTTGGTTTGATCTGATGGCTTGTGATGTGCCAACGCATTAAATTACCATGTGCTGTTCACGTGTTTTCATTTTAACTTCTGATGATTGAATGTACGCGCGCGTATTGTTATTACCATGTACATGATTTTGTGAGACGTTGGATCGTTGACTGGTTGAGATTCATATCATCCTGTGGCCCTGATTGACTGCGTACGTTGATTGCATGCACACTCCTCACACACAATCACAATTTTAATTGGATTGGACCATTGCTATTTGCGCCCCCTTTGCTGAGCCCAATGGACATTTTGACTGACGAATTACTTCCTTTACACCCCCACTCCGTTTTCCTCTTATTTTTATTTTATTTTCTATATTGTTTTGATTTAGCTTTTTTAAAAATAGTAAATGACATCTAAAAATGCCAAATAAATTCATGAATCATCTTTATAGTATTATAAAATTTTCACATATTTTATTTTCTATTTTTCTATTATTTTTTTCCTCTGAATAAATTGTTACTTGAATTTCTTTTTGAAGTGGTTCATTTGTGCACAATTGATCTTGTTGATTTTATTTCTCATCATTGGTACATAGTCTGATCCCCATTATTTTTGTATATTTCAGAGGATACTTTGAAGCATTTAAAAACATTTTTGTAATATTTTTAAAACCATATTTGCATCATTTTTTAGCCATTTCTTTGTGCATGATCTTGTGAAATCCTAAGTGAATATTGCTTGATTGTTTGAGGTCCTTCCTTTCTGAATTTTTGCATGAGTTTTTGGTATGATACTTGCCTCTAGTTGAGGTCTCTTAAGACATAATTTGATGATTGTTGAACTTCTGTCCACTGGATTGACCGACTGGTGGATTGGGAACTTCTGTCCGAGGTTCCTTTTCTCTGTTAGGTTCTCCAACTCCTCTGTTGAAGATTCTACCGCTCCGTGTTACACGACTGATGTCTTCAATATTCACGACAGAGGGTAATGGAATTTCCTTTCCATTCTCGACAGTTGTTGCACCGTATTTGTAAGGGATAACTTTAGTTGATTTATACGGTAATGGTCCTGGTAGATAGATGACTATGGGAGCCTCCTTATTTTTCCGACCATCGTAAGTAATCTCGATCCGTTCCTGGTTAGGAACTCTCGATTCGTCAATTAGAGGGATGATGGTACAAACATCCTTAGTCCTCTGATGATCAGAGATTACATCAACATCCTCGATTTGATTGGCAAGGTAGTTTGGCGTCCAACTGATTGGTCCAGAACCCGGATATGGACAAATTTCTCTACGATCCACCTGACCCTGAAGAGTTGCTCGCACAAGGTAGCATCCTTGGTTACTTTCTGAACAGACTCCACAACGTTCATAGTTGTGTGGGGGCACCTGGCCACGCCCGCTTTGAATGCAATGTAACCTCACTAGGTTAGTTTTTACAGATCGGACTTCCTGACTTTGACGCCGAGTAGGGTTCTTGTTATTGATACTAATTTGCTGAGTATCTTCATCCATATAGATTGGCATCCACCAGTGAATTAATAAGTGCTGAAGCGCCTCCTGGACAAAGGCACAACCTTGATTGTTTATGCAACCCGCCTTACAACTTCGATAGTTATGGGATATCATGAACCCGAGTCGGACCTGTTCAACATGTAACTCCACCAGGTTGGTATTCATTAAGCGAATATCAAAGATTTGAACCATGTTGATCTGATAGGGATTCCTATCATAGTATTCCTGGATCCATCCAAGATCCATTTGACGCTGGAGGGCCTCTTGTACAAAAGAGTATCCCTGTTTGCTTATCGAGCAAGTCAGACAAGAACTGTAATCATGCCGCGGCAGATTATGATACTGGCTTTGCCTTGAGTGCATTGCCACCAAGTTGACATTCATCGCACGGATGTCGTGGTTTTGAATGACATTAGAATTCGTATAGACCATGTTGACCCCACGAACTCGATGTTCTTGGATCCATCCGAGATCCATCTGTTCCTGTAGAGCTGTTTGCACCACAGAACATCCTTGATTGCTTTTAGAGCAGATATCACATTGATGATAATTATGAGGTGGCACATGGCCATATCCACTCTGTCTACAATGCATCTTGACTAGATTGGTCTTCAACAAGAGTACATCGTGAATTTGATAGACATTGTTAGACTCTCCTTCTATCAGGTTGACTGCAACTTTCTCATGTTGAGGCAGCGGGTTTGTGAGAACATTCGGATTCGTATCTTTGAAAGATAAGACCCCGCTCCTAACAAGCTTCTGCACGTCAGATTTGAAATTTAGATAATTCTCTATGTTATGCCCTGGTCCTCCTTGATGGTAAGGGCACGTTTGATCCACCTTAAACCAAAAAGGTAGATTTTCCGGTACTATAAGAGGGGACTTAGTCTAGATGTGCCCCTTGGCTAGTAGTAACGGAAATAGTTCTGCGTACGATACGGGTATAGGATCAAATCCTGGTGCCCGCATTGTACGGTTGTTGTTGTATTGAGGACGAGCTTGTTGAAGAGGTTGTTTTGTCCTTTGCTGATAAGGTTGGCTTTGTGCAACCTGAGGCTGATACGTAGGAGCAGGCGCAGGGTTGATAGTAGGAGTCACAATCGCTACTGGCTGATAACGTCGTCTTTTCTTTCCGAGAGAGATATTCCCAATATCTTGCTCTTTTTTCTTAGGGAGAGCACTACCGTATCGTTTTGTACTACTTGATGATCCAGCGTCTTTGACTAGACGTCCTTCCCAGACGGCTTCCTCAAGACGAACTCCCATACCGACCATTTCGGTGATATCACTGGGCGCACTGTCAATCATTCTGTCGTAATAAAATGAGCTTAAAGTCTTTAAGAAGATCTTTGTCATCTCTTTTTCCTCAAAAGGTGGACAAATTTAAGCGGCAATTTCACGCCATCTCTGAGTGTACTCCTTAAAGGTTTCCTTCTCCTTTTGTGACATTGATCTAAGTTGATCTCTGTCTGGCGCCATGTCCAAATTGTATTTGTATTGTTGGACGAAGGCAGTGCCAAGATCTCTGAAAGTGCTGATCGTAGCACGGATTAAACCCATGTACCATTTGAGTGCGACACCGGTTAAACTATCTTGGAAGTAGTGAATTAGTAGATCCTGGTTCTCTGTCTGAGCTGACATTCGCTGAGCGTACATCACCAGATGGCTTTGAGGGCAAGAGTTACCCTTGTACTTTTCAAAGTCGGGCACTTGGAACTTGTGCGGAACTTTCACATTGGGGACCAAGCAGAGATCTGCGGCGTCCTTTCTAAATAAATCCTGACTGCGGATGGCTTGCAGTTCCTTTTGCATCTCCAGGAACTATTCCTGGAACTCGTCCATCCTGTCAAACATAATTTCCTTTTTACCAGAAGGTATCTGTGGAATCTGTCCTTCCGGGACAGTGTGCACCACAGGGGGTGGTACCGTGACTACGACCATGAATCTTGGCGTTTCCCGAAGTTTGTAACCTTCAGGAGTCCTCAGTATGCCTCTGGCATCCTCACTTTCCTGAAGTTTGTAACCTTCAGGCCCAGCGGCTTCTGTTGTGATTCCTTGATCTTCAGTGATCGGCGGAACATATCCTTTAGGGATATAGTTAACATGCATGCCCCAAGGATGATCTTTCGGCATTTGATACCTAGGATCATACTTTTCCACTATGGGTGTTGAGGTGATCTCTGAGATCACAGTTCTTTGTAGCTGAGCTTCTGTCATGGCTTGCATGTCGTTACGAAGCTTTCTCATATCCTCTCTCAGAGCGTCGATCTCTTCTTTCAACTCTCTGTTCTCTTCCTCGAGATCATCCATCTTTTTCTGACGATTGGCCCGAGTATTGTACGAATGAGACAATTTGACTCTAGAACCGAGACACAAACATGAGATTCGCAGGTAAGAAGAGTACGTTATGGGATAATGATGAATGCAATGATTATATTAATTGTTTTTTTTTGTTTAATCAAAATAAACTTCGACAATTAGATTGCAAATATTAAACAGTGGGGACACGCCATTTTATTGAATTCAAAGGATTGCGGAAATGGAAATACAGTAAATTACAAGGTGCGGAAACAGAAACCTAAGCTAATGGGTCCCGAGTCCTCTTTGAGGAGAACTCGGGTGCTGATTCTGGTACTTTCCTTGTCTTGGACCAGGGCTCTTGGGCCATTGTCGGGTTGTCATTCCTTTGCCAAGTGAAAGGAGCGAGAAAATTCCTTTGGTCATCTTGATTTTCTACAGCATGTTGCTCCAAAATCTCAATTAGAGCGTCCTTATCTTTCAGCAGTTGTTGTATTTTGGTACACTCCACATTGAGAATGCGGTACTTGTTCTTCCAAGACCTCCTCTCCTGTTGAACTTTGTTGAGAGTAACCTGAAGTTTTTCCATTTCAGTCATGAAGTACATGACAGATTCGCTTGGCGGAAGAACTCCGTGACGAGGATAAGGCATCTTTATCTTGAGAGCTCTAGTTTGTACCCAGTGGAGATAAGGCTCCACCCACACACAGTCCGGCTTTCCTAGAGACTCCCGTCCTTTCTTATGAACATGTTTCCAAGCGTGCACTATTTCCATCTTTAGTGCCCTGTCATTTTCTCCTTCTTTGAAGAAAAGACCTTCCAGATGAGCATTACGCGGGACATGCCTCATCGGGTATCCAAATTGATGACGAACAAGAACTAGATGAGAGACATGATTTTCTGCGACCAACGTAAGGCACTCTCATGATCCCAAAATGCGGCAGACTTGGGCAAGTGAGAAGTGAACCATTTGTATAGCAGGGGTACACAGCATGTGATCATTCCTCCGTTGTACAAATTCCCTAAGTGTACAGAATGATACGCATCCGCGAGCAAAGTTGGCACAGGGTTTCCAATGAGAAAAACCTTAATGGCGTTGATATCTACAAAGTTATTAATGTTGGGAAACAAAAATAACCCGTAGGTGAGAAAAACAAAGATGCTTTCAAAAGCAGTCACGTTCCCTATACTGGAAAAGTACAGGGCCTTCTTTATCAAGAATTGGGCTGACAAACCTTGGATGCCCCCCTTAGTGGTCAGGTGAGTCTTGACTTTCGACTCATCCAAATAAATTGCTCTTGCAATGGTCTGATCCTTTGGAAGTTCTTCCAGTCCAGAAAACGGAGCTCGATCAGTAATGTGCCGATCAGTCAAGTGAGAATACTCCTCCAGCGTTGGTGCGAGCTGGTAATCTGGAAGTGTGAAACGTTGATAGACCGGATCATAAAACTGAATGAGTGCTTCCATGATTCCCTCAATCACATGGACTCTTAACAGAGGTAACAGACCTCCGTATTTGGCTCTGAAAGCTTCAGGGTTAGTGATCATCCTTGCTAATCCTCTCAAATCCTCTAGCTTTGGAATCTTGAAGGTATACTTGTGAATTCTCCTTCTACCGAAATCCATTAGCGTAATCTTTTTTCTCTCTGACATTTGCAATCATTGTCTTAGTTTAATTTGAAAAAAAAGAGAGACTAGGAGAGAAATTTTTTTTAATGTTTTTTAGATGAATGCATGAATGCAGCACACAAAAACATAGAAAAAACATGGGGTCAAAGGGTCGGTGTCATGAAGTCAAGGCTCTACCCCCCCCCCCCCCCCCACCAAAGGTTTTCTACGGGTGATTTTTTTGTACCTGTCACTCAAAATCATTGATTCCTGAGAACACCAGCGGGCCGGGAACCGTGCTAGGTGATGTCCATCAAAGAAATCTCAGAAAAGGGTAGTTTATCGGGTAACAGCTATTTCCGATAGCTTCCGCACTACAAAAAAAGGTGATTTTCCTATGTGTATACTCAATCTTTCGACATGCGGCATCACACGCATTCCCATTAGCAGAAAAATAAACACGTATAGCAATTAGGAAAAGCAATATATATTTTTCCTAAAGTCCTAGACTTTAAAGAGCTATGAATCCTATGTTCCTGACAAAAAATGGCTCCCCAGCGGAGTCGCCATGCTGTGGTACCTTGCCAATTTTAAAGGTTTTTGACCTAAGATCCTAGTGAAGTCAACAATTCTTAACCCCGATGAAGTCCCTAGGATA
Organism: Lathyrus tuberosus; assembly: GCA_022829125.1. Classification (NCBI taxonomy): domain Eukaryota; kingdom Viridiplantae; phylum Streptophyta; class Magnoliopsida; order Fabales; family Fabaceae; genus Lathyrus; species Lathyrus tuberosus. Next base: position 25,538,857 of record JALAZF010000012.1, on the reverse strand, counting down.
GAAAGAAAGAAAAGAAAAGATATCCGGCCCCACGGTGGGCGCCACTTTTCTGTGGCGAGCGAAACTGGACGTGGTTCTTAAGCACTGCCGCTCTTTTTGGGTTACTACAAGTCGATTCATTTTTTATCCTGTTGCGATCTGATTAAGGAAGGGAAATAGATGTCTCCAATTAACCCTGCTTGCATACCGAGTTTAAACAGCTGTCTGTTAGGTTACGGATGCTATATGGTAATGGGGCCTCATTCTTCTTTCTTGATTCGGGAATATTTATGGGTAAGACGCTAGGACTGATATTTTTCGATTGAGATGTGAAGGTATGTGATTTGGGTTTTGGATTAGTGTGCTCGCTAAGATTTTTCTTTCAATCTTATGCCTACGTATTCCCGTTTATCGAAACAGGGAAATCAGAGCGATCGTAGTTCCTCCTATTCTATGGGAGGAAATGGTGTTTTGGTGTCTTGTTCAAAGCCCAAGACGTGAAGCTAAAAGTGGTTTGTATTTTGTTCAAAGCCCAAGATGTGAAGCTGAAGGGTCTATTTGTATCTTGTTCGAAGCCCAAGATGTGAAGCTAAAAAGTGTTGTCTTTAGAGAGAATTTGTCATCTCTAAAGAGGGGTTTGTTTGTCACAACTGTTGGGTGACTGATTATAAAGGAGAATTACTTTAACTGGGATATGCGAATCCTAGTAATGCCATAATTTCCTTTATAGGGGGTTTTAACCTGTAGGAGAAGACTTTAACTCAGTATAGAGCAATGTTATCTTTCCTTAGGACTTTCTCATGCTAAAAGATGGACAGTGGCGTGGATGTAAATAATCCAGAGGCTTGCCGCTTACAGTAATTAGATGAAATTTGTTGATGTTTGTATCTTGTGAACGAGGCACAGTTTTGATGCTAAAAGGTTGATTGACTCAACCAGGGTTTCCTTATACAAAGCCTAAGAGGAGGCTATTGGCCCAACAAGAGGGTGTTTTTATGTGTCTCGTACGAAGCCCGAGAGAGAGGCTAAAAAGGTTTTGACTCAACAAGAGAGTGTTTGTATCTCATACGAAGCCCAAGATAGAGGCTAAAGGGTTGACTCAACAAGAGAGTCTTTTACTCAACAAGGGAGTGATTTTGTATCTCGTACGAAGCCCGAGATAGAGGCTAAAGGTTTGCTGTTTCAGTTGAGTGACAGGTCCTGTAGGTTGGTTAAAAGAGAAAATCAGTTCTTATAAAGAGACTGATTAAAGGTAAGGCTATGCTTTGGGATTGATCAGAGGATCAGGGTTATTTCCTGTTCTTTAAGGAAATGGGGAATCCAGAGGGTATTGCAGACTGTCCGAGTCTACGAGTTTCCTCTTCTAGTTTTGAAAGGAGCTTGAGAATGTCTTTGAGACTCAAGGGAATTAGACTGTCCAAGTCTAGAGTTTCATCTTTTGTACTATGTTTAAGAAATAGCAGTAGCACGTTCACGGTAGAAAGATCTAGACTCTTTGAAAGACTGTTCTATTAAGATGACTAATTTCTGTTCCTATACCTCTAGGAGGTCTTCGGGACAATTTGTACGAAGCCCAAGAGGAGGCTAGAAACTTTTAAGAAGCCGAGGGACAATTTGTACGAAGCCCAAGAGGAGGCTATCATTCCCGGAGGAAGAAATCATTTATACGAAGCCTAAGAGGAGGCTGTGAATAATTCTAAGAAGCTGACGGGTCCTTGTACAATGCCCAAGAGGAGGCGGGTATGCTTTTAGGAAGCCTGTGGGTCCCCAAACCCTGAGAAATTCAAGACAGGCTATTCACCGAGAATAGATCATGCCAGGAAAGTTTGAGAATTTGGAAGAAACTCAAGAGATGCCATTCACGGAGAAAAGATCATCTCTGGGGAATAGAGTTTCTTTGACGATTTCTAAAGGTGACAGTCTGTGAAAGGGTTCACCGAGAATGCTGCCTTTCACGTCTCCATATTGTTAAACCCCAAGAGGAGGGAAGACTGTGTCTGGTAATCCTGTGGGGATCTAGTTTTGTCTATTTTAAGAGTGATCAAACGGGCTTAATGCTAGACGTAGTTGCCGGGAGAAACTCTAAATATCTATACTATTATTACACATTTGATATGAGTTTATCAAAGATGACTTACAGTGAAACAGCCCCACAGTACAGTTATATGTATATGAAAGCGGTAAATGAAAACATATAAACACTTACACGGTTGTAGAGCTTCCATGCTGTTTGGTTAGTTTGTTCAACAAAGAAAACTTTGATAACAATATTATATTCAAAATCAAAGGAGAAAGTATTTTGAAAAGAGGTTGGGGCTTACAGCTCAAGGAGAGGCCCAAGGTTTATCAGTGATCGCACTGTCGTTTTGTACAGAGGGACTTATACAAGTGACTGAGGCCCAAAATGGTTTTCTGTACAAAGGGATGGGTCTTACACTCTCTCAAGAGGCCCAAAGAGTTTAAAAAGAATGAGGCTTATAACACGAGCGTAGGCCCAGATGATTGTTGTTTTCAAATGGCGAGGTCGCCGAGATTTTCTTTTAACACAGAGGGATTTATACAATATCGGAGGCCCAAATTTGTTTTGGTTAAAAGGGGATTGGGTCTTACACTCTAATAGAGGCCCAAAGTTGTTTTGAATGGGTCTTATATCTCTAAGAGAGGCCTAGATGATTATTTTTCAACAGGCGATGATCGCGTCGAACTTTTTGAAATACAACGGGACTTATACAATAAGTGAGGCCCACAATAGGTTATTTTACAAAAAGGCTTGGGTCTTACACTCTATTTAGAGGCCCAAAGAGTAAAAAAGGGGAATGGGTCTTACTACTCGAGGGTAGGCCCAAAGGTTGTTTGTGTACAAAACGACGATCGCGCCGAGGTTTTTGAAAATACCCGGAGGGACATATACAATAAGTGAGGCCCAAAAAGGTTTATGCACAAAAAGGGTTGGGTCTTACACTCTATTAGAGGCCCAAGGTTTTAAATGGGTCTTATAGCTCGAGGAGAAGCCCAAGGTTTGTTTTAAACAGGCGATGATCGCGCCGAACTTTTGAAATGCAACGGGACTTATACAATAAGTGAGGCCCAAAATAGGTTTGTATTTACAAAGGGTTGGGTCTTACACTCTATTAGAGGCCCATGAGTGTTTGAAAATGATCTGTGAGGGTGAAAATCAAAGAAACCCTAGTTTGTTTTCTTTTAACAGTAAATACTAAAAGAAAATCAATGAAGAATACCAAATGAATTTGAATAAACCACTTGTGATTTTTGTTTAAGGTTTTAAAAATGAAGTTTTAATCACAAGAGATATTAAAACTCATTTGGTCTTGATTTTTCAAGATGAATGTTCATTTTAAAATGTTTAAAAACAAATAAAAATGAATTTACTCACAAAAATAATAATTATATTAAATAAATAATATGAACTTAATATTTTTTTTGTGGAATAAAATATTTCAACATTTTTATGATTTTTTTCAAAACGAACCAATAAAAAATAATTAAAATTGAGTGAGTTAATAATTTTCCAATTAATTAATCAAACATGGAATATTGGAAAAAAAATGGAAAAATGTGAAAAAACACAAAATGGCATGGGTGAGGTTTGAACCCACGACCTCAAGGTCACAAGGCGCACCCTTACCTCTGGGGTGGTGATACATCCATTGTTTTGGGTGAAAACACAAATATACACGTCATGTCTTGGTTTTAGGCCTGGCCCAAGGCAAGGCAAGGCAAGTTTTGGCTCAGAAACGTGAAGGTCATAACTTTCTCAATTCTTAATGGTTTGAGACAAAATTTATATGCATCTGGACCAAAATTTCGCAAGGAATCCAATGGTGGTGGTAGTTTTTTTAGATCACACTCCCTCCTCAACACCTGATAGTGGTTTTGAAAAAGGCCTATAATTGCATTTTCTATGCTACACTTTGATACAGACATGAATTACATGATCAATTGGTTCAAACACAACATATATAACATGTATGAGGTGTGCATGATCAGTGGACTTCAAAGCATTGCATATTTTGGAAAGTTCAAGTCATGAGGCTTACCTCTTTTTGAGCTTTTTGGAGTTTTTGTGCAATCTGTCAAGCCTCTTGTTCCAGAAATGATTTGATGCTTTAGACACACTCAAATGATCCCTTAGAAGCTTTTAGGATGATTGGAATCAGCTGGTGCCTGCAAAAACACAAACTGGCCCTTTCTTGCAAAAGGGGTTAAAAGTGACCAAAATAGCAACCCTCTCAAATGGTGTTCCAGATGTGTGGCACCATTTGGGACAGTTCAAGGATGATATTTGGAGTGTGTTTGAGGTTTTATCTATTTTGGAAAGTGACTGAATCAAGACATGGCTTGAAAAATGCACAAAAAGCCTATTTTGAGGTTTTGAGATATGACTTTGTGATTTTGTGATTACAGATCACTTGTGAGAGTTTGGATCACCTACATATGGTGTTTATGAGGTGTGTGTGTGATTGGTTTGATTGAAAAAGCTCTCAAACTCAAAAACTTAGAGTTACCTTGCTAAAGAAGGTATTTTTTCCTAGAGAAAGGGATTTTGAGGAAAGCATTTGTTTGATGGCTTTGGTTTACTCAAACTGATCACAAATGAGCTCTATTTATAATAGAGCATGTTTTTTTTGGGATCAATAGTGAATGGCAATTGCAGCAGATGTTTGGCCAAAGTTGGCAAATGAAAATCCAAGTCTCCTCTAGCCATTGACTAGAGGTTAGAGCACAGAGCTTTGGTTCCCTACTTGTTGGAGGAATCTTGGCCGAATTCAGTTGGAAATGTGTCAGTCCATGCCACCTCTAAGCATCTATTAAATGCTCCAATCCAAAAGTGGAGTCTTGTCCCTCTTTTAGGCAATTCTAGGTTTGGCATGCTACTTCTTATTCCAAAGACTTTGGAGGCTTGGCTCAGTGATTGTCCCCTTCAGATTTTATCCTCAGATGTGTCCAAGATGATGACAAGGCTTGAAATTGGCTGATTTTGGTAAATCGACCAAAAATGCAAAATTCTGCCTTGCCTTGGCAGTTTTCAGCAAGGCATTTTGCCACTGCCATAACTCTTAGCTCAAATTGAATTTGGTGATGTTCTTGGCCATTTTGGAAAGCCCTTATATGATACAACAACTGTTTGATCATATTTTGTTTTGATACCTTTTGGATCCAAGTGAAAAATGTCTCTACATTTGGAAAAAAGTGAAGGCAGATTCTGACTTAGTGAAAATTTCACTAAGTGTTGGGAAAAAGTGACATTTTCACTTTTTGTGATTTTGATCAATCCATAACTCAAAATCCATGAAGAATTGGAATGAGGTCTAGTTGAAGTTTTTGTACAGGGCCATGAGATCTACAAATCAAGCTTTGGATGGGGAAAAATGGCTTTACGGTTTAGGAGTTATGATCCTCCAAAGTTGGTACCCTTGCCATTTTGTTCATAACTTCGAAAATTTTCTAAGTTTTTATGGTTACCCCCTTTTACAAGTTATCCCACTTTCATTGATTTTTCTTTATGTATGATGATTCAAATCATACAATAACATCATTTTAGGGTTAAAATTCCATAATTGTGAAAAATCTCAAAATTTCAAAGTTGACTTTTGTGCACAGTTGACGTTTTATCCATTGAATTCCAAACTGTGCAATCCTTTAGGAAATCATGTCCTTGACCTAAATCAAACTTGATGGACATGTTTCATGGGTGTTATAGGGTATATTTAATCATGTCTTAGGGCTTGGGAGCATGTCCTGGTCAAAAGTCAAAGCTACAGTTGACTTTTTCCTCAAAACTGTAACTGTGGTACTGATGAAATTGAGACTTGTTGCTCAAGCTTCTTGGATCAGTCCATTGTTGAAAATGGATCAATGTGGTGTATTAGAGACCCTCAAATCCTCTCTTGAGGTCTTGGCTCATAATTTGTCCCAAAAGTCAACTTAGGGGTGAATTAGGTCAAGAAACCCTAATTCCTGATTTTTGATGAATGCATCCCCTGAGGTTAAATTGACTTGATGATGGGGTCCATGAGGTTCCATGGAGTATATTAGGTTATGCTTTGAAGCATTGGCTCATGCCCAGAGGAAAATTTCCAGCTGGAGGCCCTGGTCGACCAAAACCCTAATTTGGTGACACTGGCAATCTTGAGGCTTGATCCACCTAGAAGGGAGCATCCTGGTGCTTAATCCTTGTTGTGGGAGTCCTCTTGATCCATTGTAGATATTTGAGAGGTTAGACAAGTTGAATATCATGTCATTCCTTGATTGATCCTTTGTCTAAGAACCCTGAGAGGGCTTGAAACCCTAAGTTTGATTGTAATGGATGTTCACCCATCTTCGGGGAGACTGATGAAGCATAATGATACACCCATATTGTGATCATGATTTGCACAATGATGGGAAATCTTAGTGGTCAAACTTTGGGGAATGACACTAGGGGATTTGCCCCTGTTGGATGTAGTTACTTGCCATTATCTCTAACTTTTTCCTGGATTGTACTTTGAGATTTCCAATCCATCGGGATGATTTTTGATCATGTCTCAACTTTTTACCTGGACCGCCCCTTCGGGTTTTCAATCCACCGAGAAGTTTTTTTATTTATTTTTTTTAGGCAAAGTATTTCTTGACTACATCAACATTCGTGGGGTAGGCAAATTCCTCTCCATCCATGGTTGCAAGTCTCAAGGCGCCGCCTGAGAAAGCTTTCTTGACCACATAGGAGCCGTCATAATTTGGGGTCCATTTTCCCCGAGAATCAGTGATAAATGATTGTTTGTTCTTTAGCATGAGGTCTCCTTTCCTGAAGACGCGAGGTCGGACCTTTTTGTCAAACGCCTTCTTCATTCTTTGCTGATATAACTGACCGTGGCATAGTGCCGTGATTCGCTTTTCCTCAATCAGATTTATCTCATCGTGTCGACTTTGACACCATTCAGCTTCTGTTAGCTTAGCCTCCATCAATACCCGGATTGGTGGGATTTCTACTTCTATGGGGAGAACTGCTTCCATGCCATATACTAGAGAGAAAGGGGTAGGCCCTATTGAAGTGCGGACAAATGTGTGATAGCCGTGGAGAGAAAAGGGTAGCATCTCGTGCCAGTCTTTATAGGTTACAACCATCTTTTGAATGATCCTCTTGATGTTCTTGTTAGCCGCTTCTACCGCTCCGTTCATCTTGGGTCGGTAGGGAGATGAGTTATGGTGTTCGATGTTGAACTCAACACACAACTCCTTTATCATCTTGTTGTTCAAGTTAGATCCATTATCAGTAATGATCTGGCTAGGAGCACCATAACATCAGGTGATATTGTTTTTGATAAATCAGACTACCACTTGTCGGGTCACATTAACGTATGACGCTGCTTCGACCCATTTGGTGAAGTAATCAATGGCTACCAGGATGAACTGATGTCCGTTCGAAGCCTTAGGTTTGATAATGCCAATCATGTCGATTCCCCATATGGAAAAAGGCCATAGGGAAGAAAGAACTCTGAGATGTGTAAGCGGTACATGGATTTTGTCTGAGTATATCTGACACTTGTCACATCTCCTCATGTACTTGTAGCAATCAGATTCCATTGTCAACCAATAGTACCATGCTCTTAGAATTTTTCTCGCCATTGTATGTCCGTTGGCATGAGTGCCAAAGGACCCTTAGTGAATTTCTTTTATCAACATGTCTGCTTCTGGTGTGTCTACGCATCGAAGCAAGACCATGTCGAAATTTCTCTTATAGAGTGTATCACCGCGCAGGAAGAAGCTGCCTGCCAATCTTCTGAGGGTCTTTCTGTCTTTCTTGGATGCCCCAGGTGGGTACTCTTGTTTCTGAAGGAAGCATTTGATATCGTGATACCAAGGTTTGTCGTCGATGACTGCTTCGATCGTGAAGATGTAAGCGTGCCATTCAAGGCGCATCATGTCGATCTTAGGTAAGTCGTTCCATTGACCTACACTAATCATGGAAGAGAGAGTGGCTAATGCATCAGCCATATGATTCTCCTCACGAGGGATGTGATGAAACTCGATTCTGTTGAAGAAGGGTAACAACCTTCTTGCATAATCTTTATAAGGAATCAATCCTGATTGGTATGTGTTCCAATCTTCTTTGATCTGATTGGCGACCAAAGCTGAGTCGCCATATACATCCAAGTTCTTGATCCTCAAATCAATCGCTTCCTCGAGGCCCATGATACAAGCTGCATATTCGGCCTCATTGTTTGTGCACTTGAACGTAAGTATAGCGGTGAAAGGAATGTGGATACCCTGAGGTGTTAGTATAATTGCCCCAATTCCATTTCCTTAATGATTGACAGCTCCATCAAAGATAAGTCCCCATTGGGAATCTGGTTCTAGCCCTTCACTGGGTAGCGGTTCATCACAGTATTTCATTTTTAGATACATGACATCTTCGTCTGGGAAGTCAAATCCGACTTATTCTTGATCGTCAATCGGTTGATGAGCCAAATGATCAGCTAAAACACTTCCCTTAACGGCTTTCTGAGCATGGTATTCGATGTCATATTCTGATAACAACATCTGGCAACGGGCAATCCTTCCTGTGAGAGCAGGTTTTTCAAAGGCGTACTTGATTGGATCCATTTCAGAGATTAACCAAGTGGTGTGACAAATCATGTACTCGAGAAGACGTTTGGCTGCCCAAGCCAGAGCGCAGCAAGTTTTCTCGAGCATAGTGTACTGAGTCTCGCAGTCGGTAAATTTCTTGCTCAAATAGTAGATAGCAGACTCTTTTCTTTTTGTTTCGTCTTGTTGGCCAAGTACACAACCCATTGAGTCTTCCAAGACTGTTAAATAGATGATCACCGGTCTTTCTTCCACTGGAGGTGATAGAATCGGGGGGTTCGACAGGTATTCCTTGATACTGTCGAAGGCGGTTTGGCAGTCTTCTGTCCAAACGCAGTCCTGATTCTTTTTGAGTAATTTGAAAATTGGCGCACATGTCGCGGTCATGAGGAATATGAATCTGGATATGTAGTTCAAACGTCCCAAGAATCCCCTGACTTGATTTTCAGTCTTTAGAGAAGGCATTTCTCGAATGGCCTTGACCTTGTTAGGATCAACCTCAATTCCTTTCTGGCTGACGATGACCCCTAAGAGTTTCCCTGAACGAACACCGAACGTGCACTTGCTGGGATTCAAGCGGAGTTTGTACTTTCTTAGACGCTCGAATAGTTTTGACAGGTGGGTCACGTGCTCCTGTTCTATTTTAGATTTGGCAATCATGTCATCGACATACACTTTGATTTCTTTGTGTATCATGTCATGAAAAAGAGTAGTCGTGGCCTTTGATAGGTTGCCCCGCCGTTCTTCAACCCGAATGACATTACCTTGTAACAAAAGGTACCCCATGGGGTAATGAACGAAGTTTTCTCCATGTCTTTCGGCGCCATTTTGATCTAATTATAGCCCAAGAATCCATCCATGAAGGAGAACACTTTGAACTTTGCTGTACAGTCTACCAGCATGTCTATGTGTGGCAAAGGAAAGTCGTCCTTTGGACTTGCCTTGTTTAGATCTCTGTAATCGACACACATTCTAACCTTTCCGTCTTTTTTCGGAACTGGTACGATGTTGGCTAACCATTGAAGATATCCTGACGTAGCGAGGAAACCCGTGTCAATCTGTTTAAGTACCTCCTCTTTGATTTTGACAGCCATGTCTAGATGAGTCCGTCTCAACCTTTGTTTTACTGGCGGACATTCTGATCTCAATGGTAGACGATGTTCCACGATGCTGGCATCCAACCCTGGCATATCCTGATAGGACCAAGCGAATACATCGGGAAACTCTCTGAGAAGTTTCGTCAGAATTTCTTTGGCAGTTGGACTGAGCAGTGCCCTAATCCTGATTTCGTTTCTCTTTTTGTCTGAACCCACGTTGATCGTTTCCTCTTGTCGGAGTAATCAGGAGATCTTTTCTGGAATTTCGTTGTCAATTTCTTCTTCATCCCCAAATACCGGGAATTCAAAGTTGGGAGAAGGCATTGGATCGTATGTTTCAACGGGGTTTAAAACAAGTAATCTGCATGACGTGATAATTTGTGTTTAGAAGAGATATAGAAAATGCAAGTGTCTGAAGTGTATTTTTTTTTGAAAAACTGCTCGTTTTTATTATTGAGATGTTTTTAGGATTACCATTTGCTGAAAAGTGATAAGAGAAAACAGTAATAACTGCGGAAATTACAAAACGACGTTATTTTATTTATGAACAAGTCAATTCTTGAAACTACAGCCCTATAAAACAAACTCTGTCGCTTTGGGCGAAGCGAAGAGGGATATTTACAGAAAGTGAACCCTATCAAAACATCTGTTTCACCTAGGCAAGGTGAAAGGCTAAAGTAAAGATGGAAATTACCTAGACTTTTGAACAATCTTCGGAACATCGACAGCAACCCATTGGCGGCGAACTCCTCAGTGAATCACAAAGTCTGGTACCTCCCTTGACCTGTCTTCAGAAATAACGCTGATTTCTGGTGGAGCAGGATCATTGGAATCTATCTCCCAAGCAGAGTTGTCGTAGGAGGATTCCTCTGTTGTATTTTGCATAGTGCTTGTGCTCTCAGCTGTATCTCCCCATCCAGTTGACTGGATGTCCTCGAGCCTGATACGAGAGCTTTCAGGAGCGGTGTATTTGACCATATAGTCGAATTTCCCACTTGGTTGTCCTAAGGTGTCCCATGCTTCTTTGGAAATGGAGGAGTCGTCCCTCTCGATGACGTTGACCTCGGGAAAAGCATAGTTAATGAATTCTAGTCCTGTAAACATTGCGAATTCATCGTCGTGCTGGGTATCTTCAGGATAACCTGGGTGTTGATCCCATGACATGGTGGGGACGTAGGTATTCTTTTCAATGATGCTCAGCTGATTTTCATTGTTCGGTTGATTTTCTTGCCCCAAGTCTCCTGGGTACGGCTGCCAGATAGGCAGGCCATCCATCGGGCCGTAATAGTTGTGGTCAAAGTTCTCCTTCATCAGAGTGTCCTCCTTTAATGAGTTTGGGGGAGCGCGACATCCTTCGGGATCACAATCTCCGTATATCATTTTGACATCTGACCTCGGTATAAATCTTGGGCTCTGTGCAGGAAAGCAAAAGGGAGTCTGCGTTTCTCCATGAGACGTATAACCGTCCTCGTTGAGATAGGACTTCCATTCTTCCTCCGTATCGGCGGAATCATCTTTATTGATGGTATGCACTTCTTGAGTCACTGGTTGAAGGAAGCCTCCACTGTGGAAAAAGTTCTGAATGGGATGAAAACTTTTATCATTCGCAGCCGTCTGAGTACATGTTGAGGAAAAACCAAGACCCTTCTTTGTTTTGTTATCGGTAGGAATGACAAGCTGTCCCCATCCTTTTGTATTGTTATTCTCGATCACTTCAAGAGCATCTCTGTATAAGGAAATCAAGGTTCCTTTCTCTAATTGATTCTCATTGCTTACCGAAAGTGCCTGGAACTGAGTTCCAATAACCTCCTCGGGTTCTACACAAGTGGACCACGATAGGTTACTCACGATCAAGGCTTGTCTCCACGGACCGTGACGAGTTGGTCGTTCTGGACGAACTTTAGCTTTTGGTGGAGGGTTGAAGTGACTGCCCCAGCCTGATGTATCCAAGGTCTTCCCAGTAAACAACTGTATGTTTCCCGGATGTCCATGACCTGGAAAGTAACTTGGAAAGTATGGGGACCGATAGTTATGGGAAGGTCGACTTCGCCGATAACTATTTTTCTGGATCCGTCAAATGCTTCGATGACGACCTCGATGGTTCCCATCGGAGGTCCTTTGAATGATAATTGCATCAAAGTGGACTTCGACATAACATTCAGGGCTGACCCTGTGTCTACCAGTACGCTGGCTAAAGCATCGTCCTGGCAGTTGACTGTAATGTTGAGCGCTATGTTATGACGGTGACCTTCTTCAGGTAATTCCTCATCACTAAATCCCAAGTTATTGCAGGAAGTGATGTTAGAGACAATGCTATCGAACTGTCTAATTGTTACATCCTGTTCCACAAAGGCTTGCTCCAAGACTTTCTATAGAGCCTCCCTGTGCGCTTCTGAACTAAGTAACAGTGATAATACCGAGATCTTTGAAGGAGTTTGTAACAGTTGATCAACAATGTTGTATTCACTCCTTTAGATGAGCTTTAGCATCTCATCATCGTTTTTAGAAAGGTCGGGATTACTGGATTGACTGACTGGTGGATTAGGAACTTCTGTCTGAGGTTCCTTTTCTTTGCTGGGTTCTCCAACTCCTCTGTTGAAGATTCTACAACTCCGTGTTACTCGACTGATGTCTGCAATATTCACAACGGAGGGTAACATAATTTCCTTTCCATTCTCAATTGTTGTTGCACCATATTTGTAAGGGATAGCCTGAGTTGATTCATACGGTAACAGTTCCGGTAGATAGATAACTATGGGAACCTTCTGATTTTTCTGACCATCGTAAGTAATTTTGATCCGTTCCTGGTTGGGAACTCTCGATTCGTCAAGTAGAGGGATGGTGGTACAAACATACTTAGTCCTCTAATGATCAGAGATTACAACAACGTCCTCGATTCGATCAGCGAGGTAGTTGACTGATCCAGAACTCGACCATGGTTGAATCTCCTTGCGGTCCAACTGACTTTGAAGGGCTGCTTGCACGAGGTAGCATCCTTGATTATCCACCCCGCTCATTGTTGTGCAGTGGCACCTGGCCACGTCCGCTTTGAATGCAGTGTAACCTTACTAGGTCTGTTTCCATCGACCGAACATCCTGACTTTGATATCTAGTAGGATTCCCGTTAGTGATACTAATTTGCTGGGTGTCTTCATCCATATAGACTGGAAGCCACCAGTGGTTCAACAAGTGCTGAAGTGTTTCCTGGACAAGGGCACAGCCTTGATCGTCTTCGCAACCCGCTTTATAGCTCTGATAATCATGTGATACCAGGAACCCAAGCCGGACCTGTTTAGCATGTAACTCTACCACATTGGTATTCATCAAGCGAATATCGAATATTTGAATCATGTTGATTAGATAATTATTCCTATCATGGTAGTCTTGAATCCATCGAAGATCCATCTGACATTGGAGGGCCTCTTGTACAAAAGAGCATCCCTGTTTGTTTACCGAGCAAGTCAGACAGGAATTGTACTCATGTCGCGGCAGATTATGATACTAGCTTTGCCTTGAGTGCATCGCCACCAAGTTGACATTAATCGCACGGATGTCATGGTTTTGAATGATGTTGGAATTCGTGTAACCCATGTTAACTCCACGAACTCGGTGCTCTTAGATCCATCTGTTCCTGTAGAGCTTATTGCACCATAGAACATCCTCGATTGCTTTTAGAGCAGATATCACACTGGTGATAATTATGAGGTGGCACATGGCCATATCCACTCTGTCTACAATGCATCTTGACCAATTTGGCCCTTAAAAAGAGTACATCATGAACTTGATAGATGTTGTTAGACTCTTCCTCTGTCAAATTGACTGTATCCTTCTTGTGTTGAGGCAGTGGGTTCATGAGAACATTCGGATTCGTATCTTTGAAAGATAAGACCCCGCTCCTAACAAGCTTTTGCACATCGGATTTGAAACTGAGACAGTTTCTATGTTATGCCCTAGCCCTCCTTGATGGTAAGGGCAAGTATGATCCACCTTAAACCAAAAAGGTGGATTTTCCAGTATTCTAAGAGGAGACTTAGTCTTGACATGCCCATTGGCCAGTAGTAACGGAAATAGTTCTGGGTACGATACGGGTATAAGATCAAATCTGGGTGGGCGCGTTATACGGTTATTGTTGTATTTAGGACGAGCCTGCTGAAGAGGTTGTTGTGTCCTTTGCTTAAATTGCTGCGAATGCGGTTGGCTTTGAGCAACCTGAGGTTGATACGTAGAAACAGGCGCATGGCTAAGAGCAGGAGTTACAGCCGCTACTGGTTGGTACTGTCGCCTTTGCTTTCCGAGAGAGATATTCCCAATATCTTGCTCCTTTTCCTTAGGGAGAGCACTACCGTATTTTTTAGTACCGCTTGTCGACCCAGTGTCTTTGACTAGACGTCCTTCCAGAACGGCTTCCTCGAGACCCACTCCCATACCGACCATTTTGCTAAAGTCGCTGGGTGCGCTGGCAACCATTCTGTCGTAGTAAAATGAGCTCAAGGTCTTTAAGAAAATCTTTGTCATCTCTTATTCCTTAAGAGGTGGACAAATTTGAGCGGCAATTTCACGCCATCTCTGAGCGTATTCCTTAAAGGTTTCCTTGTCCTTTTGCAACATTGATCTGAGTTGATCTCTGTCTGGTGCCATGTCCAAATTGTATTTATATTGTTGGACGAAGGCAATGCCAAGATCTCTGAAAGTACTAATCGTAGCACGGTTTAAACCCATGTACCATTTTAATGCGGCACCGGTTAAACTATTCTGAAAGTAGTGAATCATTAGATCCTGGTTCACTGTCTGAGCTGACATTCGCCGAGCGTACATCACCAAATGGCTTTGAAGGCAAGAGTTACCCTTGTACATTTCAAAATCGGGTACTTGGAATTTGTGCAGGACTTTCACATTGGGGACCTAACAAAGGCCTGCGGCGTCCTTTCCAAATAATCCTGACCGCGAATAGCTTGCAGTTCTTTCTGCATTTCCCGTAACTGCTCCTGGAATTCATCCATTCTGTCGAACATACTTTCCTTTCTACCAGAAGGTATTTGTGGAATCTATCCTTCCGGGACATTATGCACCACAGGGGGTGGTACCGTTACTATGGCAGTGAATCTTGGCGCTTCCCCAAGTTTGTAACCTTCAGGACTCCTCATTATACCTCTGGTATCCTCGCTTCCCGAAGTTTGTAACCTTCAGGCCCATCGGCTTTTGCTATGATTCCCTGATCTTCAGTGATCGGCGGAACATATCCTTCTGGGATATAGTTAACAGGCATGCCCCAGTGACGTTTTTTCAGCATTTGATACCTAGGATCATACTTCTCCACTATGGGCGTTAAGGTGATCTCTGAGATCACAGTTCTTTGTAGCTGAGCTTCTGCCATGGCTTGCATGTTGTTACGAAGCTTTCTCATATCCTCTCTTAGAGTGTCAATCTCTTCTTTCAACTCTCTGTTCTCTTCCTCGAGATCATCCATCTTTTTCTGAAGATTGGCCCGAGTATTGTACGAATTAGACAGTTTGACTCTAGAACTAAGACACAAACGTGAGATTCGTAGGTAAGAAGAATACGTGATGTGAGAATGATGAATGCAACGATTATATTAATTGTTTTTTGGTTTAATCAAAATAAACTTCGACAATTAGATTGGAAATATCAAACAGGGGGGAAACCCTCATTTTACTGAATTCAAAGGATTGCGGAAATGGAAATACAGTAAATTACAAGGTGCGGAAATAGAAACCTAAGCTAATGGGTCCCGAGTCCTCTCTGAGGAGAACTCGGGTGCTGATTCTGGTACTTTCCTTTTCTTGGACCGGGGCTCTTGGGCCATTGTCGGGTTGTCATTCCTTTGCCAAGTGAAAAGAGCGAGCAAATTCCTTTGGTCATCCTGATTTTCTACAGCATGTTGCTCCAAAATCTCAATTAGAACATCCTTATCTTTCAGCAGTTGCTGTATTTTGGTACACTCCACGTTGATAATGCGGTACTTGTTCTTCCAAGACCTCCTCTCCTGTTGAACTTTGTTGAGAGTAACCTGAAGTTTTTCTGTTTCAGTCATGAAGTACATGACAGATTCCCTTGGCGGAAGAACTCCGTGACGAGGATAAGGCATCTTTAGCTTGAGAGCTCTAGTTTGTACCCAGTGGAGATAAGGCTCCACCGAGACACAGTCCAGTTTTCCTAGAGACTCCCGTTCTTTCTTATGAACATGTTTCCAAGCGTGCACTATTTCCATCTTTAGTGCCCTATCATTTTCTCCTTCTTTGAAGAAAAGACCTTCCAGATGAGCATTACGCGGGACATGTGTAACAGCCCGGGGCCCTCGCAAGGCGATCCCGGCACTGTCACCTCACGATCTTCTCTACCCCCCTCACTAGTAGATTTTTTGCCTTCTGTGGGAATCGAACCCTGTACCCTGGGGTTCAAGTACATGTTCATTCCATTCCCACTACCAATTGAGCTAGCTCAATTGGTAGTGGGAATGGAATGAACATGTACTTGAACCCCAGGGTACAGGGTTCGATTCCCACGGAAGGCAAAAACTCTACTAGTGAGGGGGGTAGAGAAGATCGTGAGGTGGCAGTGCCGGGATCGCCTTGCGAGGGGCCCGGTCTGTTACAACATGCCTCATCGGGTATCCAAATTGATGACGAACTAGAACTGGATGGTAATATATCCCTCCCTTAGTTCCTATTAGGGGTACGTTGGGGAAGTTTCCACAACGATCAATGATTTTGATCCCGTCATAAATCCTATTGTACCAATCTATGTCAGAGTTGGTAAGAGACATGATTTTCTGCGACCAACGTAAGGCACTCTTATGATGCCAAAAAGCGGCAGACTTAGGCAAATAGGAGATAAACCATTTATATAGCAGGGGTACACAGCACGTGATCATTCCTTCGCTGTATAAATTCCTTAAGTGTACAAAATGATACGCATCTGCAAGCAAGGTTGGTACGGAGTTTCCAATGAGAAAAACCTTAATGACGTTGATATTGACGAAGTTATCAATGTTCGGAAACAGAAATAACCCGTAGGTGAGTAAAGCATGTATATTTTCAAAAGCAGTCACGTTCCCTATACTAGCATAGTACAGAGCCTTCTTTATCAGAAACTTGGCTGGTAAACCTGGGATTCCTCCTTTGGTGGTCATGTGAGTCTTGACTTCTGACTCATCCAAATAGATTGCTCTTGCAATGATTTGATCCTTTGGAATTTCTTCCAGTCCAGAAAAGGGAGCTTGATCAGTAATGGGTAGATCAGTCAGATGAGAATACTCCTCCAGTGTTGGTGCGAGCTGGTAATCTAGGAATGTGAAACAGTGATATACCAGATCGTAAAAATGAATGAGTGCCTCCAAGATTCCTTCAATTACATGGACCCTTAACAGAGGTAGCAGACCTCCGTACTTGGCTCTGAAAGCGTCAGGGTTAGTGATCATCCTTACTAATCCTCTCAAATCCTCTAGTTTTGGAACCTTGAGGGTATACTTGTGAGTTTTCCGTCTATTGAAATCCATTAGCGTGTAGCGAGCGAAACTGGATGTGTTTCTTAAGCACTGCCGCTCTTTTGGGGTTACTACAAGTCGATTCATTTTTTATCCTATTGTGAGCTGATTAAGGAAGGGAAATAGATGTCTCCAATTAACCCTGCTTGCATACTGAGTTTAAACAGTGGTCTGTTAGGTTACGGATGCTATATGGTAATGGGGCCTCTTTCTTCTTTCTTGGTTTGGGACTGTGATAACGGGAATGTTAATGGGTAAGACGCTAGGACTGATATTTTTCGATTGAGATGCGAAGGTATGTGATTTGGGTTTTGGATTAGTGTGCTCGCTAAGATTTTTCTTTCAATCTTATGCCTACGTATTCCCGTTTACCGAAACAGGGAAATCAGAGAGATCGTAGTTCCTCCTATTCTATGGGAGGAAAAAGATGTTTTGGTGTCTTGATCAAAGCCCAAGACGTGAAGCTAAAAGTGGTTTGTATCTTGTTCAAAGCCCAAGATGTGAAGCTGAAGGGTCTATTTGTATCTTGTTCGAAGCCCAAGATGTGAAGCTAAAAAGTATTGTCTTTTAGAGAGAATTTGTCATCTCTAAAGAGGGGTTTGTTTTTCACAACTGTTGGGTGACGGATTATAAAGGAGAATTACTTTAACCGGGATATGCGAATCCTAGTAATGCCATAATTTCCTTTATAGGGGGTTTTAACCTGAAGGAGAAGACTTTAACTCAGTGTAGAGCAATGCTATCTTTCCTTAGGACTTTTTCATGCTAAAAGAGGGACAGTGGCAAGGATGTGAATAATCCAGAGGCTTGCCGCTTATAGCAATTAGATGAAAGGAGTTGTTGATATTTGTATCTTGTGAACGGGGCACAGTTTTGATGCTAAAAGGTTGATCGAATCAACCAGGGTTTCCTTATAAAAAGCCTAAGAGGAGGCTATTGGCCTAACAATAGGGTGTTTTTATGTGTCTCGTACGAAGCCCGAGAGAGAGGCTAAAAGGGTTTGACTCAACAAGAGAGTCTTTGTATCTCGTACGAAGCCTGAGATAGAGGCTAAAGGTTTGACTCAACAAGAGAGTGATTTTGTATCTCGTACGAAGCCCGAGATAGGGGCTAAAGGTTTGCTGTTTTAGTTGAGTGACAGGTCCAGTAGGTTGGTTAAAAGAGAAAATCAGTTCTTATAAAGAGACTTATTAAAGGTAAGGCTATGCTTTGGGATTAATCAGAGGATCGGGGTTATTTCCTGTTCTTTAAGGAAATGGGGAATCCAGAGGGTATTGGAGACTGTCTGAGTCTACTGGTGTTTTTCCGTACTTGAAGAAAGCTTGAGAATGTCTTTGAGACTCAAGGGTCTTAGGCTGTCCAAGTCTAGAGTTTCATCTTTTGTACTATGCTTAAAGAAACAGTAGTAGTATGTTCACGGTAGAAAGATCTAGAATCTTTGAAAGGTTGTTCTATTAAGATGACTAATTTCTGTTCCTATATCCTTTAGGAGGTCGTCGGGACAATTTGTACGAAGCAAGGGAGGAGGCTGGAAACTTTTAAGAAGCCGAGGGACAATTTGTACGAATCCCAAGAGGAGGCTATCATTCCCGGAGGAAGAATCCTTATACGAAGCCTTAGAGGAGGCTGTGAATACTTCTAAGAAGCCGACGGGTCCTTGTACAATGCCCAAGAGGAGGCGAGGATGCTTTTAGGAAGCCTGTGGGTCCCCAAACCCCGAGAACTTCAAGACAGGCTATTCAAAGAGAATAGATCAAGCCAGGAAAGTTCGAGAATTTGGAAGAAACTCAACAGATGCCATTCACGGAGAAAAGATCATCTTTGGGGAATAGAGTTTCTTTGACGATTTCTAAAGGTTACAGTCTGTGAAAGGGTTCTCCGAGAATGTTGCCTTTCACGTCTCCATATTGTTTAACCCCAAGAGGAGGGAAGACTGTATCTGGTAATCCTATGGGGATCTAGTTTTTTCTATTGTAAGAGTAATCAACAGGCTTAATGCTAGACGTAGTTGCTGGGGGAAACATTAAATATCTATACTATTATTACACAGTTGATATGAGTTTATGAAAGAAGACTTACAGCGAAACAGCCCCACAGTACAGTTATATGTATATGAAAGCGGTAAATGAAAGCATATAAACACTTACTCGGTTATAGAGCTTTCATGCTGTTTGGATAGTTTGTTCAACAAAGAAAACTTTGATAACAATATTATATTTAAAATCAAAGGAGAAAGTGCTTTGAAAAGAAATATTGGGGCTTACAACTTAAAGAGAGGCCCAGGGTTTTGTCAGTGATTGCACTTTTTTGTTTGTACAAAAGGACTTATACAAGTGACTGAGACCCAAGAAAGGTTTTCTGTACAAAAAGATGGGTCTTACACTCTCACAAGAGGCCCAAAGAGTTTTTAAAGAAAAAGAATGGGGCTTATAACACGAGTGTAGGCCCAGATGATTTTCGTTTTGAAATGGCAATCGTGCCGAGATTTTCTTTTAACACAGAGGGACTTATACAATATCGGAGACCCAAATTTGGTTTGGTTAAAAGGGGATTGGGTCTTACACTCTAATAGAGGCCCAAAGTTCTTTTGAATGGGTCTTATAGCTCTAAGAGAGGCCCAGATGATTGTTTTTCAACGAACGATGATCGCGTCGAACTTTTTGAAATACAACGGGACTTATACAATAAGTGAGGCCCACAATAGGTTATTTTACAAAAAGGCTTGGGTCTTACATTCTATTTAGAGGCCCAAAGAGTAAAAAAGGGGAATGGGTCTTACTACTCGAGGGTAGGCCCAAAGGTTGTTTGTGTACAAAACGACGATCGCGCCGAGGTTTTTGAAAATACCCGGAGGGACTTATACAATAAGTGAGGCCCAAAATAGGTTTGTGTACAAAAAGGGTTGGGTCTTACACTATATTAGAGGCCCAAAGTGGTTTTGAATAGGTCTTATAGCTCGAGGAGAGGCCCAAGGTTTGTTTTAAACGGGCGATGATCGCGCCGAACTTTTGAAATACAACGAGACTTATACAATAAGTGAGGCCCAAAGTACATTTGTGTTTACAAAGGGATGGGTCTTACACTCTATTAGAGGCCCATGAGTGTTTGAAAATGATTTGTGAGGGTGAAAATCAAAGAAATCCTAATTTGTTTTCTTTTAACAGTAAATATTAAAAGAAAATCAATGAAAATAACCAAATGAATTTGAATAAACCACTTGTGATTTTTATTTAAGGTTTGAAAAATGAAGTTTTAATCACAAGAGATATTAAAACTCATTTGGTCTTGATTTTTCAAGATGTATGTTCATTTTAAAATGTTTAAAAACAAATAAAAATGAATTTATTCACAAAAATACTAATTATATTAAATAAAAATATAAACTTAATTTTTTTTGTGGAATAAAATATTTCAAAATTTTTATGATTTTTTGCAAATATAACCAATAAAAAATTAATTAAAATTGAGTGAGTTATTAATTTTCCAATTAATTAATAAAACATGGAATATTGGAAAAAAATGGCAAAATGTGAAAAAACACAAAATGGCATGGGTGGGGTTTGAACCCACGACCTCAAGGTCACAAGGCGCGCGCGTTACCACTGGGGTGGTGATACATCCATTGTTTTGAGTGAAAACACAAATATACAAGTCATGCCTTGGTTTTAGGCCTGGCCCAAGGCAAGGCAAGGCAAGTTTTGCCTCAGAAACGTGAAGGTCATAACTTTCTCAATTCTTAATGGTTTGAGACAAAATTTATATGCATCTGAACCAAAATTTCACAAGGAATCCAATGGTGGTGGTAGTTTTTTTAGATCACACTCCCTCCTCAAAACCCGATAATGGTTTTGAAAAAGGCCTATAATTGCATTTTCTATGCTACACTTTGATACAGGCATGAATTACATGATCAATTGGTTCAAACACAACATATATAACATGTATGAGGTGTGCATGATCAGTGGACTTCAAAGCATTGCATATTTTGGAAAGTTCAAGTCATGAGGCTTACCTCTTTTTGAGCTTTTTGGAGTTTTTGTGCAATCTGTCAAGCCTCTTGTTCCAGAAATGATTTATTGCTTTAGACATACTCAAATGATCCCTTAGAAGCTTTTAGGATGATTGGAATCAGCTGGTATTTGCAAAAACACAAACTGGCCCTTTCTTGCTAAAGGGGTTAAAAGTGACCAAAATAGCAACCCTCTCAAATGGTGTTCCAGATGTGTGGCACCATTTGAGACAGTTCAAGGATGATATTTGGAGTGTGTTTGAGGTTTTATCTAGTTTGGAAAGTGACTGAATCAAGACATGGCTTGAAAAATGCACAAAAAGCCTATTTTGAGGTTTTGAGAGGTGACTTTATGATTTTGTTATTACAGGTCACTTGTGAGAGTTTGGATCACCTATATATGATGTTTATGAGGTGTGTGTGTGATTGGTTTGATTGAAAAAGCTCTCAAACTCAAAAACTTAGGGTTACCTTGCTAAAGAAGGTATTTTTGCCTAGAGAAAGGGATTTTGAGGAAAGCATCTGTTTGATGGCTTTGGTGTACTCAAACTGATCACAAATGAGCTCTATTTATAGTAGAGCAAGTTTGTTTTGGGATCAATAGTGAATGGCAACTACAGCAGAGGTTTGGCCAATGTTGGCAAATGAAAATCCAAGTCTCCTCTAGCCATTGACTAGAGGTTACAGCACAGAGTTTTGGTTCCCAACTTGTTGGAGGAATCTTGACTGAATTCAGTTGCAAATGTGTCAGTCCATGCCACCTCTAAGCATCTATTTAATGCTCCAATCCAAAATTGGAGTCTTGTCCCTCTTTTAGGCAATTCTAGGTTTGGCATGCTACTTCTTGTTCTAAGGACTTTGGAGGCTTGGCTCAGTGATTGTCCCCTTTAGATTTGATCCTCAGATGTGTCCAAGATGATGACAAGGCTTGAAATTGGCTGATTTTGGTAAATTGACCAAAAATGCAAAATTCTGCCTTGCCTTGGCAGTTTTCAGCAAGGCATTTTGCCACTACCATAACTCTTAGCTCAAATTGAATTTGGTGATGTTCTTGGCCATTTTGGAAAGCCCTTATATGATACAACAACTATTTGATCATATTTGGTTTTGATACCTTTTGGATCCAAGTGAAAAATGTATCTACATTTGGAAAAAAGTGAAGGCAGATTCTGACTTAGTGAAAATTTCACTAAGTGTTGGGAAAAAGTGACATTTTCAATTTTTGTGATTTTGATCAATCCATAACTCAAAATCCATGAAGAATTGGAATGAGGTCTAGTTGAAGTTTTTGTAGAGGGCCATGAGATCTACAAATCAAGCTTTGGATGGGGAAAAATGGCTTTGTGGTTTAGGAGTTATGATCCTCCAAAGTTGGTACCCTTGCCACTTTGTTCATAACTTAGAAAATTTTCTATGTTTTTAGGGTTACCCCTTTTACAAGTTATCCCACTTTCTTTGATTTTTTTTTATGAATGCATCCCTTGAGGCTAAATTAACTTGATGATGGGGTCCATGAGGTTCCATGGAGTATATTAGGTTATTATTTGAAGCATTGGCTCATTCCCAGAGGAAAATTTCCAACTGGAGGCCCTGGTCGACCAAAACCCTAATTTGGGGACACTGGCGATCTTGACACTTGATCCACCTAGAAGGGAGCATCCTGGTGCTTAATCCTTGCTGTGGGAGCCGTCTTGATCTATTATGGATGTTTGAGAGGTTTAGACAAGTTGAAGATCTTGTCATTCCTTGATTGATCCTTTGTCTAAGAACTCTGAGAGGGCTTGAAACCCTAAGTTTGATTGTAGTGGATGTTCACCCATCTTCGGGGAGACTGATGAAGCATAATGATACACCCATATTGTGATCATGATTTGCACAATGATGGGAAATCTTAGTGGTCAAAATTTGTGGTATGACATAGCGCAATCCTTTTTCTCTGACATTTGCAATCATTGTCTTAGTTTAATTTGAAAAAGAGAGACTAGAAGAGAAATTTTTTCTTTGCTTAATGTTTTTAAAATGAATGCATGAATACAACACACAAAAACATAGAAAAAATAAGGGGTCAAAGGGTCGGTGTCATGAAGTCAAGGCTCTACTCATCCCAAAGGTTTATACTACTGATTTTTGTACCTGTCTCTCAAAATCGTTGATTCTTGTCGAGATAACATCAGCGGGCCGGGAACCGTGCTAGGTGATGTATTTCGAAGAATCTCAGAAAAGGGTAGTATCGCGTGACAACTATTTCCGATAGCTTTCGCACTACTGAAAGAAGTTATTCCTAGGTGTATACTCAATCTTTCCACATGCAGCATCACACGCATTCCCATTAGCAGAAAAATAAACACATATATCAATTAGGAAAAGCAGTATATATATTTATCCTAATGTCCTAGACTTTTTAAGAGCGCTGAATCCTATGATCCTAACATAAACGGGCTCCCCGGCGGAGTCGTCATTCTGTGGTACCTTCCCAACTTAAAGGTTTTTGACTTAAGATCCTAGTGAGGACTGATTCTAGCAATAATGACATTCCCCGATGGAACCGTCATTCGGTGATACCTTGTGAACCCAAGAACTCATCCTAAGAGAAGGTTTCAACCAGAGAGAAAAGAGAGACAAGATTCCTTTGCAGGGCCCCACGGTGGGCACCATTTTTCTGTAGCGAACGATTTTTGGACGCGGTTCTTAAGCACTGTCGCTCTGGGGTACTACAGATCGATTCATTTTTTATCCTATTGAAGCTGATGATGGAAGGAAATAGATGTCTCCAACTAACCTTGCTTGCAAACTGAGGTTAAACAGTCAAAACTGTTGGTTTACAGATGCGGTTTTAGTTCGTGGCTATCTCTCTGCTTATTTTGTTCATAACGAAATACCGGGACTGTTCATGGGGAATTTGTTGGGATACTGTGTTAGATTGGCTGATTGGTAGGGGACTTTGGGTTTTTTTGATTTAGTGTGCTCGCTAAGATTCGTATGCAATCTTATGCCTACGTATTCCCGGGATAGGGAAATCAGAGCGATCGTAGTTCCTCCTATTCTATGGGAGGAAATGGTGCTTTGGTGTCTTGTTCAAAGCCCAACACGTGAAGCTAAAGGTGGTTTGTATCTTGTTCAAAGCCCAAGATGTGAAGCTGAATGGTCTATTTGTATCTTGTTTAAAGCCCAAGATATTAAGCTAAAGAGGTTTTGACTTTAGAGAGAATTTGTCATCTCTAAAGAAGGGTCTGTTTATCACAACTGTTGGGTGAAGGATTATAAAGGAGAATTACTTTAACTGGGATATGTGAATCCAGCAATGGCAAATTTCCTTTATAGGGGATTTCCAACCTGAAGGAGAAGATTTTAACTTAGTTTAGAGCAATGTCATCTTTCCTTAGGAATTTCTCATGCTAAAAGAGGGACAGTGGCGTGGATGTAAATAATCCAGAGGCTTGCCACTTACAACAATTAGATGGGGGGAAAGGAGTTGTTGATGTTTGTATACTGTGAACGAGGCACAGGTTTGATACTAAAAGGTTGATTGACTCAACCGGGGTTTTCCTTATATGAAGCCTAAGAGGAGGCTATTGACCCAACAAGAGGGTGTTTCTTATCTATCTCGTACGAAGCCCAAGAGGGAGGCTAAAAGGGTTTGACTCAACGAGAGAGTCTTTTATACTCATCAAGAGAGTGTTTTGTATCTCGTACGAAGCCCGAGATGGAGGCTAAAAGTGTTTGACTCAACAAGAGAGCCTTCTATACTCAACAAGAGAGTGTTTTGGTGTCTCGTATGAAGCCCGAGATGGAGGCTAAAGGTGATTGACTCAACAAGAGAGTCTTTTTATAATCAACAAGAGAGTGTTTTTGTATCTCGTACGAAGCCCGAGATGGAGGCTGAAAGGAGATTGACTCAACGAGAGAGTCTTTTATACTCAACAAGAGAGTGTTTTGTATTTCGTACGAAGCCCGAGATGGAGGCTGAAAAGGGTTTGCTCCGCTGGGGAGAATCATTGTACCAAGCCCAAGAGGAGGCTAGGGTGCTGGTAACTGTTTCACTTGAGTGACAGGTCCAGTATGTGGGTTAAAAGAGAAAATCAGTTCTTATATGGGTAATGTTGTACTCATGGATTTGATCTGAGGATCGGGATTATTTCCTGTTCTTTAAGGAAACGGGGAATCCAAAGGGGTTTTAGACTGTCCAAGTCTACGGGTGTTTTTTCCTATCTTTGAAAGGATATTAAGAATGTCTTCGAGACTCAAGGAGATTAGACTGTCCAAGTCTAGAGTTTTATCTTTTGTACTATGCTTAAGAGAAGTTAAGAGACAGTACGTTTGCGGGAGAATGATCTAGACTCTTTGAAAGACTGTTCTATTAAGATGACTAATTTCTGTTCCTATACCTTTAAGAGGTCGTCGGGATAATTTGTACGAAGCCCAAGAGGAGGCGAGAAAAACTTTTAAGAAGCCGAAGGGACAATTTGTACGAAACCCAAGAGGAGGCTATCTTCCCGGAGGAAGAATCATTATACGAAGCCTAAGAGGAGGTTGTGAAAACTTCTAAGAAGCCGACGGGTCCTTGTACAATGCCCAAGAGGAGGCGGGAATGCTTTTAGGAAGCCTGTAAGTCCTTGCATTAAGACCAAGAGGAGGCTGATGAACAGTTCCAAAAGGGGTTTCACTTGGAACATTGGCGTTCTGTATATGAACTGTTCAAGGGGGAGATTTCTTAGA
Organism: Lathyrus tuberosus; assembly: GCA_022829125.1. Lineage (NCBI taxonomy): Eukaryota > Viridiplantae > Streptophyta > Magnoliopsida > Fabales > Fabaceae > Lathyrus > Lathyrus tuberosus. The sequence goes on along the minus strand of JALAZF010000012.1, from coordinate 25,512,966 downwards.
TCTAATTATCTAAAATTGTTGTAAAAGAAAATTCTCATGGTTTAGGTTATGTTGAAATATCCGGGAGAACGTCGGATGTAAGGAGACGAGGTTTTGTCTAGTTCTAAACGTATTTGCCGGGGAAACTCTAAATATATATACTAGTATTACACAGTTGATATGAGTTTATGAAAGAAGACTTACAGTGAAACAGCCCCAAAATACAATTATATACATATGAAAGCGGTAAATGAAAGCGGGTAAACACTTACTCGGTTGTAGAGCTTCCATTCTGTATTGTTAGTTCTTCAATAAAAAAATTGAAAATAACAGTATGTTACAAAATCAAAGGAGAAAGTGTTTTTAAAAGGAATATTGGGGCTTACAGCTCAAGGAGAGGCCCAGGGTTTTATCAGTGATCCCACTGTCGTATTGTACAAGGACTTATACAAGTGACTGAGGCCCAAGAAAAGTTTTCCGTACAAAGGGGATGGGTCTTACACTCTCTCAAGAGGCCCAAAATGATTGAAAGTGATCAAATATGGGTCTTATAGCTCAAGGAGAAGTCCAATGGTTAATTTTGAAATGGGCGACGATCGCGCAGAGGTTTTGAAAACACCGTGGGTCTTATACAACGACTAAGGCCCAAAAGTTTTTGGTTTCAAAAGGGGATTAGGTCTCACACTCTATTCGAGGCCCAAAATCATTTTGAATGGGTCATATAGCTCGAGGAGAGGCCCAGATGGTTTGTTTTAAACGGGCGATGATCGCGCCGAATTTTTTAAAAACACAGTGGGTCTTATACAACGGCTGAGGCCCAAATTATTTTTGTTTTCAAAGGGGATTGGGTCTTAAACTCTAATAGAGGCCCAAAGTTTGAACATGTTTTGTGAGGGTGAAAATCAAGGAAACCCTAATTTTGCTTTTCTTTAAAAGTAAATATTTAAAGAAAATCAAATAAAAATGATGAAAATGCCAAATAAGTTTGAATTAACCATTTGTGATTTTTGTTTAAGGTTTGAAAAATTAGGGATTAATCACAAGATGAATTAAAACCTACTTGGTTTTAATTTTCCAAAATGGATATTTATTTTTAAAAGGTTTAAAAACAAATAAAAGACATTTATTCACAAAAATACTAATTATATTAAATAAATAATATAAATCTAATTTTTTAGTGGAATAAAATATTTCAACATTTTTTTGATTTTTTGCAAAAAGAACCAATAAAAAAAATTAAAATTGAAGGAGTTATTAATTATCCAATTAATTAATAAAACATGAAAATATTGGAAAAATAGCAAAAATGTGAGAAAACACAAAATGGTCTGAGTTGAGTTTGAACCCACGACCTCAAGGTTATAGGGCGCGGGCCTTACCACTGGGGTGGTGATACATCCGTTGATTGAAACAAACCAACAAATACACAAGGCTTGCCTTGTTTTCTAGGACTGACGAAGGCAAGGCAAGGCAAGTTTTGGCAAGAAACGGGAAGGTCCATAGCTTTCTCATTTCTCCATGGTTGGGGACAAAATTTATATGAATATGGCCTAGAATTTTACAAGGAATCCAATGGTGGTGGTATTTTTTTCAGATCATGCTCTCTCCTCAAAATCTGATATTGGTTTTGAAATAGACCATATTTTGCATTTTCTATGGCATCTCTTGGTACAAGCATGAATTACATGATAAATTGGTGCAAACACAACACATATAACATGTAGAAGAGATGCATGATCAGTGGACTTCCAAGCAATGCATATTTTGGAAAGTTCAAGTCATGATGCTTACTTCTTTTTGAGCTTTTGGAGTTTTTTGAGCAATCTGCCAAGTTTCTTGTTCCAGAAATGGTTTGATGCTTTAGACACTCTCAAATGATCCCTTAAAAGCTTTTAGGATGAATGGAATCAGCTGGAACCTGCAAAAACACAAACTGGCCCTTTCTTGTAAAACGGGTTAAAATGGCCAAAATATCAACTCTCTCAAATGGTGTTCCAGATGTTGGGAGCCATTTGGGATAGTTCAAGGATGATATTTGGAGTGTGTTTGAGGTTTTATCTGGTTTGGAAAGTGACTGATTCAAGACATGGCTTGAAAAATGCACCAAAAGCCTATTTTGAGGTTTTGACAAGTGACTTTGAGATTTAAGGATTATAGGTCACTTGTGAGAGTTTGGACAACTTAGATATGACATATTGGATGTGTTTGGATCATGAGGTGTGGTGGAATTGCTCCTTAACTCAAAAACTCAGAGTTACCTTGCTAAAGAAGGCATTTTGGCCAAGACAAAGAGATTTTGAGGAAAGCATCAGTTTGATGGCTTTGGTGTACTCCAACTGAGCACAAATGAGCTCTATTTATAGTAGAGCAAGTTTATTTTGCAAGCAATAGTGAATGGCAACTACTTCAAAGGTTTGGCCAATGGTTGCACTTTAAAATCTCAAGTCTCCTCTAGCCATTGACTAGAGGTTAGAGCACAGAGATGTGGTTCCCTAGTTGTTGGATCATTTTTGACTGAATTCAATTGCAAATGTGTTAGTCCATGCCACCTTGGTGCATCCATTAAATGCTCCAGTCCAAAATTGGAGTCTTGTCCCTCTTTTAGGGATTTCTAGGTTTGGCATGCTACTTCTTGTTCCAAGGACTTTACAGGCTTGTATCAGTGTTGGTTCCCTTTAGATTTGATCCTCAGATGTGTCCAAAGTGATGAAAAGGCTTGGAATTATCTGATTTTACCAAATCGAGCAAAAGTGCAAAATTCTGCCTAGCCTTGGCAGTTTTCAGCAAGGCATATTGCCATTGTCATATCTCATGGCTTAAGTGGAGTTTCATGGAGTTCTTGTCCATTTTGGAAAGCTCTTATATGATACAACACATGTTTGATCATAGTTTTTCTTGAAACTTTTTGGATCCAAGTGAAAAACCCCCCTACTTTTGAAAAAAAATAGCAAGACAAATTATGACTTAGTGAAAATTTAACTAAGTGTTGGAAAAAGTGAAATTTTTACATTTTGTGATTTTGATCATTCCATAACTCAAAATCCATGATGAATTGGAATGAGGTGTAGTTGAAGCTTTTGTAGAGGGCCATGAGAGCTACAAATCCAGCTTTGGATGGAAAAAAATAGCCTTGTGGTTTAGGAGTTATGATCCTCCAAAGTTGGTACCCTAGCCACTTGGTTCCATAACTTAGAAAATTTTCTAAGTTTTTTATGGTTACCTCTTTTACAAGTTATCCCACTTTTCTTGATTTTCCTTGATAAATGATGATTCCAATCATACATTAACATCATTTTAGGGTCAAAGAACCATATTTGTGAAAAATCTCAAAAAGTCAAAGTTTGACTTTTGTGCACAGTTGACTTTTTGTCAAATGAATTACAATTGTGCAATCCTATATGAAATCAAGTCCTTGACCTAAATCAAACTTGATGGATTGATTTCATAGGGGTTATAGGGTGTATTGAATCATGTCTTAGGGTTTAGGGGCATGTCCTAGTCAAAAGTCAAAGGTACAGTTGACTTTTCCCGCGAAACCCTAATTGTAGTTCTGATGAAATTGAAACTTGTTGCTCAAGCTTCTTGGCTCAATCTATTGTTGCAAATGGATCAAGATAGTTTATTAGAGACCCTCAAATTCTCTCTTGAGGTCTTGGCTCATGTTTTGTCCCAAATTTCAACTTAGGGGAGAATTAGGTCAAGAAACCCTAATTCCTGATTTTTGGTGAATGCATCCCCTGAGGCTAAATTGACTTGATGATTGGGTTCATGATGTCACTTGGAGCATCTTAGGTTGTGCTTTGAAGCATTGGCTCATGCCCAGAGGGAAAATTCCATCTGGAGGCCTTGGTCGACCAAAACCCTAATTTGGTGACACTGGCGATCTTGAGGCTTGGTCCACTTAGAAGGTTGCAGCCTTGTGCTTAATCCTTGATGTGGGATCCCTCTTGATCCATTGTGGATGTTTGAGAGGCTAGACAAGTTGAAGATCATGTCATTTCTTGATTGATCCTTTGTCTAAGAGTTCTGAGAGGGCTTGAAACCCTAAGGCTGATTATAGTGAAGGCTCACCCATCTTTGGGGAGACTAATGAGATATGATGGTTCCTCCATATTGTGATGATGATATGAACAATGATGGGAAATCTTAGTGGTCAAAATTTGGGGTATGATAGGTTGTAATCTCTGGCCCTGAGAGGAACAAGGATGTTTGTGCCATCATCCCTCTACTGGAAGAATCAAAGGTTCTTAGCAAGGAACTCATTGAAGTTACTTACGACAGTCGGAAAAATCAGAAGGAACTGAGTGAATATTGCAGACATCAGTCGAGTAACACGGAGCGGTCAAATCTTCAACCGAGGGGTTAGAGAACCTAACAAAGAAAAGGAACCTCAAACAGGAGTTCCCAATCCACCAGTCGGTCGATCTAGTGATCCCGACCTTTCAAACAACAACGATGAGATGATAAAGCTCATCCAAAGGATTGAATACAACATTGTTGACCAACTATTAGGAACTCCTTCAAAGATCTCGGTGCTATTACTTTTACTCAACTCCGAATCCCATAGAGAGGCTCTACAGAAAGTCTTAGAGCAGGACTTTGTGGAACAGGATGTGTCAATACGACAGTTCGATAGCATCATCTCTAACATCACTTCCTGCAATAACTTAGGATTCAGTGATGAGGATTTGCCAGAGGGGGCAAAAGCCACAACATGGTGCTCAATATCACAGTTAACTGCCAGGACGATGCTTTAGCCAGCGTACTGGCAGACACAGGATTGGCCATCAACGTTATGCCGAAGTCCACTTTAATGCGACTATCATTCAAAAGACCCCCGTAAAGGGGCAGTGAGGTCATCGTCAAAGCGTTTGACGGGTCTCAGAAAGCAGTTATCGACGAAGTCGACCTTCCCATAACTATATGTCCTCATACTTTCCTAATTACTTTCCAGGTCATGGACATCCGGGCAACATAAAATTGCTTATTAGGAAGACCTTGGATACACCAGGCTGGGGCGGTCACTTCGACACTGCACCAAAAACTGAAGATTGTCAAGAACGACCAACTCGTCACAGTTTGTGGAGAACAAGCCTTGCTCTTGAGCAACTTGTCATTATCTACTTGTGTAGAACCCGAGGAGGTTGTGGAACTCTTTTTCAAGCACTTTCTGTGAGCAGTAAGAATCAATCAGAGAAAGGAACCTCGATTTCCTCATACAGAGATGCTCTCGAAGTGATCGAGAATAATAATGCAAAAGGATGGGGACAACTTGTCATTCCTACTGATAACAAAGCAAAGAAGGGTATTGGTTTTTCTGCAACCTGTACCCAGACAGCTGCTAACGATGAAAGTCTTCATCCCATTCAGGACTTCTTCCACAGTGGAGGTTTCCTTCACCCAGTGCCTCAAGCAGTCCATACCATCAATGAGGGAGATTCCTCAGATACAGATGAGGAATGGAAGTCCTATCTAAATGAGGATGGTTATATCTCTCAGGAAGAGGTGCCTACGCCATTTTGCTATCCCGCACAGAGTCTGAGATTTATACCGAGGTCAGATGTCGAAATGATATACGGAGATTGTGATCCGAAAGGATTCCGTGCTCCATCAAACTCATTAGAGGAGGACACTCTGATGAAAGACAACTTTGACCACAACTATTATGGCCCGATGGATGGCCTGCCTATCTGGCAGCCGTACCCAGGAGACTTGGGGAAAGAGAATCAGTCGAACAATGAAAATTGGCTGAGCGTCATTAAACAGAATACCTCCGTCCCCACCATGTCATATGATCATTACTCAGGTCATTCAGAAAATATCCCGTACAACGATGAATTGGAAAAGCTTGTCGGACTAGAATTCATCAACTATGCTTTTCCTGAGGTCAACGTCATCTAGAGAGATGACTCCTCCAGTTCCAAAGAAGTATGAGACACCTTAGGACAACCAAGTGGAAAATTTGACTTCTTGGTCAAATACACCGCTCCTGAAAGCTCTCGTATCAAGCTCGAAGACATCCAGCCAACTGGATGGGGACATTTTCCTGAGAGCACAAATACTATGCAAAATACAACAGAGGAATCCTCCTACGACAACTATGCCTAGGAGTCAGATTCCAATGATCCTGGTCCACCAGAAATCAGCGTTATTTCTAAAGACAAATCAAGGAAGATACCAGACTTTGTGATTCACCGAGGAGTTCGCCGCCAATGGGTTGCTGTCGATGTTCCGAAGATTGTTCATAAGTCAAAGTAATTGTCGTCTTTAACCTTTCACCCTGCCCAGATGAAACATATGTTTTGATAGGGCTCAATTTGAGTTCCCGGCATTTGGGGCTGAAGAAGAAGGGGACGACAAAATTCCAGAAGAGATCTCCCAATTACTCCGACAAGAGGAAAAATCCATTGAACCTCACAAAGAGCTGTTGGAAACGGTCAACTTGGGTTCAGAAGAAGAGAGAAAAAAAGTCAAGATTGGGGCACTACTCAGTCCAACTACCAAAGAGAGTTTGATAAAGCTTCTCATAGAATTTCCCGATGTGTTTGCTTGGTCCTATCAGGACATGCCAGGGTTGGATATCAGCATCGTGGAGCATCATTTACCATTAAGATCAGAATGTGCGCCTGTAAAACAGAGGTTGAGACGGACTCACCCGGACATGGCCATCAAAATCAAAGAGGAGGTACACAAACAGATTGACGCAGGTTTCCTCGCCACATCAGAATATCCTCAATGGTTAGCCAACATCGTACCAGTTCCGAAAAAGGACAGAAAGTTCAGAATGTGTGTAGATTACAGAGATCTAAACAAGGCTAGTCCAAAGGACGACTTTCCTTTACCACACATTGACATGCTGGTTGACAGTACAACAAAGTTCAAAGTTTTCTCCTTCGTGGATGGGTTCTCGGGCTATAATCAAATCAAAATGGCGTCGAAAGACATGGATAAAACTTCCTTCATCGCCCCATGGGGTACCTTTTGTTACAAGGTAATGCCGTTCGGTTTGAAGAATGCCGGGGTAACCTATCAAAGGGCTATGACTACTCTGTTTCATGACATGATACATAAATAAATCGAAGTGTATGTCGATGATATGATTGCAATATCTAAAACAGAGGAGGAGCATGTGACCCACCTATCAAAGCTATTCGAGCGATTGAGAAAGTACAAACTCCGCTTGAATCCCAACAAGTGCACCTTCGGTGTCCGCTCAGAGAAACTCTTGGGGTTCATCGTCAGCCATAAAGGAATTGAGGTTGATCCTGACAAGGTCAAGGCCATTCAAGAAATGCCTTCTCCGAAAACTGGAAAACAAGTCAGAGGATTCCTAGGACGTTTGAACTACATCTCCAGATTCATATTCCTTATGACCACGACATGTGCGCCGAACTTCAAATTACTCAAAAAGAACCAGGACTGCGTTTGGGTAGAAGACTGTCAAATCGCCTTCGACAGTATTAAGGAATACCTGTTGAACCCACTGATTCTATCACCTTCAGTGGAAGGGAGACCGCTGATCATCTACCTCACAGTCCTAGAGGACTCCATGGGCTGTGTTCTTGGCCAACAAGACGAAACCAATAGGAAAGAGTTTGCCATCTACTATTTGAGCAGGAAATTCACCGACTGCGAGAGTCGGTACACTATGCTTGAGAAAACTTGCTGCGCTTTGGCTTGGGTAGCCATACGTCTTCGCCAGTACATGATTCGTCACACTACTTGGTTGATCTCCGAAATGGATCCAATCAAGTATGTATTTGAAAAACCTGCTCTCACGGGAAGGATTGCCCGTTGGCAGATGTTGCTATCAGAGTACGACATCGAATACCACGCTCAAAAACCCGTTAAAGGGAGTATTTTAGCTGATCATTTGTCTCATCAATCGATTGACGATCAAGAATCAATTGGGTTTGACTTCCCAGACGAAGATGTCATGTATTTGAAAATGAAAGATTACGATGAACCAATACCCAGTGAAGGGCCAGAACCAGGTTCCCAATGGGGACTAATCTTTGACGGAGCAGTTAATCATTACGGAAATGGAATTGGGGCAATTATCATAACACCTCAGGGTACTCACATTCCTTTCACTGCCAGACTTACGTTCAAGTGCATGAACAACGAGGCCGAATACGAAGCTTGTATCATGGGTCTCGAGGAAGCGATCGACTCAAGGATCAAAAACTTGGATGTATATGGCGACTCAGCCCTGGTTATCAATCAGATCAAAGGAGATTGGAACATATACCAATCCGGATTGATTCCTTACAAAGATTATGCAAGAAGGTTGTTACCTTTCTTCAACAGAATCGAGTTTCATCACATCCCTCATGATAAGAACCACATGGCTGATGCATTAGCCACTCTCTCTTCCATGATCAGCGTAGGTCAATGGAACGACTTACCTAAGATCGACATTATGCGCCTTGAATGCCCCGCTTACATCTTCCCGATTAAAGCATTCATAAACGACAAACCTTGGTATCACGATATCAAATGCTTCCTTCAAAAACAAGAGTACCCACACGGGGCACTAAGGAAAGACAGAAAAACCCTCAGAAGCCTGGCTGGCAGTTTCTTTCCGAGCGGTGATACACTCTATAAGCGGAATTTCGACATGGTCTTGCTCCGATGCATAGACAGACCAGAAGCAAACATGCTGATAAAAGAAATTCATGAATGATCCTTTGGCACTCATGCCAACGGACACACAATGGCCAGAAAAATTCTTAGGGCCGGGTACTATTGGTTGACCATGGAATCCGACTGCTACAAGTACATGAAGAGGTGTCACAAGTGTCAGATATACTCCGACAAAATCCATGTACCGCCAACGCATCTCAAAGATCTTTCTTCCCCATGGCCTTTTTCCATATGGGGAATCGACATGATTGGCGTGATCGAACCCAAGGCTTCGAACGGACATCGGTTCATCCTGGTAGCCATTGATTACTTCACCAAGTGGGTCGAAGCAGCGTTATACGCCAATGTAACCCGACAAGTGGTGGTCCGATTTATCAAAAATAATATCATCTACCGTTATGGTGTTCCTAGCCAGATCATTACGGATAATGGATCTAACTTGAACAATAAAATGATGAAAGAGTTATGCGTTGAGTTCAAGATCGAACACCATAACTCATCTCCTTACCGACCCAAGATGAACGGAGCAGTATAAGCGGCTAACAAGAACATCAAAAGGATCGTTCAAAAGATTGTTGTAATCTATTAAGACTGGCACGAGATGCTGCCCTTTGCTCTTCACGGTTATCGCACATCTATTCGCACTTCAACAGGGGCAACCCCTTTCTCTCTAGTTTATGGCATGGAGGCAGTTCTCCCCATAGAAGTAGAGATCCCATCAATCCGGGTATTGATGGAAGCTAAGCTTACAAAAGCTGAATGGTGTCAAAGTCGACACGACGAACTAAATCTGATTGAGGAAAAGCGAATCACAGCACTATGCCACGGTCAGTTGTATCAACAAAGGATGAAGAAGGCGTTTGACAAAAAAGTACGACCTCGTGTCTTCAGGAAAGGAGACCTTGTGTTTAAAAAGATACAATCATTCCTCACTGATTCTCGGGGCAAATGGCCTCCGAACTATGACGGCCCCTATGTGGTCAAGAAAGCTTTCTCAGGCGGCGCCTTGAGACTTGCAACCATGGACGGAGAGGAATTTGCCTACCCCACAAATTTTGATGTAGTCAAGAAATACTTCGCCTAAATAAAAAAAAACAAACGTCTCGGGGGATTGAAAACCCGGAAGGGCGGTCCAGGCAAAAACTAGAGACACGATCAAAAATCATCCCGGTGGATTGGAAATCTCAAAGTACAATCCAGGAAAAAGTTAGGGATAATGGCAAGTAACTATGTTCAACAAAGGGGCAAATCCCTCAGCGGCAGTTACATCATCCATCAGGAAAACTCCAGTCAAGGTCATCTTTGACAGAAGCTCAGGATGTCCAGAATTCAAAGTTGATGGAAGGATAGTGGTCGTTATGTTTCAACGTAGCCCTTTTCCCTTAAATTACCATTTTCTAAACTTTGTAAATACTCTATGGAATCACGCGTTTGGCTGATTTCCATCCTATCAATACAATTTGAGCCCTTGTGCTTTTGTTTTCAATTCTTATTTGTTTTAGCTTTACAGGACGACATTTTAACATGATCAACGGTTCTTGAAATAAAACAAAAATGAATTTACTTGTAAGATTTTTCTGTTTTTAATAAAGATGGCAAATTCTTTTGACTGTTGAACATCGAAAGAATATCAATGGCTTCTCCCAATGGCGGTTAAGCTTCAAAGTGCAGAATCAAAGTACTCCTTCTAAACCAGTCCACCTGAATGAAGGATCAACAGTTTCAGACGCCATGCTCCATCTGACATCCCCGGTAGAGTTCTCACCTCCTAAGCTCGACCAACAGTGGTTCCTCGTAGGGACTACTTCTCCTAAGCAAGACAGAATTGCTATCTTGAACCAGCGATACTTTTTGTCCTCTGCAGTGGCCGAGTATCCAGTCATGTTCATCCACTAGTTTGTATGTCGCGTCAGTTTTGTCAGCATAAACATACATGCATCTTGCATTATTAATTTACATTCGCATTCATATTGCATCACTATCACTCTAGTCGGTCTTATTCCCTAGGGATAAAAGTCTTCACAATCGAGTTGTCGGTTCTTTCCTCGTCAGGAAATGTTGCGTCTGCACTACCTCTCTCCTCCAGTTTATTTCTGGGATGAAGTCGGCCCTTGACCACTCTGATAACTTGAACCTCTGAAAAACCAGAGAACCCTCAGCCAGCATCATTCTTCGCCATTGAAGATGATGTCTTCGCTTTCCCGGATTAAGGAAAATCCCCAGAGAAAGCCTCACAACTAAAGACTTTCAACAACACATTGATTTTGCTCTCCCGAGAGTCGATGTTAATAAAGTCATCAGCACCTCAAAATTGGATCGCATCATATGGCATTTCTCCGAGAAGATCTCAAAGAAAAGTATGATGTAATATCCCCAAGTGACAACAGTCTCTCAAGAGACCTGCTTTCCCTAGTAGAGTCGACAAATTTCATCTCCAACAGAGAAGTTTGTACACCTCTACAACTCAGACAACTGGGTTCCCAGCAAATCTGACATTGGAATTTTTTCCATCAAATGGCATCTCCCCAGGAAAATTCGGCGAGATGTTTGAGGAAAACCGCCACGCATAGCGTCCCTTGTCAATAAAGTTTATTGATAAAAGAAACTAAGACCAGTTCCTTGGTAGGAAACCAGGATCGAGGGGAAGTTTATATCAGAAACTATGACCAGTTCCTTGGTAGGAAACCAGGATCGAGGGGAAGTTTATATCAGAAACTAAGACCAGTTCCTTGGTAGGAAACCAGGATCGAGGGGAAGTTTATATCAGAAACTAAGACCAGTTCCTTGGCTGAAAACCAGGATCGAGGGGAAGTTTTTACTTTTTCTAAGCATCATTTCTTAGCAAAAGAAGATGAATGTGTAAACTACCATTCATAACCACCATCTAAATTTTGGGTATTCCGATATTTAATCCTCTTGCACCCTGAATGTCCGAATACCTTCGCCATTCACACCTTCGAGTCCAAGAAGATTAAATAGGGGCATCTGTCATACCCTAAATTTTGACCACTAATATTTCCCATCATTGTGAAAATCATTACCACAATATGGATGGACCCTCATGCCTCATCAGTTTCCCCAAAGATGGGTGAGCATCCACAACAATCAAAATTAGGGTTTCAAGCCCTCTTTGAGTCTTAGACAAAGGATCAATCAAGGAGTTGACATGATATTCAACTTTTTTAACCTCTCAAACATCCCCAATGCATCAAGCGGACTCCCACCTCAAGGATTAAGCACAAGGCTGCTCCCTTCTAGGTGGATTAAGCCTCAAGATCGCCAGTGTCACCAAATTAGGGTTTTGGTCGACTAGGGCCTCCAGATGGAATTTTTCCTCTGGGCATGAGCCAATTCTTCAAAGCATATCCTAATATGCTCCATGGAACCTCATGGACCCAATCATCAAGTCAATTTAACCTCAGGGGATGCATTCACAAAAAATCAGGAATTAGGGTTTCTTGACCTAATTCACCCCTAAGTTGACTTTTGGGGCATATCATGAGCCAAGACCTAAAGACAAGGGTTGAGGGTCTCTAATACACCACATTGATCCATTTGTAACAATGGATTGATCCAAGAAGCTTGAGCAACAAGTTTCAATTTCATTTGAACCACAGTTAGGGTTTCGCGAGAAAAGTCAACTGTATCTTTGACTTTTGACCAGGACATGCTCCCAAACCCTAGGACATGATTCAATACACCCTATAACACCTATGAAATCAATCCATGAAGTTTGATTTAGGTAAAGGACTTGATTTCATAGAGGATCGCACAGTTTGGAATTCATCTGACAAAAAGTCAATTGTGAACAAAAGTCAACTTTGACTTTTTGAGATTTTTCACAATTATGGTTCCTTAACCCTAAAATGATGTTAATGTGTGATTGGAATCATCATTCATCAAGAAAAATCAAGAAAAGTGGGATAACTTGTAAAAGGGGTAACCATAAAAACTTAGAAATTTTTCTAAGTTATTGAACAAAGTGACTAGGGTACCAACTTTGGAGAATCATAACTCCTAAACCACAAGGCCATTTTTCCCCATCCAAAGCTGGATTTGTAGCTCTCATTAACCTCTACAAAAGTGAAAAGCTGGATTTGTAGCTCTCATTTTTCCTCATTCCAATTCATCATGGATTTTGAGTTATGAAATGATCAAAATCACAAAAAGTGAAAATGTGACTTTTTTCCAACACTTAGTGAAATTTTCACTAAGTCAGAATCTGCCTTCACCTTTTTCCAAATGTAGGGGTATTTTTCACTTGGATCCAAAAAGTATCAAAACCAATTATGATCCAACAGTTGTTGTATCATATGAGGGCTTTCCAAAATGGCCAAGAACTCCATCAAATTCCACTTGAGCCATGAGATATGACAATGGCAATATGCCTTGCTGAAAACTGCCAAAGCAAGGAAGATTTTGGAGTTTTGCTCGATTTGCCCAAATTTTGCAAAGGGCAAGCAACTCTATCCATCTGAACACCTCAAGGGGGGACCAAGGAGGAACCAACTATGATCTCAAGCTTCCCAAGTGTTTGGAACCAAAAGTAGCATGCCAAACCTAGAATTGCCTAAAAGAGGGACAAGACTCCAATTTTGTTTTGGAGCATTCAATGGAGGCACCAAGGTGGCATGGACTGAGCCATTGCCAACTGAATTCAGTCAAGACTTATCCAAGACCAAGGGAACCAGCAGCTTGTGCCCTAACCTCTAGTCAATGGCTAGAGGAGACTTGGATTCTCATTGCTCAACATTGGCCAAACCTCTGCAGTAGTTGCCATTCACTATTCCTTGCAAAACAAACTTGCTCTACTATAAATAGAGCTCATTTGTGATCAGTTTGAGTACACCAAAGCCATCAAACAGATGCTTTCCTCAAAATCTCTTCTTTCAATCCAAATTTGCCTTCCAAAGCAAGTCACTATCGGGTTTTGAGTTTGAGAGCAATTCCAATCAAACCAATCACACACACACCTCATAAACATCATATAGAAGTGATCTAAACACTCATATGACATCTGGAACACCAAAATCATAAAATCACCAGCCAACTGCTCAAGCCTTTGACAGATTTGCAGTTGAGGTGCCAAATCAAGTTCCAGCTCAAATCAATCCACTCCAAGCATCCAGACACACTCCATAGCACCTAGGGAAGCTGTCCATAACCTTGGAACCAAGCCGTAACACCTCTAACACAAAACACGATCACCAGCTACAAGAGGTAAGCATGAGCTCTTCTAACTCTATGATCCATGCAATTTTTGCTGCACAATAATTTGGCCATATGTTCATAATCATGCATGGAGTGTTTTCCCTCAATCAATTGCATTATTTGAATCGTGTATGGAATTTCTAAACCTTCATGCAAATTTTAGGGTTCTTGAGGTTTCTCTTTGATTTCTTATTCCATGTTTAAAATAAATGAAATTAAAGACCATAGACATGATCGTGAGGTTGAAACGAGCAGATTGATATGTAGATTGCATGATATAATCAAGTATTCAGTGAGATTGGATAGAAAACGCAAATCTGCAGAAACAGAGGAAGGGCGCGTGTTCTTGCCATGTTCTTGGCGCCCCTTTTCAAATATTTGAATATTTGAATTTTGTGATTTTATTTAATTGATTCAAAAATTAATTTCTCTCTGAGTTTTAATGATTTTGAGTTGATTCTTTTTTTAATAATTCACAAAAACGTTAAAATATTTTATTTTACCAAAAAATCACAAAAATATTATTTATTTCATATAATTGATATTTTTGCAAAGAATTAATATTTTAATTGTTTTTGACATTTAAAATATTGTTTCCTTCTTGATTTTGCAAATTTTAATGACTTCTAATCATTTTGTAGGTCAAAACTTGATTTTTGAAACATTAATCCAAGATCACAATTTGTTTTCCATATGTTTAACAATTTTGATCATTTTAATTGAATTTTTATTCAATTAAAATACATTTTGGAAACAAATTAGGGTTTTTAATTAATTCAACCCTCATCAAACTTTTTCAAAAAATCTTTGGGCCTCTAATAGAGTGTAAGACCCAATCCTTTGTAAATACCAAAATATTTGGTCCTCAAATGTTGTATAAGTCCCGTTGTATTTCAAAAGTTCGGCGCGATCATCGCCCGTTTAAAATAAAACCCTTGGGCCTACCCTCATGTTATAAGCCCCATTATTTTTCTTTAAACACCTTTGGGCCTTTAATAGAGTGTAAGACCCAACCCCCTTTTAACCAAAACTATTTTGTGCCTCAGATATTGTATAAATCCCTCTGCATTAAAAGAAAATCTCGGCGCGATCGCCGGTTCAAAAATCAAACCTTGGGCCTCTCCTTGAGCTGTAAGCCCCACCACTTGTACAAAAATAAACCTTTGGGCCTCTTGAGAGAGTGTAAGACCCATCGCTTTGTACAAAAAACCTTTTTGGGCCTCAGTCACTTGTATAAGCCCCCCTGTACAAATTCAATTCAACAGTGTAATCACTGGTAAAACCTTGGGCCTCTCCTTGAGTTGTAAGCCCCAACAATCTTTTCAAAGTACTTTCTCCTTTTATTATGAATATAATATTGTTATCAAAGCTTTCTTTGTTAAACAACTAACAAAACAGCATGGAAGCTCTACAACCGAGTAAGTGTTTACCCGCTTTCTTTATCCGCTTTCATATATATATATATAATTGTATTGTGGGGTTGCTCATTGTAAGTCTTCTTTCACAAACTTTTATATACTTGTCAAATATCAACTGTGTAATACTAGTATAGTTATTTAGAGTTTTCCCCGGCAACTACGTCTAGCACTAGGAAAAGCCCCGTTGATCGCTCTTAGATACAGTTAAAACTAGATCCCCATAGGATTACCAGACACAGTCTTCCCTCCTCTTGGGGTTAAACAATATGGAGATGTGAAAGGCAGATTCTTTTTTGAACCCTTTCTCAGACTGTCCCCCTTAGAAGTTGTCAAAGAGACTCTACTCCCCAGAGGTGATCTTTTCTCCGTGAACGGCATCTCTTGAGTTTCTTCCAAATTCTCGGACTTTCCTGGCTTGATCTATTCTCGGTGAATGGCTTGTCTTGAACTTCTCGGGGTTTGGGGACCCACAGGCTTCTTAAAAGCACCCTTAAAAATTGTCAAAGAAACTCTAATTCCCCAAAGATGATATTTTCTCCGTGAATGGCATCTCTTGAGTTTCTTCCAAATTCTCAGACTTTCCTGGCTTGATCTATTCTCTGTGAATGGCTTGTCTTGAACTTCTCAGGGTTTGGGACCCACAGGCTTCTTAAAAGTATCCCCGCCTCCTCTTGGGCGTTTTACAAGGACCCTTCGGCTTCTTAGAAGTTCTCATGCTTCTCTTGGGCTTAATACAAGGATCCTGACGACCTCTTAAAGGTATAAGACAAAACTTAATCATCCTTTGCTAGAGCAGTCTTTACAGCGTCAAAACTCCGGCAATTTGAGGGTCGATACTCATCCCTTAACACCCGTGCCTCCTCTTGGGCATTGTACAAAAGATGAAACTCTAGACTTGGACGGTCTAAAAACCCCTTTAGTCTCAAAGGCATTCTCAAGTTCCTTTCAATAGTCAGAAAAAACACTGATCACTCTAAAAGCCGGCCTCTCTCATGAGAGTTCCTCACCCCTTGGCCTGCCTATGGATCTAATCCTCAGCCGTAACCCAGCCTTCTCTTGGGCATTATACAAAGATCATTCACTATTTGACAATCGATTTCTCCAAAAACCCAGTAGACTTGGACAGTCTAATACCCTTTGGAATTTCCATTTCCTTAAAGAACAAAAAATAACCCCGATCTTCTGATCAGTACCAAAGTACAACCTCACCTGGAATCAGTCTCTTTATAAGAACTGATTTTCTCTTTTATGCAACATACTGGACCTGTCACTCAACTGAAACAGTCACCATCACATTTAGCCTCCTCTTGGGCTTTGTACAATGATTCTCCCCAGCGGAGCTAAGCCTTTCACACTCTCTTGTTGAGTATAAAAGACTCTCTTATTGAGTCAATCAACTTTTAGCCTCCATTTCGGGCTTCGTACGAGATATAAAAACACTCTCTTGTTGAGTATAAAAGATTCGCTTGTTGAGTAAAACCTTTAGCCTCCATCTCGGGCTACGTACGAGATATATAAACACTCTCTTGTTGAGTATAAAAGATTCTCTTGTTGAGTCAAAACTTTAGCCTCCATCTCGGGCTTCGTACGAGATACAAAATCACTCTCTTGTTGAGTATAAAAGACCCTCTTGTTGAGTCAAACATTTTCATCCCACATCTTGGGCTTCGTACAAGACACATACAAAAGCACTCTCTTGTTGAGTCTACCCTTTTAGCCTCTCTCTCGGGATTTGTACGAGACACGTAAAAACACCCTCTTGTTGGGTCAACAGCCTCTTCTTAGGCTTTGTATAAGGAAACCCCGATTGAGTCAATCAACCTTTTAGCATCAAAATCTGTGCCTCGTTCACGGTATATAAACATCAACAACTCCTTTTCCCCATCTAATTGCTGTAAGCGGCAAGCCTATGGATTATTTACATCCACACCACTGTCCCTCTTTTAACATGAGAAATTCCTAAGGAAAGATGACATTGCTCTAAACTGAGTTAAAGTCTTCTCCTTCAAGTTGAAAATCCCCTATAAAGGAAATTATAGCATTGCTGGATTCACATATCCCAATTAAAGTAATTCTCCTTTATAATCATTTACCCAACAATTGTGACAAATAGACGCCCTTTAGAGATGACAAATTCTCTCTATAGTCAAAACCCTTCAGCTTCACATCTTGGGCTTCGAACAAGATACAAATAGACGTTTCAGCTTCACATCTTGGGCTTTGAACAAGATACAAACCACCTTTAGCTTCACGTCTTGGGCTTTGAACAAGACACCAAAACGACCTTTTTCCTCCCATAGAATAGGAAGAACTACGATCGCTCTGATTTCCCTATTTCGTTAAACGAGAATACGTAGGCATAAGATTGAAAAATCTTAGCGAGCACACTAATTAAAAACATCAAATCCAGTACCTATCCAAAAGCCCTCATGCCTCCTCTTGGGCTTAGTACAAGGACCCAGAGAGACCCACAATCTAAACCGCATCTGTAAACCAACAGTCGTCTGTTTAAACTCAATATGCAAGCAGGGTTAATTGGAGACATCTGTTTCCCTTCCTTAGTCAGCTTAATAAGATAAAAAATGAATCGACCTGTAGTACCCCCAGAGCGACAGTGCTTAAGAACCACGTCCAAAATCGCTCGCTACACCACCCAAGATCCATCTGACGCTGGAGGACCTCTTGTACAAAAGAGCATCCCTGTTTGTTTACCGAGCAAGTCAGACAAGAATTGTAATCGTGCCGCGGCAGATTATGATACTTGCTTTGCCTTAAGTGCATTGCGACACGGTTGACATTCATCACACGAATTTTGTGGTTCTAAATGATATTGGAATCCGTATAGGTCATGTTGACCCCACGAACTCGATGCTCTTGGATCCACCCGAGATCCAATTGTTCCTGTAGAGCTGATTGCACCACAGAGCATCCTTGATTGTTTTTAGAGCAGATATCACACTGGTGATAATTATGAGGTGGCACATGCCCGTATCCACTCTGTCTACAATGCATCTTGACCAAGTTGCCCCTTAATAAGAGTACATCATGAAATTGATAGATGTTATTGGACTCTCCCTCTATCAAATTTACTGCAGCTTTCTCGTGTTGAGGCAGCGGGTTTGTGAGAACATTAGGATTCGTATCTTTGAAAGATAAGACCCCGCTCTTAACAAGCTTTTGTACGTCGGATTTGAAACTGAGACAGTTCTCTATGTTATGCCTTGGCCCTCCTTGATGGTAAGGACAAGACTGATCCGCTTTGAACCAAAAGGCAGATTTTTTGGTACTGTCAGAGGAGACTTGGTTTGGACGTGCCCCTTAACCACTAGTAGTGGAAACAGTTCTGCGTACAACACAGGTATAGGGTCAAACCCTGGTGGCCGTGTTGTACAGTTGTTGTTGTATGGAGGACGAGCCTGCTGAAGAGGCTGTTGTGTCCTTTACTGATATTGCTGTTGATTAAGTTATCTTTGCGCAACCTGAGGTTGATACGTAGGAATAGGCGTAGGGTTAATAGTAGGAGTTACATTTTCTACTGGTTGATAATGTCGCCTTTGCTTTCCGAGAGAGATATTCCTAATATCCTGCTCTTTTTTCTTAGGGAGAGCACTACCGTATCATTTGGTACTGCTTGATGATCCAGCATATTTTACTAAACGTCCTTCTCGGACAGCTTCCTCAAGACGAACTCCCATGCCCACCATCTCGGTGAAGTCACTGGGCGCACTGGCGACCATTCTGTCGTAGTAAAATGAGCTCAAGGTTTTTAAGAAGATCTTTGTCATCTCTTTTTCCTCAAGATGTGGACAAATCTGGGCGGTAATTTCACGCCATCTCTGAGCGTATTCTTTAAAGGTTTCCTTGTCCTTTTGTGACATCGATCTGAGTTGATCTCTGTCTGGTGCCATGTCCAGATTATATTTGTACTGCTGAACGAAGGCAGCGCCCAGATCTCTGAACGTGCCGATAGTAGCGTGGTTTAAACCCATGTACCATTTTAATGCGGCACCGGTTAAACTATCCTGAAAGTAGTGAATGAGCAGCTCTTGGTTCTTTGTCTGAGCTGACATTTGCCGAGCGTACATCACTAAGTGGCTCTGAGGGCAAGAGTTACCCTTGTACTTTTCAAAGTCAGGCACCTTGAATTTGTGTGGGACCTTCACATTAGGGACCAAGCAAAGGTCTGCGGCGTCCTTTCCAAATAGATCTTGACCGCAAAGGGCTTGTAGTTCCTTCTGCATTTCCAAGAACTGTTCCTGGAATTCATTCATTCTATCGAACATGTTGTCGTTTCCACCATAAGGTATCTGTGGAATTTGTCCTTCCGGGACAGTGTATACCACAGGCGGTGGTATAGTCATTATAACCGAGACTCTTGGTGCCTCCTGAAGTTTGTAACCTTCAGAAGTTGCCGTCATGGCCCTGGCATCTTCGCTTTCCCGAAGTTTGTAACCTTCAGGCCCAGCGGTTCCTGTTGCGGTTCCTTGATCCTCGGCGATCGGCAAAACATATCCTTTTGGGATATAGTTAAGTGGCATGCCCCAGGGACGATCTTTCGGCATTTTATACCTAGGATCATACTTCTCCACTATGGGCGTTGATGTGATATATGAGATCACAGTCCTTTGTTGTTGCATCTGAACTTCTGTTAGAGCTTGCATGTCATTATGAAGCTTTCTCAGATCTTCTTTCAGAGTGTCGAGTATTGTACAAATGAGACAGTTCTACTCTAGAACCGAGACACAAACGTGAGATTCGTAGGGAAGAAGAATGCATTTACGCAAGAATGATGAATGATATGCAATGAGTATATTAATTGTATGTTTTTGTTTATTCAAAGTAAACTTCGACAATTAGATTGCAAATATCAAATAGTGGGGAAACCCCGTTTTATTGAACTCAACGATTGCGGAAATGGAAATACAGTAGATTACAAAGTGCTAAAAAAGGAAACCTAAACTAATGGATCCTGAGTCCTCTCTGAAGAGAGCTCAACTGCTGGTTCTGGTGCTTTCCTTTTCTTTGACCGGGGCTCTTGAGCCGTTGTCGGGTTGTCATTCCTTTGCCAAGTGAAAGGAGCGAGCAAATTCCTTTGGTCATCCTAATTCTCCATAGCATGTTGCTCTAAAATTTCAATCAGAGCATCTTTATCTTTCAATAGCTGCTGTATTTTCTTACACTCCACATTGAGAATACAATACTTGTTCCTCCAAGACCTCTTCTCCTGCTGAAATTTGTTGAGGGTAACCTGAAGCTTTTCCGTCTCAGACATAAAATAAAGGGCATGGTCCATTAATGGAAGAACTTCCTGACGAGGGTAAGGCATCCTCAGCTTTAGAGCTCTAGTTTGTACCCAATGGAGATAAGGTTCCATCGAGACACAGTCTGGTTTCCCTAGAGACTCTCGTCATTTCCTATGAACGTGTTTCCAGGCGTGCACTATTTCTGTCTTTAGTGCCCTGTCATTTTCTCCTTCCTTGAAGAAAAGACCTTCCAGATGAGCACTCTGTGGGACATGCCTCATCGGGTATCCAAATTGACGACGAACGAGAATTTGATGATAGTTGATTCCTCCCTTAGTTCCTATAAGGGGTACATTTGGGAAATTTCCACAACGGTCAATGATTCTGGTCCCGTCGTAGATTCGATTATACCAATCGATGTCAGAGTTGGTAAGAGACGTTATTCTCTGCGACCAACGTAAAGTATTATTTTAATCCTAAAATGCAGCAAACTTGGGAAAATGGCAAGTGAACAATTTCTAAAGCAGGGGTACTCAGCACGTGATCATTTCTCCGCTGTATAAATTCCTTAAGTGTACCGAATGATAAGCATCTGCGAGCAAGGTCGGTACGGGGTTTCCAATCAAAAAAATATTAATGGCGTTGATATCCACAAAGATATCAATGTTGGGAAACAAAAATAACCCGTTGGTGAGCAAAACAAATATGCTCTCGAAAGCAGACACGTTCCCTATACTAGCAAAGTATAGAGCTTTCTTTATTAAGAATTGGGCTGGCAAACCTTGGATGCCACCCTTAGTGGTCATGTGAGTGCTGACTTCTGACTCGTCCAAATAAATTGCCCTTGCAATGGTCTGATCCTTTAGAATTTTTTCCAGTCCAGAAAAGGGAGCTTGATCAGTGATCTGCAGATCAGTCAAGTGAGAATCCTCCTCCAATGTTGGTGCGAGCTGATAATTCGGGAATGTGAAACAGTGATAGACCGGATCGTAGAACTGGATTAACGTTGACAGGATTCCTTCAATTACGTGGACCCTTAACAAGGACAACATTCCTCCATACTTGGCTCTGAAAGCCTCGTGGTTGGTGATCATTCTCGCCAAACCTCTTAAATCCTCTATCTTTGGAACCTTGAAGGTGTACTTATAAGTTTTACTTCTATCGAAATCCATTAGCGCAATCTCCTTTCTCTGATATTTGCAAACATTGTCTTAGTTTAATTTGAAAATGAGAGACTAGAAGAGAAGATTTTTTCTGTTTTAATGTTTTTTAACTGAGTGTATGAATGCAGCACACAAAAACATAGAAAAAACATGGGGTCAAAGGGTCGGTGTCATTAAGTCAAAGCTCTACCCCCCCCCCCCCAAAGGTTTATACTGGTGATTTTTTGTACCTGTCCGCAAAATCATTGACCCCTCTTGGGATGACAACAGCAAGCGTATCACCAGCGAGCTGATGTATCCTAGAGTGATCTCAGATGAGGGTAGTATCGCGTGACAACTATTTCCGATAGCTTCCGCACTACAAAATGGCTTAAGTCTGCTAAAAACCTCAGCTTCTCAGGTAACCCAGTCGACCACACTACTTTCAACAACCGAAGTCGTATAGGCAATGTATCTGCAAAGGGAGTCTCCACTGAGTTTGATGGTCGATCAGGGCAAAGGACTCCCATTAAGATTACCCGCATTGACATCACCTATCTTAGGTGTATACTCAATCTTTCCACATGTGGCATCACACACATTCCCATTAGCAGAAAAATAAACATAGATATCAATTAGGAAAAGTAGTATATATATTTGTCTTAATCATCCTAGACCTCTAGTCTTATGATCCTATACAGACAATGACTCCCCAGCAGAGCTGCCATTTATGTGACATGAATTTAGGGTTTCGTCCCTTGGGAAAGCAAGAAAGAATGCCTCCCACTGTGGTCACCAATCTGCTGTGGTACTATCTAAGGTTTCAACCTAAGAAATGAACAGGACCATAACGAAATTATCCCCAGTAGAGTCGCCATTTTTCTAGCAGTTTTCAGACTTAAGGTTTCAGCCAGAGAGATAAGAGGGACAAGATGCCTTGCGTGGCCCCACGGTGGGCGCCATTTTTCTGTAGCGAGCGATTATGGGCGTGGTTCTCAAGCACTGTCGCTCTGGGGTACTACAGGTCGATTCATTTTTTATCCTATTAAGCTGACTAAGGAAGGGAAATAGATGTCTCCAACTAACCCTGCTTGCATACTGAGTTTAAACAGATGACTGTTGGTTTACAGATGTGGTTTAGGTTTGGGGCCTCTCTCTGCTTATTTTGTTAAGAATGAAATGACGGGACTATTTATGGGGATTTTGGATAGGTACTGGATTTAATGTTTTTAATTAGTGTGTTCGCTAAGATTTTTCAATCTTATGCCTACGTATTCCAGTTTGATGAAACAGGGAAATCAGAGCGATCGTAGTTCCTTCTATTCTATGGTAGGAAAAAGTTGTTTTGGTGTCTTGTTCAAAGCCCAAGACATGAAGCTAAAGGTGGTTTGTATCTTGCTCAAAGCCCAAGATGTGAAGCTGAAGGGTCTATTTGTATCTTGTTCGAAGCCCAAGATATGAAGCTAAAGGGTCTTGACTTTAGAGAAAATTTGTCATCTCTTAAGAGGATCTGTTTGTCACAACTGTTGGGTGACTGATTATAAAGGAGAATTACTTTAACTGGGTTATGTGAATCCAGTAATGTCATAGTTTCCTTTATAGGGGATTTTCAACCTGAAGGAGAAGACTTTAACTCAGTGTAGAGCAATGCTATCTTTCCTTAGGAATTTCTCATGCTAAAAGAGGGACAGTGGCGTGGATGTAAATAATCCAGAGGCTTGCCGCTTACAGCAATTATATGGGGAAAAGGAGTTGTTGATGTTTGTATGTTATGAACAAGGCACAACTTTGATGCTAAAAGGTTGATTGACTCAACTGGGGGTTTCCTTATACAAAGCCTAAGAAGAGGCTATTGGCCCAACATGAGGGTGTTTTTATGTGTTTTGTACGAAGCCCAAGACGGAGGCTAAAGGTTTGACTCAACAAGAAAGTCTTTTATACTCAACAAGAGAGTGTTTTGTATCTTCTACGAAGCCCGAGGTGGAGGCTAAAGGTGATTGACCCAACAAGAGAGTCTTTTATACTCAACAAGAGAGTGTTTTGTAACTCGTACGAAGCCTGAGATAGAGGCTAAAGGTGATTGACTCAACAAGAGAATCTTTTATACTCAACAAGAGAGTGTTTTGTATCTCGTACGAAGCCCGAGATAGAGGCTAAAGGTGATTGACTCAACAAGAGAGTCTTTTATACTCAACAAGAGAGTGTTTTGTGTCTTGTACGAAGCCCGAGATAGAGGCTAAATGGGTTTGACTCAACAAGAAAGTCTTTTATACTCAACAAGATAGTGTCTTTGTATCTCGTACGAAGCCCGAGATAGAGGCTAATGGGTTTTGACTCAACAAGATAGTCTGAAAAGGTTAGCTCCGCTGGGGAGAATTATTTGTACAAAGCCCAAGAGGAGGCTGACTTCACTGAGGAAGGATTATTATACAAAACCTAAGAGGAGGCTAATTTGCTGGCGACTGTTTCAGTTGAGTGACATGTCCAATGTATTGGATAAAGAGAAAATCAATTCCTATATTGTTGGCGACTGTTTCAGTTGAGTGACAGGTCCAGGGTTATTTCCTATTCTTTAAGAAAATGGGAAATCCATAGGGTATTGAGACTGTCCAAGTCTACTGGTGTTTTGAGAAATCGATTCTCATGTAGTTAATGATATTTGTATAATGCCCAAGAGAAGGCTGGTATGTTAAGGGATGAAGGTGAACCCATTAATTGGTCTGACACTTGACTTAGAAAGACAGGTCTATCAAATTGATGACTAGGTTCTATTCCTATACCTATAGAGGTCTCTGGGTCCTTGTACTAAGCCTAAGAGGAAGCATGAGAGCTTTTAAAAAGCCGAAGGGTCCTTGTACAACGCCCAAGAGGAGTCGGGGATGCTTTTGGGAAGCCTGTGGGTCCCCAAACCCCCGAGAAGTTTAAGACATGCCATTCACCAAGAATAGATCAAGCCAGGAAAGTCCGAGAATTTGGAAGAAACTCAAGAGATGCCATTCACGGAGAAAAGATCATCTCTAGGGAGTTAGAGTTTCTTTGACAATGTCTAACAGTCTAAGAAAGGGTTCACAGAGAATGCTGCCTTTCAAGTCTCTATATTTGTTAACCCCAAGAGGAGGGAAGACTGTGTCTGGTAATCCTATGGGGATCTAGTTTTGTTTGTATTTAAGAGTGACCAACAGGGCTTTACCTAGTGCTAGGCGTAGTTACCGGGGAAAACTCTAAATAACTATACTAGTATTACATAATTGATATTGGACGAGTATATAAAAGTTTTGTGAAAGAAGACTTATAGTGAGCAGCCCCACAATACAGTTATATATATATATGAAAGCGGATAAAGAAAGCGGGTAAACACTTACTCGGTTGTAGAGCTTCCATGCTGTTTTGTTAGTTGTTCAACAAAGAAAGCTTTGATAACAATATTATATTCAAAATCAAAGGATTGTTGGGGTTTACAGCTCAAGGAGAGGCCCAGGGTTTTATCAGTGATTGCACTGTTGTTTTGAATTTGTACGGGGACTTATACAAGTGACTGAGGCCCAAAAAGGTTTTTTGTATAAAGGGATGGGTCTTACACTCTCTCAAGAGGCCCAAAGGTTTATTTTTATACAAGTGGTGGGGCTTACAGCTCCAGGAGAGGCCCAGGATTTGATTTTTGAACTGGCAATCGCACCGAGATTTTCTTTTAACACAGAGGGACTTACATAATACCTGAGGCCCAAAATTGTTTTTTTTAAAAGGGGATTGGGACTTACACTCTATTAGAGGCCCACAGATTTATTTTTGTACAAATGGTGGGGCTTACAGCTCAAGGAGAGGCCCATTATTTTTGTTAAAAAGGCGACGATCGCGCCGAACTTTTGAAATACAACGGGACTTATATAACATTTGAGGCCCAAAATGGTTTGTATTTACAAATTATTGGGTCTTACACTCTATTAGAGGCCCAAAGATTTATTTTTGTACAAATGGTGGAGCTTACAACTCAAGGAGAGGCCCATGGTTTTTGTTAAAAAGGCGACGATCGCGCCGAACTTTTGAAATACAACGGGTCTTATACAACATTTGAGGCCCAAAAAGGTTTGTATTTACAAAGGATTGGGTCTTACACTCTATTAGAGGCCCAAAATTGGTTTTGATGAGGGTTGAATTAATCAAAAAACCCTAATTTGTTTTCAAAATGTATTTTAATCGAATAAAAAAATTCAATTAAAATGACCAAAATTGTTTAACATGTGGAAAACAAATTGTGATCCTGGATTAATGTTTCAAAAATCAGGTTTTGATCCATAAAATGATTGGACATCACTAAAATTTGAAATATCAAGAAGGAGAAAATATTTTAAATGTCAAAAGCAATTAAAATATTAATTATTTACAAAAATATCAAGTATATGAAATAAATAATATTTTTGGGATTTTTTGGGAAAATAAAATATTTTAACATTTTTGTGAATTATTAAAAAAAGAATCAACTCAAAATCATTAAAACTCAGAGAGAAATTAATTTTTGAACTAATTAAATAAAATCACAAAATTCAAATAGTTGAATTTTCAAAAAGGGCGCCAAGAACAAGGGCAAGAACACGCGCCACCCTCTGTTTCTGCAGATTTGCATTTTCTATGCAATCTCACTGAATATTTGATTATATCATTTAATCTACATATCAATCTACTCGTTTCAACCTCGCGATCATGTCTATGGTCTTTAATTTCATTTATTTTAAACATGGAATAAGAAATCAAAGAGAAACCTCAAGAACCCTAAAATTTGCACGAAGGCTCAGAAATTCCATACACGATTCAAACAAAGCAATTGATTGAGGGAAAACACTCCATGCATGATTATGAACATATGGCCAAATTATTGTGCAACAAAAAATGCATGGATCATAGAGTTAGAAGAGCTCATGCTTACCTCTTGCAGCTGGTGATCGTGTTTTGTGTTAGAGG
Source organism: Lathyrus tuberosus (assembly GCA_022829125.1). Lineage (NCBI taxonomy): Eukaryota > Viridiplantae > Streptophyta > Magnoliopsida > Fabales > Fabaceae > Lathyrus > Lathyrus tuberosus. Next base: position 25,486,371 of record JALAZF010000012.1, on the reverse strand, counting down.
TGTTACAGCTTGGTTCCAAGGATATGGACAGCTTCCCTAGGTGCTATGGAGTGTGTCTGGATGCTTGGAGCGAATGGAAATGATTTGGAACTAGAGATGGTACCCCAACGGCAAATCTGTCAAGAACTTGAGCAATTGGCTAGTGATTTTGTGATTTTGGTGTTCCAGATGTTATTTGAGTGTTTGGATTACTTCTATATGATGTTTATGAGATATGTGTGTGATTGGTTTGGTTGGAATAGCTCTCAAACTCAAAACCAGATAGTGACTTGCTTTGGAAGGCAAATTTTGAAGTGAGCAGGTGATTTTGAGGAAAGCATCTGTTTAATGGCTTTGGTGTACTCAAACTGATCACAAATGAGCTCTATTTACAGTAGAGTAAGTTTGTTTTGCCAGGAATAGTGAATGGAAACTGCTGCATAGGTTTGGCCAATGTTGAGCAATGAGAATCCAAGTCTCCTCTAGCCATTGACTAGAGGTTAGGGCACAGGCTGCTGGTTCCCTTGGTCTTGGATAAGTCTTGACTGAATTTAGTTGGAAATGGCTTAGTCCATGCCACCTTGGTGCATCCATTAAATGCTCCAATCCAAAATTGGAGTCTTGTCCCCTTTTTAGGGATTCCTAGGTTTGGCATGCTATTTTTGGTTCCAAAGACTTGGGAGGCTGATGGATCAGTGTTTGTCCCTCCTTGGTCTCCCCCTGAGGTGTTCAGATGGATAAGTGTATTTGTCATTGTTGTACCCCAAATTTTTCCCTTAGATTCACTGATTCGTCTGCATAACATATTAGGTCAATCATTCTCGCACGGCTAACCTCTTTATCTAGTTAGCTTGTTTGTATCATTTGTGAACGCAGATACTGCTGCAGAAGATTCAAGTCTTGAGGTGGTGTTGTGTGTGTGTTTGTGGAGGTCCTCTGGTCTCTGCGAGTTTGTGTGAGATTCCTGTTCTTTCCTCAGGTTTCCTCAAAGTTTCTCCCAAGGATTCCTCGTGACATAGTTTGGTCTTGTCCTCAAAGTTGAATCTTGAAGTTCTAAATGGAAGAATTTGGATTTTGGTTACACGACAAGGATTTCTTTAATGAAGGATTGAAATTAAGTTGTAATTGGAAATTTGTTATAGATTCATTGGATTTCTTATTTAAGGTTAAAACATGTCAACGGTTCTTTAAGTCGCCAAGGTTCAAGGTCAACGTCAATTTAATTGCCCAATAATTGGCACGCTATCACCATCCATAAAGATCTCATGAGTTTCACTCTAAAGGACTTTGGTTCTCAAAACATGGCCAATGTTCTTATCACTTGCCACCCTATGAGTGCGTACCAACAAATTGTGGGTGATATTACTAACCGTGAATCTAATGAGGCCTTGGTGGAAGGATCTTTTTTTGCAAGATATAGTATTTGGTGAGCAAACGTGAAGGCTCTAATTAATGTAAAAAAAAGGGACTCGAGACAAAACCAAAGGTGGAAAATTTTGAGGCCCAGGATTCTACACCAAACATTTGAAATTAACGTTACAAGAGTCAAATTAGAGATTGAAAGGCATGCTACAAGTGTTGCTCGCAAAAACATGTTAATCTAAAGGTCTCTCTTTACAAACATTTTTTTATAACTCTTCATTACAAGGTTGACGGTAGTAGATAAATACAGACGACACTCATCTGCTGCGTACTCTAGAATTTCTACGTACATGCGCCAAGAACTTTAGAGGCCACGAACCAAAGCATTCCAAACATTGCTATGCAACATGCCGTCATCATGACGCCTTGCCAAAACATTGATAGCAGTATGATAAGCCTTACTCTTCTTTCCAAGCAATCCAAAACTGTTGGAATCCAAGGCAAATCAAGTAAGAATCTCAATCAGTTAGAACCAACATTGAAAACCAAAGCCTCATTTTTTCCATGTACATGGTTGTTACCTTAACTATTCCCATAATGGAGCATGTGATCGCCGTAACCACTGCGTAGCAAGACATGAGCACCATCAATATGCAGTAATTGTATCAAAGAAAATTCAAGTTCAATTTGAAAGAAATCAATCCAATGTGCATTACATTTACCTGTTGATAAGAACTAAGGAAGCTACCTAGAAGTCATCCAACGGCCCTTGAAAACAATTCTGCAAACTCACAGGACAATCTGGTACCTGCAAAAAGGACATTTGTGTTAACCACACAGAAACTTCATCACTGTCATAGGGAAAAGGCCTTCATCATGAATAGAAGGAAATATGTACCTGGCATCGATAATTTCGAGCATTTTGCTTTGATATCTGTCGCCTAGTACCTGATCAACAATTCAGTAACTGTTTAATTTTTCCTAACTGGTTTAATCATTATATGGAACTGTTGAGTATAAACCTAGAAACTCACATGGATTTTGGAAGTGGCTTTGGGATCAAGGAAGGATTTAACAGTACTCCATACCATCTTAAATCCGGAGCTAGCATTGATGGTGAACATACAACTCAAAGACTATATAAGGATAAAATATTGACAAGATTCAATTAATTTCTCAAATGCAAAAGTAAATTACAAGCACAAAGGAGACAAAGATATAGATTTACCAGTCTTCTCATGATACAAAGAAAAAGAGGGAATGTTGCTGCATGTAATAAACACTAAGGAATCCTTCGCAAGTTTCATCAGTGAACTAATTAGAACACTACATGGCTTTATGGTATTTTGAAGTAGCAGGGAGCAAGGTTCTCAGTAACAACGACTTTATTAAGCTCCAAACTGATACATCACCAGCTATATGGGAACTTGATGGCTGTCTCACTATCCAAGACTCCTTGATCTTCAAGTCGCCTCCGTTGTCGTTCTTTACCTTCGCGGTAGAGAAACTGTAATCCACTTTTCATTGCCGCCTCAAACCGCTCTTGCTGTTCCAGATTGTCTTCATGTTCGTGCCATGTGAATCAACCGTAGCTCTAATCCTACACAGTAAAACAGAGCTTTAATTACTTAGATTTTTCTCAAATAACACTCGACTTAACGTTTGAAGTAGGGAGCTGTTCTCTAAGTCAACGCACGTGACAAAACAAAAAGGAAAAAACATGAAAAAAGAAGAGGCCTCAAGATAGTACCATGTTTAAACATAACTGGAAGTCAGGATTAGAGATTGATCTTTCAGCAAATGGAGTTCACCACCAGTTCTGATGTGATCCAGGAGCTCTACAAGAAGAGGAAGCCGTTAAAATCATATTTTTCCAACTCGCGAATTCACTAGTACGAGCAATCAATAACCGTTAGTTAATTCATAACCTAATACAATCAATTATCATCATAATTAAGGGCAGGATCAGATCTCCAAGCAAAGGCGGATATACACAGAAAGTTTGCAAGGATTGAATACGTTGTGATTTTGTCTCAAACAACCATCAACCACAATCAAAATAAAATCAAGGCCAATTGATTATCTTTCCAAAACAATATTAAACAAATTCAGACAGTTTTCAAAATTCTCCCAAAACAATTCAAAACTTTCCAAAACCATTCACTAAAGACACGTTGGAAAACAGTCAGCAACAGGGTATCAAAATTCAAAATCACAATCAGATCGTATCAAACCGTTCAAACATTCAAAAACTTTCCGAATCAAGCAAACCAGATCAAATCAGTAAGAATTGGGAATATTGACAATAAACACACATTAAAACCTTCCAAATCATCATCGTCGGCCTTGGCTATAAAAGGGACACTTTTCCCATCAGAAGGGAAGAATAAAAAAACAGAGAGAATCATACACTGAAAAAACCTAAAGGCATCAAAAGGAAAATCGCAAAAATCCCAAATCAGCAAATACCAAACTATTTCCAAACCCACCAAATACAGACTCAGAAGCGCGGCGGCTCATCATCGTCTCCAAGATCACAACAGCAAAGAAGCCTAAAGCACGTTTCAAAATCGCGTAAAAGAGGTAAAGAAGGAGAAGAAAGACTTCCCTGAAAGCCATTCCTGGAGCAGTTCACAGCGTCGCCGGCCATCCGTGCCTTTTTTACTCTTTTCTCGCTTTGATATCATTGTAATATGTAACTGTAACAATCAATAGTGAAAATCGGGGACGGGGAACCAGGGGAAAAGGGTTATTTTGTTTGATCGATCGTGAGAGGCCGAGAGAGAAATCGAGAGAATATGTGAGGAATCGAGAGAGAAGAAACGAAGATGACGGCGGCGGCGATTAGGGTTCAAACCCTAATTGTTGAGCGAATGCGAGAGAGAGAAGAGAAATGTCGTGAGAGTCCCCCCGTTTGATCCTTGCAACCTCTCACCCTTTTTCTTTTTATTAATCAAAACCTTTTTTTCATAATTAAAACCATCAAAAATACTTTTTTATAAAATCTAACTTAACTTTCCGATAATTTATGATTAATTTTGAAAACCTTTTCCTTAGTTAATCTTTTATAATTAAAACACTAAAATAAAGCTTTTATTTTAAGTAAAACTCTTAATCACTTTTCTTTTAATAAAACTTAAGACTAAATTAAATCTTTTAATTTAATTAAGGAGACCTTTAACTCTTCAATTCTAAAGAATCCTCAAAATAAAATAAACCTTTTTTTTTAGAAAATTTAGTGAAATAATTCTCCCAATGATGATACCAAATCAAAACTATTTTCTTAATAATTCGTACCCCCATAATCAAACCCGTTAAATCCCTCGAGTGTGAGTGCGCGTTTATATTATTTGTATGCTTATCTATATTTATTGCATTATGTTTACTGCTTAAACCTTTTCAAAAATACAAAAAAACTCTCGATCCAACGTCGAGCCGCTTTTATACCTATGTAAGTCGACTACCTTCGGGCGTCGCATTCGACTTTCGGTCACAATACACTTTAGCTAGCTCACACTTTGCTAGTATGCACAAATAAATCAGTTAGTTGGGTCCCTCGACATTCCAAAAGAAAGGTTATTAATAATTGACTAAACCGTCATAGGACTAACCCTTAGAACCATTGGCCATAGGATTCGGAGTCGCCGTACTCCACGTCTCGCCGTAGACACTTAGAATCTTAGCCTTAGGATTGGAGTCGCCGAACTCCACGTAAATGCTCCGCCGCGAACATTTACAATCCTACCCCTCTTAAACCAACCTACAACTTTAGAGTCGCCGTACTCTATGTAAGGTCTTGCCTAAGACTTTACCTCCCTTTGGAACCTTGACCCCGTCAAGAAGTTCCTCTTTGCAGAACTACGCATACTCTGATTCTACTCCCGAGGATACGTAGGCGTAAGGTGCGATACCTTATCGAGTATACTTAGATACTAACCCCTAGGGTTCAACCTTTAGCATAGCACCCTAGCAAGCGAATGAGAGATAACATAATACTAACGAGAGGTTCCTGTAGAGTACTACGGACGTTTAGGATGTTAATACCTTCCCTAAGCGTAACCAACCCCCGAACCTTAGATCTTTAGGTTTTTTTCGCTTTTGAACCTTTCCTTTGGATAAATCAAAGACGGTGGTGAACATTTAAAGAAATGTGATCCTAGTTCATTAATAACTATGGTATCCAATTCTCACCGCAACAGAAATGGCGACTTCACTGGGGACGGTCGAGGGTTTCCCCTATCTTGTTTTTCTTATGTTATCTTTCTTTATTATATTTGCTTATTATCTGTTGTGTTGGGTTGCTTATGTGGTGAGACAAAGTCCTACACCCGGACTAGAGTGACAATTATGATAGGAACGGTGAGAATTCAAGGATACTTTGAGGGAGTCGATTCCTGAAAAAGTTGAATTGAGACTTCACCACTCAGTCTAGGCCCTCTCGAATTTAATTTTGTCCAACGAGTCAATTCGTGAAGACGCTATTATTTCGAACTAAAGGCCATCGAGACTGGGGACCGTAGTTACCCTTAACCCAACTTGGCCTATTAGGATGTAGTGCGGGGACTATGCGGGAGTCTATTTCTGCAATAGTCGCTACGCGATACTACACTCGGACGAGATTCTCTTGAGAATATTATTGACTACCAAGTGATCTGGAAAATCGATAATATCCGAAAGATGGATTGTAGACTCTGGGAACTTTTAGAACCCGTTCGGCAGGTACATTTGAAACCATAGTACATACCTTATGGGAGGGTAGACCCTTGGCTCCATGATGTGACCTTTCAAACCTAGGACTCTTTTGCTTGTGTGTGCTTTGTGTTGTGTGCCCTGTGTGTTGCATACATTCATAAGCATCATTTCACAAGATTCATGGAACTTGACTATATTTATAAACTTTGTAGGGATACTATGGATACCGAAAGAAGGAACACAAAGAAGTACACTTTTCAGATTCCTAACTTGGATGATCTAAGGAGGTTAGGAGCTTTGGTAAAAGATGAGGATAGTTTCAGAGGCAAATATGGAAGACTTTTATATGTGATGAATACCAAGGTTGATGAAGGACTACTTTCTACCTTACTCCAGTTTTATGACCCGCTGTATCACTGCTTCACCTTTCCAGATTATCAGCTGGTACCTACACTTGAAGAGTACTCTCAAATAATTGGGTTACCTATTCAGGATAAGTATCCTTTCCCTATCTTCGCAAATAAACCTGATGAAAAAGAAATCGCTAAACATACCCACCTGGATTTAGCTGACATTCAAGCCAATATGGTTTCAAAAGGAGGAACTTCCGGTTTTACTACGGACTTTCTAGTGGCCAAAGCCCGACACTATGCCACTCAACAGAATAAGAACGCTTTCGAAGCGGTTTTCGCTTTACTCATCTATGGTGTTTTCCTATTTCCAAGTTTCAAAAATTTTGTGGACCTCAATGCCATTAAAATTTTCTTGAAGAAGAATCCTGTACCGACCTTGTTAGCTGAAGCCTACTATTCTGTTCATTCAAGGAGCGCTCGTGGGAAGGGAATGATTACTTGCTGTGTCCCTCTATTGTACAAGTGGTTTATTTCGCACTTGCCCAAAGCACATGATTTTTGGGATATCAATAAGGGCTGGTGGTCGCAAAAGATAATGTCTCTCACCCATTCTGACATCGTCTGGTATAGCCATGTTTATGATAAGGTGGTCATCATAGACAGTTGTGGGAATTTCGGTAATGTACCTCTCCTCAGCATTAATGGATTAATCAGCTATAATCCGGTCTTGGCCCGCAGACAGTTGGGTTTCCCTCTGAAAGACAAGCCTGCCAGCGCCCATGTGGAAGCCATCTACTTTGAAGGAGAAAAATTAAGTAAGGAGTTAAGAGATCAGGTTTTGGACGCATGGGGTCAAAAGATCAAGAAGGACAAGAGTAATTTAGGGAAGCCTAATTGTGTTTCTTTAGAACCCTATCTCCAATGGGTCCGGAAAAGAGCTATCGAGTGGAAGATGCCTTATAAGCGCCAAGATCCAATGGTTCTAAAGGCGAGGCCGGTCTTATACTTCTCATCTGACGCGGAAAAGTTGAAAATTGCTTTGGAAAAGTCTCAGCAAATGGAAGAGGCTTGGAAGAACAAGTATCAGATAGTTGTGGAGGAAAATGCGGAGCTTCAACAGCAACTCAAAGCAAAGGATGAGGAAATCACTTCTTACAAAAAGAGGAAAACACGAGAAGAGTTACCTTCCTCTAGCTCCCAATCAACACATCAGAATTCGGTCGTCAACAAGCTCATTTTGGAGAATAGTCAGAAGGAGGCAGAAATCAGGAAGCTCAAGACAAGGCTTTTTGGAGAATCTCCTTAGATCTTTCTTTATTAGCTTTTATTTAGCTTTTTCGTTACGAATCTGGAAAAGTGTGCTGTTGCTTTATAATAAATTTCTGTTTTAATTTACAGTTTCATCTTTCGGTATCCCAGACATTAATTTCTTTTTGTAACCGACTTTTATGATTAATAAAATGCGCGTTTCATTATCCCACGATGATTATAAATAGTCGAGTTTCCATGAATCTTGTTGCATAGCATTTGCATTTTGCATCTCTCTCTATCAAGGAACTTGAAATCTTGTATTGCAGGAATTGTATGATGGATTACGGAAAAAAGGGAGTTGTGTCGTACACCTTCGAAGTTTCGGATATTGAACAACTGAGGGAACTAGGAGATCAGATCAAGGATCCCGAGGCGTTCGCTGAGAAGTATGGAAATATCCTCCCGTTGTTGCAGACTCGAGTAGCCGCTGGTTTATTGGAAACGTTGGTTCAACTTTACAGCTTGATTTACCATTCCTTTATCTTCCAAGATTTCCAGCTGATGCCTACGTTGGAAGAATACTCTGCTCTGTTGGGGATCCCAGTCAAAGACTCACCTCCGTTCTCTGGTGGAGAAGGGAGACCCAGCCAGGAAGACATCGCAAGAGCAACCCGCATAAAGTTGTTAGAGATCCAAACTCATATGACGTTCAGAGGAGGAATTGATGGCTTGCCGGCCCAATTCTTGTTCGAGAAGGCTCGTCATTTTGCTAGTGTAGGGAACACTGGAGCGTTCGAGCACACCTTCGCGTTACTGGCCTACGGTTTGTTCTTGTTTCCGAATGTTGAAGACTTTGTCGACGTCCATGCCATAAAGATTTTTATGCTCAAAAATCCAGTTCCGACGTTGTTAGCCGATGCCTACCACGCTATTCACTCGAAGACCCTGAAGGGAGAAGGTCGGATTACTTGTTGCACCGCCATCCTCTATAGGTGGTTTATTTCGCACCTACCGAGGTCTACTAATTTCTGGGACGTGAAAGATGGTTCAGAATGGCCTGTGAGGCTCATGGCTCTTACTCACTTGGATATCGTTTGGCATGACCCGATGTATGGAGGAATCCCCATGATTCATAGCTGTGGAGGTTTTCCCAATGTACCTCTTCTTGGTACAAAGGGATGTATCAGCTATAATCCTGTACTCGCCCGTCGTCAACTGGGGCATCCAATGGAAGAAGTACCTGATCCTGAAAACCTGACCAGAATTTTCCTCTATCAAGGAGAGGATCTTGGGTTGAAGACCAGAATCGTGTTCGCTTGGCGTTGCATCAATCGACAAGGGATGACAGCGACAACAAATCCTGATTGCTCAGTTACCGAAGAATGTCTAGCATGGGCGCGTGAAAGGGCTCTGACCTTGAGGATGCCTTATCCCCGTCCCAAGCTTCCCGTGGTCCAATCAGATGAAGTTTTGAAGCTGAAGGCTGAAATAGAGAAGCAGACCCTGGACAAAGCAAGGATGCAGGACCAGATCGACAGACTGATGGAAGAACTTTGCAGAAGACAAGGGGCATCATCCAGTGGATTAGACTCCTAGTTCCTTTTGTGTTATGTTGCCTATGTAATAAAACTCTGGAGGTGTACCAGCCCTTGAAATTTTAAATAAAATGTTTATTTGCAATATCTACAATGAACGTAATACGGTTTTAGTTCCTTGATAGTTGCATTGCATTCGCATTCCATATCAGCTGCATGTGCATGTTTCGTCCTTTTTCTTATGTCCTTTGTTTTCCTCTTCAGTCTCGTCACCCTGAGTCCTCTGCACCGATACAACACTAGAGCTCAAGCTCGAAGAAGGATTATGGAACACAATCAGGAGCTTGATCGTGTCAGTAACGAGTTGGAAGACCTACGCGGGAATGTAGGACAGATTATGGAAGTGCTGAATGTTATACGTGCGAAGATGGATACCCAAGCCACTGTTGTCTCTGAGATTACCAACCCAGTTGTGGATGCTCAACCTACTGCTGTTACTACTACAAATCTACCCCCGTACGGCTTACCGTTCGGATTCGTGCCTCCACCAACCGTCGGTCCTGTCGTTCAACAAGTGCACCAGGCCATTCCTGTAATCACTGAAGCTCCTCAGGTGATCTCTACATTTGCTCCAGCTGCTGTGCACACTCGTGTACAACCTTATTTTAATGAGAATCAGCAAGTTTATGATGGCCCTGACATGTCTGAAGATGGGGACGAGAACCATGAGAAACTCAGGGAGAATATGGTTACTCTTGACAAGAGATTAAGGGCAGTAGAAGGTGATCAAGTATTTGGCACTCTCGCCAGAGAAGCATGTCTGGTATCTGGTTTGGTCATCCCTCAGAAATTCAAGACTCCGAAATTCGACCTGTATGATGGAACCACGTGCCCAAAGAGCCACTTAATCATGTATTATCGAAAAATGGCTGCGCACGTAAAAAATGATAAGCTAATGATCCATTGTTTTCAGGATAGTTTAAAGGGTGTTTCATCAAAGTGGTATATGAGTTTGGATCAGTCTCGCGTGAAGTGTTTTCAGGATGTGTCAGATGCTTTTGTCAAGCATTACAAGTATAACATCGATCTAGCCCTTGATCGAAGGCAACTTCTAAACATGTCACAGAAGAACACTGAATCGTTTAAGGAATATGCCCAGAGGTGGAGGGAAGTTGCTTCACAGGTAGAACCCCCCTTGTCTGATAAAGAGCTAGCTGAGTGGTTTGTCGACACAGTTCGCCCAGAATTCTTTGAAAGGATGGTCGGGAGCATAACGGCCAATTTCTCTGACATTGTTGCTGTAGGTGTGAGAATAGAAGCTGGTATGAAAAGTGGGAAGATGCCTACCCCTGCTAGTAGCCCAAGTGCCAATAAGGACCATGTTAGAAAAGTTTTCTGTAGTCCTCACAAAAAGAAAGAAGGTGAGACCAATGATGTGATGACTGACGGAAAGAGAAGTCAACCTCGGAAACATCAACCAGTTTTTAATCCACAACAAGGTTACCCTGTCCAGTTTGCACAACAACCCTATGTGGCCGCTGTCACCCCTACCTACCAGACGATTCAACCAGCTCCGGTCTACCAACCTTTTGTTAATCAACAACCTCCTGCATATCAGCCAGTCCCTGCATATCAGCCAGTCCCTGCGTATCAGCCGATTCCCGCTTATCAGCCAGCCCAAACTCCACCAAAGTATCAACGAGCGCCCGACGCTCCCAATTATCAACGAGCGCACAACGCTCCTCGTCAGAATACTCCAGCCAGAAGACCTCACCGACCTCATCCTCCCATCCCGATGACCTATACAGAGTTGTACCCTTCTTTGGTCCAGAAAGGCTTGATAACTACCAGAGCTTTGGGTCCACCTCCAAATCCACTTCCACCTAACTATAATCCCAATGCCCACTGTTTGTATCATGAAGGAGCTCCCGGCCACGATTTGGAAGATTGTTATGCCCTGAAGAATCTTGTCAGAGATTTAATAGAAAGGAAGATTTTAGCTTTCGACGACGCTCAGCCGAATGTTAAGAGTAACCCTTTACCCAATCACGGAAGTGCCAACGCTATTGAAGAAGCATCTGAGGAAAATCCAATTCTGGATGTGACAGAGATTAAAACCCCTCTCCAAGTTTTTCATTCAAAGTTGTTTGAAGCCGGTATCGTGAAGGTTTGCCATAGAGATTGTGAAGATTGTGAGACTAGTGTCCGGGGATGTCAGACGGTTCAAGATGATATTCAGACTCTGATCGACGATGGGTTCTTACGGGTGAGTGGTAAGCATAAGAAGAATGAGGTCGCTGTGGTTGAGCCTATATTCAATCTACCAGACCAAAGTGCCAAAGTTCCCGTTTTTAACTTGCCTGAATCAAGTCCTACAGTGGTTGTTTCCAGCAAGCCAAAGCCAATCTTCAACATACCGAACTCTGCTACTACAGTTTTAGTTGGGTCGCCAAAGACTGTGATTATTCAAAAGCCTTGCCCTTCCCCTCTCAAAGATTTTACATCAGTACCCTGGAAATACGGTAAGGATTTCAGAAAGGTTTGTCCGAAAGAAGAAATGAAGAGTGCTGACAGAGAAGTAACTAATATAGCTGGGGCAAGCAGGATGACACGGAGTGGTCGTATTTACACACCCCATTTCAGTGAAGCTCCACCAAAAGAAACAGTCAGGACCGTTCCTGCCAACAACAAGGGCAAAGAACAAGAAGTCGTTACTAATGACGAAGACGCTGAGTTCTTGAGAATCATCAAAAGAAGTGATTATAAAGTTGTTGACCAGCTCCATCATACTCCTTCAAAAATCTCTATTTTGGCTTTGTTGATGCATTCACCTGCTCACCGAGCTTCATTGCAGAAATTGTTAGCTCAGGCTCATGTTGCACAAGACATTACCACTGGCCAATTTGATAGCGTGATTGCTAACATTACTGCTTGTAACACCCTCAGTTTCAGTAACGAGGAGCTGCCGAGAGAAGGTCGGAGCCATAATCGAGCTTTGCATGTATCTGTGAAATGTCAGGAAGATACGCTGGCAAGAGTGCTTGTAGACACTGGTTCTTCCTTAAATGTGATACCCAAGAGGACTCTTAACAAGTTGGCTTACAAAGGGGCAGAATTGAGACCTACATCTCTTATAGTCAAAGCTTTCGATGGCTCCCGAAGGACTGTAATGGGAGAAGTTGATTTACCAATCTTGGTGGGACCACATGTCTTCAATATTACCTTCCAGGTGTTGGATGTTAACCCCGGTTATAGTTGCCTACTTGGAAGACCCTGGATCCATGCCGTCGGTGCCGTAACTTCGACCCTACATCAAAGAATGAAGTTCGTGATTGATGATAAACTGGTAATCGTTCATGGTGAAGAAGACCTTATGGTCAGTAATTTGTCTTCATTTCGCTATATAGAGGCTGATGAGGATGCCTTGGAAACTTCTTTCCAAGCACTCGAGATATCAAACGCTGTTATGTTGGAAGTTGAGGAAACAACTGGTAAGGGTAATCCATCTTTCGCATCTTTCAAGAGCATCAAGTCTACCATTGAAGAAGGTGTGCCTGAAGGTTGGGGCCAGATCATAGAAGCTACAGCAAATCCAGATCATCAAGGGTTGGGTTACAAACCAACTAAAGGTCAACAATCAACATTTGTCGCCAGTTATCCGAGAACAATTCGTGAAGTGTTCATCAGCGGAGGTTATCAAGTTAACGCTATTGGAGATAATCATGAAGATGGAGACTCAAGTGACTTTGTGTTCAAAAATGCTGCTGCTCTTAACAATTGGGAAGCAGTAGAAATCCCAGTGATCATTCCTTTGTCAAAGTAACTTGTCACCTTTTATTTTGTTATTTTAATAAATCCATAGCTCCGCCCAAGGCTATTGGATCATGTTTGTGGGCCACCATTTCCACTTTCGAATAAATATCAATGAATGCATTTTATCATTTGTGTTTGTGTTATTCATGAGTCATTACTTTAAGAAATTGGCAATAAGTAAAAAGGTTTAATCTGCACTGTCCTTTGTGCATCTTAATAAGACAAATTATTTTAAAACTTGCAGATTGAATTTAAATCACATTGAATCCGACGACCCTATCGTTATCCCTAACTTTGACTCACCCATCTATCACGCTGAGGACGAGGATGAAGAAGATCTCGAAGTTCCCAATGAACTGGTCAAGTGGGCAGAGTATGAGTACACTGAACTTCAACCACACAAAGAGCGAGTGGTCTTGATTAATATCGGCTCCGAGGAAGATAAGAAAGAAGTTAAGATTGGTACTACACTGGGGGCAGATGTCAGACAGAGATTGGTCAAGTTACTAGGAGAGTATGTGGACGTATTCGCCTGGTCATATCAGGACATGCCTGGCCTAGACACAGATATCGTTGTTCACAAATTGCCACTTAAACCAGAGTGCCCACCTGTAAAGCAGAAGCTTCGGAAGACTAGACCCGACATGGCTCTGAAGATTCGAGATGAGGTTAAGAGACAACTTGATGCAGGTTTCCTGACAGTAGCAAGATATCCAGAGTGGTTAGCCAACATTGTACCGGTGCCAAAAAAGGACGGTAAAGTTAGAATGTGTGTGGATTACAGGGATTTGAACAAAGCAAGCCCAAAGGACGATTTCCCTTTGCCGCACATCGATACACTTGTGGATAACACGGCCCGTTTCGGAGTGTTCTCTTTTATGGATGGTTTTTCCGGTTACAATCAGATCAAGATGGACCCTGCAGATAGAGAAAAGACTGCTTTCATTACTCCTTGGGGTACTTATTGTTATAAAGTCATGCCTTTCGGTCTGAAGAACGCCGGGGCAACATATCAAAGAGCGATGGTCGCTCTCTTTCATGACATGATGCATAAAGAGATAGAGGTATATGTGTATGATATGATCGCCAAATCCCAGAATGAAGAAGACCATTTGGATCATTTGTTGAAACTGTTTGAACGATTAAGGAAATATCAATTGAAGTTGAATCCCGCTAAGTGTACTTTTGGTGTCAGATCTGGGAAGTTGCTTGGATTTATTGTTAGCCAAAGAGGAATTGAAGTGGATCCCGATAAGGTCAGAGCTATCCAGGAGATGCCTGCTCCACAAACTGAATTGCAAGTCAGAGGATTTCTTGGGCGTCTGAACTACATCTCCAGATTCATTTCTAATATGACGGCTACCTGTGAACCATTATTCAAACTACTCCGTAAAGATCAGACCATTGAATGGAATGCTGATTGTCAGCAAGCATTTGAGAAGATCAAGGGTTATTTGCGAGAACCTCCTATTTTGATTCCTCCTGTGCCTGGACGACCTCTGTTTATGTATCTGACTGTTCTTGAGAAGTCCATGGGTTGCGTCTTGGGGCAACATGATGAGACTGGACGAAAAGAACACGCCATTTACTATTTAAGTAAGAAGTTCACGGACTGTGAAAGCCGGTATTCGCTGTTGGAAAAAACTTGTTGCGCGCTGGCATGGGCCGCTAGACGTCTTAGACAATATATGATCTGTCATACCACCCTGTTGATATCAAAAATGGATCCCATAAAGTATATTTTTGAGAAGCCTGCTCAGACTGGAAGATTGGCACGTTGGCATATGTTATTATCTGAATATGACATACAGTATGTGACTCAGAAGGCTATTAAAGGAAGCATTCTATCGGACTATCTTGCTGACCAACCGGTTGAAGACTATGAACCTCTGAAGTTTGACTTTCCTGACGAAGACATCATGTTGGTAAAAGATTATGAAGAGCCCGGTCCCGATGAAGGTCCTGAGCCAGGCTCCCGTTGGAAGATGATGTTTGATGGCTCCTCCAATTATAGTGGACATGGCGTAGGCGCAGTTTTGGAGAACCCAGATGGTGGATACACCCCATTCACAGCAAGGTTGGATTTTGAATGTACAAACAATATCGCAGAGTATGAAGCATGTATTCTAGGTCTTGAAGCAGCTATCGACCTCCGGATCAAAATCCTCGAGGTAATTGGGGATTCAGCTCTAGTGATCTATCAAGTCAAGGGTGAATGGGAAACTCGAGATGAGAAGTTAATTCCCTACCGAGCTTACATTGTGGATATGATCCAATACTTCGATGAAGTTACTTTCCGACATGTTCCGAGATCTGAAAATCACGTGGCTGATGCTTTAGCCATGCTAGCCTCAATGTGGAAGGTCAGATTTGTTAATGAAGCTACTCTCATTCGAATCGAGCGAAAGATTGAGCCTGCCTACTGTCAGCTAGTGGAAGAAGAAACTGACGACAAACCCTGGTTCCATGATGTAACGCCCCGATTTTGATTATTCCATTATTCTTGAGTCTTTTAATTTAATTGGGTGATAAATTATTTTATTTGTTAAATTGGTGTGTTAAATGTTATTTTACCATTTTCGAGAGTTTTCGGGGAAATTAGAATGGAGGGTATTTTAGTCTTTTCTCAATTAATTATAAGTTAGAAATTTTGTGGAATTAGAATTGTGTGAGAAAAAAATGAATTAAATTGATTTAGTGGAAAATGAGAGAAAAGAAATAGAAAAGAAAGAAAATAGAAAGAAAAGAGAAATAGAGAGAAATAGAAAAAAGATAGAGAGAAAAAGGAGAGAAAGAAAGAAGAGGAAGAGAAAAGAAGAGGAAAGGAGGAAAAACATAGAAATTCATCAAGATCAATCAATTAGCAAGCTTGGAATCCGGGTAAGGGTGTGAAACATTGTTATCTTATCAATGTATATGATTATGTATGAATTGTTGTTGTTGTTGATGAATTTTGTGAGTTTTAGGGTATAACCCATTTTTGAGAAATTGATTAGAAATTGATCCAAATGTATTAAAACTTATGTTGATTGTGTTCGTAGTTGTTTATACATGATTGGTATGTATTGTTATACATCAAATTGGCATTTTTCTGAGTATTAGGTGAAGATTTGGATGATTGGGGAGTGGAAAACGCAGAACTTCGTTCTGCAGAATTTTTCTGGGTATGCTCTGGCCATACGCGTAAGGGGCATGTCCATACGCGTATGAGCCAAGGCAATACGCGTATCATTGGCTTATTTTTGGGCCAATACGCGTATGAATATTGGCATTACGCGTAACAGGGGCGAGCCATGGGCCAATACGCGTATGGGTTTTGGAACGAGGAATTTGTGAAGGAAATGGGGTCTGTCCGTACGCGTATGGACATGGGTGATACGCGTATGGACAGGAGGAATGTAGAAATGGGATTTTTCAAAATGTCGTTTTCGGTTTCGTCCGTAACTTTTGTTCCGAGTATCCGATTTTTACATTCTTGGTGTCGTTGGAAAGGTATTGAGCTGTACTTTCTTATTATGATGTTTTGAAAATCGTTAGCCGATTTAATTATGTCGGAAAGTCGGGAATAGTGCTATTTAGCGACTTTTACCGTTTTGACTGTGTGTTTGAATGTGAATCATACAATAGTGCATTGATGTGAATGTATATAGATTGTATGTGATTGTATGAGATAAATGCATGAATATATTGTGAATATGTATGCATTTCAAGAATGTCTTTTGAGTCATTTTGCATGTGAAGCATCATGATGTGCATTCTTGTGTTGTGCGATTCTAATGAGAATCCGTCGTAACGTCGTGTGCCCATGTGGGGTGTGAGCGATGATTACGAATGATTGTGTGCCCATGTGGGGTGTGAGCAATCGGATCGTGTGCCCGTGTGGGGTGTGAGCGATCGGGTCGTGTGCCCATGTGGGGTGTGAGCGATCCATAAACATTGTGTGCCCATGTGGGGTGTGACCAATGGGTGAACATCGTAGGCCCGACGGGGAGTTACTTCGGTAACGAGCGATGGTTCCAGCAGAGTTCCTGAGTGAACTAGTGATGATTGAGTCGGTACCGCATTGCATTTGCATAGAGTCGTGAGTCGGTCTCTATGATTTGCATTTATCATCTTTATAATGATGTGTTGTTGAATGAACATAATTGTGTATGTTTATACGGAATGATTGAGAAATGTGAAAGTGTGCATGATGAATATACTTGTTATATATATATATATACATTGTGAGGTATATAGATGAAAATGTGATGAATTGTGGTGAGAATGTGTAAATGTGTATTTTTATGTTAAGATATATATAATTGTATGCATTGTTATTATGATAATATTTCTCACCCTTCTGCTGTTTTATGATGCTCTATGAGGCATTGCAGAGTAGGTATACTGGAGGTCTTTTTGTGAAGCGTGTCTTCATTCTTTTGGTCGGTTGGCTCTGATATGTAGCACCGGGTAGCTAGGATGTATATTATTCTTTTGTGATACATTTGCATATGTATCTTGCTGATGAATTTGCGTATAAACATGATGTAGCTAGTGATTCATACTGGATGATGTACATATGTGTTGTTCTTCAATATTTTAGATGTTTCCGCTTTTATTCTAAATATTGAGATGTGGGTGTAAGGACAAAGTTCCTCTGTGGCAAGTTACCCCACTGTTGCATATCAATATAATGAGCAGGTGTTGTATGTAATAATTGTGTGTATGATGTGACATGCCTCTTTTATACCATGTTTTAATCGTACTCTGGCGAATTTTTATATTTTTTTATATATGTGCCTAAATGATTTATGTGATTATTTGGGGGTATAGAAAGGGGGTGTTACATTAAGTGGTATCAGAGCCAGAGTTGAGTCAGTTGTGTCTGTCTTGTTGTTGTGTTGGTTGAACTGTCATTTAACCTTGTTGTCATTTTTGGGAATAATCAGAAGATGGCTGGTAGAAACGACAATGCGATGGCTGCTACTTTGGAAGCAATGGCTAGGGCGGTGCAAGGTGCACCTAACGTGAATGCTAATGACGAGTTCAGGAAGAATCAACCACCGGTTTTCAAAGGAAGATTTGATCCCGATGGAGCTCAATTGTGGTTGAAGGAGATTGAAAGAATCTTCAGAGTGATGGGCTGTGCGGAGGAGAATAAGGTGAGGCTTGGGTCTCACATGCTGAAGGAAGAAGCCGACGATTGGTGGGTCGGTATGCGTGAAGTTCTTGAGGTGGATGATGAAGAGGTAACTTGGAATTTATTTCGTACTGAATTTTTGAGGAAGTATTACCCTGAGAGTGTGAAGGGAAAGAAGGAGATGGAGTTTCTTGAACTGAAACAAGGTAGTATGTCTGTGGTGGACTATACTGCTAAATTTGTGGAGTTGGTTCAATTCCATCCTCATTATGCTGCGATTACTGCTGAGTTCTCAAAGTGTATTAAATATGAGAATGGTTTACGTCCTGAGATCAAACAAGCTGTGGGATATCAAAGGATAAGGAGGTTTGCGGATTTGACGGAATGTTGTAGAATCTTCGAAGAAGATAGTAAGGCTCGTTCTACACATTACAAAAGTTTGAATGAGAGGAAGGGGAAGCAACAAGCTAGAAGTGGACCTTATGTGACACCCGTTGATAAGGGTAAGCATAGGGGAAGCTTTGATAGGAGGTCTGGAGGAGGAGGTTCCGGTGTTGTTAGGTGTTACAAATGTGGTGATATAGGTCATAAATCTTTTGAGTGTGGGAAGCCTGTAGCGAAATGTTCTAATTGTGGTGGTCTTGGGCATGCTGCTACAGATTGTAGAAGAAATATGGTGAAGTGCTATAATTGTGGAGAAGTGGGTCACATTAGTACTAAGTGTACTAAGCCGAAACAAGCTCAAGCGGGCGGAAAGGTGTTTGCATTGGCGGGGACTCAAACTACGAATGCGGACCGTTTGATTAAAGGTACATGCTTTATTAATAGTACACCTTTAGTTGCTGTTATTGATACGGGAGCGACTCATTCGTTTATTTCGTCTGAGTGCGCGAAGCGTTTGAATCTTGCGTTAACTGTGATGGGTGCTGAAATGGTTATTAAGACTCCTGCTTCAGGGTCGGTAATTACATCTTTGGTGTGTATGAGTTGTCCTTTGACCATGTATGGTAAAGACTTTGTTATGGATTTAGTATGTTTGCCGTTGGAGGGATTGGACGTAATCTTGGGTATGAACTGGTTGCAATTTAACCGAGTTCATATAGATTGCTATCACAAGTTAGTAAGGTTTCCTTCTTTGGAAGATGATGAATTTGAGAGTTTCCTATCCACTAAAGAGTTGAAGAAACTTTTAGCGGACGAAGCTCAATTGTTTGGTTTGTTTGCATCATTGTCGGTGGAGAGTAAAGTTGAGCTTGATGTGTTCCCAGTGGTGTGCGAATTTCCAGAAGTGTTTTCGGAAGATATTACGGATGTACCGCCGGAAAGAGAAGTTGAATTTTCTATTGATCTAGTTCCGGGTACTAGACCGATTTCGATGGCACCGTATCGTATGTCGGCATCGGAATTGGTAGAATTGAAAAAGCAATTGAATGACTTGTTGGACAAGAAATTTGTAAGGCCAAGTGTTTCTCCTTGGGGTGCTCCGGTATTGTTGGTAAAGAAGAAGGACGGGAGTATGCGGTTATGCATTGATTATCGACAGTTGAACAAGGTGACAATTAAGAACAAGTATCCGCTTCCAAGGATCGATGATTTGATGGACCAATTGGTTGGTGCGAATGTTTTTAGCAAGATTGATTTGAGATCAGGATACCACCAGATTCGTGTGAAAGGAGAGGATATTCAAAAGACGGAATTTAGGACACGGTATGGTCATTAAGAATACTCCGTGATGCCATTCGGGGTTTCTAACGCGCCGGGTGTGTTTATGGAATACATGAATCGTATTTTTCATGAACAGTTGGATCGTTTTGTGGTTGTGTTCATCGATGATATTTTGATTTACTCTAAGTCTCAAGAGGAGCATGAAGAGCATTTGAGAATTGTGTTGCAAATTTTGAAAGGGAAACAATTGTATGCTAAGTTGTCGAAGTGTGAATTTTGGTTGTCGGAAGTAAGTTTCCTTGGGCATGTTATTTCCGGTAGTGGTATTAGTGTTGATCCATCCAAGATAGATGCGGTGATGCAATGGGAGGCTCCTAGGTCGGTTACGGAGATTCGAAGCTTTTTAGGCTTGGCGGGTTATTATCGGAGGTTTATTGAGGGATTTTCGAAATTGGCACTTCCTTTAACGCAATTGACTTGTAAAGGAAAGGCTTTCATTTGGGATATTCATTGTGAAGAGAGTTTCAATGAGTTAAAGAGGAAGTTGACAACGACTCCGATCTTGATTTTGCCTAATCCTAATGAACCATTTGTTGTGTATTGTGATGCTTCATTGACAGGTTTAGGTGGTGTTTTGATGCAAGATGGAAAAGTTGTGGCATATGCTTCTAGACAATTGAGAGTGCATGAAAAGAATTATCCTACACATGACTTGGAGTTAGCGGCGGTGGTGTTTGTTTTGAAAATATGGAGGCATTATCTTTATGGTGCGAGATTTGAAGTTTTTAGTGATCACAAAAGCTTAAGATATTTATTTGATTAGAAAGAATTGAACATGAGACAAAGGAGGTGGCTAGAACTTTTGAAGGATTATGATTTTGGTTTGAATTACCATCCGGGTAAGGCAAACGTGGTGGCCGATGCCTTAAGTCGGAAGTTGTTACATATGTCCGCATTGATGATGGAAGAATGGGAACTTTTGGAAGATTTCAGAGATTTGAGTTTGGTTTGTGAAATGACGCCGAGGAGTGTGCGACTTGGTATGTTACATGTTACGAATGATTTTCTTGCAACGGTTAGTGAAAAGCAAAAGTTGGACTTGAAATTCGTTGATTTGATGTTGAATGAGAATGAGGATTTCAAGGTTGATAATTATGGAGTTTTGAGATTCCGTGGTAGTATTTGTATTCCCGACGACGCGGAGTTGAAAAAGATAATTCTAGAGGAAGGACACCGAAGTAATTTGAGTATTCATCCGGGTGCGAATAAGATGTATCAAGATTTGAAGAAGATCTTTTGGTGGTCCGGTTTAAAGAGGGATGTGGCTCGATTTGTGTATGCATGCTTAACTTGTCAAAAGTCTAAGGTGGAACATCAAAAACCAAGTGGATTTATGCAACCGTTGGATATTCCGGAATGGAAATGGGATAGTATATCGATGGATTTTGTTACGGGTTTGCCAAATACGCAAAGAGGTCATAATGCTATTTGGGTAATTGTTGATAGGCTTACTAAATCTGCTCACTTTATTCCAATTGATATTAGTTATCCTTTGGAGAAGTTAGCCGAGATTTATGTTCTTGTGGTTGTGAAGTTACATGGAGTTCCTAAGAGTATTGTATCGGATAGAGACCCAAGGTTTACATCGAGGTTTTGGGAGAGTTTACAAAAGGCTTTGGGTTCTAAGCTAAGATTGAGTTCGGCTTATCATCCGCAAACGGACGGTCAAACCGAGAGGACGATTCAATCGTTGGAGGATTTATTGCGTGCTTGTGTACTCGAGCAAGGTGGTGCTTGGGATGGTTATTTGGCGTTGATTGAATTCACTTACAATAACAGTTTTCATTCGAGTATAGGTATGGCACCATTTGAGGCTTTGTATGGCCGGAGATGTCGAACACCTATGTGTTGGCATGAAACCGGCGAGAGGACGATAGTTGGACCGGAAATGGTACAACAAACAACGGAGAAAGTGAAGTTTATTCGGGAGAAGATGAAAGCTTCTCAAAGTAGACAAAAGAGCTATCATGACAAGAGAAGGAAGGATCTTGAGTTTCAAGAAGGTGACCATGTGTTTTTGAGAGTTACACCAGTTACTGGTGTGGGTCGTGCTTTGAAGTCGAAGAAGTTGACTTCTCGTTTTATTGGTCCGTATCAGATTACTTCACGAGTTGGTGTTGTGGCTTACCGTGTGGCGTTGCCTCCGAACCTTTCGAATTTGCATGACGTATTCCATGTTTCGCAACTTCGGAAATATGTTCCGGATCCGTCACATGTTATTCCTATGGACGAGGTTGAAGTGAGAGATAACCTTACGGTGGAAGCTTTACCGGTTAGGATTTTGGACCGCGAAGTTAAGAAACTAAGGGGCAAGGATATTGCGCTTGTGAAAGTAGCGTGGGGAGGCGCTGCGGAAGGCAATATGACGTGGGAACTAGAGAGTGGGATGCGAGAGTCGTATCCGGAGTTATTTGAATCAGGTATTATTTTCGAGGACGAAAATTTCTAAGTGGGGGAGAGTTGTAACGCCCCGATTTTGATTATTCCATTATTCTTGAGTCTTTTAATTTAATTGGGTGATAAATTATTTTATTTGTTAAATTGGTGTGTTAAATGTTATTTTACCATTTTCGAGAGTTTTCGAGGAAATTAGAATGGAGGGTATTTTAGTCTTTTCTCAATTAATTATAAGTTAGAAATTTTGTGGAATTAGAATTGTGTGAGAAAAAAATGAATTAAATTGATTTAGTGGAAAATGAGAGAAAAGAAATAGAAAAGAAAGAAAATAGAAAGAAAAGAGAAATAGAGAGAAATAGAAAAAAGATAGAGAGAAAAAGGAGAGAAAGAAAGAAGAGGAAGAGAAAAGAAGAGGAAAGGAGGAAAAACTTAGAAATTCATCAAGATCAATCAATTAGCAAGCTTGGAATCCGGGTAAGGGTGTGAAACATTGTTATCTTATCAATGTATATGATTATGTATGAATTGTTGTTGTTGTTGATGAATTTTGTGAGTTTTAGGGTATAACCCATTTTTGAGAAATTGATTAGAAATTGATCCAAATGTATTAAAACTTATGTTGATTGTGTTCGTAGTTGTTTATACATGATTGGTATGTATTGTTATACATCAAATTGGCATTTTTCTGAGTATTAGGTGAAGATTTGGATGATTGGGGAGTGGAAAACGCAGAACTTCGTTCTGCAGAATTTTTCTGGGTATGCTCTGGCCATACGCGTAAGGGGCATGTCCATACGCGTATGAGCCAAGGCAATACGCGTATCATTGGCTTATTTTTGGGCCAATACGCGTATGAATATTGGCATTACGCGTAACAGGGGCGAGCCATGGGCCAATACGCGTATGGGTTTTGGAACGAGGAATTTGTGAAGGAAATGGGGTCTGTCCGTACGCGTATGGACATGGGTGATACGCGTATGGACAGGAGGAATGTAGAAATGGGATTTTTCAAAATGTCGTTTTCGGTTTCGTCCGTAACTTTTGTTCCGAGTATCCGATTTTTACATTCTTGGTGTCGTTGGAAAGGTATTGAGCTGTACTTTCTTATTATGATGTTTTGAAAATCGTTAGCCGATTTAATTATGTCGGAAAGTAGGGAATAGTGCTATTTAGCGACTTTTACCGTTTTGACTGTGTGTTTGAATGTGAATCATACAATAGTGCATTGATGTGAATGTATATAGATTGTATGTGATTGTATGAGATAAATGCATGAATATATTGTGAATATGTATGCATTTCAAGAATGTCTTTTGAGTCATTTTGCATGTGAAGCATCATGATGTGCATTCTTGTGTTGTGCGATTCTAATGAGAATCCGTCGTAACGTCGTGTGCCCATGTGGGGTGTGAGCGATGATTACGAATGATTGTGTGCCCATGTGGGGTGTGAGCAATCGGATCGTGTGCCCGTGTGGGGTGTGAGCGATCGGGTCGTGTGCCCATGTGGGGTGTGAGCGATCCATAAACATTGTGTGCCCATGTGGGGTGTGAGCAATGGGTGAACATCGTAGGCCCGACGGGGAGTTACTTCGGTAACGAGCGATGGTTCCAGCAGAGTTCCTGAGTGAACTAGTGATGATTGAGTCGGTACCGCATTGCATTTGCATAGAGTCGTGAGTCGGTCTCTATGATTTGCATTTATCATCTTTATAATGATGTGTTGTTGAATGAACATAATTGTGTATGTTTATACGGAATGATTGAGAAATGTGAAAGTGTGCATGATGAATATACTTGTTATATATATATATATACATTGTGAGGTATATAGATGAAAATGTGATGAATTGTGGTGAGAATGTGTAAATGTGTATTTTTATGTTAAGATATATATAATTGTATGCATTGTTATTATGATAATATTTCTCACCCTTCTGCTGTTTTATGATGCTCTATGAGGCATTGCAGAGTAGGTATGCTGGAGGTCTTTTTGTGAAGCGTGTCTTCATTCTTTTGGTCGGTTGGCTCTGATATGTAGCACCGGGTAGCTAGGATGTATATTATTCTTTTGTGATACATTTGCATATGTATCTTACTGATGAATTTGCGTATAAACATGATGTAGCTAGTGATTCATACTGGATGATGTACATATGTGTTGTTCTTCAATATTTTAGATGTTTCCGCTTTTATTCTAAATATTGAGATGTGGGTGTAAGGACAAAGTTCCTCTGTGGCAAGTTACCCCACTGTTGCATATCAATATAATGAGCAGGTGTTGTATGTAATAATTGTGTGTATGATGTGACATGCCTCTTTTATACCATGTTTTAATCGTACTCTGGCGAATTTTTATATTTTTTTATATATGTGCCTAAATGATTTATGTGATTATTTGGGGGTATAGAAAGGGGGTGTTACATTAAGTGGTATCAGAGCCAGAGTTGAGTCAGTTGTGTCTGTCTTGTTGTTGTGTTGGTTGAACTGTCATTTAACCTTGTTGTCATTTTTGGGAATAATCAGAAGATGGCTGGTAGAAATGACAATGCGATGGCTGCTACTTTGGAAGCAATGGCTAGGGCGGTGCAAGGTGCACCTAACGTGAATGCTAATGACGAGTTCAGGAAGAATCAACCACCAGTTTTCAAAGGAAGATTTGATCCCGATGGAGCTCAATTGTGGTTGAAGGAGATTGAAAGAATCTTCAGAGTGATGGGCTGTGCGGAGGAGAATAAGGTGAGGCTTGGGTCTCACATGCTGAAGGAAGAAGCCGACGATTGGTGGGTCGGTATGCGTGAAGTTCTTGAGGTGGATGATGAAGAGGTAACTTGGAATTTATTTCGTACTGAATTTTTGAGGAAGTATTACCCTGAGAGTGTGAAGGGAAAGAAGGAGATGGAGTTTCTTGAACTGAAACAAGGTAGTATGTCTGTGGTGGACTATACTGCTAAATTTGTGGAGTTGGTTCAATTCCATCCTCATTATGCTGCGATTACTGCTGAGTTCTCAAAGTGTATTAAATATGAGAATGGTTTACGTCCTGAGATCAAACAAGCTGTGGGATATCAAAGGATAAGGAGGTTTGCGGATTTGACGGAATGTTGTAGAATCTTCAAAGAAGATAGTAAGGCTCGTTCTACACATTACAAAAGTTTGAATGAGAGGAAGGGGAAGCAACAAGCTAGAAGTGGACCTTATGTGACACCCGTTGATAAGGGTAAGCATAGGGGAAGCTTTGATAGGAGGTCTGGAGGAGGAGGTTCCGGTGTTGTTAGGTGTTACAAATGTGGTGATATAGGTCATAAATCTTTTGAGTGTGGGAAGCCTGTAGCGAAATGTTCTAATTGTGGTGGTCTTGGGCATGCTGCTACAGATTGTAGAAGAAATATGGTGAAGTGCTATAATTGTGGAGAAGTGGGTCACATTAGTACTAAGTGTACTAAGCCGAAACAAGCTCAAGCGGGCGGAAAGGTGTTTGCATTGGCGGGGACTCAAACTACGAATGCGGACCGTTTGATTAAAGGTACATGCTTTATTAATAGTACACCTTTAGTTGCTGTTATTGATACGGGAGCGACTCATTCGTTTATTTCGTCTGAGTGCGCGAAGCGTTTGAATCTTGCGTTAACTGTGATGGGTGCTGAAATGGTTATTGAGACTCCTGCTTCAGGGTCGGTAATTACATCTTTGGTGTGTATGAGTTGTCCTTTGACCATGTATGGTAAAGACTTTGTTATGGATTTAGTATGTTTGCCGTTGGAGGGATTGGACGTAATCTTGGGTATGAACTGGTTGCAATTTAACCGAGTTCATATAGATTGCTATCACAAGTTAGTAAGGTTTCCTTCTTTGGAAGATGATGAATTTGAGAGTTTCCTATCCACTAAAGAGTTGAAGAAACTTTTAGCGGACGAAGCTCAATTGTTTGGTTTATTTGCATCATTGTCGGTGGAGAGTAAAGTTGAGCTTGATGTGTTCCCAGTGGTGTGCGAATTTCCAGAAGTGTTTCCGGAAGATATTACGGATGTACCGCCGGAAAGAGAAGTTGAATTTTCTATTGATCTAGTTCCGGGTACTAGACCGATTTCGATGGCACCGTATCGTATGTCGGCATCGGAATTGGTAGAATTGAAAAAGCAATTGAATGACTTGTTGGACAAGAAATTTGTAAGGCCAAGTGTTTCTCCTTGGGGTGCTCCGGTATTGTTGGTAAAGAAGAAGGACGGGAGTATGCGGTTATGCATTGATTATCGACAGTTGAACAAGGTGACAATTAAGAACAAGTATCCGCTTCCAAGGATCGATGATTTGATGGACCAATTGGTTGGTGCGAATGTTTTTAGCAAGATTGATTTGAGATCAGGATACCACCAAATTCGTGTGAAAGGAGAGGATATTCAAAAGACGGAATTTAGGACACGGTATGGTCATTACGAATACTCCGTGATGCCATTCGGGGTTTCTAACGCGCCGGGTGTGTTTATGGAATACATGAATCGTATTTTTCATGAACAGTTGGATCGTTTTGTGGTTGTGTTCATCGATGATATTTTGATTTACTCTAAGTCTCAAGAGGAGCATGAAGAGCATTTGAGAATTGTGTTGCAAATTTTGAAAGGGAAACAATTGTATGCTAAGTTGTCGAAGTGTGAATTTTGGTTGTCGGAAGTAAGTTTCCTTGGGCATGTTATTTCCGGTAGTGGTATTAGTGTTGATCCATCCAAGATAGATGCGGTGATGCAATGGGAGGCTCCTAGGTCGGTTACGGAGATTCGAAGCTTTTTAGGCTTGGCGGGTTATTATCGGAGGTTTATTGAGGGATTTTCGAAATTGGCACTTCCTTTAACGCAATTGACTTGTAAAGGAAAGGCTTTCATTTGGGATATTCATTGTGAAGAGAGTTTCAATGAGTTAAAGAGGAAGTTGACAACGACTCCGATCTTGATTTTGCCAAATCCTAATGAACCATTTGTTGTGTATTGTGATGCTTCATTGACAGGTTTAGGTGGTGTTTTGATGCAAGATGGAAAAGTTGTGGCATATGCTTCTAGACAATTGAGAGTTCATGAAAAGAATTATCCTACACATGACTTGGAGTTAGCGGCGGTGGTGTTTGTTTTGAAAATATGGAGGCATTATCTTTATGGTGCGAGATTTGAAGTTTTTAGTGATCACAAAAGCTTAAGATATTTATTTGATCAGAAAGAATTGAACATGAGACAAAGGAGGTGTCTAGAACTTTTGAAGGATTATGATTTTGGTTTGAATTACCATCCGGGTAAGGCAAACGTGGTGGCCGATGCCTTAAGTCGGAAGTTGTTACATATGTCCGCATTGATGATGGAAGAATGGGAACTTTTGGAAGATTTCAGAGATTTGAGTTTGGTTTGTGAAATGACGCCGAGGAGTGTGCGACTTGGTATGTTACATGTTACGAATGATTTTCTTGCAACGGTTAGTGAAAAGAAAAAGTTGGACTTGAAATTCGTTGATTTGATGTTGAATGAGAATGAGGATTTCAAGGTTGATAATTATGGAGTTTTGAGATTCCGTGGTAGTATTTGTATTCCCGACGACGCGGAGTTGAAAAAGATAATTCTAGAGGAAGGACACCGAAGTAATTTGAGTATTCATCCGGGTGCGAATAAGATGTATCAAGATTTGAAGAAGATCTTTTGGTGGTCCGGTTTAAAGAGGGATGTGGCTCGATTTGTGTATGCATGCTTAACTTGTCAAAAGTCTAAGGTGGAACATCAAAAACCAAGTCGATTTATGCAACCGTTGGATATTCCGGAATGGAAATGGGATAGTATATCGATGGATTTTGTTACGGGTTTGCCAAATACGCAAAGAGGTCATAATGCTATTTGGGTAATTGTTGATAGGCTTACTAAATCTGCTCACTTTATTCCAATTGATATTAGTTATCCTTTGGAGAAGTTAGCCGAGATTTATGTTCTTGTGGTTGTGAAGTTACATGGAGTTCCTAAGAGTATTGTATCGGATAGAGACCCAAGGTTTACATCGAGGTTTTGGGAGAGTTTACAAAAGGCTTTGGGTTCTAAGCTAAGATTGAGTTCGGCATATCATCCGCAAATGGACGGTCAAACCGAGAGGACGATTCAATCGTTGGAGGATTTATTGCGTGCTTGTGTACTCGAGCAAGGTGGTGCTTGGGATGGTTATTTGGCGTTGATTGAATTCACTTACAATAACAGTTTTCATTCGAGTATAGGTATGGCACCATTTGAGGCTTTGTATGGCCGGAGATGTCGAACACCTATGTGTTGGCATGAAACCGGCGAGAGGACGATAGTTGGACCGGAAATGGTACAACAAACAACGGAGAAAGTGAAGTTTATTCGGGAGAAGATGAAAGCTTCTCAAAGTAGACAAAAGAGCTATCATGACAAGAGAAGGAAGGATCTTGAGTTTCAAGAAGGTGACCATGTGTTTTTGAGAGTTACACCAGTTACTGGTGTGGGTCGTGCTTTGAAGTCGAAGAAGTTGACTTCTCGTTTTATTGGTCCGTATCAGATTACTTCACGAGTTGGTGTTGTGGCTTACCGTGTGGCGTTGCCTCCGAACCTTTCGAATTTGCATGACGTATTCCATGTTTCGCAACTTCGGAAATATGTTCCGGATCCGTCACATGTTATTCCTATGGACGAGGTTGAAGTGAGAGATAACCTTACGGTGGAAGCTTTACCGGTTAGGATTTTGGACCGCGAAGTTAAGAAACTAAGGGGCAAGGATATTGCGCTTGTGAAAGTAGCGTGGGGAGGCGCTGCGGAAGGCAATATGACGTGGGAACTAGAGAGTGGGATGCGAGAGTCGTATCCGGAGTTATTTGAATCAGGTATTATTTTCGAGGACGAAAATTTCTAAGTGGGGGAGAGTTGTAACGCCCCGATTTTGATTATTCCATTATTCTTGAGTCTTTTAATTTAATTGGGTGATAAATTATTTTATTTGTTAAATTGGTGTGTTAAATGTTATTTTACCATTTTCGAGAGTTTTCGGGGAAATTAGAATGGAGGGTATTTTAGTCTTTTCTCAATTAATTATAAGTTAGAAATTTTGTGGAATTAGAATTGTGTGAGAAAAAAATGAATTAAATTGATTTAGTGGAAAATGAGAGAAAAGAAATAGAAAAGAAAGAAAATAGAAAGAAAAGAGAAATAGAGAGAAATAGAAAAAAGATAGAGAGAAAAAGGAGAGAAAGAAAGAAGAGGAAGAGAAAAGAAGAGGAAAGGAGGAAAAACTTAGAAATTCATCAAGATCAATCAATTAGCAAGCTTGGAATCCGGGTAAGGGTGTGAAACATTGTTATCTTATCAATGTATATGATTATGTATGAATTGTTGTTGTTGTTGATGAATTTTGTGAGTTTTAGGGTATAACCCATTTTTGAGAAATTGATTAGAAATTGATCCAAATGTATTAAAACTTATGTTAATTGTGTTCGTAGTTGTTTATACATGATTGGTATGTATTGTTATACATCAAATTGGCATTTTTCTGAGTATTAGGTGAAGATTTGGATGATTGGGGAGTGGAAAACGCAGAACTTCGTTCTGCAGAATTTTTCTGGGTATGCTCTGGCCATACGCGTAAGGGGCATGTCCATACGCGTATGAGCCAAGGCAATACGCGTATCATTGGCTTATTTTTGGGCCAATACGCGTATGAATATTGGCATTACGCGTAACAGGGGCGAGCCATGGGCCAATACGCGTATGGGTTTTGGAACGAGGAATTTGTGAAGGAAATGGGGTCTGTCCGTACGCGTATGGACATGGGTGATACGCGTATGGACAGGAGGAATGTAGAAATGGGATTTTTCAAAATGTCGTTTTCGGTTTCGTCCGTAACTTTTGTTCCGAGTATCCGATTTTTACATTCTTGGTGTCGTTGGAAAGGTATTGAGCTGTACTTTCTTATTATGATGTTTTGAAAATCGTTAGCCGATTTAATTATGTCGGAAAGTCGGGAATAGTGCTATTTAGCGACTTTTACCGTTTTGACTGTGTGTTTGAATGTGAATCATACAATAGTGCATTGATGTGAATGTATATAGATTGTATGTGATTGTATGAGATAAATGCATGAATATATTGTGAATATGTATGCATTTCAAGAATGTCTTTTGAGTCATTTTGCATGTGAAGCATCATGATGTGCATTCTTGTGTTGTGCGATTCTAATGAGAATCCGTCGTAACGTCGTGTGCCCATGTGGGGTGTGAGCGATGATTACGAATGATTGTGTGCCCATGTGGGGTGTGAGCAATCGGATCGTGTGCCCGTGTGGGGTGTGAGCGATCGGGTCGTGTGCCCATGTGGGGTGTGAGCGATCCATAAACATTGTGTGCCCATGTGGGGTGTGAGCAATGGGTGAACATCGTAGGCCCGACGGGGAGTTACTTCGGTAACGAGCGATGGTTCCAGCAGAGTTCCTGAGTGAACTAGTGATGATTGAGTCGGTACCGCATTGCATTTGCATAGAGTCGTGAGTCGGTCTCTATGATTTGCATTTATCATCTTTATAATGATGTGTTGTTGAATGAACATAATTGTGTATGTTTATACGGAATGATTGAGAAATGTGAAAGTGTGCATGATGAATATACTTGTTATATATATATATATACATTGTGAGGTATATAGATGAAAATGTGATGAATTGTGGTGAGAATGTGTAAATGTGTATTTTTATGTTAAGATATATATAATTGTATGCATTGTTATTATGATAATATTTCTCACCCTTCTGCTGTTTTATGATGCTCTATGAGGCATTGCAGAGTAGGTATGCTGGAGGTCTTTTTGTGAAGCGTGTCTTCATTCTTTTGGTCGGTTGGCTCTGATATGTAGCACCGGGTAGCTAGGATGTATATTATTCTTTTGTGATACATTTGCATATGTATCTTGCTGATGAATTTGCGTATAAACATGATGTAGCTAGTGATTCATACTGGATGATGTACATATGTGTTGTTCTTCAATATTTTAGATGTTTCCGCTTTTATTCTAAATATTGAGATGTGGGTGTAAGGACAAAGTTCCTCTGTGGCAAGTTACCCCACTGTTGCATATCAATATAATGAGCAGGTGTTGTATGTAATAATTGTGTGTATGATGTGACATGCCTCTTTTATACCATGTTTTAATCGTACTCTGGCGAATTTTTATATTTTTTTATATATGTGCCTAAATGATTTATGTGATTATTTGGGGGTATAGAAAGGGGGTGTTACACATGACATTAAGAACTACTTGCTGAAGCAAGAATATTCTGCTGACGCTACAAACCTTGACAGGAAGACTCTAAGAAGACTGGCATCCAAGTTCTTTATCAGTAATGATGTATTGTATAAGAGGAACTACGATATGGTCCTACTTAGATGTGTTGATAAACATGAAGCAGATCTGTTACTTCAAGAGATTCATGAGGGGACATTCGGGACTCACGCCAACGGCTATGCTATGTCAAAGAAACTTCTGAGAGCTGGGTATTATTGGTTAACTATGGAGTCTGATTGTATACAGTATGCCAGAAAATGCCACAAGTGTCAGGTCCATGCAGACAAGATGCATGTGTCCCCAACACAATTGAATGTCTTATCGTCGCCATGGCCGTTCTCAATGTGGGGCATCGACATGATTGGGGCAATAGAACCTAAAGCCTCCAATGGTCACCGTTTCATTCTGGTCGCTATCGACTATTTCACTAAGTGGGTAGAGGCCGCTTCTTATGCCAATGTGACCAAGCAGGTGGTAGCCCGCTTCATCAAGAACAACATTATCTGCCGTTATGGGATGCCAAGCCGAATCATAACAGACAATGGAACCAATCTGAACAACAAGACTATGAAGGAGTTATGTGAAACTTTCAAGATTACTCACCACAATTCCTCTCCTTACCGTCCTAAGATGAATGGGGCCGTGGAAGCTGCAAACAAGAACATCAAGAAGATTCTGAGGAAGATGGTAAAGACATACAAAGACTGGCACGAAATGCTACCTTTCGCATTGCATGGATACAGAACCTCAGTGCGAACCTCAACAGGGGCTACCCCTTTCTCGCTAGTTTATGGAATGGATGCAGTCCTCCCGTTTGAAGTAGAGTTACCATCTTTAAGGGTAATGAGGGAAGCCAAACTGGATGAGGCAGAGTGGATCCAAGAAAGACTTGACCATTTGAATCTCATTGACGAAAGGCGCTTAACTGCGATGTGCCATGGTCAGTTATACCAGAAACGGATGAAGAGAGCCTTTGACAAGAAGGTTCGAGTCAGGGAGTTCCGAGAAGGAGAACTGGTACTTAAGAAGATTTTGCCTGTTCATAAAGATATGCGTGGAAAATGGGCACCCAATTATGAAGGCCCATTTGTCGTGAAGACAGTCTTCTCAGAAGGATCGTTGATGCTCACCACAATGGATGGAGAAGAGCTTGCCCATCCAGTCAATTCTGATGTCGTCCGAAGGTATTATGCATGAAGAGTCCGCCGCGACCAGAGCATAGCTTTGGGGTCTTAGTTGTAGGGCTAATAAGTGGCGTGGGATTCAATGTAACCTTACGCTATTGCCAATTTCAATTGTAACGCTCCTTGAAGCTTTTCACTGTGTACAACTATTATTTTGAATAAAATCAGACTGTTACTTTTGTCTCTTTGTTTTGACCTATTCATTGATGATAATTTTGAAAGTGGGAAATTTTCAAACTTAACTTTTTCCGAAATTTCCGGTAAGATAAATTGCTTTGACTCATGAAATGATCCGAAGGAAGTCATTGCTCCCCAGCAAGTCGTCACTGCAGGAATTCACGACGATTCCCCAGTGAATCATTGCTTTAGGCAAGAATGGCAGATCAGTACAAGAATGCAGCATCTGGTTGACTCAAAGATCCCCAGTGAACTTCCTCGATCATCAATCTTCGTTAATAAAGCAGTGGATATTTATTTTATCCCCATCCAAAGTCTCTATGAATACGACCGATCCGTGCCCAATGGATCTTTCTCATACTAATAATCGGATTCATCTTGACGGTCCTCTAAGTGAAGTCATGAGGTCGTGTCCCCAAGTGGAGCGCTATTTCCCCAGAGAAGTTTGGACTTTGAAGTTCAACTATTGGATTCCATCTTTGGATTCCTATACAAGCTTGACAGACGCATCTTTCGTGCAGAGGATGGACGGGCTTCCTCGTTGTTTTCTTTCACCTCTTGTTTTTGTCTATTTTGTCAGCATGAGCATAAGCATCGCATGGCATCGTTTGCATTCGCCTCCGCGCGTGTTTTCTTTGTTTGTTTCTTGTCGCTTTATCTTGATCTTTGGTTGTGTTTGCGCCAGTTTGGGTTCGTCTGATCTCTCCAAGTAGGTCGTCAGCCTTAGGCAGAAATCGCTAGTTATTTCCAAGTTCCCCCACAGAGTTCTACCCTCGTGGATGATGGTTATTTCAGTTATCTTTTTCATTGCTTGGATAAGATAAAATCGTCGTTTGAGTTCATTTCTCAATGACAGGTCTTGTTTGACCGTTTCATTCTAGTTTGATCCTAGATTGAATTTTGGTCTGTGACAACTTGCCTTCCAGGCGCCTAGCAAAGTTCAAGCGTGCACCTTGCTGTGTACATTTTGAGTCGTTGTGCTTTACATTTTAATTTTGCGTCACCTTGTTTTGCTTTTTCAAGCCGCCGCGCTCCTTGTTTTGCTTTTCTGTTTCGAGCCGCCGCGCTCCTTGTTTTTTCTTTTGGCGTCGAGCCGCCGTGCTCCTTGTTTTTCTTTTTGGCGTCGAGCCGCCGTGCTCCTTGTTTTCCTTTTGGTGTCGAGCCGCCGTGCTCCTTGTTTTTATTTTTGACGTCGAGCCGCCGTGCTCCTTGTTTTCCTTTTGGCGTCGAGCCGCCGTGCTCCTTGTTTTCTTTCTGGCGTCGAGCCGCCGTGCTCCTTGTTTTTCTTTTTGGTGTCGAGCCGCCGTGCTCCTTGTTTTTTCTTTTGGTGTCGAGCCGCCGCGCTCCTTGTTTTGCTTTTTCAAGCCGCCGCGCTCCTTGTTTTGCTTTTCTGTTTCGAGCCGCCGCGCTCCTTGTTTTCTTTTTGGCGTCGAGCCGCCGTGCTCCTTGTTTTTCTTTTTGGCATTGAGCCGCCGTGCTCCTTGTTTTTTCTTTTGGCGTCGAGCCGCCGTGCTCCTTGTTTTTCTTTTTGGCGTCGAGCCGCCGTGCTCCTTGTTTTCCTTTTGGTGTCGAGCCGCCGTGCTCCTTGTTTTTCTTTTTGGTGTCGAGCCGCCGCGCTCCTTGTTTTCTTTTTGGTTTCGAGCCGCCGCGCTCCTTGTTTTCTTTTTGGCGTCGAGCCGCCGTGCTCCTTGTTTTCCTTTTGGCGAGCCGCCGCGCTCCTTGTTTTCTTTTTGGCGTCGAGCCGCCGGGCTCCTTGTTTTCTTTTTGGCGTCGAGCCGCCGTGCTCCTTGTTTTTCTTTTTGGCGTCGAGCCGCCGTGCTCCTTGTTTTCCTTTTGGCGTCGAGCCACCGCGCTCCTTGTTTTCTTTTGGTGTCGAGCCGCCGCGCTCCTTGTTTTTCTTTTTGGTGTCGAGCCGCCGCGCTCCTTGTTTTTCTTTTTGGTGTCGAGCCGCCGCGCTCCTTGTTTTCTTTTTGGTTTCGAGCCGCCGCGCTCCTTGATTTTCCTTTTTGTTTCGAGCCGCCGAGCCCATGTTGTTTTTCTTAATGGTGTGTAAGTCCTGTGCAACGATAAGTCACAGGGCATCTTCCCTACGAAGTCCATTTACTTGGCATACAGAAGAGTTTTAATAACCCTGTTCTTTTCCTTGGTGGTTCCTGAAGATCCCGTTTGATCTCTTCATTTGAAGGAATTTCCAGGTTTCATTTGTTTTTTCGTTTGCGTGATCCTACCGTTGTGTGGATCCTATCTTATCTTTTTGTATCTTAGATATCAACTGGTCACGCTTGAACCTGCTGGGTCGTCGCTTTCTTTTCCCCAGTGCGTCTGGTCGTCCCCAGTGAGTTCGTTGCTCGTGGTGTTCGTCTTCCGCTCTGTGTTCGCTTTTGTTTTCGTCTGCATCTTGCATTTTATCATTCCATCATTTTCATCATGCTAGAGTTCATGGCATGTCAGCATTAGGTCTAGTTTTGTCCATAGCATTGCATGATCATTGCATCTAAGGGCAAAATTTTCGGTTATCTGTATTTAAATATCTTTCACCATGACCTAATGACGATTTTCATCGTTCATGTCATCCGGTGAAGATATTTAAATAGGGGCAACTGTTGTACCCCAAATTTTTCCCTTAGATTCACTAATTCGTCTGCATAACATATTAGGTCAATCATTCTCGCACGGCTAACCTCTTTATCTAGTTAGCTTGTTTGTATCATTTGTGAACGCAGATACTGCTGCAGAAGATTCAAGTCTTGAGGTGGTGTTGTGTGTGTGTTTGTGGAGGTCCTCTTGTCTCTGCGAGTTTGTGTGAGATTCCTGTTCTTTCCTCAGGTTTCCTCAAAGTTTCTCCCAAGGATTCCTCGTGACATAGTTTGGTCTTGTCCTCAAAGTTGAATCTTGAAGTTCTAAATGGAAGAATTTGGATTTTGGTTACACGACAAGGATTTCTTTAATGAAGGATTGAAATTAAGTTGTAATTGGAAATTTGTTATAGATTCATTGGATTTCTTATTTAAGGTTAAAACATGTCAACGGTTCTTTAAGTCGCCAAGGTTCAAGGTCAACGTCAATTTAATTGCCCAATAATTGGCACGCTATCACCATCCATAAAGATCTCATGAGTTTCACTCTAAAGGACTTTGGTTCTCAAAACATGGCCAATGTTCTTATCACTTGCCACCCTATGAGTGCGTACCAACAAATTGTGGGTGATATTACTAACCGTGAATCTAATGAGGCCTTGGTGGAAGGATCTTTTTTTGCAAGATATAGTATTTGGTGAGCAAACGTGAAGGCTCTAATTAATGCAAAAAAAAGGGACTCGAGACAAAACCAAAGGTGGAAAATTTTGAGGCCCAGGATTCTACACCAAACATTTGAAATTAACGTTACAAGAGTCAAATTACAGATTGAAAGGCATGCTACAAGTGTTGCTCGCAAAAACATGTTAATCTAAAGGTCTCTCTTTACAAACATTTTTTTATAACTCTTCATTACAAGGTTGACGGTAGTAGATAAATACAGACGACACTCGTCTGCTGCGTACTCTAGAATTTCTACGTACATGCGCCAAGAACTTTAGAGGCCACGAACCAAAGCATTCCAAACATTGCTATGCAACATGCCGTCATCATGACGCCTTGCCAAAACATTGATAGCAGTATGATAAGCCTTACTCTTCTTTCCAAGCAATCCAAAACTGTTGGAATCCAAGGCAAATCAAGTAAGAATCTCAATCAGTTAGAACCAACATTGAAAACCAAAGCCTCATTTTTTCCATGTACATGGTTGTTACCTTAAATATTCCCATAATGGAGCATGTGATCGCCGTAACCACTGCGTAGCAAGACATGAGCACCATCAATATGTAGTAATTGTATCAAAGAAAATTCAAGTTCAATTTGAAAGAAATTAATCCAATGTGCATTACATTTACCTGTTGATAAGAACTAAGGAAGCTACCTAGAAGTCATCCAACGGCCCTTGAAAACAATTCTGCAAACTCACAGGACAATCTGGTACCTGCAAAAAGGACATTTGTGTTAACCACACAGAAACTTCATCACTGTCATAGGGAAAAGGCCTTCATCATGAATAGAAGGAAATATGTACCTGGCATCGATAATTTCGAGCATTTTGCTTTGATATCTGTCGCCTAGTACCTGATCAACAATTCAGTAACTGTTTAATTTTTCCTAACTGGTTTAATCATTATATGGAACTGTTGAGTATAAACCTAGAAACTCACATGGATTTTGGAAGTGGCTTTGGGATCAAGGAAGGATTTAACAGTACTCCACACCATCTTAAATCCGGAGCCAGCATTGATGGTGAACATACAACTCAAAGACTATATAAGGATAAAATATTGACAAGATTCAATTAATTTCTCAAATGCAAAAGTAAATTACAAGCACAAAGGAGACAAAGATATAGATTTATCAGTCTTCTCATGATACAAAGAAAAAGAGGGAATGTTGCTGCATGTAATAAACACTAAGGAATCCTTCGCAAGTTTCATCAGTGAACTAATTAGAACACTACATGGCTTTATGGTATTTTGAAGTAGCAGGGAGCAAGGTTCTCAGTAACAACTACTTTATTAAGCTCCAAACTGATACATCACCAGCTATATGGGAACTTGATGGCTGTCTCACTATCCAAGACTCCTTGATCTTCAAGTCGCCTCCGTTGTCGTTCTTTACCTTCGCGGTAGAGAAACTGTAATCCACTTTTCATTGCCGCCTCAAACCGCTCTTGCTGTTCCAGATTGTCTTCATGTTCGTGCCGTGTGAATCAACCGTAGCTCTAATCCTACACAGTAAAACAGAGCTTTGATTACTTAGATTTTTCTCAAATAACACTCGACTTAACGTTTGAAGTAGGGAGCTGTTCTCTAAGTCAACGCACGTGACAAAACAAAAAGGAAAAAACATGAAAAAAGAAGAGGCCTCAAGATAGTACCATGTTTAAACATAACTGGAAGTCAGGATTAGAGATTGATCTTTCAGCAAATGGAGTTCACCACCAGTTCTGATGTGATCCAGGAGCTCTACAAGAAGAGGAAGCCGTTAAAATCATATTTTTCCAACTCGCGAATTCACTAGTACGAGCAATCAATAACCGTTAGTTAATTCATAACCTAATACAATCAATTATCATCATAATTAAGGGCAGGATCAGATCTCCAAGCAAAGGCGGATATACACAGAAAGTTTGCAAGGATTGAATACGTTGTGATTTTGTCTCAAACAACCATCAACCACAATCAAAATAAAATCAAGGCCAATTGATTATCTTTCCAAAACAATATTAAACAAATTCAGACAGTTTTCAAAATTCTCCCAAAACAATTCAAAACTTTCCAAAACCATTCACTAAAGACACGTTGGAAAACAGTCAGCAACAGGGTATCAAAATTCAAAATCACAATCAGATCGTATCAAACCGTTCAAACATTCAAAAACTTTCCGAATCAAGCAAACCAGATCAAATCAGTAAGAATTGGGAATATTGACAATAAACACACATTAAAACCTTCCAAATCATCATCGTCGGCCTTGGCTATAAAAGGGACACTTTTCTCATCAGAAGGGAAGAAGAAAAAAACAGAGAGAATCATACACTGAAAAAACCTAAAGGCATCAAAAGGAAAATCACAAAAATCCCAAATCAGCAAATACCAAACTATTTCCAAACCCACCAAATACAGACTCAGAAGCGCGGCGGCTCATCATCGTCTCCAAGATCACAACAGCAAAGAAGCCTAAAGCACGTTTCAAAATCGCGCAAAAGAGGTAAAGAAGGAGAAGAAAGACTTCCCTGAAAGCCATTCCTGGAGCAGTTCACAGCGTCGCCGGCCATCCGTGCCTTTTTTACTCTTTTCTCGCTTTGATATCATTGTAATATGTAACTGTAACAATCAATAGTGAAAATCGGGGACGGGGAACCAGGGGAAAAGGGTTATTTTGTTTGATCGATCGTGAGAGGCCGAGAGAGAAATCGAGAGAATATGTGAGGAATCGAGAGAGAAGAAACGAAGATGACGGCGGCGGCGATTAGGGTTCAAACCCTAATTGTTGAGCGAATGCGAGAGAGAGAAGAGAAATGTCGTGAGAGTCCCCCCGTTTGATCCTTTCAACCTCTCACCCTTTTTCTTTTTATTAATCAAAACCTTTTTTTCATAATTAAAACCATCAAAAATACTTTTTTATAAAATCTAACTTAACTTTCCGATAATTTATGATTAATTTTGAAAACCTTTTCCTTAGTTAATCTTTTATAATTAAAACACTAAAATAAAGCTTTTATTTTAAGTAAAACTCTTAATCACTTTTCTTTTAATAAAACTTAAGACTAAATTAAATCTTTTAATTTAATTAAGGAGACCTTTAACTCTTCAATTCTAAAGAATCCTCAAAATAAAATAAACCTTTTTTTTTAGAAAATTTAGTGAAATAATTCTCCCAATGATGATACCAAATCAAAACTATTTTCTTAATAATTCGTACCCCCATAATCAAACCCGTTAAATCCCTCGAGTGTGAGTGCGCGTTTATATTATTTGTATGCTTATCTATATTTATTGCATTATGTTTACTGCTTAAACCTTTTCAAAAATACAAAAAAACTCTCGATCCAACGTCGAGCCGCTTTTATACCTATGTAAGTCGACTACCTTCGGGCGTCGCATTCGACCTTCGGTCACAATACACTTTAGCTAGCTCACACTTTGCTAGTATGTACAAATAAATCAGTTAGTTGGGTCCCTCGACATTCCAAAGGAAAGGTTATTAATAATTGACTAAACCGTCATAGGACTAACCCTTAGAACCATTGGCCATAGGATTCGGAGTCGCCGTACTCCACGTCTCGCCGTAGACACTTAGAATCTTAGCCTTAGGATTGGAGTCGCCGAACTCCACGTAAATGCTCCGCCGCGAACATTTACAATCCTACCCCTATTAAACCAACCTACAACTTTAGAGTCGCCGTACTCTATGTAAGGTCTTGCCTAAGACTTTACCTCCCTTTGGAACCTTGACCCCGTCAAGAAGTTCCTCTTTGCAGAACTACGCATACTCTGATTCTACTCCCGAGGATACATAGGCGTAAGGTGCGATACCTTATCGAGTATACTTAGATACTAACCCTTAGGGTTCAACCTTTAGCATAGCACCCTAGCAAGCGAATGAGAGATAACATAATACTAACGAGAGGTTCCCGTAGAGTACTACGGACGTTTAGGATGCTAATACCTTCCCTAAGCGTAACCAACCCCCGAACCTTAGATCTTTAGGTTTTTTTCGCTTTTGAACCTTTCCTTTGGATAAATCAAAGACGGTGGTGAACATTTAAAGAAATTTGATCCTAGTTCATTAATAACTATGGTATCCAATTCTCACCGCAACAGTCATTTGCACAAATTTGGCAAATCGGGCAAAATGCATAAATCTGCCTTGCTTTGACAGTTTTCAGCAAGGCATATTGCCATTGTCATATCTCATGGCTCAAGTGGACTTTGATGGAGTTCCTGGCCATTTTGGAAATCCCTCCTATGATACAACAACTGTTTGATCATAGTTGGTTTTGATACCTTTTGGATCCAAGTGAAAAATGCCCTTACATTTAGAAAAAAGTGAAGGCAGATTTTGACTTATTGAAAATTTCACTAAGTGTTGGAAAAAAGTGACATTTTCACTTTTTATGATTTTGATCATTCCATAACTTAAAATCCATGAGGAATTGGAATGAGTTCTGTTTGAAGCTTTTGTAGAGGACAATGAGAGCTACAAATCCAACTTTGATGGGGAAAAATGGCCTTGTGGTTTAGGAGTTATGATCCTCCAAAGTTGGTACCCTAGCCACTTTGTTCCATAACTTAGAAAATTTCTAAGTTTTTTTATGGTTACCCCTTTTACAAGTTATCAAACTTTTCTTGATTTTTCTTGATGAATGATGATTCCAATCACATATTAACATCATTTTAGTGTCAAAGAACCATAATTGTGAAAAATCTCAAAAAGTCAAAGTTGATTTTTGTGCACAGTTGACTTTTTGTCATATGAACTCCAAACTGTGCGATCCTCTATGAAATCAAGTCCTTGACCCAAATCAAACTTGATGGATTGATTTTATGGGTGTTATAGGGTGTATTGAATCATGTCCCAAGTTTTGGGAGCATGCCTGGGTCAAAAGTCAAAGGCACAGTTGACTTTTTCCCGCGAAACCCTAACGGTGGTTCTGATGAACTTGAAACTTGTTGATCAAGCTTCTTGGATCAATCCATTGTAGCAAATGGATCAACATAGTGTATTAGAGACCCTCAAATCTTCTCTTAAGGTCTTGGCTCATGATGTGTCCCAAAAGTCAACTTAGGGGTGAATTAGGTCAAGAAACCCTAATTCCTGATTTTTGATGAATGCATCCCCTAAAGTCAAATTGACTTGATGATTGGGTCCATGAGGTTTCATGGAGCATTTTAGGTTATGCTTTGAAGCATTGGCTCATGCCCAGAGGAAAATTTCCACCTGGAGGCCCTGGTCGACCAAAACCCTAATTTGGTGACACTGGCGATCTTGAGGCTTAATCCACCTAGAAGGGAGCAGCCTTGTGCTTAATCCTTGAAGTGGGAGTCCTCTTGATCCTTTGTGGATGTTTGAGAGGTTATACAAGTTGAATATCATGTCAATTCTTGATTGATCCTTTGTCTAAGGCTCTGAGAGGGCTTGAAACCCTAATTTTGATT
The DNA here is from genome assembly GCA_022829125.1 of Lathyrus tuberosus. Taxonomy (NCBI): domain Eukaryota; kingdom Viridiplantae; phylum Streptophyta; class Magnoliopsida; order Fabales; family Fabaceae; genus Lathyrus; species Lathyrus tuberosus. Next base: position 25,444,731 of record JALAZF010000012.1, on the reverse strand, counting down.
GTAGTGGATGCTCACCTATCTTTGGGGAGACTAATGAGGCATAATGATACATCCATATTGTGGTGATGATTTGCACAATGATGGGAAATCTTAGTGGTCAAAATTTCGGGTATGACACCCATCCCTTCGTATTGTTACTTTCAACTGCCTCGAGGGTGTCCTTGTATGAGAAAATAGAGGTTCTTTTCTCTGATTGATTCTCATTGCTCATCGAAAGTGTTTGGAACTGAGTTACAACAACCTCCTCTGGTTCTACACAAGTAGACGATGATAAGTTACTCACAAGCAAGGCTTGTTGTCCACAAACCGTGACGATTTGATCGTTCTTGACGAACTTCAGTTTCTGGTGCAGCGTCGAAGTGACTGCCCCAGCCTGATGTATCCAAGGTCTTCCTAATAAACAGCTGTATGCTTCCCGAACGTCCATGACCTGGAAAGTGATTAAGAAAGTGTGAGGACCGATAGTTATGGGAAGGTCGACTTCGCCAATAACTGCTTTCCCAGATCCATCAAAGGCTTTGACGATGACCTCACTGCTCCTCATCGGGGATCCTTTGAATGATAGTCGCATTAGGGTAGACTTCAGCATAACATTGATGGTCGATCCTGTGTCTACCAGTACGCTGGCTAAAGCATCGTCCTGGCAGTTAACTGTGATATTGAGCGCCATGTTGTGACTTTTGCCTCCCTCTGGCAAGTCCTCATCACTGAATCCTAAGTTGTTGCAGGAAGTGATGTTAGAGATGATGCTATTGAACTGTCGTATTGACACATCCTGTTCCACAAAGGCCTGCTCTAAGACTTTCTGTAGAGCCTCTCCGTGGGCTTTAGAGCTGAGTAAAAGTGATAGCAATGAGAACGTTGAAGGAGTTTGTAAAAGCTGATCAACAATGTTGTATTCACTCCTTTGGATGAGCTTCAGCATCTCATCATTGTTTTTCGAAAGGTCGGGATCACTGGATTTACCGACTGGTGGATCAGGAGCTTCTGTCGAAAGTTCCTTTTCTTTGTTAGGTTCCCTAACTCCTCGGTTGAAGATTCGACAGCTCCGTGTTACTCGACTGATGTATGCAATATTCACGACGGAGGGTAATGGAATTTCCGTTCCATTCTCAATTATTGTTGCACCGTATTTGTAAGGGATCGCCTTAGCTGATTCATACGGTAATGGTTCCCGACAGATAGATAACTATAGGAGCCTTATGATTTTTCTGACTGTCGTAGGTAACTTCAATCAGCTCTTGGCTAGGAACCTTTGATTCGTCCAGTAGAGGGATGATAGTACAAACATCCTTATTCTGTTGATGATTAGAGATTATGACAACATCTCTGATTTGATGAACGAAGTAGTCCGGCGTCCAGTCGATTGGCTCGGAACCCAAACATGGGCGAATCCCTCTACGATCCACCTGACCCTGAAGAGCTGCCCGCACAAGGTAGCATCCCTGGTTATTCTTCGAGCAGACTCTACAACATTCGTAATTATGTGGTGGCACCTGGCCACACCCACTTTGGATGCAGTGTAACCTCACTAGGTCAGTTCCCATAGATCGGACATCCTAACTTTGACGTCGAGTTGGGTTTCCATTAAGCACACTGATTTGTTGCGTGCCTTCATCCATATAGATTGGAAGCCACCAGTGGTTTAACAAGTGTTGCAAAGTTCTTTGAATGAGAGCGCACCCTTGGTTACCCTCACAACATCCTTTACAGCTTAGATAATCGTGAAAAGTGAGAAAACCAAGTTGGACTTGCTTGGTGTGTAACTCCACCAAGCTGGTATTCATTAGACGAATATCAAAGATTTAAATCATGTTGATCTGATAAAGATTTTTATTATAGTAGTCCTGGATCCACCTGTCATACCCCAAATTTTGACCACTATGAACGTGTTTCCAGGCGTGCACTATTTCTGTCTTTAGTGCCCTGTCATTTTCTCCTTCCTTGAAGAAAAGACCTTCCACATGAGCATTACGCGAGACATGCCTCATCGGGTATCCAAATTGACGGCGAACGAGAATTGGATGATAGTTAATTCCTCCCTTAGTTCCTATAAGGGGTACATTTGGGAAATTTCCACAACGGTCAATGATCCTGATCCCGTCGTAGATTCGATTGTACCAATCGATGTCAGAGTTGGTAAGAGACATGATTCTCTGCGACCAACGTAAAGTATTCTTTTGATCCCAAAATGCAGCAGACTTTGGCAAATGGAAAGTGAACCATTTGTAAAGCAGGGGTACACAGCACGTGATCATTCCTCCGCTATATAAATTCCTTAAGTGTACCGAATGATACGCATCTGCGAGTAAGGTAGGTACAGGGTTTCCAATCAGGAAAATCTTAATGGCGATGACATGTACGAAGTTATCAATGTTGGTGAACAAAAATAACCCGTAGGTGAGGAAAACAAAGATGCTCTCGAAAGCGGCCACGTTCCCTATACTAGCAAAGTATAGAGCTTTCTTTATCAAGAACTGGGCTGGCAAACCCTGGATGCCACCCTTAGTAGTCATGTGAGTCTTGACTTCTGACTCGTCCAAATAAATTACCCTTGCAATGGTCTGATGCTTTGGAATTTCTTCCAGTCCAGAAAAGGGTGCTTGATCAGTGATATGCAGATCAGTCAAGTGAGAGTACTCCTCTAGTGTTGGTGCTAGCTGATAATTCAGGAATGTGAAACAGTGATAGACTGGATCGTAGAACTGGATTAACATGGATAGGATTCCTTCAATTACGTGGACCCTTAACAAGGACAACAGTCCTCCATACTTGGCTCTGAAAGCCTCGTGGTTGGTGATCATTCTCGCCAAACCTCTCAAATCCTCCAACTTTGGAACCTTGAAGGTGTACTTATGAGTTTTCCTTCTACCGAAATCCATTAGCGCATCTCTTTTCTCTCTGACATTTGCAATCATTGTCTTAGTTTAATTTGAAAAAGAGAGACTAGAAGAGAAGTTTTTTTTTTGGTTTTAATGTTTTTTAAATGAATGTATGAATGCAGCACACAAAAACATAGAAAAAACATGGGGTCAAAGGGTCGGTGTCATGAAGTCAAAGCTCTACCCCCCCCCCCCCCAAAGGTTTATACTGGTAATTTTTTGTACCTGTCCGCAAAATCATTGACCCCTCTTGGAATGACAACAGCAAGCTGGTCGCCAGCGAGCTAATGTATCCTAGAGTGATCTCAGATGAGGGTAGTATCACGTGACAACTATTTCCGATAGCTTCCGCACTTCAAAATGGCTTAAGTCTGCTAAAAACCTCAACTTCTCAGATAACCCAGTCGACCACACTACTTTCAACAACAGAAGGCGTATAGGAAATGTAACTGCAAAGGGAGTCTCCAGTGAGTTTGATGGTTGATCGGGGGCTCTTAACTGGAATTCACTCCCAGTAAGATTACCCGCATTGCCATCAACTATCTTAGGTGTATACTCAATCTTTCCATATGCGGCATCACACGCATTCCCATTAGCAGAAAAATAAACACATATATCAATTAGGAAAAGCAGTATATATATTTGTCTTAATCATCCTAGACCTCTAATCTTATGATCCTAATAGACAATGACTCCCCAGCAAAGCTGTCATTTCTGTGACATGAATTCAGGGTTTCGTCCCTTGCGAAAGCAAGAAAGAATGCCTCCCACCATGGTCACCAATCTGCTGTGGTACTATCTAAGGTTTCTACCTAAGAAATGAACAGGATCATAACGAAATTTCCCCCAACTGAGTCGCCATTTTTCTGGCAGTTTTCATACATAAGGTTTCACCCAGAGAGATAAGACGGACAAGATGCCCTGCGTGGCCCCACGGTGGGTGCCATTTTTCTGTAGCGAACGATTTTGACGTGGTTCTCAAGCACTGTTGCTCTGGGGTACTACAGGTCGATTAATTTTTTATCCTATTAAGCAGACTAAGGAATGGAAATAGATATCTCAAACTAACCCTGCTTGCATACTGAGTTTAAACATATGACTGCTGGTTTACAGACGCGGTTTAGATTGTGGGCCTCTCTCTGCTTATTTTGTTAAGAATGAAATGACGGGACTATTCATGGGGATTTTGGATAGGTACTGGATTTGATGTTTTTAATTAGTGTGCTCGCTAAGATTTTTCAATCTTATGCCTACGTATTCCTGTTTGATGAAACAGGGAAATCAGAGCGATCGTAGTTCCTCCTATGCTATGGGAGGAAAAAGGTTGCTTTAGTGTCTTGTTCAAAGCCCAAGACGTGAAGCTAAAGGGAGTATATTTATCTTGTTCAAAGCCCAAGATGTGAAGTTGAAGGGTCTATTTGTATCTTGTTCGAAGCCCAAGATATGAAGCTAAAGGGTCTTAACTTTAGAGAGAATTTGTCATCTCTAAAGAGGATCTGTTTGTCACAACTGTTGGGTGACTGATTATAAAGGAGAATTACTTTAACTGCGATATGTGAATCCAGCAATGCCATAATTTCCTTTATAGGGGATTTTCAACCTGAAGGAGAAAACTTTAACTCAGTGTAGAGCAATGCTATCTTTCCTTAGGAATTTCTCATGCTAAAAGAGGGACAGTGGCGTGGATGTAAATAATCCAGAGGCTTGCCGCTTACAGCAATTAGATGGGGAAAAGGAGTTGTTGATGTTTGTATGCTGTGAGCAAGGCACAAATTTGATGCTAAAAGGTTGATTGGCTCAACTGGGGGTTTCCTTATACAAAGCCTAAGAGGAGGCTACTGACCCAACAAGAGGGTGCTTTTTATCTGTCTCGTACGAAGCCCGAGATAGAGGCTAAAAAGAGTTGACTCAACAAGAGAGTTTTTGTATCTCGTATGAAGCCCGAGATGGAGGCTGAAAAGCTGATTGACTCAACAAGAGAGTCTTTTATACTCAACAAGAGAGTGATTTTGTATCGCGTAAGAAGCCCGAGATGGAGGCTGAAAAGGGTTTGACTCAACAAGAGAGTCTTTTATACTCAACGAGAGAGTGATTTGTATCTCGTACGAAGCCCGAGATAGAGGCTAAAAAGGGTTAACTCAACAAGAGAGTCTTTTATACTCAACGAGAGAGTGATTTCTATCTCGTACGAAGCCCGAGATAGAGGCTAAAAAGGGTTGACTCAAAAAGGGAGTCTGAAAAGGTTAGCTCCGCTGGGGAGAATTATTTGTACAAAGCCCAAGAGGAAGCTGACTTCACTGAGGAAGGATCATTATAAAAATCCTAAGAGGAGGCTACTGTGCTGGCGACTGTTTCAGTTTAGTGACAGGCCCAGTATATTGGATAAAGAGAAAATCGGTTCTTATATGGGTAATGTTGTGCTTAGGGATTGATCAGAGGATCAGGGTTATTTCCTGTTCTTTAAGGAAATGGGAAATCCATATGGTATTGAGACTGTCCAAGTCTACTGGTGTTTTGAGAAATCGATTCTCAGGTAGTGAATGATCTTTGTATAATGCCCAAGAAAAGGCTAGTATTACACAAATGATATTGGACGAGTATATAAAAGTTTATGAAAGAAGACTTACAGTGAGTAGTCCCACAATACAGTTATATATATTTGAAAGCGGATAAAGAAAGCCGGTAAACACTTACTCGGTTGTAGAGCTTCCATGTTGTTTTGTTAGTTTTTCAGCAAAGAAAGCTTTGATAACAATATTATATTCAAAATAAAAGGAGAAAGTGCTTTGAAAAGATTGTTGGGGCTTACAGCTCAAGGAGAGACCCAAGGTTTTATCAGTGATTGCGTTGTTGTTTTGAATTTGTACAGGGACTTATACAAGTGACTGAGGCTCAAAAAGGTTTTCTGTACAAAGGGATGGGTCTTACACTCTCTCAAGACGCCCAAAGGTTTATTTTTATATAAGTGGCGGGGCTTACAACTCAAGGAGAGGCCCAGGATTTGATTTTTGAACTGGCGATCGTGCCGAGATTTTCTTTTAACGGAGAGGGACTTACCCAATACCTGAGGCCCAAAATTGTTTTTGGTTAAAAGGGGATTGAGTCTTACACTCTATTATAGGCCCAAAGATTTATTATTGTACAAATGGTGGGGCTTACAGCTCAAGGAGAGGCCCATGGTTTTATTAAAAAGGCGACGATCGCGTCGAACTTTTGAAATACAACGGGACTTATACAATATTTGAGGCCTAAAATGGTTTGTATTTACAAAGGATTGGGTCTTACACTCTATTAGAGGCCCAAAATTATTTTTGATGAGCGTTGAATTAATAAAAAAAACTCTAATTTGTTTTCAAAATGTATTTTAATTGAATAAAAAATTCAATTAAAATTACCAAAATTGTTTAACATGTGGAAAACAAATTGTGATCTTGGATTAATGTTTCAAAAATCAGGTTTTGATCCACAAAATGATTGGAAATCACTAAAATTTGAAAAATCAAGAAGGAGAAAATATTTTAAATATCAAAAACAATTAAAATATTAATTCTTTACAAAAATATCAAGTATATGAAATAAATAATATTTTTCTCATTTTTTGGGAAAATAAAATATTTTAACATTTTTGTGAATTATTAAAAAAAGAATCAACTTAAAATCATTAAAACTCAGAGAGAAATTAATTTTTGAATCAATTAAATAAAATCACAAAATTCAAATATTTGAATTTTCAAAAAAAGCACCAAGAACACGCGCCACCCTCTGTTTCTGCAGATTTGCATTTTCTATCCAATCTCGCTGAATACTTGATTATATCATGCAATCTACATATCAATCTACTCGTTTCAACCTCACGGTCATGTCTATGGTCTTTAATTTCATTTATTTTAAACATGGAATAAGAAATCAAAGAGAAACCTCAAGAACCCTAAAATTTGCATGAAGGTTCAGAAATTCCATACACGATTCAAACAATACAATTGATTGAGGGAAAACACTCCATGCATGATTATGAACGTATGGCCAAATTATTCTGCAGCAAAAAATGCATGGATCATAGAGTTAGAAGATCTCATGCAGCTGGTGATCGTGTTTTGTGTTAGAGGTGTTACAGCTTGGTTCCAAGGATATGGACAGCTTCCCTAGGTTCTATGGAGTGTGTCTGGATGCTTGGAATGAATGGAAATGATCTCGAACATGAGATGGTACCCCAACTGCAAATCTGTCAAGAACTTGAGCAATTGGCTAGTGATTTTGTGATTTTAGTGTTCCGGATGTTATGTGAGTGTTTGGATCACTTCTATATGATGTTTATGAGGTGTGTGTGATTGGTTTGGTTGGAATAGCTCTCAAACTCAAAACCCAATAGTGACTTGCTTTGGAAGGCAAATTTGGAAGTGAATGTGATTTTGAGGAAATCATCTGTTTTATGGATTTGGTGTACTTAAACTGATCACAAATGAGCTCTACTTATAGTAGAGCAAGTTTGTTTTGTAAGGAATAATGAATCGCAAGTGCTGCATAGGTTTGGCCAATGTTGAGCAATGAGAATCCAAGTCTCCTCTAGCCATTGACTAGAGGTTAGGGCACAGGCTGCTGGTTCCCTTGGTCTTGGATAAGTCTTGACTGAATTCAGATGGAAATGGTTCAGTCTATGCCACCTTGGTGCATCCATTGAATGCTCCAAAATAAAATTGGAGTCTTGTCCCCTCTTTAGGGATTTCTAGGTTTGGCATGCTATTTTTAGTTCCAAGGACTTGGGAGGCTTGGGATCAGAGTTGGTTCCTCCTTGCCCCCCACCCCCTTGGGGTGTTCAGATGGATAGAGTTGCTTTCCCATTGCAAAATTTCATCAAATCGAGCAAAGCTCCCAAATCTGCCTTGCCATGACAGTTTTCAGCAAGGCACATTGGCATGGTCATATCTCATGGCTCAAGTGGAATTTGATGGAGTTCTTGGCCATTTTGGAAAGCCCTCCTATGATACAACAACTGTTTGAACATATTTGGTTTTGATACCTTTTGGATCCAAGTGAAAAATGCCCCTACATTTGGAAAAAAGTGGAGGCAGATTCTGACTTAGTGAAAATTTCACTAAGTGTTGGAAAAAAGTGACATTTTTCACTTTTTGTGATTTTGATCATTCCATAACTTAAAATCCATGAGGAATTGGAATGAGTTCTGTTTGAAGCTTTTGTAGAGGACAATGAGAGCTATAAATCCAACTTTGGATGGGGAAAAATGGCCTTGTGGTTTAGGAGTTATGATCCTCCAAAGTTGGTACCCTAGCCACTTTGTTCCATAACTTAGAAAATCTCTAAGTTTTTATGGTTACCCCTTTTACAAGTTATCCAACTTTTCTTCATTTTTCTTGATGAATGATGATTCAAATCATACATTAACATCATTTTAGGGTCAAAGAACCATAATTGTGAAAAATCTCAAAAAGTCAAAGTTTGACTTTTGGGCACAGTTGACTTTTTGTTAGATGAATTCCAAACTGTGCGATCCTCTATGAAATGAAGTCCTTGACCTAAATCAAACTTGATGGATTGATTTCATAGGTGTTATAGGGTGTATTGAATCATGTCCCAAGGTTTAGGAGCATGCTTGGGGCAAAAGTCAAAGGCACAGTTGACTTTTTCCCGCGAAACCCTAACTGTGGTTCTGATGAACTTTAAACTTGTTGCTCAAGCTTCTTGGATCAATCCATTATTGAAAATGGATCAACATAGTGTATTAGAGACCCTCAAATCTTATCTTGAGGTCTTGGCTCATCATGTGTCCCAAAAGTCAACCTAGGGGTGAATTAGGTCAAGAAACCCTATTTCTTGATTTTTGATGAATGCATCCCCTAAAGTCAAATTGACTTGATGATTGGGTCCATGAGGTTTCATGGAGAATTTTAGGTTATGCTTTGAAGCATTGGGTCATGCCCAGAGGAAAACATCCACCTGGAGGCCCTGGTCGACCAAAACCCTAATTTCATGACACTTACGATCTTGAGGCTTAATCCACCTAGAAGGGAGCAGCCTTGTGCTTAATCCTTAATGCGGGAGTCCTCTTGATCCTTTGGAGATGTTTGAGAGGCTTTAAAAGTTGAATATCATGTCATTCCTTGATTGATCCTTTGACTAAGAGCTCTGAGAGGGCTAGAAACCCTAATTTTGATTGTAGTGGATGCTCACCCATCTTTGGGGAGACTAATGAGGCATAATGATACATCCATAATGTGGTGATGATTTTCACAATGATGGGAAATCTTAGTGGTCAAAATTTGGGGTATGACAGAAGAACCACTGTGTTGCTGAGAGTCTTTAGTTGCGAGGTTCTTTCTTGGATTTTCCTTAATCTGGGAAAGCAAATGATGTCATCTTCAATGGAGAAGAGCGACGTTCATCGAGAGTTTTCTTGTTTTTCAGAGGTTCAAGTTATCAAAGTGGCCGAGGACCAACTTCAATCCAGAAATAAACTGGAGGAGAGATTGTTCAGACGCAACATTTCCTGACGAGGCAAGAACTGATAACTCGGTTGAAATGAGGACTTTTGTCACTAGGGAACAAGACTGACTAGAGTGATAGTGACGCAATATGAATATCAATGTAAATCAATAATGCATGATGTATGTATGTATATGCTAAAAAAACTGACACGATATACAACCTGACGGATGAACACGATTGGATACTCGGCCACTACGGGGGACGAAGAGGTATCATTGGTTCAAGATAGCAATCCTGCCTTGCTTAGGAGAGATGATCCTCGTGGGCAAAACCATTGGTCGGGCTTAGGAGATAAGAACTCTTCCGAGGGGTGTAAGATGAAACACGATCCCTAACACACTTAGTCCTTCATTCAGGCGTGTTGGTTTAGAAGGAGTACTTTGATTCTGCACTTTGAAGCTCGATTACTTCTGAGAAGCGATCGATGTTCTTTCGATGTTCAACAGTCAAAAGAAATTGCCATCTTTGTTTTAAAAGCAGAAAAATTTGACAAGTAAAATTCATTTTTGTTTTATTTCAAGAATCGTTAATCATGTTAAAACTTCATTCTGTAAAGCTAAAACAAATAAGAATCGCAAGCAAAAGCACAAGGGCTCAAATTTTATTGATAGGATGGAAATCAGCCAAGCGCGTGATCCCATTGAAGGGAAAAGGGCTACATTGAAACCTAACAACCGCTATCCTTCAACCAACTTTGATTCTGGGTATCCAGAGCTTCCGTCGAAGATGACCTTGACTGGAGTTTTCCTGATGGATGGCATGACTGCCGCTGGGGCATTTGCCCCTTTGTTGGACGTAGTTACTTGCCATGAATCCCTAACTTTTGCCTGGATTGTACTTTGAGATTTCCAATCCACCGAGATGATTTTTGATCATGTCTCTAATTTATGCCTGGACCGCCCTTCCAGGTTTTCGATCCACCGAGACGTTTTTTTTCTTTTATTTTTTTTATTTAGGCGAAGTATTTCTTGACTACATCAAAGTTTGTGGGGTAGGCAAACTCTTCTCCATCCATGGTTGCAAGTCTCAAGGAACCGTCTGAGAAAACTTTCTTTACCACATAGGGGCCATCATAGTTCGGGGTACATTTTCCCCGAGAATCAGTGAGAAATGATTGTATCTTCTTAAGCACAAGGTCCCCTTTCCTGAAGACACGAGGTCGAACCTTTTTGTCGAACGCTTTCTTCATTCTTTGCTGATACAACTGACCGTGGCATAATGCCGTTATTCGCTTTTCTTCTATCAGGTTTAATTCGTCGTGTCGACTTTGACACCATTCAGCCTCTGTTAACTTAGCTTCCATCAATACCTGGATTGATGGGATCTCTACTTCTACGGGGAGCACTGATTCCATGCTATATACTAGAGAGAAAGGGGTTGCCCCTGTTGAAGTGCGGACAGATGTGCGATAACCGTGAAGAGCAAAGGGTAACATCTCTTGTCAGTCTTTGTAGGTTACAACCATCTTCTGAACAATCTTCTAGATGTTCTTGTTAGCCACTTCTACCGCTCCGTTCATCTTAGGTCGGCAGGGAGATGAGTTATGGTGTTCGATTTTGAACTTTTCGTACAACTGTTTTATCACTCTATTGTTCAAGTTAGTTTCATTATCAGTAATGATCTGGTTCGGAACACCATAACGGCAGATGATATTGTTTTTGATAAATCGGACCACCACTTGTCGGGTTACATTGGCGTATGACGCTGCTTCGACCCACTTGGTGAAGTAATCAATGGCTACTAGAATGAACCTATGTCCGTTTGAAGCCATGGGTTCAATCATGCCAATCATGTTGATTCCCCATATAGAAAATGGCCACGAGGAAGAAAGAACTTTGAGATGCGTAGGTGGTACACGGGTTTTGTCTGAGTATATCTGACACTTGTGACACCTCCTCATGTACTTTTAGCAATCGGATTCCATGGTCAACCAATAATACACTACTCTTAGAATTTTTCTCGCCATTGTGTGTCCGTTGGCATGAGTGCCAAAGGATCCTTCGTGAATTTCTTTTATCAGCACGTTTGCTTTTGGTCTGTCTACCCATCGAAGCAATACCATGTCAAAGTTTCTCTTATAGAGTGTATCACAGCTCAGAAAGAAGCTGCAAGCCAATCTTCTAAGGGTCTTTATGTCTTTTCTAGATGCCCCAGGTGGGTACTCTTGTTTCTGAAGGAAGCATTTGATATCGTGATACCAAGGTTTGTCATCTATGAGTGCTTCAATTGTGAAAATGTAAGCGGGTCGTTCAACACGTATTATGTCGATCTTAGGTACGTCGTTCCATTGACCTACACTAATCATGGAAGAGAGAGTGGCTAATGCATCAGCCATGTGATTCTCTTCATGGGGTATATGGTGAAACACGATTCTGTTGAAGAATGGTAACAACCTTTTTGCGTAGTCTTTGTAAGGAATCAGTCCTGATTGGTATGTGTTCCAATCTTCTTTGATCTGATTGACGACCAGAGCTGAGTCGCCATATACATCCAAGTTCTTGATCCTTAAGTCGATCGCTTCTTCGAGATGCGTGATACAAGCTTTATATTCGGCCTCCTTGTTTGTGCACTTGAACGTAGGTCGGGCGGTGAAAGGAATGTGGGTACCCTGAGGTGTTATGACGATTGCCCTAATTCCATTTCCATAATGATGTACAACTCCGTAAAAAATTAGTCCCCATTGGGAACCTGTTTCTGGCCCTTCATTGGGTAGTGGTTCATCACAATCTTTCATCTTTAAATACATGACATCTTCGTCTGGGAAGTCGAACCCGACAGATTCTTGATCATTAATCGGTTGATGAGCCAAATAATCGTCTAAAATACTTCCTTTAACGGCTTTCTGAGCATGGTACTCAATGTCATATTCTGATAACAACATCTGCCAACGGGCAATTCTCCCCGTGAGAGCAGGCTTTTCGAAAACATACTTGATCGGATCCATTTCAGAGATTAACCAAGTATTGTGACGAATCATATACTGGCGAATACGTTTGGCTGCCCAAACCAGAGCACAACAATTTTTCTCAAGCATAGTGTACCGAGTCTCACAGTCGGTGAATTTCTTGCTCAAATAGTAGATGACAGACTCTTTCCTTTTCCTTTCGTCTTGTTGGCCAAGTACACAACCCATGGAGTCCTCCAAGATGATCAGTGGTCTCCCTTACACTGTAGGTGACAAAATCGGTGGGTTCAACAGATATTCCTTAATACTGTCGAAGGCGGATTGACAGTCTTCTGTCCAAATGCAATCCTGATTCTTTTTGAGTTATTTCAAAATCGGCGCGCACGTCGCGGTCATGAGGAGTATAAATCTGGAAATGTGGTTCAAACGTCCCAGGAATCCTCTGATTTGTTTCTCAGTCTTTGGAGAAGGCATTTCTTGAATGGCCTTGACTTTGTCAGGATTTACCTCAATTCCTTTCTAGCTGACGATGAATCCTAGCAGTTTCCCTAAACAGACACTGAACGTGCACTTATTGGGATTCTTGCGGAGTTTGTACTTTCTCAACCGCTCGAATAGCTTTAACATGTGGGTCATGTGCTCCTCTTCTGTTTTAGATTTGGCAATAATGTCATCGACATATACCTCGATTTCCTTGTGTATCATGTCATGAAAAAAAGTAGTAATGGCCCTTTGATAGGTTTCCCCAACATTCTTCAAACCGAACGACATTACCTTGTAACAAAAAGTGCCCCATGGGGTGATAAACAAAGTTTTCTCCATGTCTTTCGGCGTCATTTTTATCTGATTATAGCCCTAGAATCCATCCATGAAGGAGAAGACTTTGAACTTTGCTATACTGTCAACCAGCATGTCAATGTGTGGTAAAGGAAAGTCGTCCTTTGGAATAGCCTTGTTTAGATCTCTGTAATCCACACACATTCTGACCTTTCCATCCTTTTTCGGAATGGGTACTATGTTGGCTAACCATTGAGGATATTCTGATGTGGCGAGGAAACCCGCGTCAATCTGTTCTTGTACTTCCTCTTTGATTTTGATGGCCATGTCTGGGTGAGTTCTTCTCAACCTCTGTTTTACCGGCGGACACTCTGATATCAAGGGTAGATGAAGTTTTATGCTGGTATCCAACCCTGGCATGTTCTGATAGGACCAAGCGAATACATCGGGAAATTCTTTGAGAAGCTTTGTCAAACTTTCTTTAACAGTTGGACTGAGCAGTGCCCCAATCTTAACTTCTTTTCTCTCTTCTTCTGAACCCAAGTTGACCGTTTCCAATGGCTCTTTATGAGGTTCGATGGACCTTTCCTCTTGCCTGAGTGGTCGGGAGATCTCTTCTAGAATTTCGTCGTCATCATCTTCTTCAGCCTCAAATACCGGGAATTCAAAGTTGGGCGAAGGCATCGGATCGTACGTTTCAAAGGGGTTTAAAACAAGCAATCTGCATGATGTTGTGATTTATTTTTAGAAGAGATAGAGAGAATGCAATAGTGTGTGCAGTGTAAATTTTTTTGGGAAACTGCTTGTTTTTATTATTTGAATTGTTTTTTAGGATTACCATTTTCTGAAAAAGCGAAAAGAGAAAATAGCAATTAATGCGGAAATTACAGAATGACTTTATTTTATTTATGAACTTGTCAATTCTTGAAACTACAACCCTATAAAACAAAACTCTATCGCTTTGGGTGAAGCGAAGAGGGATATTTACAGAAAGTGAGCCCTGTCAAAACATCCATTTTACCTGGGCAGGGTGAAAGGTTAAAACAAAGATGGCCATTACTTTGACTTATGAATGATCTTCGGAACATCGACTGCAACCCATTGGCGCCGAACTCCCCGGTGAATCACAAAGTCTGGTACCTTCCTTGATTTGTCTTCAGAAATAACGCTAATTTCTAGTGGAGCAGGATCATTGGAATCTGTCTCCCAGGCAGAGTTGTCATATGAGGATTCTTCTGTTGTATTTTGTATAGTATTTGTGCTCTCGGGTAAATCTCCCCATCCAGTTGGCAGGATGTCCTCGAGCCTGATACGAGAGCTTTCAGGAGCGATGTACTTGACCAAGAAGTCGTACTTACCACTCGACTGTCCTAAGGTGTCCCACACTTCTTTGGAACTGGAGGAGTCATCCCTTTCGATGACGTTGACCTCAGGAAAAGCATAGTTAATGAATTCTAGTCCAGCAAACTTTGCGAATTCATCATCGTGCTAGATATTTTCTGAATGCCCTGAATGTTGATCCCATGACATGGTTGGGACACACGTATTCTTTTCAATGATGCTCAGCTGATTTTCATTGTTTGGTTGATTTTCCTGCCCCGAGTCTCCGGGGTACGACTACCAGATAGGCAGACCATCCATCGGGTCATAATAGTCATGGTCAAAGTTATCTTTCATTAGAGTGTCTTCCTATAATGAGTTTGGTGGAGCACGACATCCTTCCAGATCACAATCTCCGTATATCATTTTGACATATGACCTTCGTATAAATCTTGGACTCTGTGCGGGATAGCAAAATGGTGTAGGCATTTCTTCCTGAGACATATAACCGTCCTCGTTAAGATAGGACTTCCACTTTTCATCCGTATCGAAGAAGTCTTCTTCGTTGATGGTATGTACTTCTTGAGTCACTGGGTGAAGGAAACCTCCACTGTGGAAGAAGTCCTGAATGGGATGAAAACATTTATCTTTAGTAGCAGTCTGGGTACATGTTGTAGAAAAACCAAGACCCTTCTTTGTTTTATTGTCAGTAGTAATGACAAGTTGTCCCCATCCCTTTGCATTGTTACTTTCGATCACCTCCAGCGCATCTTTGTACGACGAGATCAATGTTCCTTTCTCTAATTGATTCTCATTGCTCACCGAAAGTGCCTGGAACTGAGTTCCAACAATCTCCTCGGGTTCTACACAAGTGGACAGTGATAGGTTACTCATGATCAAGGCTTGTTCTCCACAGACCGTGACGAGTTGGTCATTCTTAACGAACTTCAACTTCTGGTGAAGTGTCGAAGTGGCTGCCCCGGCCTGGTGTATCCAAGGTCTTCCCAACAAATAGTTGTATGTTGCTCAGATGTCCATGACCTGGAAAGTGACTTGGAAGATGTGAGGACTGATAGTTATGGGAAGGTCGACTTCGCCGATAACTATTTTTCGGGATCCGTCAAATGCTTTGACGATGACCTCGCTGCCTCTCATCAGAGATCCTTTAAATGCTAGTCGCATTAAAGTAGATTTTGGCATAACGTTGAGAGCCAATCCAATGTCTACCAGTACGCGGGCTAAGGTATCGTCCTGGCAGTTAACTGTGATATTGAGCGCCATGTTGTGACTTTTTCCTTCTTCTTGTAATTCCTCATCACTGAACCCTAAGTTGTTGCAGGAAGGCATATTGGCGATGATGTTATCGAACTCTCTTATTGTTACATTCTATTCCACAAAGGCTTGCTCTAAGACTTTCTGTAGAGCTTCCCTTTGAGCTTCAGAACTGAGTAAAAGTGATAACACAAAGATTTTTGAAGGAGTTTGTAACAGCTGATCAACAATGTTGTATTCACTCCTTTGGATGAGCTTCAGCATCTCATCATTCTTCTTTGAAAGGTCGGGATCACTTGATTGACCGACTGGCTGAACGGGAAGTTCGGTTCGAGGTTCCCCTTCTTTGTTAGGTTCTCCTACTCCTCTTTTGAAGATTCGACCGCTCCGTGTTGCTCTACTGATGTCTGCAATATTCACGACGGAGGGTAATGGAATTTCCTTTCCATTCTCAGTTGTTGTTGCATTGTATTTGTAAGGGATCGCCTTATCGGATTTGTACGACACTGGTCCTGGTAGATAGATAACTACAGGAGCCTTCTGATTTTTCTGACTGTCGTAAGTAACTTCAATCAGTTCCTGGTTAAGAACTTTTGATTCATTGAGTAGAGGGATGATGGTACAAACATCCTTAGTGCTCTCAGGATCAGAGATTACAACAACATCTTTGATCTAATCAGCGAAGTAGTTGGGCATTAAGTTGATGGACCCCGAAACTGGACACAGTTGAATCTCTTCGTGGTCCAACTGACTATGAAGGGCTGCTCGCACGAGGTAGCATCGTTGGTTATTTTCTGAGCAGACTCTACAGCGCTCGTAGTTATGTCGTGGCACCTGGCCACGTCCGCTTTGAATACAGTGTAACCTTACAAAGTCCGCTTCCATAGATCGAACATCCTGACTTTGATGCCTTGTAGGATTCCCATTAATCATGCAGACTTGTTGCGTGTCTTCGTCTAGATAAATTGGAAGCCACCAATGATTTAACAAGTATTGCAAGGTTCTTTGAATGAGAGGACATCCTTGGTCACTCTCACGACATACTGTACAGTTCCGATACTCATGCGAAGTCAGAAAATCGAGTTGGACTTGCTTAGCGTGTAATTCTACCAAGCTGGTATTCATCAAGCGAATATCGAAGATCTGAATCATGTTGATCTGATAAGGATTTTTATCATGGTAGTTCTGGATCCATCCAAGATCCATCTGACGCTAAAGGGCCTCTTGTATAAAAGAGCATCCCTGATTGTTTACCGAGCAAATCAGACAGGAATTGTAATCGTGCCGCGGCAGATTATGATACTAGCTTTGCCTTACGTGCTGCCACTAAGTTCATATTCATCGCACGGATGTCGTGGTTTTGATTGACATTAGAATTTGTATAAGTTATGTTAACTCCATGAACTCGATGCTCTTGGATCCACCCGAGATCCAATTGTTCTTGTAGAGCTGATTGCACCATAGAACATCCTTGATTGTATTTAGAGCAAATATCACACTCGTGATAATTGTGAGGTGGTATATGGCCATACCCGCTCTGTCTGCGATGCATCTTGACCAGATTGGTCCTCAATAAGAGTACATCATGAATTTGATAGCTGTTGTTAGACTCTCCTTCTATCAAATTTACTGCAGCTTTCTCGTGTTGAGGCAACGGGTTCGTGAGAACATTCGGATTCGTATCTTTAAAAGATAAGACCCCGCTCCTAACAAGCTTTTGTACGTCGGATTTGAAACTGAGACAGTTTACTATGTTATGCCCTGGTCCTCCTTGATGGTAAGGGCAAGTTTGATCCCCCTTAAACCAAAAAGGCAGATTCTACGGTATTGTAAGAGGAGACCTGGTTTAGACGTGCCCCTTGACCAGTAAGAGTGGAAATAATTCTACGTACAACATCGGTATAGGGTCGAACCCTGGTGGTCGCGTTGTACAGTGGTTGTTGTACTGAGGACGAGCCTGCTGAAGAAGCGGTTGTGTCCATTGCTGATATTTCTGTTGATTTGGTTGGCTTTACGCAATCTGAGGTTGATACGTTGGAACAGGCGCAGGATTGATAGTAGGAGTTACAACTGCTACTGGTTGGTATCGTCGCCTTTGCTTTCTGAGAGAAATATTCCCAATATCCTACTCTTTTTTCTTAGGGAGAGCACTACCGTATCTTTTTGTACTACTTGATGATCCAGCGTCTTTAACAAAACATCCTTCTCGAACTGCTTCCTCAAGACGAACTCCCATGCCCACCATCTCGGTGAAGTCACTAGGCGCACTGGCGACCATTCTGGCGTAGTAAAATGAGCTCAAGGTATTCAAGAAGATCTTTGTCATCTATTTTTTCCTCTAGAGGTGGACAAATCTGGGCGGCGATTTCACGCCATCTCTGAGCATATTCCTTAAAGGTTTCCTTGTCCTTCTGAGACATGGCTCTGAGTTGATCTATGTCCGATGCCATGTCCAAGTTATACTTATATTGTTGAACGAAGGCAGCACCAAGATCTCGAAAAGTGATGATCTTAGTGCGGTTTAATCCCATGTACCATTTGAGTGCGGCACCGGTTGAACTATCCTAAAAATAGTGGATCAGTAGCTGGTGGTTCTCTATCTGTGTTGACATCCTCCAAGCGTACATCACCAAATGGCTTTGAGGGCAAGAGTTACCCTTGTACTTTTCAAATTCAGGCACTTTGAACTTGTGCGAAAATTTCACATTGGGGACCAAACAAAGGTCTGCGACGTCTTTTCCAAATAGATCCTGACCGCGAATGGCTTCCAGTTCCTTCTGCATTTCCAGGAGCTGTTCCTGGAACTCCTTCATTCTGTTATCCATACTTTCGTTTCCACCAGACGGTATCTGTGGAATCTGTCCTTCCGGGACAGTGTGTACCATGGGTGCTGGTATAGTCATTATGGTAGAGAATCTTGGTGCCTCCCGAAGTTTGTAACCTTCAGGAGTTGTTGTTATGCCCCTGGCATCTTTGCTTTCCTGAAGTTTGTAACCATCAGGCCCAGCGGTTCCTGTTGCAGTTTCCGGATCTTCAGTGATCGGCGGAATATATCCTTCCGGGATATAGTTGAGTGGCATGCCCCCGGGACGATCTTTAGGCTTGGTATACCGAGGGTCATACTTTTCCACTATGGGCGTTGATGTGATCTCTGAGATCACAGTCTTTTGTTGTTGCCTCTGAGTTATTTCCAGAGTTTGCATGTCAGTGTCGCTCCCGGGATTTTCATCCTAGTACAAACGCGAAAGTGGCACCGAAACAGAGTCGCCAGCAATGTGTATTTATCCCAAGAGAGGGAAAGGAAACACTGCATAAACCTGAGAGAAAGGAAAAGCATGGTCTTACGACCAAGAGAACTGGGTTCGGGAGTCGGTTACGCGCGGGGAAGGTATTAGCACCCCCACGCGTCCATCGTACCCGATGGGATCCACGCTTGCTTGTCTCGATCAAAGGGTGTAAAGAAAGGATACTGGAAAAAGGAACTGAAAGAAAGAAAGGAGAAAGAAAGGAAAGAGAAAGAGAAACAAATGTAGGGGAAAATAAAAGAAGTGCTCGCATGGGCCCTACCCCACTGCCTACGTATCTCATCGGGAGCATGAGAATCAGAGCGACGTAGTTCCCCTCACTAGGGATGGATTGTTTTTTTTTAGAGAACGGCTTACGTTCTAGCTCAGGTGTGGCAGGCTCGCTGGTCCGAGTGCGTTACCATCTTGCAAGAGAACGAGTAGAAGCGCGTTCGTACGCTAAGAGTGAATGAGGTGAGAAAAGAATTCTCGAAGGAAAGACGTTATTGTTTGTTTTTGTCTTTTAGAAGGAAGTGTTTTGGATTTGTTTGCATATGACAGTGTATCTGGATCTTAGTCATTGGAATGTGTACATTCTCACATTCCAAGATGGAATGGGTAAGAAAGCACACTAAGAGTGAAGAAGACCCCCACACTTAGTTCCAATTGTCAAGGTTCAAATACACTAGCATACTTGTATTTATTAAGTGTTTTGGTTGATTAAGAAATGAAGAAGTTTTTTTTATTATTTGCACCTTCAACAAGTATTGCATTTAAGTCCCTCATACAAGATCAAATGTTTAACACATTGACCCAAGATGGGCTATATGCTACACATTCTAAGATTACAAGAGAAGACCCCTTATAATCTTTTCTTTATATGAAAGGCCTAAATGCAATAAATGCCTACCTTTATTATATGTTTTGAATTTTCTTTGAGATGAGAAGATGAAAGACTCAAGAGAGGGTAAAGGTAAAAATCTATATGGACTAAGACTCAATCCTAATTGATTAGTTAAGGGAGTGATCCTAAGGTTTGTGAGGTTTCAACCTAAAGTCTAAAGAAAGAATGAATTAAACAATTCACTTCTAAAGTAGAAGATGAATTGTAATTCAAAAAGGGAAAGTGATGAGTTATTAAAAGAAAGCACATAAGTGCTTAACAAAACGCAAAATGGAATTGTAAAAGAGAAAGGATAGAAGTTGAATGTGGATTCCTTATCCACACTCAATTGAAACTTACCAAAGCCCCTACATGGTTAGTAAACATGTATAAGAAGTATAAGAAGTAAAAGAACATGTAATGCATCATAAAACTCAAAAGAATTAAATGAGAAACCAAATCCTAGAGCCACAATCAGAATGTACATCATATGGACAACAAGTGGATATCATCATACAAGTGCAAGTGAATAAGCAATAATCATCACCCATTAGCATTTAAACATGTTACAAGAAGAAGGGGTAGATGAAAGATGGAAAGAAATGAAGAGGACATGCATAAATGGAACATGTAAATCAACAACCAGAATTGAAACTAAATGGAAAATGGTTTATAAACATCTCAAAAGTATTTATGAATCAACTTCAAGACATTCAAGAAGTAATATAAGAAGAAATGAAATGAAAGTTCAAAAAGAAAGTGCAAACAATACATGTTAATGATGCACAAAGTTCAAATTGAAATGAACATGTAAAGATGACCTATAATGTGTATCAAAGACCTATAATATCATATGAATGGCTCATAACATATGCAAATGCTCATACAAATGTGCACAAAAGAATTCATGTAAACATGCACTAAAGTTGTAATGACATGCCATGGATTATACTTCCAATGTAATGCATCAAACAAAAATCAAATGGCCTCATGAAAATTATGAAAACATGGTATTGGAGTACACAAAACAGAAATGAACCACTTATCAAAGTATCATGTAAAAATTCAAGGCAAAATGATGTCAAATAATGCACTTAGGTCAAGTTGAAACATCATGCAAAGTGGTGCAAATATAGGCATCAAAACATGTGATAAAGTGACCTAAAAAATCAAACAAAAATCATCTAACATGCTTCAATGTATTAGTGAATCAATGCAAAAAGAATCATGTCAAAACAGTTGGTAATGAGTAAGAACAAAATTAAACAAATTCATGTATCATGCTTAGAATGCATCTAAATGGAAATTCAAAGAAAATTATGGACCAGGGGTAAAAAGGTCATAAAATCAAGAAATAAAATCATGGAAAATTTCCTAAATGTTTCAATGATATTCATGAATTTTTGTGGAATTTAATAATGCAATTTGGTATTTTTAAAATTCAATTATGAAACAAGTAAAAAAAAAAGAAAATAAAATGAAGTAGAAAATGACAGGGGGGTATGAACATAGTAAAATATTAGTTCTAATTGGTTTGGGCTTGTAAAAGAGGGGTGCAGATAGCATTCTGGCTAAGTCCATTTTGCGCGCAGTACATAATAGTCATCATGGAGCTCAGTCAACAATAGTCAAAGACGCACAAGCCATTGGATCAAGTCAATGTCAATGTAAAAGTCAAGGTAATCTAATCAAGCATATCACATTGCTAGTACACACTAATAACCATGTACACCCGCGCATGCTAACCATCAGATGAAAAAATGAAGCACGTGACACACACCCTCTCCATTTATTCGCTGGCACCACCACCACCCTTGGATCAAAACAAATCAACGGACACGACTTAATCTGGTATGTAAACCCTAATGAAACCTCACCGGCCGGAGAGGGACCTCCGGTCACCTTCTCCGGCCACCCTCCGGCACTGCAATCGATCAAACATTCCAGAAATTTATGCAATGCACATCAAAATGTTCAGGAAGTCACATAGAGCATGAATCTAGGCTTGTTTTTCACAAACAACACACAAACAGAGAGAATCGAAGCAAAGAAATTAGCCCTAGATTTTGGATCTAAGCTTCTAAGAAGCTCTATCAACTAGCCAGATGGAGGAATGCTCTTAGTGAGCTCAAATCATCACAACACAAACTAAACAGAATGTAACTCGTGCCAAGAAAGTTTAGGATATTGAAACCTGAAAATGTAGGAAACTGTAGTTGAAAGAAAACCAGAGAAATGTGCTTCCTCTTTGATCTTCAACTGGCCAAATAAAGGCTCACAAATCCTTGCAAATGTTGATGAAATTCAATATGCAGTGGAAGACACTTCAATCTCTTCAATGTTACCAAGCTTCAGTGTGTTCTAATGCTGCTTGATATTGAAGCTTGAAGATGGATTCAGATGTAGATGATGATGAAATCGTGTGAGAGGAAGAGAAATTTCAGAGAGAGAGCTTGCGAATTTCAGAGGAAAAATGAGAATGAAGTGTTGTGGTGAAATTATGAAGGAGATTTGGTTATATAAGTGTGGTTAAAGGGGAACTGTGATGGTTAACTGAGTGAGTTAGGGTGAGTTGGAATGGTTAAATGAGTCCACCCTAACTAACTGAGTCAAGTTAGTTAGGGGGCGAGTGATCAAGGTTGGGTTATGGTGAGGTCAAGCTCATGACACTTGTAGTGAGGATGAGAGTGAGGTTGTATTATGCAGCAGTAGCTTGTGGTGGAAGTTTTGCAAATTTCCCTTCTCATGTAAGAAGTAACAAAAATGGAAGCACGTGCAAGAATGTTTGGGCAAATGAGGAAAAGAAATCAGCTGGTGATGGTGAGGTGTTTGTGGTGTGACTGAATCAAAAACAATGTGTGAACTGCTACACATGACAGTCAATGCATCAATGCAGATGGTGATGTTTGAACATGGATTCCTTTATGACCAAGGCACGAAAATGAATCATCTTGGTGTCAATGGATTGAGGATGCATCATAGGACAATTTTGGTGCTGGACTTGAGTTGAAAAGGTACCTCAAACATGTCTAAAAATCATCATAAACAGATGGAAAAACGACCGGTGCGTGGGCGTACGAAACAAGTCATGGCATGGTAAAGGACATGCATGGAAGTTCAGCCTAATCAACCTATCTTGAGACCACTATAATTCACTCATAACTTGATCAATTCAAAATTTTCCCAACACCAATATTAAAGATGACACTACAAAGAACAACTTTGATGTTGAAAACTTTTCCATTTGAGGCTTTTAACCATGAGAAAAATGAGTGGACATTTGGCACACCAGGTGTTTGTAGAAATGACATGCGCGTGACCTGAAAATCTTGGTCATGACCTAGTTTTGAACCTACTTTGCTCAAACTTTGATCAACCATAACTCTCTCAATTTTTATCCAATGGAGATGTTCTACACATGGATTTGAAGCTTAAAACAAGATATTTTGTTGTGGCCTGGTGGAATTTTCATTTGGTGCTTCAATTTTAAATGGCCTTGGTTCAAACTCTGATGCAAAATGGCCAAAACTTGCTATTTTTAGCAACCCTTCCTCTTCCAAAAATGGCAACTTTCCACATCTTGATTTTTTCATGATTCCTTTGGAGTTTCTTGACCAAATTTTGTACATTGGACATATGTAACATGAATTTCATGATTTTGGGCTCAAAAAGTCAAGAGTTGACTTTTTCCCCTGATTATTTGACTTGGCCCCAAATTCCTGATTTTTGATCTTTCTTCCAATTGAACCACCTCCAAAACCAATTGAGGGGCAATTCTCCATACACATACACTTAAGAACATGTAGAATACCATGACATCAAGTTTTGTCCAAAAAATCAAAGATTCCCTGATTTAATGGGAAACCCTAGTTTTGGTGCCCACCTCCTAGGAGAAAAATGTGCAGTCTTCAATTTCAAATTCCTCAGAGTATGTTGTGTACCTTCTTAAAGGATGATGATATATGCCCTTTGAGGATGATTTTGGATCAATGAGCTATCTCTTTTGAGGGTTTTCCTTCAATTTTGGACTTCTTGCATAGTGTAGGATGTAATGCTTCAATCTCCTATTGTATCTCTTATCCTTGAGGTTGTGGATGATCAATTGAGATAGTATGAGACATGAAAGGCTTCTTGGCTTGCCTTGAGGCAACTTGGCTGACCTTTTGTGCTTTGAATGATTCCTTGATTGTCCACCTTCCACCTGATCACATGCCCTGATGGTAAGAAGGATGCCATGCTTTATTTTTCTATGTTAAATGCAATGCAATGTTAATGAGATGGATATGATATGATAAATGATAATGCCATGCTATGATGACAAAGAGGGAGAGAAAATTTTGGGGTATTACAGTCAGCGTGAAGTTTTCTCAGATCCTCTCTCAGAGCATCGAGTTCTTCTCTCAACTCTCTGTTCTCTTCCTCGAGATCATCCATTTTCTTTTGTTGACTGGCCCGAATATTGTACGAATGAGACACAGATGTGAGATTCGCATGGAAGAAGAATGCGTTTATGCGAGAATGATGCATGATATGCAATGATTATATTTAGTTTTTTTTTTGTTATTCAAAGTAAACTTCGACAATTGGATTGCAAATATCAAATAGTGGGGAAACCCCATTTTATTGAAATCAAAGGTTGCGGAAATGGAAATACAGTAATTTACATAGTGCTATAAAAGGAAATCTCTAAGCTAATGGATCCTGAGTCCTCTCTGAGGAGGGCTCAGGTGCTGGTTCTGGTACTTTCCTTTTCTTTGACCAGGGCTCTTGAGCCGTTGTCGGGTTGTCATTCCTTTGCCAAGTGAAAGGAGAAAGCAAATTCCTTTGGTCTTCTTGATTCTCCACAGCATGTTGCTCTAAAATCTCGATCAGAGCATCTTTATCTTTCAATAGTTGTTGTATTTTCTTACACTCCACATTTAGAATACGGTACTTGTTCTTCCAAGACTTTCTCTCCTATTGAACTTTGTTTAGAGTAACCTAAAGTTTTTCCATATCAGACATAAAATAAAGGGCAGGGTCCCTTAATGGAAGAACTTCTTGATGAGGGTAAGGCATCCTCAACTTGAGAGCTCTAGTTTGTACCCATTGGAGATAAGGTTCCACCGAGACGCAGTCTTGTTTTCCTAGAGACTCTCGTCCATTTCTATGAACGTGTTTCCAGGCATGCATTATTTCTGTCTTTAGTGCTCTTTCATTTTCTCCTTCCTTGAAGAAAAGACCTTCCAGATGAGCATTACGCGGGACATGCCTCATCGAGTATCCGAGTCGACATCGAACTAAAACTGGATGATAATTGATTCCTCCCTTAGTTTCTTATGTGGGGTACATTTGGGAAGTTTCACAACGGTCAATGATTTTGATCTCGTTATAGATTCGATTGTACCAATCGATGTCAGAGTTGGTAAGATACATGATTCTCTGCGACCAACGTAAAGTACTCTTTTCATCCCAAAATGCAGCAGACTTTGGCAAATGGGAAATGAACCATTTGTACAGCAGGGGTACACAGCAGGTGATCATTCCTCCGCTGTACAAATTCCCTAAGTGTACAGAATCATAGGCATCTGCGAGCAGGATCGGTACAGCATTTCCAATTAGAAATATATTAATGGCATTGATATCAACGAAGTTATCAATGTTGGAAAACAGAAATAACCCGTAGGTAAGCAAAACAAAGATGCTTTCGAAAGCAGCCACATTCCCTATACTGGCAAAGTACAGGGCTTTCTTTATCAAGAACTAGGCTGGAAAACCCTGGATACTACCCTTAATGATCATGTGAGTCCTGACTTCTGACTCGTCCAAATAAATTGCCCTTGCAATGGTTTGATCTTTTGGAATTTCTTCCAGTCCAGAAAAGAGAGCTTGATCAGTGATAGCTAAATCAGTCAGGTGAGAGTACTCCTCCAGTGTTGGTGCTAGTTAATAATCTAGGAATGTGAAACAGTGATAGACCAGATTGTAGAACTGAATGAGCGTAGCCAGTATTCCCTCAACTACATGGACCCTTAACAGAGACATCAGTCCTCCATACTTAGCTCTGAAAGCCTCAGGGTTGGTTATCATCCTTGCCAACCCTCTTAAATCCTCTAGTTTTGGAACCTTGAAGGTGTACTTGTGAGTCTTCCTTCTACCGAAATCCATAACGCAATCTCTTTCTCTGACATTTGCAATCATCGTCTTAGTTCAATTTGAAAATGAGACTAGAAGAGAAAATTTGTCTTTGTTTTAATGTTTTTTAAATGAATGTATGAATGCAGCATACAAAAACATAGAAAAAACATGGGGTCAAAGGGTCGGTGTCATGAAGTCAAGGCTCTACCCATCCCCAAAGGTTTATACTAATGATTTTTATACCTGTCCTCAAAATCATTGACCCCTCTTGGGATGACGACAACAAGCGGATCACCAAGCGAGCTGCAACATCTTAAAGTAATCTCAAATGAGGGTAGTATCGCGTGACAACTATTTCCGATAGCTTCCGCACTACAAAATGGTTTCAGTCTACTAAAATCCTCAGCTTTTCAGATAACCCAATCGAACAATCTACTTTCAACAACCGAAGTCGTATAGGCATTGAATCCGCAAAGGGCATCTCCATTGATTCGATGGTCGACCGGGACCTCTTATTTGGGAGTCACTCCCTGTAAGATTACCCGTCTAGTGCCATCACTTATCTTAGGTGTATACTCAATCTTTCCAGATGCGGTATCACACACATTCCTATTAGCAAAGAAATAAACATGGATATCAATTAGGAAAAGCAGTATATATTTGTCCTAACATCCTAGACCTCTAGTCTTATGATCCTATACAGACAATGAATCCCCAGCAGAGTCGCCATTTCTGTGGTACTTTATGAACTTAAGGCTTTCTACCTAAGACTGTGAGAGAGAAATGCTTCCCACTGTGGTCGCCATTATTCTGTTGCGCAATTTTTGTGGTTTCGAATCACTATCGCTTTGGTACTACAGTTCAATTCATTTTTTATCCTGTGAAGCTGATTAAGGAAGGGAAACAGATGTCTCCAATTAACCCTGCTTACATACTGAGCTTAAATAGATGACTGTTGGTTTACAGATGCTATCAAAATAGGGGGGTCTGTCTCAGGTTATTTTGCTTATTAACACAATGTCTAGACTATTTGCAAGGCTTTTGGTAAGGTGCTAGGTCTGATGCTTTTTTATTGATGTATGGAGGTACTGGACTTTGAGATTTTGATTAGTATGCTCGCTAAGATTTCGCAATCTTATGCCTACGTATTCCCATTTAACGAAACAGGGAAATCAGAGCGATCGTAGTTCCCTCCTATTCTAAGGGAGGAAAAAGATGTTTTGGTGTCTTGTTCAAAGCCCAAGGTTGAAGCTAAAAGGGTATTTGTATCTTGTAAACCTCTGCGGGGAGAACAACAACTCAGCTGGGGAGTATTGCTGACAAGATTCGATGCTGACCTCCGTGGGGGATCATTACCAGAGACACAATCTTGCTGGGGATCAGGGCTACTCTGCCAGGGATATGCAAACCCTGGTTAGAACATTCCCCTGCAACTTGCTAGGAAAGAGTCCTTAGAGATCTGTTGGGGAAACCCAAAGCAAATCCACAGTAGTCTGCTGAAGAATATGACTGTCAAGCTTAGGATAAGTACCACAATGCCCCATGTTAGGCGAGCTTCCCTTTAGACAATTCCGTTAGGGATGACGAGTTTATAACAAACTCTGCTGGAGGAAACTGCTTTAAAACGTCTCGTGCTGGGGAATGCCTTTTGAGAGGATTTTACAGAAGACCAACTGTCCTCGAACTCTACTGGGGATGATCAACACTTCATGATGGGGAAACAAACATGCCCCATGCTTGGACAAACCAACAATTTGTCCCCGAAGAAGATGTCATAAGAGGATTTTACAGAAGATTTAGCCTCTTCAAACTCCTGCGACTTCGCTGGGGATAATGACCATCAGTTTCGGTGTCGACGAGACCACTCTTTTGGGGAACCTGTGACCGTTATCGACACAGAAAAGCTTGTAGCTGTTGGAAGGACTGAATAAGAGAATCGACTTAATAAGATACCACGATACCCAGTTGAGCTCAATTCGTTGATATCGAATCGTCGTGACCGACCGTCGACCGAATGATGGACTTAATCAGTGAACATTGTGACAAAAGGGTGACCACCTTTCTCGAACATGATTGCCCCAGTCTTCTGCATGGAAGTAAGTGATTGCTCGTCTAGAAGACATGATCCCGTGATCTCGCAAAGGCTTCAATTTTGCCTTTGAGCCTAGTATGAGGCTGCTACCTGCAAGCAAAGGATATGCACGTATACCCCGTGCGAGATATGACTTCTGCAACTGAGAAAATCTAACTCTGAACCACCACTTGTTGGGGAGAAAGGTTTGCATGCAATCTCTTGCTGGAGAACATTATTAATGATGCCTACTGAAGACGGGGACCAAAAATGCCTTGGGTTGGAATGCCCCTTAGTTTCACTCCTTTTGGCTGATTGACTGCATATGCGTGACCAACTGTTTTTCTTCACTTGTCCCAAACCAACATGGTCCACCGGAAGAAATTGTCCCAAGAGGATTTTACAGAAGACTTGACATCCAAAACGCTTCAATTTCTTCAAACTCTCGTAGAGATTCGTTAGATCTCGCCGTAACTGCCCCAGACCGCATGGATTACTTAGAAGAAGTCATC
Source organism: Lathyrus tuberosus (assembly GCA_022829125.1). Taxonomy (NCBI): domain Eukaryota; kingdom Viridiplantae; phylum Streptophyta; class Magnoliopsida; order Fabales; family Fabaceae; genus Lathyrus; species Lathyrus tuberosus. The sequence goes on along the minus strand of JALAZF010000012.1, from coordinate 25,416,207 downwards.
GCATGAGGATTTTACAGAAGACTTGGCAAGCTCAATGCTTCGGTGTCTTCAAACTCTTGTAGAGATTCGTTGGATCTCGACGTAACTTCCCCAGACCGTATGGACTACAGAGGAATTCACCTTGAAAAGATCCATGAAGAATCTCATACCACCGTGGGATATTCTGCCTCGATATTCTGAAACCTGGATGGGCTGATTAGTTGTCTGGATGGACTAACTTCTCGTGCTTTTGGGATGGCCTGCCTCAGTATGACCCTTGAAGTGGTTTTGCCCCAGTTTGGCTGAACTCTAAAAAGATTTCTCGACGTAATTGGCTCAGACCGGCTACACCTTAAAGAGATGATTCGACGTGACTGCCCCGGATCGACTACGTCTTAACACAACTTGTTGGGAAAGCTCCTGCTCAACAAAGTTTCCTGAGGAGGTACCACTGGACGTGACTGCCCTTCGGGAGTTTTAGGATTCTCAACTCGGCAAGATTAAACTTCTGGACTGGATTTCCATATGTAAACTTCTTTTGATGTCAAACAAATGTATGCAAGCAGAAAATGTTTTATTCTGAGAATGAAAATTCTAATGCAACACAACATGTTAATCTCGAAGTTTTACTAAAAAGATGTAGCAAACCCTTTTGTGAGCGAATCACGGGTTAGGATACGACATTAATTTTTGAAAGAAATAATGCAATGCACATGCAACACCAACAAAGATCTTTTAGCACAACTGATAGGAGTCAGGAACGCTATCTCTTGGTAGTATGCCTTTGAAATAACCCTGTTTCAATTAGGACTTTTGAGGGTTGTAACGGGGCCTGGTTCACGGTTTTGAGAAAAAAGGATTTATGGCTCAAAGTTTATTGGTGCCCACCCACTCTTCGTGATGTTCTCCAGTCCTACTTTCAGCTAATTTGCACAAGCGTTCGCCTCTCAAAAAGATTTTGTGATCTTTTAAGGAAACCATGATACTGATGGTTTGACACCTAATGAGGCTTTGGATTGACAGTCACCCCTTTGTCTTTTGTCCATAGTCACACGACTTTGTTCTTGCTCGAGGATTTTCTTTTGTAATCCTTTTGTTTTTCGCTTTCACATTCTTTTGCTTTTTGATCCCTAATTTTTGCCTGGACTGATTCTTTTGAATCTTTAATTTCAGAGTCCAGCGGGATGCCCTAACTTTTGCCTAAGTTGCTTGTTTTCAAGTTTCAACTTAGCGGGCTTTTTTCATTTTTTCATTTTTTTTATTCTTTTTCCTTTTTTCTTGAACAAATCGTGTGACACTGGCTTGTCTTGACTTGATTGGAAAGGTCGTGACTGCCTCACTCTTTGATTGTTGATGGATAACCATTGTGGTTTCACATCTCTTGCCCTCTTGACGGTGGAATAGAAGGTAATGGATCCTCAGATGCACACTCCTTTTGAAATTTGAATGCTTGGTCAAATTAACTGACGCCTACCCTGCCCCTGGGTTAAATGTGAGGGTTTTTTCGTACGAAAAGAAACTCCTACTTCAAGGCTCAAAGGGGTTAACGAGGGTCTATCTCCCTTATATCTCCAGTGTTTGAGGAGTTGAAACAATGCCTGTACATCCTCAACAGGGTTCTTATTCCAAAGCACACCGTTAGAGATTTTTGCGTTTTCAGACCATCATTCTCTCTCATAGAGTTTGAGCAAGAAAAATGGTATTGCAGTACACATTAGCATTAAATGAGTAAACACAAATGAAATTCTTCAAGAAAACATATTCATTGCATTAAAATCCTCATACCAAATACAAACAAATTTTAACATGCGAACAATGTCTGAACGAACAAATAAAGACTACATATGAAAATGCAGCAAGGAAAATAAAGATTGTCGTTGTTGAGGAGGCTTGGCTCCGTCTAGACTGACCACTTCTGGTGATGTTCTTGTAACTTTGAGCACTCACCATGATACAGAAGCTTCACCTTGTGGGGTACCATCTGGGGTGATAACCTTTGAGTCAATCAAATCCTGCACCTTGTGCTGGAACACATTACAGTTATCAAGTGTGTGCCCAAACGTTCCTGAATGGAACTCACAGCTAACACTCATGTCATAGTCCGGAGGAATGGGGTATGGCACAGGCATGGCCCTTCTCAGCCGGATTTGCGAACTTTTGAGCAAACGAGCCAACAACTGACTGTACGGAATAGGAATAAGATCAAATGTCCTCTTGGGCTTCCTTGGTCTGAGTAGCCTCCGCTGCTGATAATCTTGCTGCTGCTGGTTCGGGCGCCCAACCTGGCCCTGCACTTTCCTTTCTGCATTCGGCTGAGGCACAAATAAGGGTTGCTGACATAGGTCTTCTGCAACACAGGGTTGTGGAAGAGATCCCTGACGCGAGGTAGACCCTTTGGAAAAGGAGAGAGTCCTCAGTTCCCTTGCAACAATGGGAGTGACATCACTTGGTTTACCAGCACCAACTGATGCAAACTTGATTGCCCCTGAATCAATTAGCTCCTGGACTTTATGCTTGAACCTGGTACAATTCTCAACATTGTGACCAGGTGCCCCAGAATGGAACTCACATCTAGCCTTAGCATTAGGTCCCAGAGGAATCTTCGTGGGCAACGGTCCCAAACTAACACACTCAACCAGCTTGAGCTCGAGCAAGTAAGAAAGCAATTGCGCGTACGAAATCGGAATGGGATCGAACTTCCTCTTAGGCCCCTCTGACTTAGGATCCTCTTGAAAATCAGGAAGTGACTGCTGATGAGAGAGCTCTGAACCTTTAGCTTTCAGAGGAGATTCACGAAGCAATCCATGATCTAGAGCATATCCCAAAGAGATGGGAGGAGTAGAGACTTCTGTTGTGGAAGCAGGCACATGATCATTTTCCTTTTTTAACACCTTATTCAAGATTTCCATGACCAGGCCCATTTGAATCTTCATCTGGTTGACTTCCTCCCTCAGTAGTTCCTGACCTCGGGACAGCGCCTGAATGTCCCCCATAAAATGCCCCAATTGGGCCCTTACCCCAGCCAAATCCTTCTGCATTTGATCCATAATATGATTCTTACTTGATTTCCTCGCGTTGGATATCGGTGAATATGATTCTCCGCTATACTGCCTGAAACCAAATAAAGGTTAGAGTCCCTGCAACGAGTACCTGAAAAGCAAGTAACAAAAATGCAAAATGATATGCAATGCCATGCAATGCCATGTTTGTCATTTCCGAGGTGCTTTATACCCTGATTCCAATCCAACCACAGAAATCTGAAGACCAGAAATTGTGATATAAAGAGACGTGTCGTGGTCATGTGCTCGTGTGCAGCTATCTGATAAGGAATAATTCTGAATAAAACTGCTCATACTCATTCAACAAAGTATTCAAGTACATTTAAGAAAGGTTCAACCGCAAATGCAATACAAGGAAAAATGGATCCATCAACAAGCCTGATGGTAACCATTAACAACAAAATATAAGGAAAAGAACATCAGTCTGAAAATTCCACATCCTTCAGCTTATCACTTGAATATTTGATCTCCTCAAAAAGTATACGGGTACGCTGGTGATTCGGCTTTTCAATCATTTCTTTGATCAAGACATCCCTTTTCTCAAGAGCTTCAGTTAAAGAACCCATATGCAGCATCAGAGCCTCGTCATCACACACTCCTTTGTGTCTCTTTATGCCGGCTTGCGTCTTGAGTATCTCCCTTTCTATCATGACTTCTTCAAGCTCTTTCTTGGTATTCCTCAGCTCACCTCTAGCTTCTTCTAGCTGTTCTTGACTCTTACCGAGGCTTTCCCGATACTTTCTCCTCTGCTCATGCGCCTTTTCAAGCTCTTCGTCCTTAATCTGCAACTGTTCCTATAATTCAGCATTCTCTATCCTAACTTCGTCCCAAGCGTGCTGAAACTTTGTTAACTTTTCTTTGGTCTGTGCTAACGCCTGTTTGGTTTGCTTGTGGGCTTGAGTAGCATCATCAGCACCTTTACTAATCTTCCGGAAATGATGGGCTCTTCCAGCAAAGTCTTTTTCTTTTGCGGTTAGGATTTGTTCAGCATCTTGGGCTTTCCGCTCCAGCTCTTTGTTGGCATGTAGAGCATTCTGAAGACGGCTACTCAACTCGGAATTCTCTCCTTGGAGCTTTTTCACCAAGGCTTGCAACTTGTCAACTTCTTCCACCGTAGCAGTGCTTCTTGCTTTCTCATTCTCCGGATACAAAAGAGGTGCCTTACCAAAAGGCAAGAGAAAATCTTCAACTCTTTTCTTCACCCACTCTTCATATGCTGGATAAACCCGGCTGTTAGGCTTGCCTAGAGTAACTTTCCCCTTTTTCAGTATGCTACCCCAGCTTTCAGAAGCTTTCTGTGCTGCTTCCCAACCATCTGATGTATGAAAATAGAGGGACTCTTCCACATCTCTCTTAATAGGCGGACCTGTCAGGGCATACCCAAATTGTCGAATGGCCAAAGAAGGATTGTAGTTAATCCCACCCAATCTTCCTATCAGTGGAACGTTAGGGAACTTACCACAGCTGTGGATAATATTCTTGCCAATCAGCCCATGATCTACCCATACGATGTCCTTGGCCACCAATCCCATTAAACGCTGTTTCCACTCTAGAGAATCTTTGGAATCCACAAAAGCCCCTGATTGTGGTAAACGGCCTGCAAACCACTTATAGAACAAGGGTGCACAACAACGAATTATCCCTCCTCTTTTCTTTTCGTTTCGGTTGTACAACGAGTAGTGAAGATCTCCCAGTAGCGTTGGCACCGGGTTCTTCATCATGAATATTCGTATAGCGTCCGTATCAATAAAATCCGGCTCGTTGGGAAACAACACTATGCCGTATATACAAAGGGCTAACAAAGCATTAAAAACAAGCCAATTCTCGCCTTTAGCTGCTTCCTGGGCCTTCTTAATCAGATATTCCAGCTTGTAACCACGAATCTTTCCTTTGTTGGAGACATTGTCACTTAACTCTGATTTGCTCAAATAAAGAGCACCAGCCAACTTCCCAAAGTCAAGATCCCCCACCGATCCAAAGAAAGGGGGCTTCTCCTTGATAGCAATCCCCAACATGTTGGAATACTCCTCCAAGGTAGGAACCAACACATAGTCTGGAAATACAAAACATCTCAGAGGCGGATCATAGAACTGCATCAACGTATGGAGACCTCTGGCTTCATAATCACTGACATTACTGACCATAGATAAAATCCACCCATATTTCTCTTCAAAAGCTTCTCGTACTGCAGGACTCGCCATTCCCTTCAGCATAATAATAGGGCCTAAAGTAGGCGTAAGGAACTTATAGCTGATGATATTCTTCCTCTCTTTAGTGTTCATCTTTGCAGGGACCTGATGACTGGAATCAAGGGTAATATATGCACCTGGAAATGAATAAACATGTATGTTAGGATATGATAATGCAATGCAAAGGGCAATGTGATCAGGTAATCAGGTGTCTGTGCTGAACTGTGAATGGTGTCAGTGTAGCTCTGAGACTAATATAGAACCATAGATAAGAACCATCTGAATACAATAGGATGAAACTTCCTTTTTGTGCAATGATGATAGAAAACCGGGTATGTAGGAGGTCATGGTTACCTGCAAACCTGTAAACAACCCGCCCTTCTCACATGTGGGTACTAGGATGTTCAGTATCCCGGGCTCTCAGGTCGAGAAATGATGATACGTTTACCATTTCTGGTTTGGCATCATCATCAATCGAGGAGGCCTCAACTGATTCTCCAAAACAAAAGGTCCTCAGCTTCTGGCACTGAGGTCGAGAAGCAATAGTACATTCCTCCCTCAAGGTACAGTACTATCGCCAATCGAGGAGTGCCTCCGCTGATTCTCTTTCAAAAAGGGATGTCCTATAGCAAGTTCCCAGCATTGGGTCCTCGGATCGAGAATGTGCAATGGGTTTGCCACAGAATGTGGTCTGCCACTGTCACATCTCGGGAGGAGTGCCGCAACTGAGTCCTCGGGAATGGTCACCAGAGTCGACAGTTCCTCAAGAGAATAACCACTGGCCTGCATAACATGCAGTAGCAGAAAGCTCCTGATAGAACCTCGTCTGGTTGTGGGTCTCATGAACAACAATACGTGGTCACCACCATGCAAGCGTCATGACTATCCACTCTAATACCTATGTGTGTACTCAAGCCTTGGTAGTGGGCTTATCTCTCAGAACACCCATCCCGCCAAACAGACAAAACAGTGCAACACAATATAATATATGATATGTAATGCTAAAATGCGGTAAATACAGTAAAATAAATAAACAGCAACATATAGCACAACAGTAAACACCCAATGAAAGAAAAACAGACAAGCGCTAGGATTGACTCGCTAAGGAAACCAGAGATTCTGGGTTCTCTCCCCAGCAGAGTCGCCAGCTGTCGCTCCCGGGATTTTCATCCTAGTACAAACGCGAAAGTGGCACCGAAACAGAGTCGCCAGCAATGTGTATTTATCCCAAGAGAGGGAAAGGAAACACCGCATAAACCTGAGAGAAAGGAAAAGCATGGTCTTACGACCAAGAGAACTGGGTTCGGGAGTCGGTTACGCGCGGAGAAGGTATTAGCACCCCCACGCGTCCATCGTACCCGATGGGATCCACGCTTGCTTGTCTCGATCAAAGGGTGTAAAGAAAGGATACTGGAAAAAGGAACTGAAAGAAAGAAAGGAGAAAGAAAGGAAAGAGAAAGAGAAACAAATGTAGGGGAAAATAAAAGAAGTGCTCGCATGGGCCCTACCCCACTGCCTACGTATCTCATCGGGAGCATGAGAATCAGAGCGACGTAGTTCCCCTCACTAGGGATGGATTGTTTTTTTTTAGAGAACGGCTTACGTTCTAGCTCAGGTGTGGCAGGCTCGCTGGTCCGAGTGCGTTACCATCTTGCAAGAGAACGAGTAGAAGCGCGTTCGTACGCTAAGAGTGAATGAGGTGAGAAAAGAATTCTCGAAGGAAAGACGTTATTGTTTGTTTTTTTCTTTTAGAAGGAAGTGTTTTGGATTTGTTTGCATATGACAGTGTATCTGGATCTTAGTCATTGGAATTTGTACATTCTCACATTCCAAGATGGAATGGGTAAGAAAGCACACTAAGAGTAAAGAAGACCCCCACACTTAGTTCCAATTGTCAAGGTTCAAACACACTAGCATACTTGTATTTATTAAGTGTTTTGGTTGATTAAGAAATGAAGAAGTTTTTTTTATTATTTGCACCTTCAACAAGTATTGCATTTAAGTCCCTCATACAAGATCAAATGTTTAACACATTGACCCAAGATGGGCTATATGCTACACATTCTAAGATTACAAGAGAAGACCCCTTATAATCTTTTCTTTATATGAAAGGCCTAAATGCAATAAATGCCTACCTTTATTATATGTTTTGAATTTTCTTTGAGATGAGAAGATGAAAGACTCAAGAGAGGGTAAAGGTAAAAATCTATATGGACTAAGACTCAATCCTAATTGATTAGTTAAGGGAGTGATCCTAAGGTTTGTGAGGTTTCAACCTAAAGTCTAAAGAAAGAATGAATTAAACAATTCACTTCTAAAGTAGAAGATGAATTGTAATTCAAAAAGGGAAAGTGATGAGTTATTAAAAGAAAGCACATAAGTGCTTAACAAAACGCAAAATGGAATTGTAAAAGAGAAAGGATAGAAGTTGAATGTGGATTCCTTATCCACACTCAATTGAAACTTACCAAAGCCCCTACATGGTTAGTAAACATGTATAAGAAGTATAAGAAGTAAAAGAACATGTAATGCATCATAAAACTCAAAAGAATTAAATGAGAAACCAAATCCTAGAGCCACAATCAGAATGTACATCATATGGACAACAAGTGGATATCATCATACAAGTGCAAGTGAATAAGCAATAATCATCACCCATTAGCATTTAAACATGTTACAAGAAGAAGGGGTAGATGAAAGATGGAAAGAAATGAAGAGGACATGCATAAATGGAACATGTAAATCAACAACCAGAATTGAAACTAAATGGAAAATGGTTTATAAACATCTCAAAAGTATTTATGAATCAACTTCAAGACATTCAAGAAGTAATATAAGAAGAAATGAAATGAAAGTTCAAAAAGAAAGTGCAAACAATACATGTTAATGATGCACAAAGTTCAAATTGAAATGAACATGTAAAGATGACCTATAATGTGTATCAAAGACCTATAATATCATATGAATGGCTCATAACATATGCAAATGCTCATACAAATGTGCACAAAAGAATTCATGTAAACATGCACTAAAGTTGTAATGACATGCCATGGATTATACTTCCAATGTAATGCATCAAACAAAAATCAAATGGCCTCATGAAAATTATGAAAACATGGTATTGGAGTACACAAAACAGAAATGAACCACTTATCAAAGTATCATGTAAAAATTCAAGGCAAAATGATGTCAAATAATGCACTTAGGTCAAGTTGAAACATCATGCAAAGTGGTGCAAATATAGGCATCAAAACATGTGATAAAGTGACCTAAAAAATCAAACAAAAAGCATCTAACATGCTTCAATGTATTAGTGAATCAATGCAAAAAGAATCATGTCAAAACAGTTGGTAATGAGTAAGAACAAAATTAAACAAATTCATGTATCATGCTTAGAATGCATCTAAATGGAAATTCAAAGAAAATTATGGACCAGGGGTAAAAAGGTCATAAAATCAAGAAATAAAATCATGGAAAATTTCCTAAATGTTTCAATGATATTCATGAATTTTTGTGGAATTTAATAATGCAATTTGGTATTTTTAAAATTCAATTATGAAACAAGTAAAAAAAAAAGAAAATAAAATGAAGTAGAAAATGACAGGGGGGTATGAACATAGTAAAATATTAGTTCTAATTGGTTTGGGCTTGTAAAAGAGGGGTGCAGATAGCATTCTGGCTAAGTCCATTTTGCGCGCAGTACACAATAGTCATCATGGAGCTCAGTCAACAATAGTCAAAGACGCACAAGCCATTGGATCAAGTCAATGTCAATGTAAAAGTCAAGGTAATCTAATCAAGCATATCACATTGCTAGTACACACTAATAACCATGTACACCCGCGCATGCTAACCATCAGATGAAAAAATGAAGCACGTGACACACACCCTCTCCATTTATTCGCTGGCACCACCACCACCCTTGGATCAAAACAAATCAACGGACACGACTTAATCTGGTATGTAAACCCTAATGAAACCTCACCGGCCGGAGAGGGACCTCCGGTCACCTTCTCCGGCCACCCTCCGGCACTGCAATCGATCAAACATTCCAGAAATTTATGCAATGCACATCAAAATGTTCAGGAAGTCACATAGAGCATGAATCTAGGCTTGTTTTTCACAAACAACACACAAACAGAGAGAATCGAAGCAAAGAAATTAGCCCTAGATTTTGGATCTAAGCTTCTAAGAAGCTCTATCAACTAGCCAGATGGAGGAATGCTCTTAGTGAGCTCAAATCATCACAACACAAACTAAACAGAATGTAACTCGTGCCAAGAAAGTTTAGGATATTGAAACCTGAAAATGTAGGAAACTGTAGTTGAAAGAAAACCAGAGAAATGTGCTTCCTCTTTGATCTTCAACTGGCCAAATAAAGGCTCACAAATCCTTGCAAATGTTGATGAAATTCAATATGCAGTGGAAGACACTTCAATCTCTTCAATGTTACCAAGCTTCAGTGTGTTCTAATGCTGCTTGATATTGAAGCTTGAAGATGGATTCAGATGTAGATGATGATGAAATCGTGTGAGAGGAAGAGAAATTTCAGAGAGAGAGCTTGCGAATTTCAGAGGAAAAATGAGAATGAAGTGTTGTGGTGAAATTATGAAGGAGATTTGGTTATATAAGTGTGGTTAAAGGGGAACTGTGATGGTTAACTGAGTGAGTTAGGGTGAGTTGGAATGGTTAAATGAGTCCACCCTAACTAACTGAGTCAAGTTAGTTAGGGGGCGAGTGATCAAGGTTGGGTTATGGTGAGGTCAAGCTCATGACACTTGTAGTGAGGATGAGAGTGAGGTTGTATTATGCAGCAGTAGCTTGTGGTGGAAGTTTTGCAAATTTCCCTTCTCATGTAAGAAGTAACAAAAATGGAAGCACGTGCAAGAATGTTTGGGCAAATGAGGAAAAGAAATCAGCTGGTGATGGTGAGGTGTTTGTGGTGTGACTGAATCAAAAACAATGTGTGAACTGCTACACATGACAGTCAATGCATCAATGCAGATGGTGATGTTTGAACATGGATTCCTTTATGACCAAGGCACGAAAATGAATCATCTTGGTGTCAATGGATTGAGGATGCATCATAGGACAATTTTGGTGCTGGACTTGAGTTGAAAAGGTACCTCAAACATGTCTAAAAATCATCATAAACAGATGGAAAAACGACCGGTGCGTGGGCGTACGAAACAAGTCATGGCATGGTAAAGGACATGCATGGAAGTTCAGCCTAATCAACCTATCTTGACACCACTATAATTCACTCATAACTTGATCAATTCAAAATTTTCCCAACACCAATATTAAAGATGACACTACAAAGAACAACTTTGATGTTGAAAACTTTTCCATTTGAGGCTTTTAACCATGAGAAAAATGAGTGGACATTTGGCACACCAGGTGTTTGTAGAAATGACATGCGCGTGACCTGAAAATCTTGGTCATGACCTAGTTTTGAACCTACTTTGCTCAAACTTTGATCAACCATAACTCTCTCAATTTTTATCCAATGGAGATGTTCTACACATGGATTTGAAGCTTAAAACAAGATCTTTTGTTGTGGCCTGGTGGAATTTTCATTTGGTGCTTCAATTTTAAATGGCCTTGGTTCAAACTCTGATGCAAAATGGCCAAAACTTGCTATTTTTAGCAACCCTTCCTCTTCCAAAAATGGCAACTTTCCACATCTTGATTTTTTCATGATTCCTTTGGAGTTTCTTGACCAAATTTTGTACATTGGACATATGTAACATGAATTTCATGATTTTGGGCTCAAAAAGTCAAGAGTTGACTTTTTCCCCTGATTATTTGACTTGGCCCCAAATTCCTGATTTTTGATCTTTCTTCCAATTGAACCACCTCCAAAACCAATTGAGGGGCAATTCTCCATACACATACACTTAAGAACATGTAGAATACCATGACATCAAGTTTTGTCCAAAAAATCAAAGATTCCCTGATTTAATGGGAAACCCTAGTTTTGGTGCCCACCTCCTAGGAGAAAAATGTGCAGTCTTCAATTTCAAATTCCTCAGAGTATGTTGTGTACCTTCTTAAAGGATGATGATATATGCCCTTTGAGGATGATTTTGGATCAATGAGCTATCTCTTTTGAGGGTTTTCCTTCAATTTTGGACTTCTTGCATAGTGTAGGATGTAATGCTTCAATCTCCTATTGTATCTCTTATCCTTGAGGTTGTGGATGATCAATTGAGATAGTATGAGACATGAAAGGCTTCTTGGCTTGCCTTGAGGCAACTTGGCTGACCTTTTGTGCTTTGAATGATTCCTTGATTGTCCACCTTCCACCTGATCACATGCCCTGATGGTAAGAAGGATGCCATGCTTTATTTTTCTATGTTAAATGCAATGCAATGTTAATGAGATGGATATGATATGATAAATGATAATGCCATGCTATGATGACAAAGAGGGAGAGCAAATTTTGGGGTATTACAGTCAGCGTGAAGTTTTCTCAGATCCTCTCTCAGAGCATCGAGTTCTTCTCTCAACTCTCTGTTCTCTTCCTCGAGATCATCCATTTTCTTTTGTTGACTGGCCCGAATATTGTACGAATGAGACACAGATGTGAGATTCGCATGGAAGAAGAATGCGTTTATGCGAGAATGATGCATGATATGCAATGATTATATTTAGTTTTTTTTTTTGTTATTCAAAGTAAACTTCGACAATTGGATTGCAAATATCAAATAGTGGGGAAACCCCATTTTATTGAAATCAAAGGTTGCGGAAATGGAAATACAGTAATTTACATAGTGCTATAAAAGGAAATCTCTAAGCTAATGGATCCTGAGTCCTCTCTGAGGAGGGCTCAGGTGCTGGTTCTGGTACTTTCCTTTTCTTTGACCAGGGCTCTTGAGCCGTTGTCGGGTTGTCATTCCTTTGCCAAGTGAAAGGAGAAAGCAAATTCCTTTGGTCTTCTTGATTCTCCACAGCATGTTGCTCTAAAATCTCGATCAGAGCATCTTTATCTTTCAATAGTTGTTGTATTTTCTTACACTCCACATTTAGAATACGGTACTTGTTCTTCCAAGACTTTCTCTCCTATTGAACTTTGTTTAGAGTAACCTAAAGTTTTTCCATATCAGACATAAAATAAAGGGCAGGGTCCCTTAATGGAAGAACTTCTTGATGAGGGTAAGGCATCCTCAACTTGAGAGCTCTAGTTTGTACCCATTGGAGATAAGGTTCCACCGAGACGCAGTCTGGTTTTCCTAGAGACTCTCGTCCATTTCTATGAACGTGTTTCCAGGCATGCATTATTTCTGTCTTTAGTGCTCTTTCATTTTCTCCTTCCTTGAAGAAAAGACCTTCCAGATGAGCATTACGCGGGACATGCCTCATCGAGTATCCGAGTCGACATCGAACTAAAACTGGATGATAATTGATTCCTCCCTTAGTTTCTTATGTGGGGTACATTTGGGAAGTTTCACAACGGTCAATGATTTTGATCTCGTTATAGATTCGATTGTACCAATCGATGTCAGAGTTGGTAAGATACATGATTCTCTGCGACCAACGTAAAGTACTCTTTTCATCCCAAAATGCAGCAGACTTTGGTAAATGGGAAATGAACCATTTGTACAGCAGGGGTACACAGCAGGTGATCATTCCTCCGCTGTACAAATTCCCTAAGTGTACAGAATCATAGGCATCTGCGAGCAGGATCGGTACAGCATTTCCAATTAGAAATATATTAATGGCATTGATATCAACGAAGTTATCAATGTTGGAAAACAGAAATAACCCGTAGGTAAGCAAAACAAAGATGCTTTCGAAAGCAGCCACATTCCCTATACTGGCAAAGTACAGGGCTTTCTTTATCAAGAACTAGGCTGGAAAACCCTGGATACTACCCTTAATGATCATGTGAGTCCTGACTTCTGACTCGTCCAAATAAATTGCCCTTGCAATGGTTTGATCTTTTGGAATTTCTTCCAGTCCAGAAAAGAGAGCTTGATCAGTGATAGCTAAATCAGTCAGGTGAGAGTACTCCTCCAGTGTTGGTGCTAGTTAATAATCTAGGAATGTGAAACAGTGATAGACCAGATTGTAGAACTGAATGAGCGTAGCCAGTATTCCCTCAACTACATGGACCCTTAACAGAGACATCAGTCCTCCATACTTAGCTCTGAAAGCCTCAGGGTTGGTTATCATCCTTGCCAACCCTCTTAAATCCTCTAGTTTTGGAACCTTGAAGGTGTACTTGTGAGTCTTCCTTCTACCGAAATCCATAACGCAATCTCTTTCTCTGACATTTGCAATCATCGTCTTAGTTCAATTTGAAAATGAGACTAGAAGAGAAAATTTGTCTTTGTTTTAATGTTTTTTAAATGAATGTATGAATGCAGCATACAAAAACATATAAAAAACATGGGGTCAAAGGGTCGGTGTCATGAAGTTAAGGCTCTACCCATCCCCAAAGGTTTATACTAATGATTTTTATACCTGTCCTCAAAATCATTGACCCCTCTTGGGATGACGACAACAAGCGGATCACCAAGCGAGCTGCAACATCTTAAAGTAATCTCAAATGAGGGTAGTATCGCGTGACAACTATTTCCGATAGCTTCCGCACTACAAAATGGTTTCAGTCTACTAAAATCCTCAGCTTTTCAGATAACCCAATCGAACAATCTACTTTCAACAACCGAAGTCGTATAGGCATTGAATCCGCAAAGGGCATCTCCATTGATTCGATGGTCGACCGGGACCTCTTATTTGGGAGTCACTCCCTGTAAGATTACCCGTCTAGTGCCATCACTTATCTTAGGTGTATACTCAATCTTTCCAGATGCGGTATCACACACATTCCTATTAGCAAAGAAATAAACATGGATATCAATTAGGAAAAGCAGTATATATTTGTCCTAACATCCTAGACCTCTAGTCTTATGATCCTATACAGACAATGAATCCCCAGCAGAGTCGCCATTTCTGTGGTACTTTATGAACTTAAGGCTTTCTACCTAAGACTGTGAGAGAGAAATGCTTCCCACTGTGGTCGCCATTATTCTGTTGCGCAATTTTTGTGGTTTCGAATCACTATCGCTTTGGTACTACAGTTCAATTCATTTTTTATCCTGTGAAGCTGATTAAGGAAGGGAAACAGATGTCTCCAATTAACCCTGCTTACATACTGAGCTTAAATAGATGACTGTTGGTTTACAGATGCTATCAAAATAGGGGGGTCTGTCTCAGGTTATTTTGCTTATTAACACAATGTCTAGACTATTTGCAAGGCTTTTGGTAAGGTGCTAGGTCTGATGCTTTTTTATTGATGTATGGAGGTACTGGACTTTGAGATTTTGATTAGTATGCTCGCTAAGATTTCGCAATCTTATGCCTACGTATTCCCATTTAACGAAACAGGGAAATCAGAGCGATCGTAGTTCCCTCCTATTCTAAGGGAGGAAAAAGATGTTTTGGTGTTTTGTTCAAAGCCCAAGGTTGAAGCTAAAAGGGTATTTGTATCTTGTACAAAGCCCAAGAAATGAAGCTAAAGGGTTTTTTGTGTCTTGTTCAAAGCCCAAGATTGAAGCTAAAAGGTTTGACTAAGAGAGAACTTGTCATCTCTAAAGAGGAACTGTTGATGTTCGTATGCCTTGATTAAAACACAAATTTGATGCTAAAAGGTTGATTGACTTAACCGGGGATTTCTCTATACAAAGCCTAAGAGGAGGCTATTGATCCTACAAGAGGGTGTTTATTATTTGTCTCGTACGAAGCCCGAGATAGAGGCTAAAAGGGTTGACTCGACAAGAGAGTACTAACAAGTGGCTGACTCAACAAGAGAGTGCTTTTATATGTCTTGTACGAAGCCCAAGACGAAGGCTAAAAAGGTTTGACTCAACAAGAGAGTACTAACAAGTGACTGACTCAAAAAGAGAGTGCTTTTATATATCATTTAGGAAGCCCAAGACGGAGGCTAAAAAGGTTGACTCAACAAGAGAGTCTTTTATACTAAATAAGAGAGTGATTTGCTGTCTCGTACGAAGCCCGAGATAGAGGCTAAATGGAAAGTGACTCAACAAGAGAGTCTTGAAAAGTGATGGACTCAACAAGAGAGTCTGAAAAGGTAAAATCCGCCAGGGGGAATCATTGTACAAATCCCAAGAGGAGGCTAACTTCGCTGAGGAAGGGTCATTATACAAAGCCTAAGAGGAGGCTATACTTCTGCTGGGGATTCTTGAGAGACTGATGTAGGTCCAAGAAGGGAATCAATCCTTGTAGGGGAATGCAAAAGGAATTGATAGATCTGAAACCTTGAGGCTCTAGTTTGAGACAGTGTTAAACTGACCCGGGTTGGGGAATTTTAGGAGAAGGACGGGGTTTTAGAACCCCCAAGTTTTAACTCGGCTGGAGATTAATCCAGAATCCGGGGTTTCTCCTATGTTTGAAAGGTGCTTGAGAATGTCTTTGAGACTCAAGGGAATTAGATTGTCCAAGTCTACTGGTAGAGTTTTATCTTTTGTATGATGCCCAAGAGGAGGTCGACTCGTTTAAGGGATGAGTATCAACCCTAAAATTGGTCTGAAGGTTTTGACTCCTTTTAGAAAGACAACTCTAACGAAGGATGACTAAGTTCTGTCCTATACCTTTAGGAGGTCGTGAAGGTCCTTGTACGAAGCTCAAGAGAAGGCATGAGAACTTTTAAAAAGCCGAAGGGTCCTTGTACAATGCCCAAGAGGAGGCGAGGATGCTTTTAGGAAGCCTGTGGGTCCCCAAACCAAGAGAAGTTCAAGAAATGCAATTCACAAAGAAGAGATCATTCCAAGAAAGTTTGAGAATTTGGAAGAAACTCAAGAGATGCTATTAACGGAGAATAGATCAACTATGGGGAGTAGAGTTTCTTTGACAATTTCTAAGAGTGACAGTCTGAGAAAAGGTTCACCGAGAATACTGCCTTTCTCTTTGTTCCATATTGTTTAACCCCAAGAGAAGGGAAGATTGTATCTGGTAATCCTATGGGGGGTCTAGTTTTGTTTGTATTCAAGAGTGACCGACAGGCTTTACCTAGTTCTAGACGTAGTTGCCGGGGAAAACTCTAAATAACTATACTAGTATCACACAGTTGATATGTGACAAGTATATAAAAGTATGTGAAAGAAAACTTACAGTGAAACAGCCCCACAATACAGTTATATATATATATGAAAGCGATAAATGAAAGCGGATAAACACTTACCCGTTGTAGAGCTTCCATGTTGTTTTGTTAGTTATTCAACAAAGAAATTAAAGAAAGTTTTGATAACAACATATATTGGAATTCAAAATCAAAGGAGAAAGTTCTTTGAAAAGATTGTTGGGGCTTACAGATCAATGAGAGACCCAAGTTTTAATGATGATCGCACCGTTGTTTATACAGAGGGACTTATACAATATGTGAGGCCCAAAATGTTTTTATGTACAAGGGAATGGGTCTTACACTCTATTAGAGGCCCAAAGATTTATTTTAAAGAAATGAAATAGGACTTACAACACGAGGGGAGGCCCAGGGTAATTTGTTTGAAAACGGCGATCGCGCCGAGGTTTTTGAAAACACAGTGGGTCTTATACAATATCTGAGGCCCGAATCATTTTGGTTTCAAAAGAGGGTTGGGTCTTACACTCTATTAGAGGCCCATGAGTGTTTGAAAATGATTGATGAGGGTTGAATTAATCAAAACCCTAATTTTGTTTAAAAAGGAATTAATTGTTTAAAAATTAATAAAAATTATTGAAAACATATGAAAAATGAGTGGTGATCTTGGATCAATGCTTTAAAAATCATGTTTATATCCACAAAATGATTGGAAACCAATTAAATTTGGAAACTCAAGGAGGAAAAAATATTTTAAATGTTACAAAATAAATAAAAGATTAATTCCTTGTAAAAATATCAAGTATATGAAATAAATAATATTTTTGGAAATTTTTGGCAAAATAAAATATTTTAACATTTTTGTGTATTATTAAAAAATGAATCAACTC
Source organism: Lathyrus tuberosus (assembly GCA_022829125.1). NCBI lineage: Eukaryota > Viridiplantae > Streptophyta > Magnoliopsida > Fabales > Fabaceae > Lathyrus > Lathyrus tuberosus. The sequence continues at coordinate 25,398,986 of JALAZF010000012.1, read as the reverse complement.
AAAATCATTAAAACTCAGAGAGAAATTAATTTTGGAATCAATTAAATAAAATCACAAAATTCAAATATTCAAATTAGTGAAAAGGCGCCAAGAACATGGGCCAAGAACACGCGCGAAGGGAGTTTTGCTTTGATTTGCATTTTCTATCCAGTCTCACTGAATACTTAATGAAAGCACACAATCCACATATCAATCTGCTCGTTTTCACTTCACGATCATGTCTATGGTCTTTAATTTCATTTCTTTTAAGCATGGAATAAGAAATCAAGACAAAACCTCAAGAACCCTAAAATTTGCATGAAGGCCGAGAATTTTGATACACGATTCAAACAAAGCAATTAATTGAGGGGAAACATTCTATGCATGATTATGAACATTTGGAAAAAGTATTGTGCGAGGAAATATGCATAGATTAAGAGATGACCAAGTTTAGGCTTACTTGAAGGTTGTGACAGTAAGAGCAATGTGATTTCTGAGTTGGAGGTGTTACAGATGAGTTGTGATGATCTGAACAGATTCCTTACACCATATGGAGTGTGTTTGAATGCTTGGACTTGATTGGAAATGGCTGGATCACTTCATGGCATTGAGCAACTGGCTGGTGATTATGAGAAATCAGTGTTACAGTTGTGCGTTTAGTGTTTCATCAGCTCACATATGATGTTTATGAGGTGTTAGAGCAATTGGTTTGAGTGGAATTGCTCTCTACTGAAAAATTTGATAGTGACTTGCTAAGAAAGGCGTTTTTGAGAGTGAGAAGATGATTTTGAGAAAGGCAAGTGTTATAGGCCTTTGGTGTACTTAAACAGAGCACAAATGAGCTCTATTTATAGTAGAGCAAATTTGTTTTGCAAGCAATAGTGAATGGCAACTGCAGCAGTTCATTGTCCAATTGCATCACTTTGGAATCTTAAGTCTCCTCTAGCCATTGACTAGAGGTTAGAGCACAGGCCTTTGGTTCCCTAGTTCAGAGATCATCCTTGACTCATTCAGTTAGAAAAGTCCCAGTTCATGCCACCTTGGTGCATCCATTGAATGCTCCAAAATAAAATTGGAGTCTTGTCCCCCTTTTAGGCATTTTTAGGTTTGGCATGCTACTTTTAGTTCCAAAGACTTGGGAGGCTTATGGATCAGTGTTTCTCCCTCCTTGGTCTCCCCCTGAGGTGTTCAGATGGATAAACTTGTTTATCATTTGCACAATTTGATCAAATCGAGCAAAATGCACAAATCTGCCTTGCCATAACAATTGCAGCAAGGCATATTGGCACTGTCACAACTCTTAGCTCAAATGGAATTTAATGGAGTTATTGGCCATTTTGGAAAGCTCTCATATGATACAACATATGTGTGATCATAGTTTGTCTTGACACTTTTTGAATCCAAGTGAAAAATGCCCCTACATTTGGAAAAAAGTGAAACAAATTCTGACTTAGTGAAAATTTCACTAAGTGTTGGAAAAAGTGACATTTTCATGTTTTTTTCTATTTGGTCACTCCATAACTTAAAATCCATGAGAAATTTGAATGAGGTGTAGTTGACACTTTTAAAGTATGCCCTAAGAGCTACAAATCCATCTTTGGATCAACCAAAATGGTTGCCTGGATCACAAGTTATGATCCTTGGAAGTTGGTACCCTAGCCACTTTGTTCCATAAGTTGGAAAATTTCTAAGTTTTTTTTATGGTTACCCCTTTTGCAAGTTATCCCACTTTTCTTGATCTTTCTTGATGAATGATGATTCCAATCACACATTAGCATCATTTTAGGGTTAGGGAACCATAATTGATCAAAAAATCAAAAAGTCAAACTTTGACTTTTGGGCACAGTTGACTTTTTATCAGATGAATTCCAAACTGTGCGATCCTTTATGAAATCAAGTCCTTGACCTAAATGAAACTTGATGGATTGATTTCATAGGTGTTATAGGGTGTTTTGAATCATGTCACAAGGTTTGGGAGCATGTCCTGGTCAAAAGTCAAAGGCACAGTTGAGTTTTTCCGCGAAACCCTAACTGTGGTTCAGATGAAATTGAAACTTGTGGATCAAACTTCTTGGATCAATATATTGTTGCAAATGGGTCAATGTAGTGTATTAGGGACCCTCAAATCATGTCTTGAGGTTTTGGCTCATGCTTTGTCCCAAAAGTTAACTTAGGGTTGAATTAGGTCAAGAAACCCTAATTCTTGATTTTTGGTGAATGCATCCCCTGAGGCTAAATTGACTTGATGATTGGGTCCATGAGGTCCCTTGTAGTATCTTGAGTTATGCTTTGAAGCATTGGCTCATGCCCAGATGAAGATTTTCATCTGGAGGCCCTGGTCGACCAAAACCCTAATTTGGTGACGCTGGCGATCTTGAGGTTTAATCCACTTGGAATGCTGCAACCTTGTGCTTGATCCTTGATGTGGGAGTCCTCTTGATCCATTGTGGATGTTTGAGAGATTTAGACAAGTTGAAGATCATGTCATTCCTTGACTGATCCTTTGTCTAAGAGCTCTAAGAGGGCTTGAAACCCTAATTCTTAGTTGTAGGGAATGCTCAACAAATCTTGAGGAGCTTCATGAGGCATGAAGGTACATCCATATTGGGATGATGATTTCCACAATGATGGGAAATCTTAGTGGTCAAAATTTTTGGTATGACAGGATGGCACACCTATATGTAGTTCCAAAGACTTGGAAGGCTTATGGATCAGTGTTTGTTCCTCCTTAGTCTCCCCCTAAGGTGTGCAGATGGATAAACATGTTTGTTTTGGCACAATTTGATCAACTCGAACCCTAATGCACAAATCTGCCATGGGAAACCAGTTTGTAGCAAGGCATGTTGCAGCTGTCATAACTTCTAGCTCACGTGTAGTTTGATGGAGTTCTTGAACATTTTGGAAAGCTGACATATCCTATTTCAACATGATGTCCAACTTTGGTGTTGAATCAACTTGAATTACAATGAAAAATACCTCTATATTTTGGAAAAAATAAGGCAAATTCTGACTTATTGAAAATTTCACTAAGTGTTGGAAAAATGTCATTTTCATGTTTTTTGTGATTTTGCTCAAACAATAACTCAAAATCCATGATGAATTGGAATGAGGTCTAGTTGACATATTTGAAGTATGTAACATAAAATTCAATCTGAACTTTGAATGGGAGAAAAAGGCCTTAGGGTTTGGGAGATATGGCCTTGCAAAGTTGGTACCCTAGCCACTTTGTTCCATAACTTAGAAAAATTCTAAGTTTTTTATGGTTACCCCATTAACAAGTTAACTCATTTTATTTGATTTTTCTTGATGAATGATGATTCAAATCACATATTAACATTTTTTTAGGGTTAAGGAACCTAGGTTGGCCAAAAATCCAAAAAGTCAAACTTGGATTTTTGTACAGTTGACTTTTTCATCAGATGAAATTTTGAATTTGTGATTCTTTTGTGAAATCAATCCTTGGGCTTAATTAAACTTCATGGATGGCCTCAAAGGGTATTTAGGAATGTCTTGGACCCCTCCCCAAGGTTTGAGATCAAGGGTAGGTCAACAGTCAAGGATATGGTTGAGTTTTTCCATCAGAAACCCTAATTTGTGATCAGATGGTTTTAAGTTCTTGTGGATTATGATTTGAGCTCTTTAAGTCAATCAAATCTTGTAAATATGTCAATATGATGTATTTGAGGTCTTTGAAGTTCATTTTGAAGCTTCAAGCCATGCCTCACTTCACAAGTTAAATCAAGGGTTGAATAAGGTCAAAACCCTAATTCCTGATTTTTTGATAGATGGACCTTCAAGGTGATTTTGCCATTGTGGGTGGCCTCTTGAGATCCTTTTGAGTTTATAGGACCATACATTGAGGCATTGGCTCATGCCTAGAAGGAAATTTTCATCTGGAGGCCTCAATCGACCAAAACCCTAATTTGGTGACACATGCGATCTTGAGGCTTGATTCACTTGGTACATTGCAACCTTGTGCTTAATTATTGATTTGAGAGGTTAGACAAGTTGAAGATCATGTCATTTCTTGATTGATCCTTTGTCTAAGTACTCTGAGAGGGGTCAAAACCCTAATCTTTGATTGTAGTGAATGCTTAACCATCTTTGAGGAGATTGATGAGGCATGATGGTTCATCCATATTGTGATGATGATTTGCACAATGATGGAAAATCTTGGTGGTCAAAATTTGGGGTATGACAGCGGGGATGCTTTTAGGAAGCCTGTGGGTCCCAAACTTAAGCAGGGTTCAAGAAAAGTTTCACCAGGAATAATCTTTTCTTTAGTGAACAATTCTATGGTTTGAAGAAATCCAAGAGAAGGTTCACTGAGAATTAATCCTCTCTGGGGAAACTGAATTTCTTTGACAAGTTCTAATAGTGACAGTCTGAGAAAAGGTTCACCGAGAATACTGCCTTTCTCTTTGTTCCATATTGTTTAAGCCCATGAGAAGGCAAGACTGTATCTGGAAATCCTATGGGGATCTAGTCTTGACTGTATTAAAGAGTGGCCAACTGGCTTTACCTAGTTCTAGACCTAGTTGTCGAGGAAATCTATAAATAGATATACTAGTATATATCCAGTTGATATATGACAAGTATTTAAAAGGATATGAAAGAATGACTTACAGGGGAGCAGCTTCCCAAAATACAGTTATATATATATAGGAAAGCAAGTAAATGAAAGCATATAAAAACTTACAGGTGAGCAAGCTTCCAAGCTGTATTGTTAGTTATTCAAAGAAATTAAAGAAAGTTTGATAACAACTGTATATTTGAATCTAAATCAAAATAGAATTTGTTTTTGAAAAGATTGTTGGGGCTTATACTCAAAGAGAGGCCCAAGGTTTAACAGTTATCGCACCGTTGTTTTGAAGTTCGTATCGGGACTTATACAACGACTGAGGCCCAAAAAGGTTTATTTACAAAAGGGTTGGGTCTTACAACTCAAGGAGAGGCCCAAAAGTGTTTTGAAAGGTTTGATAAGGATCAAAAATCAAAGAATACCCTAATTTCATTTTTTTAAAAGTAATCCTTTAAAGAAATTAATAAAAAATGATAAAAATACTAAATAAGTTTAAATAAACTACTTGTGATTTTTGGTTACGGTTTGAAAAATGAAGTTTTAATCACAAGATGATTTAGAATTCATTTGATTTTGATTTTCAAGATAAAAATTCACTTTTTAAATATTTAAAAAACAATAAAAGTGAATTTATTCACAAAAATACCAACTATATTAAATAAATAATATAAATCTAATTTTTTTGTAGAATAAAATACTTTAATATTTTTGTGATTTTTCAGAAAAAGAACCAATAAAAAATGATTAAAATTGAATGAGAAATTAATTTTCAAAGTTATTAACAAAAATAATATGAAAAATAAAAATAGTAAAAAAAATGAAACAAGTGATAAAAAAGAGGTCTGGGCCGAGGGGGATTCGAACCCCAAACCTCTCGCTCGCTAATACACACAAACCAGTTGATCAACCACTGGGGCGCAATACCAATTCAAGAATAATATGGCAAGTGAAAATTATATAGTAAAACAAGTTGGATTTCTGAAGCACGACGCCATGGCCATCTTCAACCTCAAGCTCAGATACGTGAAGGCTCCTATCTCCCTCATCTCTCAATCATTTCACATGATCCAAATATGAAAATCATGCGTTTTCAGATGAGGAACACAATGGCAATACCCAATTTTATTGAAATTAATTGAATCAGAACATATCATGATAAAACCAGAAGAACCCTAAAATTGGCATGAACTCAATGAAATCCTATATAGGAATTGTAAAAAACAATTGATTGAGGGTAAATGATCTACAAACATCCAGAAACACAATGGTAACAAGAAAACATGTTTATGATGCATGATTCATTGAGTTTGAGAGTTCAAGTTTTACCTCTGCAAGTGAGAATTGAATTCTGGTTTGGAGGTGTAACAGATGAGTTCCAATGATTTGGACAACTTCCTTGTACCTCAAAGGATATGTCTGAATGCTTGGATTGATTTGAAATGAGTTGGAACTGGTTATGGTACCCTAACTGCAACTCTTCTAAAAGCTTGAGCAAATTTGTTTTGGCATCAATAATCTTTGACAGCTTGGATTAGATTGTATTGAATGCCTTGGTTCTTTGGTCAAGGGTCTCCTCTTAGCCATTGACTTATGCCAAACTTTGAAGGTTTAGGTCCTCTATTGTCTGAGCTTATCTTGACTTATTTGGTTGATCATGGACTGATACATGCCAGCTCTATGCATCCATTGAATGTCTCAAAACAAAATTGGAGTCTTGAGGCAACTTTAGCTTTTTAGGGGTGGCACACCTACATGTAGTTCCAAAGACTTAGGAGGCTTATGGATCAGTGTTTGTCATTTGGTTGTTCCCACCTTGAGGTGTGCAGATAGATAACCATGTTTGAATTTGCGCAAATTGATCAATTCGAGCAAAAAGGCACAAATCTGCCTTGCAAAAACAGTTTGCAGCAAGGCATGCTGCAGTTGTCATAACCTTTAGCTCAGGTGGAGTTTGATGGAGTTCTTGGACATTTTAGAAAGCTGACATATCCTATTTCAACATGATGTCCAACTTTGGTTTTTAATCAATTTGAATTACAATGGAAAATGCCTCTACATTTTGGAAAAAATAAGGCAGATTCTGACTTTGTGAAAATCTCACTAAGTGTTGGAAAAATGTCATTTTCATGTTTTTTGTGATTTTGCTCAAACAATAACTCAAAATCCATGATGATTTGGAATGAGGTCTAGATGACATATTTGAAGTATGTAACATGAACTTAAAGCTGAACTTTGAATGGGAGAAAAAGGCCTTAGGGTTTGGGAGATATGGCCTTGCAAAGTTGGTACACTAGCCACTTTGTTCCATAACTTAGAAAAATTCTAAGTTTTTTATGGTTACCCCTTTAACAAGTTAACTCATTTTCTTTGATTTTTCTTGATGAATGATGATTCAAATCACATATTTACATTGTTTTAGGGTTAAGGAACTTTGGTTGACCAAAAATCCAAAAAGTCAAACTTGGATTTTTGTACAGTTGACTTTTTCTTCAGATGAAATTTTGGCCTTGTGATCCCTTTGTGAAATCAATCGTTGGGCTCAATTAAAATTCATGGATGACCTCCAAGGGTATTTAGGAATGTCTTGGACCCCTCCCCAAGGTTTGAGATCAGAGGTAGGTCAACAGTCAAGGATAGGGTTAACTTTTTCCATCAGAAACCCTAATTTGTGATCAGATGGTTTTGAGTTATTGTGGCTTATGATTTGTTCTCTTTGAGTCTATCAAATCTTGTAAATATGTCAATATGATGTATTTGAGGCCTTTGAAGTTCATTTTGAAGCTTCAAGGCATGCCTCACTTCACAAGTTAACTCAAGGGTTGAATTAGGTCAAAACCCTAATTCCAGATTTTTTTTATAGATGGACCTTCAAGCTGATTTTGCCGTTGTGGATGGGCTCTTGAGATCCTTTTGAGCTTATAGGACCATACATTGAGGCATTGGCTCATGCCTAGAATAAAATTATCATATGGAGGCCTCAGTCGACCAAAACCCTAATTTGGTGACACTGTCGATCTTGAGGCTAAATTCACTTGGAATGCTGCAACCTTATGCTTGATTCTTGAGGTGGGAGTCCTCTTGATCCTTTGTGGGTGTTTAAGAGGCTAGACAAGTTGAAGGTCATGTCATTTCTTGATTGATCCTTTGCCTAAGTGCTCTGAGAGGGCTTGAAACCCTAATTCTTGATTGTAGTGAATCCTCAACAATCCTTGAGGAGATTGATGAGGCATGAAGGTTCCTCCATATTGTGATAATGATTTGCACAATGATGGGAAATCTTGGTGGTCAAAATTTGGGGTATGACAGATGCCCCTATTTAATCTTCTTGGACCTGAAGACGTGAATGGCGAAGGTATTCGAGCTTTCGGGGTGCAAGAGTATTAAATATCGGAATACCCAAAATTTTGATGGTGGTTATGAATGGCAGCTTGCTCATCCATCTTCTTTTGCTAAGGAATGATACTTAAAAAAGGTAAAAAGTTCCCCCTGATCCTGATCTTCTGCCAAGGAACTAGTCTCAATTTCTGAAATAAACTTCCCCTCGATCCTGGTCTTCAGCCAAGGAACTGGTCTCAGTTTCTGAAACAAACTTCCCTTCGATCCAGGTCTTCAGCCACATAACTGGTCAAAGTTTTCTTTTTGGAATAAACTTGCCCTCGATCCTGGTCTTCAGCCACGAAACTGGTCTAAGTTTCTGAAATAAACTTCCCCTTGATCCGGGTCTTCAGCCACGGAACTGGTCTCAGTTTCTTTTGTCAATAAGCTTCCTTGACAAGGGACGCTATTTGTAGCAGTTTTCATCAAACTTCTCGTCGGGTTTACTGGGGAGATGCCATTTGATGGGAAAAAGTTTCGATGTCAGACTTGCTGGGGAACCCATTCGTCTGAGCTGTAGAGTTGTACAAACTTATCTGTTGGAGACGCCATTCGTTGAATCTACTGGGGTAAACGAGTCTCTTGAGAGGTTGTTTTCTGCTTCGGGATACTACATCATACTTTTCCTGGAGATCTTCTCCGAGAAATGCCATATGATGCAATCCAATTTTGAGGTGCTGATGACTTCATTAACATTGACTCTCTTGGGAGAAAATCCAATGTGTTGCTGAGAGTCTTTGGTTGTGAGGCTTTCTCTAGGGATTTTCCTTAATTTGGGAAAGCGAAGATATCATCTTGAATGGAGAAGAGTGACATTTGTCGAATGTCTTCTTGCTTTTCAGAGGTTCAAGATATCAAAGTGGTCAAGGGATCAACTCCAATCCAGAAATAAACTGGAAGAGAGATTGTTTAGACGCAAAATTTCCTGACGAGGAAAGAACTAACAACTCGATTGATGAAAGGACTTTTATCACTAGGGGATAAGACCGACTAGAGTGATAGTGATGCAATATGAATATGAATGCAAATCAATAATGCATGATGTATGTATGTTTATGCTGACAAACCTGACAAGACATACAGACTAATGGATGAACACGACTGGATACTCGGCCACTGCTGGGGACGAAGAAGTACCATTTGGTCCAAACTAGCAATTCTGCCTTGCTTAGGAGAGATAATCCCCGTGGGGAAAAACGTTGGTCGGACTTAGGAGGTAATAACTTTGCCGGGGATGTCGGACGGAATATACGCATCTGACACAGCTGATCCTTCATCCAGGCGCACTGGTTTAGAAGGAGTACTTTGATTCTGCACTTTGAAGCTTAATCGCCTTTGGAGAAGCGATCGATGCTCTTTCGATGTTCAACAATCAAAAGAATTGCCATCTTTATTTTAAAAGCAGAAAATGTTTGACAAGTAAATTCCTTTTTGTTTTATTTCAAGAATAGTTGATCATATTAAAAACATCATTTTGTAAAGCTAAAAAAAATAAGATTTTCAAACAAAAGCATTAGGGCTCAAATTTTATTGATTGAATGGAAATCAGCCAAACGCGTGATTCCATAGAGTATTTACAAAGTTAAAAAATGGTAATTTAAGGGAAAAGGGCTACATCGAAACATAACGACCGTTATCCTTCTACCAACTTTGAATTCTGGACATCCTGAGCTTCCGTCGAAGATGACTTTGACTGGAGTTTTCCTGATGGATGGCATTACTGCAGGGGATTTAACCTCGTCGGACGTAGTTACTTTCCATTAATCCCTAACTTTTGCCTGGATTGTACTTCGAGATTTCCAATCCATCGGGATGACTTTTGATTATGTCTCTATTTTTTTCCTGGACCGCCCTTTCGGGTTTTCAATCCACCGAGACGTTTTTTTTTATTTAGTTTACACGAAGTATTTCTTGACTACATCAACATTTGTGGGGTAGGCGAATTCCTCTTCGTCCATGGTTGCGTGTCTCAAGGCGCCGCTTGAAAAAGCTTTCTTGACCACGTAGGGGCCATCATAATTCGGAGTCAATTTGCCCCGGGAATCAGTGAGAAATGATTGTATCTTCTTGAGCACAAGGTCTCCTTTCCTGAAGACGCGAGGTCGGACCTTTTTTTCAAACGCTTTCTTCATCCTTTGCTGATACAACTGACCATGGCATAGAGCCGTTATTCACTTTTCTTCGATCAGATTTAGTTCATCGTGTCGACTTTGACACCATTCGGCCTCTGTTAGCTTAGCTTCCATCAATACCCGAATTGATTGGATCTCTACTTCTATGGGGAGCACTGCCTCCATGCCATATACTAGAGAGAAAGGGGTTGCCCCTGTTGAAGTGCGGACAGATGTGCAATAACCGTGAAGGGCAAAGGGTAGCATCCTGTGCCAGTCTCTGTAGGTTACAACCATCTTTTGAACGATCTTCTTGATGTTCTTGTTAGTTGCTTCTACTGCTTCGTTCATCTTGGGTCGGTAAGAAGATGAGTTATGGTGTTCGATCTTGAACTCAGGACACAACTATTTCATCATCTTGTTGTTTAGGTTGGATCCATTATCAGTAATGATCTGGCTTGGAACACCATAATGGAAGATGATATTGTTCTTGATAAATTGCACCACCACTCGTCAGGTTACATTGGCGTATGACACTGCTTCGACCCACTTGGTGAAGTAGTCAATGGCTACCAGGATGAACCGATGTCTGTTTGAAGCTTTGGGTTCAATCATGCCAATCATGTCAATTCCCCTTATGGAAAAAGGCCATGGGGATGAAAGAAATTTGAGATGTGTTGGTGGTACATGGATTGTGTCTGAGTATATCTGTCACTTGTGACATCTTCTCATGTACCTGTAGCAATCAGATTCCATTATCAACCAATAGTACCTTGATTTTAGGATTTTTATCGCCATTGTATGTCTGTTGGCATGAGTGCCAAAGGATCCTTCGCGAATCTCTTTCATCAACATGTTTGCTTCGAGTCTGTCTTCGCATCGAAACAGAACCATGTCAAAGTTTCGCTTATAGAGTGTGTCGCCGCTCAGGAAGAAGTTGCCTGCCAGACTTCTGAGGTTTTTCCTACCTTTTCTCGATGCCCCAGGTGGGTACTCCTGTTTTTGACGGAAGCATTTGATATCGTGATACCATGGTTTGTCGTCTATGACTGCTTCAATTGTGAAGATATAAGCGGGCTGTTCTAGGCGCATTATGTCAATCTTCGGTATGTCATTCCATTGACCTACACTAATCATGGAAGAGAGAGGGGCGAATGCATCCGCCATGTGATTCTCTTCACGAGGGATGTGATGAAACTCGATTCTGTTGAAGAATGGTAACAACCTCCTCGCGTAGTCATTGTAAGGAATCAGTTCTGATTGGTATGTGTTCCAATCTCCTTTGATTTGATTGATAACCAGGGTTTAGTCTCCATACATATCCAAGTTCTTAATTCTCAAGTTAATCGCTTCTTCGAGTCCCATGATACAAGCTTCATATTCGGCCTCGTTATTTGTAAACTTGAATGCCAGTCGGGCGGTGAAAGGAATATGGGTACCCTGAGGTGTTATAATGATTGCCCCAATTTCGTTTCCATAATGATTGACAGCTCCTTCAAAGATTAGTCCCCATTGGGAACATGGTTCTGGCCCTTCACTGGGTAGCGGTTCATCGCAATCTTTCATTTTCAAATACATGACATCTTCGTCTGGGAAGTCAAATCCGACTGATTCTCAATCGTCAATCGATTGATGAGGAAAATGATTGGCTAAAATACTTCCTCTGACAGCTTTCTGAGCATGGTACTCGATGTCGTATTCTGATAACAACATCTGCCAATGGGCAATCCTTCCCGTGAGATCAGGTTTTTCAAAGACATACTTGATTGGATCCATTTCGGAGATTAACCAAGTAGGGTGACGAATCATATACTGGCGAAGACGTTTCGCTGCCCAAGCCAGAGCATATCAAGTTTTCTCAAGCATAGTGAACAGAGTCTCGCAATCGGTGAATTTCTTTCTCAAATAATAGATGGCAGACTCTTTCCTTTTGGTTTCGTCTTGTTGGCCAAGTACACAACCCATTCAGTCTTCCAAGACTGTTAGGTAGATAATCAACGGTCTTCCCTCTACTGGAGGTGATAGAATCGGTGGGTTCAACAAGTATTCCTTGATACTATCGAAGGCGATTTGGCAGTCTCCTGTCAAAAAGCAGTCCTGATTCTTTTTGAGTAATTTGAAGATTGGCGCGCATGTCGCGGTCATGAGGAATATAAATATGGAAATGTAATTCAAACGTCCCAGGAATCCCCTGACTTGTTTTTCAGTCTTTGGAGAAGGCATTTCTTGAATGGCCTTGACTTTGTCAGGATCAACCTCAATTCCTTTCTGGATGACGATGAACCCTAGCAGTTTTCCTGAGCGGACACCGAACGTGCACTTGTTGGGATTCAAGCGGAGTTTGTACTTCCTCAGACGCTCGAATAACTTTGACAGGTGGGTTACATGCTCCTCTTCTGTTTTAGATTTGGAAATCATATCATCGACATACATTTCTATTTCTTTGTGTATCATGTCGTTGAACAGAGTAGTCATGGCCCTTTGATAGGTTGTCCCGGCGTTCTTCAAACCGAACGACATTACCTTATAACAAAAAGTGCCCCATGGGGTGATGAATGAAGTTTTCTCTATGTATTTCGGCACCATTTTGATTTGATTATAGCCCGAGAATCCATCCATGAAGGAGACAACTTTGAACTTCGCGGTACTGTCTACCAACATGTCTATGTGCGGAAAGGGAAAGTCATCCTTTGGACTGGCCTTGTTCAGATCCCTATAGTCTACACACATTCTGACCTTTCCGTCCTTTTTCGGAATTGGTACTATGTTGGCTAACCATTGAGGATATTCTGATGTGGCGAGGAAATCCGCGTCAATCTGTTTTTGTACTTCCTCTTTGATTTTGATGGCCATATGCGGGTGAGTCTGTCTTAGCCTTTGTTTTACTGGCAGATATTTTGATCTTAACGGTAGATGATGTTACACGATTCTGGTATCCAACCTTGGCATGTCTTGATAGGACCAAGCGAATACATTAGGAAATTCTTTCAGATGCTTTATCAAACTTTCTTTGACAGTTGAACTGAGCAGTGCCCCAATCTTGACTTCTTTTCTCTCTTCTTCTGAACCCATGTTGACCATTTCCAACGGCTCTTTGTGAGGTTCAATGGACCTTTCCTCTTGTATGAGTAATCGGGAGATCTCTTCTGGAATTTCTTCATCATTTTCTTCTTCAGCCTCAAATACCGGAAATTCAAAGTTGGGAGAAGGCATTAGATCGTATGTTTCAATGGGGTTTAAAACAAGCAATTTGCATGACGTGATGATTTATTTTTAAAAGAGATAGAGAAAATGCAAGAGTGTGTGCAGTGTATTTTCTGAAAAATGCTTGTTTTTGTTATTTGAGTTATTTTTAGGATTACCATTTTCTGAAAAAGTGAAAAGAGAAAACAGTAATAAATGCGGAAATTACAGAACGACGTTATTTTATTTATGACCTTGTTGATTCTTGAAACAACAACCATATAAAACAAAACTCTGTCGCTTTGGGCGAAGCGAAGAGAGACATTTATAGAAAGTGAGCCCTATCAAAACATCTGTTTCACCTGGGCAGGGTGAAAGGTTAAGACAAAGACGACAATTACTTAGACTTTTGAACAACTTTCGGGACATCGACAACAACCCATTGGCGGCGAACTCCTGGGTGAATCACAAAGTCTGGTACCTTCCTTCTTGATTTGTCTTCAGAAATAACGCTGATTTCTAGTGGAGCAGGATCGATGGAATCTGTCTCCCAAGCAGAGTTGTCGTAGACAAACTCTTCTGTTATATCTTGCACATTATTTGCACTCTCAAGTAGATCTCCCCATCCAGTTGGCTGGATGTCTTCGAGCCTGATACGAGAGCTTTCAAGAGCAGTGTACTTGACCAGGAAGTCGTACTTACCACTCTAATGTCCTAAGGTGTCCCATATTTCCGTGGAACTGGAGGAGTCATCCTTCTCGACGACGTTGACCTCGGGAAAAGCATAGTTGATGAACTCTTGTCCCACAATCTTTGTAGATTCATCGTTGTGCTGGATATCTTCTAAATGCCCTGAGTAATGATCTCATGATTCAGTGGGGATGAAGGTATTTTTCTCAATGATGCTCAGCTGATATGTATCGTTGGGCTGACTCTTTTGCCCCAAGTCTTCTGGGTACGGCTTCCAGATAGGCAAGTCATCCATTGGGTCATAATAATCATAGTCATAGTTATATTTCATCGGAGTATCTTCCTCTAATGAGTTTGGTGGAGCACGACATCCTTCCAGATCACAATCTCCATATATCATTTTGACATCTAACCTCGGTATATATCTCGGACTCTGCGCGGGATAGCAAAATGGCGTAGACACCTCTCCCTGAGACATATAACTGTCTTCGTTAAGATAGGACTTCCATTCTTCATTTGTATCAGAGGAATCCCCCTCGTTGATAGTATGTACTTCTTAAGACACTAGGTGAAGGAAACCTCCACTGTGGAAGAAGTCCTGAATAGGATGAAGACTTTCATTGTTAGTAGCAGTCTGGGTACAGGTTAAGGAAAAACCAAGAACTTTCTTCATCTTGTTATCCGTAGGAATGATAAGCTGTCCCCATCCTTTTGAACTGTTACTTTTGATTACTTCGAGAGCATCTTTGTACGAGGAAATCGATGTTCCTCTTTCTGATTGGTTGTCATTGCTCACCGAAAGTGCTTGGAAATGGGTTCTAACAACCTCCTCGGGTTCTACACAAGTCGACGATAATAAGTTGCTCACAGTCAAGGCTTGCTCTCCACATACTGTGACAAGTTGGTCATTCTTGACGAACTTCAGCTTCTAGTGAAGTGTCGAAGTGACTGCCCCAGCCTTTTGTATCCAAGGTCTTCCTAACAAACAGTTGTATGCTGCCCGGATGTCCATGACCTAGAAAGTGACTTGGAAAGTGTGAGGACCGATAGTTATGGGAAGGTTGACTTCGTCGATAACTATTTTTCGGGATCCTTCAAATGCTTTGACGATGACCTCACTGCCTCTCATAGGAGATCCTTGAAATGATAGTCGCATTAGAGTAGATTTTGGCATAACATTCAGAGCTGATATGGTGTCTACCAGAACATTGGTAAATGCATCGTCCTGGCAGTTGACTGTAATATTTAGTGCCATGTTGTGATTTTTGCCTTCTTCCGGCAGTTCCTCATCAATAAACCCCAAGTTATTGCAAGAAGTGATGTTGGAGATGATGCTGTCAAATTGTCTTATTGTCACATCTTATTCCACAAAGGCTTGCTCTAAAACTTTCTGTAGAGCCTCCCTGTGAGCTTCGGAACTGAGTAAAAGAGATAGCACAAAGATTTTTGAAGGAGTTTGCAACAGTTGATCAACAATGTTGTATTCACTCTTCTGGATGAGCTTCAGCATCTCATCGTTGTTCTTTGAAAGGTTGGGATCACTGGATTGACCGAGTGGTT
This sequence comes from Lathyrus tuberosus, assembly GCA_022829125.1. Taxonomy (NCBI): domain Eukaryota; kingdom Viridiplantae; phylum Streptophyta; class Magnoliopsida; order Fabales; family Fabaceae; genus Lathyrus; species Lathyrus tuberosus. The sequence goes on along the minus strand of JALAZF010000012.1, from coordinate 25,383,506 downwards.
GATTATGAACTTCTGTTTGAGGTTCCTTTTCTCTGGTGGGTTCTCCAACTCCTCGGTTAAAGATTCGACCGCTCCGGGTCACTCAACTGATGTCTGCAATATTCACGACAAAGGGTAATTGGTGTTGCACCGTATTTATTAGGGATAGCCTTAGCGGATTTGTACGATACTGGTCCCGACAGATAGATAACTATAGGAGCCTTTTGATTTTTCTGACCGTCGTAGCTGGCCTCAATTGGTTCGAGGTTGAGAATCTCTCCACTATCAAGAGGAACTCTTGATTCATGGAGTAAAGGGATTATGGCGCATACATCTTTGGCCACTTCTCGTTTAGGGATTAAGACAACATCCTTGCCTCGATTGGGAAAATAGTCTTGTATTATGTTAATCGAACCAGAGCTTGAACATGGTTGAACCTCTTTGTGTTCCAACTGAGTTTGAGGGGCTGCTCGCACGAGGTAGCATCCTTGGTTATCCTCTAAGCAAACTCTACAGCGCTCATAGTTGTGTGGTGGCACCCGGCCACGTTCGCTTTGTATGGAGTGTAACCTCACTAGATCTGTTTCCATTGATCGAACATCCTGACTTTGACGCCTAGTAGAGTTCCCGTCAGTCATACTGATCTGCTATGTAGCTTCGTCCATATAGATCGGAAGCCTCTAGTGGTTCAACTGGTGTTGAAGCGTTCTTTGAATAAGTGCACATCCTTGGTCACTCTCACGACATACTTTACAGTTCTGATAATCGTGCGAAGTCAGAAAACCGAGCTGGACTTGCTTAGCGTGTAATTCCACCAAGCTGGTATTCATCAAGCGAGTATAAAAGATTTGAATCATATTAACTTGATAATGACTTCTATCATGGTAATCCTGATTCCATCCTAGATCCATCTGACGCTGGAAGGCATCTTGTACAAAAGAGCAACCCTGATTGTTTATCTAGCAGACCAGACAGGAATCGTAATCGTGTCGTGGCAGATCATGATGTTGGCTTTTCCTTGAGTGCATTTCCACCAAGTTGACATTCATTGCATGAATGTCGTGGTTTTTAATGATGATGGAATTTGCATAAGTCATGTTGACTTCACGAATTCGGTGATCTTGAATCCATCCGAGATCCATCTGTTCCTGTAGACCTGATTGCACCACAGGACATCCTTGATTGTCTTTAGAGCAGATATCACACTGGTGATAGTTATGAGACGGTACATGACCGTATCCGCTCTGTTTGCAATGCATTTTGACCAGGTTGGTTCCTAATAAGAGTACATCATGAATTTGATAGTTGGGTTTAGACTCTTCCTCTATTAAATTTACTACAACTTTCTCGTGTTGAGGCAACGGGTTCGTTTGAACATTTGGATTTTTATCCTTGAAGGATAAGAACCCGCTCCTGACAAGCTTCTGCACATCAGATTTGAAGCTGAGACAGTTTTCTATGTTATGCCCCGGTCCTCCTTGATGGTAAGGGCAAGTCTGATCCGCTTTGAACCAAAAAGGCAGATTCTCAGGTATTGTAAAAGGGAGACCTGGTTTAGACATGCCCCTTGACCAGTAATAGTTAAAACAGTTCTGCGTACAACATTGATATAGGGTCGAACCCTGGTGGTCGCATTGTACGGTTGTTATTATACTGAGAACGAGCCTGCTTAAGAGGTTGTGGTGTCCTTTGCTGATATTGTTATTGATTCGGTTGGCTCTGAGCAACCTGATGTTGATACGTTGGAATAGGCGCAGGGTTGATAGCAGGAGTTACAGCTGCTATTAGTTGGTACCGTTGCCTTTGCTTTCCGAGAGAGATATTACCAATATCTTGCTCTTTTTTCTTAGGGAAAGCACTACAGTATCTTTTGGTACTGCTTGATGGTCCTGTATCTTTGACCAGACGTCCTTCTCGGACTGCTTCTTTAAGACGAACTCCCATGCTCACCATCTCAGTAAAGTCGTTGGGCGCACTGGAGACCATTCGGTCATAGTAGAATGAGCTCAAGGTTTTCAAAAACAGTTTTTCATCTCTTTTTTCTCAAGAGGTGGACAAATCTGGGTGGCAATTTCACGCCATTTCTGAGCATGTTCCTTAAAGGTTTCCATGTCCTTCTGTGACATGACTCTGAGTTGATCTTTGTCCGGTGTCATGTCCATGTTATACTTAAATTGTTGAACGAATGCAGCGCCAAGATCTCTGAACGTGAAGATCTTAGTGCAATTAAAACCCATGTACCATTTGAGTGCGACACCGGTTAAACTGTCCTGAAAATAATAGATCAGTAGCTGTTGGTTCTCTGTCTGAGGTAACATCTTCCGAGCGTACATCACCAAATGACTTTGAGGGCAAGAGTTACCCCTGCATTTTTCAAATTCGGGCACCTTGAATTTGTGCGGAATTTTCACATTGGGGACCAAACAAAGGTCTGCAGCATCCTTTCTGAATAGATCCTGACCGCGAATGGAATGCAGTTCCTTCTGTATCTCCAGGAATTATTCCTGGAACTCATACAACCTATCGTACATACTTTCATTTCCACCAGAAGGTATCTGTGGAACCTGTCCTTCCAGGACAGTGTGTACCACGGGTGGTGGTATAGTCATTACGGCAGTGACTCTTGGTGCTACCATATTCAGAAGTTTGTAACCTTTAAGAGTTGCTGTCATGCCCCTTGCATCTTCTCTTTCCCGAAGTTTGTAACCTTTAGGCCCATCGGTTCCTGCTGCAGTTTCCGGATCTTCCGTGATCGGTGAGGGGGATTCGAACCCCAGACCTCTTGCTCGCTAATACACATAAACCAGTTGGTCAACCACTGGGTCGCAATGCCAATTCAAGAATAATATGGCAAGTGAAAATTATATAGTAAAACAAGTTGGATTTCTGAAGCATGGCGCCGTGGCCATCTTCAACCTCAAGCTCAAATACGTGAAGGCTCCTATCTCCCTCATCTCTCAATCATTTCACATTATTCAAATATGAAAATCGTGCACTTTCAGTTGAGGAACACAATGGCAATACCCAATTGTATTGAAATTAATTGAATCAGAACATATCATGATAAAACCTGAAGAACCCTAAAATTGGCATGAACTCAATGAAATCCTATACACGAATTGTAAACAACAATTGATTGAGGGTAAATGATCTACAAACATCCAGAAACACAATGGTAACAAGAAAACATGTTTATGATGCATGATTCATTGAGTTTGAGAGTTCAAGTTTTACCTCTGCAAGTGAGAATCGAATTCTGGTTTGGAGGTGTTACATATTAGTTCCAATGATTTGGACAACTTCCTTGTACCTCAAAGGATGTGTTTGAATGAGTGGATTGATTTGAAATGAGCTGGAACTGGTTTTGGCACCCTAACTGCAACTCTTCTAAAAGCTTGAGCAAATGGATGGTGATTTTGGGAATTTGGTGTTCAAGATGTTGTTTTAGTGTTTGATCAGCTCACATATGATGTTTGTGAGGTGTGTGTGTGTGATTGGTTTGGTTGGAAACACACTCTAACTCAAAACCCTATAGTAACTTGCATTAAAAGATATTTTTGGAGTGAAAGTTGTGATTCTGAGAAAGGCATTTGTTTAGGACCTTTGGTGTACTTAATTTGAGCACAAATGAGCTTTATTTATATTAGAGCAAATTTGTTTTGGCAGCTTGGATCAGATTGTATTGAATTCCTTGGTTCTTTGGTCAAAGGTCTCCTCTAGCCATTGATTTGTGCCAAACTTTGCAGGTTTAGGTCCTCTGTTGTATAAGCTTATCTTGACTCATTTGGTTGATCATGGACTGGTACATGCCAGCTCTATGCATCCATTGAATGTCTCAAAACAAAATTGGAGTCTTGAGGCATCTTTAGCTTTTTAGGGGTGCCACACATACATGTAATTCCAAAGACTTGAGAGGCTAATGGATCAGCGTTTGTCCCTTGGTTGTTCCCCCTTGAGGTGTGCAGATGGATACCCATTTTGAATTTGCCCAAATTGATCAATTCGAGCTCTATGGCACAAATCTGCCTTGCAAAAATAGTTTGCAGCAAGGCATGTTGCAACTGTCATAACCTCTAGCTCAGGTGGAGTTTGATGGAGTTCTTGGACATTTTGGAAAGCTGACATATTCTATTTCAACATGATGTCCAACTTTGGTTTTGAATCAACTCGAATTACAATGAAAAATGCCTCTACATTTTGGAAAAATGTCATTTTCATGTTTTTTGTGATTTTTCTCAAACAATAACTCAAAATCCACGATGATTTAGAATGAGGTCTAGTTGACATATTTGAAGTATGAAACATGAACTTCAATCTGAGCTTTGAATGGGAGAAAAAGGCCTTAGGGTTTTGGAAATATGGTCTTACAAAGTTAGTACCCTAGCCACTTTGTTCCATAACTTAGAAAAATTCTAAGTTTTTTATGGTTACCCCTTTAACAAGTTAACTCATTTTCTTCGAATTTTCTTGATGAATGATAATTCAAATCACATATTAACATTGTTTTAGGATTAAGGAACCTTGGTTGACCAAAAATCCAAAAAGTCAAACTTGGATTTTTGTACAGTTGACTTTTTCATCAGATGAAATTTTGACTTTGTGATCCCTTTGTGAAATCAATCCTTGGGCTCAATTAAACTTCATGGATGGCCTCCAAGGGTATTTAGGAATGTCTTGGATCCCTCCCCAAGGTTTGAGATCAAGGGTAGGTCAACAGTCAAGGATAGGGTTGACTTTTTCCATCAGAAACCCTAATTTGTGATCAGATGGTTTTGAGTTCTTGTGGCTTATTATTTGAGCTCTTTCAGTCAATCAAATCTTGTAAATATGTCAATATGATGTATTTGAGGCCTTTGAAGTTCGTTTTGAAGCTTCAAGACATGCCTCACTTCACAAGTTAACTCAAGGGTTGAATTAGGTCAAAACCCTTATTCCTGATTTTTTTTATAGATGGACCTTCAAGGTGATTTTGCCATTGTGGATGGGCTCTTGAGATCCTTTTGAGCTTATAGGATCATACATTGAGGAAATGGCTCATTCCTAGAAGAAAATTTTCATCTGGAGGCCCCAGTCGATCAAAACTCTAATTTGGTGACACAGGCGATCTTGAGGCTTGATTCACTTGGAATGCTGCAACCTTATGCTTGATTCTTAAGGTGGGAGTCCTCTTGATCCTTTGTGGGTGTTTAAGAGGATAGACAAGTTGAAGGTCATGTCATTTCTTGATTGATCCTTTGCCTAAGTGCTCTGAGAGGGCTTGAAGTCCTAATTCTTGATTGTAGTGAATGCTCAACAATCCTTGGGGAGATTGATGAGGCATGAAGGTTCCTCCATATTGTGATGATGATTTGCACAATGATCAGAAATCTTGGGGGTCAAAATTTAGGGTATGACAGACGACAACTTGGATATTTGAATCAAAAAGTGTGCCACTTACAGCAGTTATCTGGGATTAGGGTTTGTTTTGAACGTCTGTCTTGATGTGTGATAACACAGAGAAATGTCTTCCTATAGAGAGATTTTGATTTCCTCTTAAGGGATGTTGATTTTTGTGTGCCTTGATCAAAGCCCAAGGTTGAAGCTAAGAGATTGATTGACTCCTTTGGGGAAGGCCATATACAAAGCCTAAGAGGAGGCTGGAAAAGATTGACTCACCAAGAGAGTGTTTATATATGTCTTATACAAAGCCCAAGATTGAGGATAAAAGAGATTAACTCTTTTGGGAATATCATTATACAAAGCCTAAGAGGAGACTAAAAGTTTGACTTTTCCGGGGAAAATATTCTGTCTGTCTTGTACAAAGCCCAAGATTGAGGCTAAAAGGAATATTGATTCCGCTGGGGAGGGTTTGTATGTGTCTTGTACAAAGCCCAAGATTGAGGATGAAAAGAAGACTGACTCTGTGGGAAAGAAATCTTTATCTGTGTTGTACAAAGCCCTAGATTGGGGCTAAAATGAGACTGACTCAACTGAGGATTTTTAGGCGTCTTGTACAATGCCCAAGATTGAGGCTAAAAAAAAGGTTAACTCAACAAGAGAGTGCTGAAAAGGGTGATTGACTCAACAAGAGAGTCTGAAAAGGTTAGCTCACCTGGGAAAATCGTTGTACAAAGTCCAAGAGGAGGCTGACTATGCTGAGGAAAGGAAGGATCATTATACAAAGCCTAAGAGGAGGCTAGCTTCTGCTGAGGATTACTGAGATCCAGAGGCAGGTCTAAATAGGGAAATCAACTCTTGCTGAGGGTTTATAGAAGAGTTGAGATTTCAGATGCCTTGAGGTTCTGATTTGGGATAGTGTTATACTGATAATAAGCTGACCATGGCTAGGGGAAACTTAAGGTGAGAGTTTAAAGATTGAGTTTTGAAAACCTATAGAGGTTTCAACTCTACTGGAGATTGGTTGAATGACTAGAGTTTTTCCTGTGTTTCTAGGGAACTTGAGAATGTCTTTGAAATCCAAGAGGGGATTAGACTGTCCAAGTCTACTGGTATGAAAGAGTTTATCTTTGTATGATGCCCAAGAGGAGGCTGGTGTTTTAAGGGATGAGTATCAACCCTAAATTGGTCTGAGGTTTTGACTCTAGAAAGACTTCTCTAGCAAAGGATGACTAAGTTCTGTCTTATACCTTTAAAAGGTCTTCAAGATCCTTGCACTAAGCCTAAGAGAATGCATGAGAACTTCTAAGAAGCCAGAGGGTCCTTGTACAATGCCCAAGAGGAGGCGGGGATGCTTTTAGGAAGCCTGTGGGTCCAAACTTAATAAGAGTTCAAGAAACATTTCACCGGGAATAATCTTTTCTTTAGTGAACAATTCTAGGGTTTGAAGAAATTCAAAAGAGTTTTCACCGGGAATTAATCCTCTCTGGGGAAATGAACTTCTTTGAAAATTCCTAATAGTGATAGTCTGAGTAAAGTTTCACCAGGAATAATGCCTTTTTCTTTGTTCCATATTGTTTAAGCCCAAGAGAAGGAAGAATGTATCTGTAAATTCCTATTGGGAACTATTTTTGACTGTATTTAAGAGTGACCAACTGGCTTTACCTAATTCTAGACTTAGTTGCCGGGGAAAACTCTAAGCATGTATACAAGTATATATATACAGTTGATATGACAAGTATTTAAAAGGATATGAAAGAAGGACTTACAAGTGAGCAAGCTTCCAGTAATACAGTTATTTATATATATGAAGGCATGTAAAGAAAGTTGATAAAAACTTACAGGCGAGCAAGCTTCCATTGTAACAGCTGTATGGTTAGTTGTTCAATAAATTAAAGAAAGTTTTGATAATAACTATGGATTTGAACCTAAATCCAAAGGGATGGTTATTTTTGAAAAGATTGGGGCTTATACTCAAGGAGAGGCCCAGATGAAAAACAGTAATCGTACTGTTGTTGTTTTGTAAACTGTATTGGCGCTTATACAGTGGATGAGGCCCAAAGAGGTTTTCTATACAAAGGGATGGGTCTTACAACTCAAGGAGAGGCCCAAAAGTTTGAAAAAAAATAAAAGAAATGGGACTTACAACACAAGGGTAGGCCCAGATGGTTTTCGTTTAAAAGGCGACGACCGCGGCGAGATTTTAAAATCGCAGTGGGACTTATACAATGACTGAGGCCCAAAAAGGTTTTGGTTAAAAATGGATTGGGTCTTACACTCTAATAGAGGCCCAGAGATGTTTGAAAAGATTTGTAAGGGCGATAGTGATCAAAACCCTAATTTTTGGTTTTATAATTTATTTTAATTGAATAAAAATTCAATTAAAATAATCCAACATGTAAAAAAAGGTTGCGATCTTGGATTTATATTTGGAAAATCATGTTACATTCATGGGATGATTTAAAAATTATTTGAATTTTCTAAAATCAAGAGAAAGAAATATTTTTAAATGTTTTTAAACAAATAAAACATGATTCTTTACAAAAATATCAAATATGTGAAATAAATAATACTTTTGTGAAATTTTCATGGAATAAAATATTTTAACATTTTTGTGAATTTTCAAAAAAAGAATCATTCAAAAATGATTAAAATTGAGAGAGAAATTAATTTTTGAATTAATTAATAAAAACATGAAAATATTGAAAAATAGCAAAAAATAAGAGAAAAGCAAAAAAGGTCTGGGTGGGGTTTGAACCCATGACCTCCTAGACAAACACATGCGCGCGCAACCACTGGGGTGGTGATACATCCGTGTATCAAAACCACCCCATAAATACATAAAGGGTGCCAAGTTTTCAGGCCTGGCCAAGGCCAGGAAAGACAAGTTTTGGCAATTTACGTGAAACCTCAAACTTTCTCATTTCTGCATGGATTGGGACAAAATTTAGGTGCATCTGACCTAGAATTTCATGAGGAATCCAACGGTGGTCTTGGAATTTTCAGGAAGTGTCCCTATTTTAAAACCCGATATTGGTTTCTAAATAGGCCTAGATTTGCATGTTTTATGCTATCTCATGGTACAGACAAGAATTGCATGACAAATTGGTTCAAACACAACATATACAACATGTATGAGATGTTTATGATCAATGGACATCAAAGGAATGCATAATTCAAAGAGTTCAAGTTGTCATGCACTTACCTCTTAGAGCTTTTTGTGCTACTTGACAAGTTCCTTGTGCCAGAAGTAATTTGATGCTTTGGACAGTCTCAATTGATCCCTTAGAAGCTTTTAGGATGCTTAGAACCAGCTGGAATCCTTAGGAATAAGTTTTGGTACTTTCTTGCAAAAGGGGCAAAAGTGACCAATATGGCAACTCTCTCAAATGTTGTTCCAGACTAGGGGAACCATATGGAACAGTTTAAGGATGATATTTGGAGTGTGTTTGAGGCTTTTTTTGGTTTTGGAAGTGACTAAATCAATACATGGCTTGAAAAATGCAGAAAAGTCAATTTTTAAGGTTTTGGAGGTGGACTTTTTGATTTTGGTGTTTCAGGTCACAAGTGTTTGAACAGCTTAGATATGACATATTGGATGTGTATGGATCATGGGCTGTGGTGGAATTTCTCTCTAACTCAAAACTCAGAGATACCTTGCAAAAGAAGGCATTTTGGCCTAAAGAAAGAGATTTTGTGGAAAGAAAGTGTTGTAGTGCTTTGGTGTACTCAAACTGATCACAATTGAGCTCTATTTATAGTGTGTCAAGTTTATTTTGGCATCAATAGTGAATGGCAGTTGCAGCAGGCGTTTGGCCAATGTTGAGCAAAAGGAATCTCAAGTCTCCTAAAGCCATTGACTTGAGGTTAGGGCACAGGCTTATGGTCCTTTAATTCAAAGCTTATTCATGACTCATTCAGTTAGGAATGTGTCAGTCCATGCCACCTTGGTGCATCTATTGAATGCTTGGAAACAAAATTGGAGTCTTGGCACCTTTTTAGCCCTTTTAGGTTTGGCATGGCTAAGTGTAGATTCTTGGACTTTGGAGGCTTGGGGATCAAATCATTCTCCTTTTGTTTTATCTTAAGATGTGTCCAAATGGATGACAAGGCTTGGAGTTGCTCAATTTTGTCAAATCGAGCAAAACACCAAATTCTACCTTGCTTAGGACAGTTGGAAATGGTGATTTTGAGGGATTCATATCTCCCTGCTCAGGTTGAGTTATGGGAGGCTCTTGTGCTTTTTAGAAAGCCCTCATATAATACAAAACATGTGTGATCATAGTTTATTTTGAAATTATTTGGACCCAACTAAAAAAAAACCTCATGAACATTGATGTTCAAGGCAGGTAACTTAGGCAGATTTTCACTAAGTGTTGGAAAAAGTGTCATTTTCATGTTTTTGTGATTTTGATCAATCCATAACTCAAAATCCATAAGGAATTGGAGTCTGAGGTAGTTGAAGCTTTTCTAGAGTGTAGCAAGACATACAAATCCAGCTTTCGATCACCCAAAATGGTTGCTTGTATCTCAAGTTATGATCCTTGGAAGTTGGTACCAAAATCACTTTTGTTCCATAACTTAGAAAAATTATGGTTTCTTATGGTTGCCCCTTTTGCAAGAAACCTCACTTTTCTTGATTTTTCTTAATGAATGATGATCAATACCATACATTAACATTATTTTTGACTTAGGGGAACCATATTTGTGAAAAATTCCAAAAAGTCAAACTTGATTTTGTGCACAGTTGACTTTTTATCGGATGAAATCCAAACTGTGCGATCCTTTGTGAAATTAAGTCCTTGACCTAAATCAAACCTAATGGATGGACTCCATAGGTATTATAGGGTGTATTGAATATTGTCCCAAGGTTTGGGAGCATGTCTTGGTCAAAAGTCAAAGATACAGTTGACTTTTTCTTCAAAAACCCTAATTGTGGTCCTGGTGAAATTGAAACTTGTGAGCCAAGCTTCTTGAATCAATTTATTGTTGTAGATGGATCAATGCAGTATATTTGAGGCCCTCAAATCATGTCTTGAGGTCTTGGCTCATGCTTTGTCCCAAAAGTCAACTTAGGGGTGAATTAGGTCAAGAAACCCTAATTCCTGATTTTTTATGAATGCATCCCCTGAGGTTAAATTCACTTGATGATTGGGTCCATGAGGTCCCTTGGAGTATCTTAGGTTGTTCTTTGAAGCATTGGCTCATTTTCAGATGAAAATTTTCATCTGGAGACCTCAGTCGACCAAAACCCTAATTTGGTGACACTGGCGATCTTGAGGCTTGATCCACTTGGAATGTTGTAACCTTGTGCTTGATTCTTGATGTGGGAGTACTCTTGATCCTTTATAGGTGTTTAATAGGTTAGACAAGTTGAAGATCATGTCATTCCTTGATTTATCCTTTGTCTAAATGCTCTGAGAGGGCTCAAAACCCTAATTCTTGATTGTGGTGAATGCTCAATCATCTTTTAGGAGATTGATGAAGCATGAAAGTACATCCATATTGTGATGATGATTTGCACAATGATGGGAAATCTTGGTGGTCAAAATTTGGGGTATGACAGATGCCCCTATTTAATCTTCTTGGACCCGAAGGTGTGAACGGCGAAGGTATTCGGGCATTCGGGTTGCAAGAGAATTAAATATCGGAATACCCGTAATTTTGATGGTGATTATGAATGGCAGTTTGGTCATCCATCTTATTTTGCTAAGCAATAATGCTTAGAAAAGGGTGAAACTTCCCCTCGATCCCTGTCTTCAGCCAAGGAATTGGTCTAAGTTTTTTAAATAAACTTCCCCTCGATCCGGGTCTTCAGCCACAGAACTGGTTTCAGTTTCTTATATAAACTTCCCCTTGATCTGGATCTTCAGCCACGGAATTGGTCTCAGTTTCTTTTGTCAATAAACTTCCCCTCGATCCTGGTCTTCAACCAAGGAACTGGTCTCAGGTTTTTTTTTTCGTCAAGTTCCTTTTTTGACAAGGGACGCTATGTGTAGCGGTTTTTCTCAAACTTCTTGCCGATTTTTCTTAGGGAGATGCCATTTGATTGGAAAAAGCTTTGATGTCAGACTTGCTGGAGAACCCATTCTTCTGAGTTGTAGAGGTGTTCAAACTTCTTTATTGGAGACGCTATTTGTTGACTCTACTGGGGAAAACGAGTCTCTTGAGAGGCTGTTTCCTGCTTGGGAATATTACATCATACTTTTCTTCGAGATCTTCCCGGAGAAATGCCATGTTATGTAATCCAATTTTGAGGTGCTGATGACTTCATTAATATTGACTTTATGAAGAGAAAAACCAATGTGTTTCCAAGAGTCTTTAATTGCGAGGCTTTCTCTGGGGATTTTCCTTAATCCGGGAAAGCGAGAACATTATATTCAATAGTAAATAGTGACGTTTGTCGAATGTCTTCTTGTTTCTCAGAGGTTCAAGTTATCAAAGTGGTCGAGGATCGGCTCCAATCCAGAAATAAACTGGGGAGAGAGATTGTTCAGACGCAACATTTCCTGACGAGGAAAGATATGACAACTCGATTAATAAGAGGACTTTTATCACTTGGGGATAAGACTGACCAGAGTGATAGTGATGCAATATGAATATGAGTATGAATCAATAATGCATAATGTATGTATGTTTATGCTGACAAAACTGACGCGACAAACAGACTAATAGATGAACACGACTGGATACTCGATCACTGCGGGGAATGAAAAGTATCATTGTTCCAGGATAGAAATCCTACCTTGCTTAGAAGAAACGGTCCCTGTGGGGAGAAAAAGTTGTTCAATCGGTCTTAAGAGGTCTGTACTCTACCGGGGATATCAGACGGGAAAATCGCATCTGAAGCAGTTGATCCAGCACTCTAGCGTACTGGTTTAGAAGGAGTACTTTGATTCTGCACTTTGAGGTTCAATAACCTTCGGAGAAGCGATCGATGTTCTTTTCGATGTCCAATAGTCAAAAGAATTGCCATCTTTATTTTTAAAAGCAGAAAATTTTTTGACAAGTAAATTCATTTTTGTTTTATTTCAAGAATCGTTGATCATGTTAAAATGTCATTCTGTAAAGCTAAAACAAATAAGAATTACAAACAAAAGCACTAGGGCTCAAATTTTATTGATAGGATGGAAATCAGCCAAGCGCGTGAAACATAACGACCGTTATCCTTCTACCAACTTTGAATTATGGACATTCTGAGCTTCTGTTGAACATGACCTTGAGTGAAGTTTTATTGAAGGATGGCATGACTGCTGAGGAGCTGAACTTATCAGACGTAGTTACTTGCCATTAATCCCTATCTTTTGCCTGGATTGTACTTTGAGATTTCCAATCCATCAAGATGATTTTTGCTTGTGTCTCTAATTTTTGCCTGGACCGCTCTTTCGGGTTTTCAATCCACCGAGACGTTTTTTTTTTTGTTTAGGCGAAGTATTTCTTGACTATATCAACATTTGTGGGATAGGCAAATTCCTCTCCATCCATGGTTGCGAGTTTCAAGGCACTGCTTGAGAAAGCTTTCTTGACCACATAGGGGCCGTCATAAGTAGGAGTCCATTTTCCCCGGGAATCAGTGAGAAATTATTTTATCTTTTTGAGCACAAGGTCTCCTTTCCTGAAGACACGGGGTCAGACCTTTTTGTCAAACGCTTTCTTCATTCTTTCCAGATACAACTGACCGTGGCATAGTGTCGTTATTCATTTTTCTTCGATCAGATTCAGTTCGTCGTGTCGACTTTGACACCATTCTGCATCTGTTAGCTTAGCTTCCATCAATACCCTGATCGATGGTATCTCTACTTCTATAGTGAGGACTGCTTCCATGCCATATACTAGAGAGAAAGGGGTTGCCCCTGTTGAAGTCCTTACAGATGTACGATAACCGTGAAGAGCAAAAGGCAACATTTCATGCCAGTCTTTGTAGGTTATAACCATCATCCGAACAATCTTCTTGATGTTTTTGTTAGCCGCTTCTACTGCTCCATTCATCTTAGGTCGGTAGGGAGATGAGTTATGGTGTTCGATCTTAAACTCAGCGCATAATTCTTTCATCATCTTGTTGTTCAAGTTAGATCCATTATCAGTAATGATCTGGCTTGGAACACCATAACGGCAGATGAGATTGTTTTTGATAAAGCGGACCACCACTTGTAGGGTTACATTGGTGTATGACACTGCTTTGACCCATTTGGTGAAGTAGTCAATGGCTACCAGGATGAACCGATGTCCGTTTGAAGCTTTGGGTTCGATCATGCCAATCACGTCGATTCCCCATATGGAAAAAGGCCATGGGGAAGAGAGAACCTTGAGATGCGTTGGCGGTACATGGAGTTTGTCTGAGTATATTTGACACTTGCGACATCTCCTCATGTACTTGTATTAATCGGATTCCATTGTCAACCAATAATATCCTGCTCCCAGGATTTTTCTTGCCATTGTGTGTCCGTTGACATGAGTGCCAAAGGATCCTTCGTGAATTTCTTTTATCAGCATGTTTTCTTCTAGTCTGTCTACGCATCGGAGCAGGACCATGTCAAAATTTCTCTTATATATTGAATCACTGCTTAGAAAGAAACTGCCTGTCAGTCTTCTGAGGGTCTTTCTGTCTTTTCTTGATGCCCCAGGTGGGTAATCTTGTTTCTGAAGGACGCATTTGATATCATGATACAAAGGTTTGTCGTCTATGACTGCTTCAATCGCGAAGATGTAAGCGGGCCTTTCTAGGCGCATTATGTCACTCTTAGGTACACCATTCCATTGACCTATACTAATCCTGGAGGAGAGAGTGGCCAATGCATCAGCCATGTGATTCTCTTCACGAGGGATGTGATGAAACTCGATTCTGTTGAAGAATGGTAACACCCTTCTCACGTAATCTTTGTAAGGAATCAGTCCTGATTGGTATGTGTTCCAATCTCCTTTGATCTGATTGATAACCAGGGATGAGTCTCCATACACATCCAAGTTCTTAACTCTCAAGTCAATGGCTTCTTCTAGACCCATGATACAAGCTTCGTATTCGGCCTCGTTGTTTGTACACTTGAATGTCAATCAGGCAGTGAAAGGAATATGGGTACCCTGAGGTGTTATGATGATTTCCCTAATTCCGTTTCCATAATTTTTTATAACTCCGTCAAAGATTAGTCCCCATTGGGAACTTGGTTCTGGCCCTTCACTGGGTAGCGGTTCATCACAATCTTTCATTTTCAAATACGTGACATCTTCGTCTGGGAAGTCAAATCCGACTGATTCTCGATTGTCAATCGGATGATGAGCCAAATGATCGGCTAAAATACTTCCTTTGACTGTTTTTTGAGCATGGTACCTTATGTCGTATTCTGATAACAACATCTGCCAACGGGTGATCCTTCCCATGAGAGCAGGTTTTTCGAAGACGTACTTGATTGGATCCATTTTGGAGATTAACCAAGTAGTGTGACAAATCATGTATTGGTGAAGACGTTTGGCTATCCAAGCCAGAGCGCAGCAAGTTTTCTCAAGCATAGTGTACCGAGTTTCACAGTCGGTAAATTTCTAGCTCAAGTAGTAGATGGCAGACTCTTTTCTTTTAGTTTCATCTTGTTGGCCAAGTACACAACCCATAGAGTCTTCCAAGACTGTTAAATAGATGATCAGCGGTCTTCCCTCTACTGGAGGTGATAGAATTGGTGGATTAAATAGCTATTCTTTGATACTGTCGAAGGCGGTTTGGCAGTCTTCTGTCCATACGCAGTCCTGATTCTTTTTGAGTAATTTGAAGATTGGCACTCATGTCGCGGTCATGAGGAATATGAATCTGGAAATGTAATTCAAACATCCTAAAAATCCTCTGACTTGTTTTTCTGTCTTTGGAGAAGGAATTTCTTGAATGGCCTTGACTTTGTCAGGATCAACTTCAATTCCTTTCTGGCTGACGATGAACTCTAGCAGTTTTCCTGAGCGAACACGGAACGTGCATTTGTTGGGATTCAAGCGGAGTTTGTGTTTTCTCAGACGCTCGAATAGTTTTGACAGGTTGGTCACATGCTCCTCTTCTGTTTCAGATTTGGAAATCATGTCATCGACATACACTTCGATCACTTTGTGTATCATGTCATGGAACAGAGTAGTCATGACCCTTTGATAGGTTTCCCCGACATTCTTCAAACTGAACGGCGTTATCTTGTAACAAAAGGTGCCCCATGGGGTAATGAACGAAGTTTTCTCAATGTCTTCCGGCGCCATTTTGATTTGATTATAGCCCAAGAATCCATCCATGAAGGAGAAGACTTTGAACTTTGTTGTACTGTCTACCAGCATGTCAATGTGCGGTAAGGGAAAGTCATCCTTTGGACTGGCTTTGTTCAGATCCCTGTAATCTACATACATTCTGACTTTTCCGTCCTTTTTCGGAACTGGTACTATGTTGGCTAACCATTGAGGATATTCCGAGGTGGTGAGGAAACCCGCGTCAATATGTTTCTACACTTCCTTCTTGCTTTTTGATGGCCATGTCCGGATGAGTTCGTCTCAATCTTTGTTTTACTAGCGAACATTCTGATCTTAACGGTAGATGATGTTCCACGATGCTGGTATCCAATCCTGGCATGTCCTGATAGGACCAAGCAAGCACGTTGGGAAACTCTTTGAGAAGTTCTATCAAGCTTTCATTGACAGTAGGACTGAGTAGTGCCCCAATCTTGGCTTCTTTTCTCTCTTCTTCTGAACCCATGTTTACTGTTTCCAACGGATTTTTGTGAGGTTCAATGGACCTTTCCTCTTGTCTGAGTAATCAGGAGATCTCTTCCAGAATTTCTTTGTCTTCTCCTTCTTCAGTTTCAAATACCGGGAATTCAAAGTTGGGAGAAGGCATTGGATCGTATGTTTCAATGGGGTTTAAAACAAGCAATCTACATGACGTGATGATTGTTTTTTAGAAGAGATAGAGAGAAATGCAAGAGTGTGTGCAGTGTATTTTCCGAAAAATGCTTTTTTTTACTTGTTTTTAGGATTACCATTTTCTGAAAAAGCAAAAAGTGAAAATAGCAATAAATGCGGAAATTACAGAACGACGTTTATTTATTCATGATTTGGTCGATTCCTGAAACTACAGCTCTATAAAATAAATTTTGTCGCTTTGGGCGAAGCGAAGAGAGACATTTACAAAAAGTGAGCCCTATCAAAACATCTGTTTCACCTGGACAGGGTGAAAGGTCAAAACAAAGACGGCAATTACTTAGACTTATGGACGACTTTCGAGACATCGATAGCAACCCATTGGCGGTGAACTCCTCGGTGAATCACAAAGTCTGGAACCTTTTTTCTTGGCTTGTCCTTAGAAATGTCGTTGATTTCTGGCAGAGCAGGATCGTTGGAGTCTTCCACCCGGGCAGAGTTGTTGTAGACAAACTATTCTTTTGTATCTTGTACAGTATTTTCATTCTCAGGCGGATCTCCCTATCCAGTTGGCTGGATGTATTCAAGTCTGATACGAGAGCTTTCACGAGCGGTGTACTTGACCAAGAAGTCATACTTGCCACTCGGTTGTCCTAAGGGGTCCCATACTTCCGTAGAACTAGAGGAGTTATCCTTCTCGATGATGTTGACCTCGGGAAAAGCATAGTTGATGAACTCTTGTCCTGCAATCTTTGCAGATTCATCGTTGTGCTGGATATTTTGTGAATCCCCTAAGTAACAATCCCATGATTTGGTGGGGACGCAGGAATTCTTTTCAAGTTTGCTTAGCTGATAAGCATTGTTTGGCTGACTCTTTCGCCCTAAATCTTCTAGGTACGGCTGCCAGATAGGCAAGTCATCCAGGGGATCATAATAGTCATAGTCAAAGTTGTCTTTCATAAGAGTGTCCTCCTTCAATGAGTTTGGCGGAGCACAACATCCTTCCGGATCACAATCTCTGTACGTCATCTTGACATCTGATCTTGCTATATATCTCGGACTTTGCGTGGGATAGCAAAATCGCGTATGGTTTCTTCCTGAGACATATAACTGTCCTCGCTGAGATAGGACTTCCACTCTTCATTTGTATCGGAGGAGTCACCCTCGTTGATGCTATGTACTTCTTGAGACACTGGGTGAAGGAAGCCTCCACTGTGGAAGAAGTTCTGAATGGGATGAAAACTTTCATCTTTCTTAACAGTCGGAGTACAGGTTGAAGAAAAACCAAGACCTTTCTTTGTCTTGTTATCAGCAGGAATAATAAGTTGTCCCCATCCTTTTGCGTTGTTACTCTCGGTTACATTGAGAGCATCTTTGTATGAGGAAATCGACGTTCCTTTTTCTGATCGATTCTCATTGCTCACTGAAAGTGCTTGGAACTGAGTTCTAACAACCTCTTCTGGTTCTACATAGGATGATAATAAGTTGCTTACGATTAAGGCCTGTTCTCCACAGACTGTGACTAGATTATCATTCCTGACGAACTTCAGCTTCTGGTGAAGTCTCGAAGTGACTGCCTCAACCTCGTGTATCCAAGGTCTTCCTAATAAACAGTTGTATGCTGCCCGGATGTCCATGACCTGGAAAGTGACTTGGAAAGTGTGAGGACCGGTAGTTATGGGAAGGTCGACTTCGCCGATAACTATTTTTGTGGATCCGTCAAAGGCTTTGACGATGATCTCACTGCCTCTCATCGGAGATCCTTGAAATGATAGTCGCATCAGAGTAGATTTTGGAATAACATTCAGAGCTAATTTTGTGTCTACCAGTACGCTGCCTAGAACATCGTCCTGGCAATTGACTATAATTTTGAGTGCCATGTTGTGATTTTTGCCTTCTTCTGGCAGTTCTTCATCACTGAATCCTAAATTGTTGCAGGAAGTGATGTTGGAAATGATGCTGTCAAATTGTCTTATCGTCACATCTTGTTCTACGAAAGCTTTCTCTAAGACTTTCTGTAGATCTTACCTGTGAGCTTCGGAACTGAGCAAGAGAGATATCGCAGGGATTCTTGAAGGAGTTTGCAACAGTTGGTCTACAATGTTGTACTTGCTCTTCTGGATGAGCTTCAGTATTTCATCATTGTTCTTTGAAAGGTCGGGATTACTGGATTGACCGACTGGTTAATTTGGAACTTCTGTTTAAGGTTCCTTTTCTCTGGTGGGTTCTCCAACTCCTCTGTTGAAGATCCAGCCGCTCCGCGTAACTCGACTGATGTATGCAATGTTTACGACGAAGGGTAATGCAGTTTCCTTTTCATTCTCGATTGTTTTTGCACTGTACTTGTAAGGGATAACCTTATCTGATTCGTACGGTATTGGTCCCGGAAGATAGATAACTACAGGAGCCTTTTGATTTTTCTGACCATCGTAGCCTGCCTCAATTGATTCGAGGTTGAGAGTTTTTCTACTATCAAGAGGAACTCTTGAATAATGGAGTAGAGGGATTATAGTGCATACATCTTCGGCCACTTCTTGTTTAGGGATTAAAACAATGTCTTTGCTTTGATCAGGAAGATAATCTTGCGTTACATTGATTGAACCAGAACTTGAACATGGTCGGATCTCCTTTGATCCAACTAATTTTGAAGAGCTGCTCGTACCAGGTAGCATCCTTGGTTGTTCTCTGAGTAAACTATGATGTCCGCTTTGTATGTGTAACACCCCAAAATTTGCCCTTTTTGTTTTGAAGCTAACTGGCTTATGTTTCTTTGCATTTCTTGCATTAGCATTTGTGCATAGCATTGGTTCTTAGCATGGGATCAAGGTACTTGGTTCATCTCAAAGGAGTCTCAAGCCTCAAGGTGGTTTGAGGGGTTCATCATATCACTATAAGATCAAGAATGGCAAAGGATTTCAAGTGAATTTTTCCCTCCTAACCAGAGGGACCAAATTAGGGTTCTTGGGTTCAAAGAGCTTCTGGAGGAAACTTTGTGGATTCAAGCATGTTCTCATGGGTTCCATATGCTCACAAACACTCATAGAGGAGGGCTTGGCTAGTGGTTCATTGTGGAAGATGTTCAGTGGATCAGTTGCTTGTGAACCAAGAAAAGTCAACTGTAAGGAGGAAAGTCAACCATGGAATTTTGAGGTCCTTTTCATGATTTTTATGGTCTTATGCCCTCATATGGTCCTCAAATGTCAAGATTCATACCATTCATCAAGAGTAAAGAGTTTCTGCAAAAGTTACTATTTTTGGGAAATGACCTATAATGTGAAACTTCCATTTTTGGCAACTTTTCAAACCATCTTCAACTTGATTTTTCATCATCAGATAAGCTTCAAATGAATTTTCCTCAAACATGAAAGTTGAAGATCTCTCTCTCCCCTTTCCAAAAAATACTAGACCATCTCCATACCATTTGTGAAACTCAAGATATGACCAAAAGAAGGCAAGGTACTTTTTAAGGTTTTCTCAAGTATCCATTTTTTCCACCTTTTTCATTTTGGTTCAAAATGACTTGTAATTGTTTCTAATGACTCAAGTCACATTGCCATATTCAAGTACACTCCATGAGGACCATTTTGGACCCTTGAATCACTCCAATCTGTGTCATGTACTTCATGAATTTCACAAAATGCAAATTTGCAAGATGCATTGAATCTCACAAATCAGACCACTACAAAGCCCAAACCCAATTCCATTGTGATTGCAAGAGAAATGTGAATGACTCATGATGAAAATCATGACAATGCGTGTGTGATTAAGTGGTTTCATCACAACTTGCATTTTTGCAAATCACTTTGGATAGCCTTAATCAAGGGATTAATCAAACCCTAATCATGCTCAGAGCTCTAACCAAGTCTATATAAGGAGACTCACACGTTCATTCACACCTCATGCACCCTCATTTGCTCTGAATTCCATTTTTCACTCAAACTTTCTCTCCTTCGAAACTCTCTCCTCACAAGGGTTTCTGAAGATTTTTTTTTCATATTCTTGATCTACACACTCCATAGAACACGAATCAACCATTGTTTGAAGCTCTAAGCAAGGATTTCATCAGACTCGAATTTGAGGTGCTCACTTTCAAAATCCAAGATCCAGCTTGATTCAAGTCTCTAGTTGAATTTATTTTGCAATCAGAGGTCCTAAGGAGTAGATCTGCAGCTTTTTGAAGGATTTCTTGGTGTATTTTGAGCTCTACAAGTTTCAGGTTAGTGTGATTTTCTTAATCATAGAACTCAGTTTTCTTGTGTGCTTAATAATCCTCGTGAGTTGCTGATCATCCTGATGTGTTTAGATTTGAATTTGAATGTGTATCATGGCTGTAATGTGGATTTGAAGTTTTTAGATCCAAAATGTTTTCCTTCGATTTGCATTATGTGTTGATGATCTGTTGAAATGGTTTGCATATTTGAAATCCTGGTGAAAATCTGAGTAAGATAGTGTACTTGCTTACAATTTCTGGAAAATTTTGAAGTGCAGGTCGTCGGAGAAGACGACCGGAGCTAGGGCTCCGGTGTCTGGTTATGTTTCAGGCCAGTGAGGGTTTGGAGGAAGAAGATGAAATCTGGACCGTTGGTTGTCCAGATCTGATGGTCCTCATTGTGCCAGATCATTTAATTTTCACGTTTTCATTTTAATGCATGTGTGTGATATTCCATGATTGTTACCATGTATGTGAGATCTGGACCACTCATCATGTATGACCTTTTGATCTGTTGACTGATTCTTGCACGTTAGATGAATCTGATGGTTGTCTTGTTGCCAGCACATTAAAATTACCACATGCCTCTCACGTGATTTGTTTTAAAGTCAGATGTGTTATGTGTGAGCGTGAGTATGCTTGTTACCATGTACCTTTAATCCTGGCCACAGATCTTGTGTACTTTGTGTTTTGTTTGACTGGATGTGGAGCGCATGATTGATCTGGTGGTGTAGATTGAGTCCTTTAGTTGACTGAATTCCAAAATTTTATGTTGACTTGCGCTGGGTTTGGGTTGGGCCTTTCATTGCTTTTCCCACCCCTTTTATCTGAGCCCATTTAATTTTCAACGTGGAAATTGCTTATGTTGCACCCCTGGCTTCTTCATTTTCTTTTTATTTTATTTAATTGTTTCATTTCTCATTTTTAATTTTTAAGATTAGTTTAATGCATCAGAAAATCACCAAAAAAACCATAAAGCATCTTTGTAATTTTATAAAATTTTGTCAAATTTTATTTTCCATTTTTATTTTATTTTGTACCTCTGAATTAATTGTTTGATTAATTTTCTTTGTGAATATCTTCACTTGTGCACACTTGACCTTGTTGATTTTTGTTCTCATCATTGGTATATGATTTGCATCCCATTCTTTTTGCATATTTCAGAAGACTTCTTGAGCTTCCTAAAAATATTTTTGTCATTTTTTTAAACTCATTTCATATTGCATTTTAGTCCCTCCATTTGTGCATTGTTCTTCTTTGTTCTTATGCAACTTTGAAGTATTGTTTGAGGTACTTAACTTGTGATTTTTTGTGTGATCTTTTGGCATGTTGCTAGCTTCTGACTTAGGTCACTTGGGTTTGAATTTCACAATTTTTTACTGTCATTTGATATTTCTTTGATTATTTGTGCTTAAGTGAATTATGCATGATCATCTCTTGACATCTCTTAACCCTAATTGCTTTGCCATGCTTGTTTGATTGAGTTTCTTTGTGATTCTTTGCATGAGTATTTGATATGATGTTTACCCCTGGTTGAGGTCCCTTGTGACCAAAATTTTACAATTTGTGGATCATGCTTGGGTATGCTTTAAGTGCTTGTACTTTGACTTCCTTTTGTGGACTTTCTTTGGTGCATAATGTTCCATGTTTTGATCTTCTCCTGCACATGAGAATTGTTGATGATGGTATGATCTTGATTCTGACTTGCTTTTATCTTCATCTTGTTTTTCTCATTTCATCTTGACATGAAGTTCATTGGTGCTTAATTGTGCATTTCATATAAGTATGCTTGCATTCTTTCATGATTACCTTTGCATGCTTACTTGAGATGTTTTGCATGATCTTTGAGACTTGTTTATTGATGTAAGTTGGATATACTTGATATGATGTGCTTGCTTCCCTATCTTGTTTCTTGTCTCATCCTTCTCTTTCTCATTCTTCTCTTTCACTTTCTTTCTCCCATGAATCTCAAGACTTGTTTAAAGTCTTGGATTCTCTCCCTTTAGGGCTACCTAGTCCAACTTAATTTTTGATTAAGCTTAGAGTAGGATTAGCATTAGGTTTTAGGTAGTCATCCCTCCTAAGCCTCACTAACCATAGGTCATCCATGCATGATAACATTAGGACTCTTAGTTTCCCTTTAGAGTTTCCTTTGGGTCTTCTCTCTTCTCATCTCAAAACTTCTTGAAAACACTTAATAAAGATAAAGTGTATTGCGCACGAGCCTTAAGCGCGGGGAATGAGAAATGAGGGGCTTCCTCTCATCTTTCTAGAGTGCTTAGCAAGCGTCCTGTCTTGGGATGATTCGTTAAGTATTTGTCCCTGTGCCCTAGACTTTGGTGCAATGCAAGTTATGAACTAACTTAAGAAACACTTCTGTCTAAAAAACACAAAAACAAATTCAAATATTTTTATCCTTCGGGATTGTTGGGTTTCAAATTTCATTTTAAGAAAAGAGCTCGTCGCTCACGTAAAAAACACTTACCCATTCGTGGTCGTACCCACGAACTACATTAGCTCTGATTCCTCTCTCTCGTCTGATTGAGGATATGTAGGCATAAGACAGCGATTGTCATGGCGAGAAACCTTCCCCCACAGTTCCCGTCTGAACTATGTTGACTCTGACTTTCCTAGGGCATCGAATATGTCCTACAGAGTCCGTCTTAGTCACCCCCATCCCCGTTTTCTTTTGTTCAGCCATACATAGTAGGACAGCTCACCCTCCGTTTAGACAACAAGTGTGGATCCCATCGAGTACGATGGATGCGTGGGGTGCTAACACCTTCCCCTCGCATAAACGACTCCCGAACCCGGACTATGGTTGCGATGACTATGTCTTTCCCCCTTTCTCTTCAGGTTTATGCAGTGTTTCCTTTCCCTCTCTTGGGATAAATACACATTGTTGGCGACTTTGTGTTTTCTGCGCCACTCTCGCGTTTGTACCGTTGGATGCGAATCTTTTGGGAGTGAAAGCTGGCGACTCTGCTGGGGACTCTGGTTGACCTCTTGCTGGTCCATCCCCTTTAGCGAGTCGATCCTAGCGCTTGTTTGTTTTTTCCGTTGGGTGTTTATTTGTTTTGCTTTATTATGTTGTATATTACTATTTTACAACTTTATTGCATTGCATTTCATTTTATTACTGTCATACTGGATATTGCTGTGTTGTGCTGGCTGGTTCCTGTTTGGCAGGTTGGGTTGTTCTGAGAGATAAGCCCAATACCCAGGCTTGAGTACACCCTATGACTAGAGTGGAGAGTAGTGGGACCTACGTGCCATCTTGGTGCGTTTGTGTGTTCACGAAATTCACAACCAGACGAGGCTATCTTGGGACGCATTCTGACGTGTGTGTCTTGTGAATTTCAGGGTGTTGATCTAGAGAGCTGTCGACTCTGGTGACCGTTTCTCCGATACCTCAGTTGCGCCTCTCCTCCCGACCTGTGATAATGGCAGACCAGAAATGGCAAACCCATTACACTTGTCGATCCGAGGACCCAATGCTGAGGGACTCGCATAGGATGACCTTATTTTTTAGGGGAATCAGTTGAGGCCTCCTCGGTTGATAATGATGCCAAACCAGAAATGGTGAACGTATCATCATTTCTCGACCTGAGAGCCCATGATATTGAAGATCCTCGCCTTTCTAGAACCCTCATGAGAGATGGGATGTGTGTTTGCAGGCTTGCAGGAAACCAAAACCTTCAACCTACCCAGTTTTCTGGATTTCTCATTAGTGTTTGATTATCTGCGTTTCTGGTTATCTCAGTGGTTCGGTATTCTAGAATTCTGGTTTTCTGGGTTGTGGTTCTCGTTCAGTTAACAGTACATCACATCCAGCAGTGATGCCTTGATCTCATGCTTGCATGTGCATATCATTTTTCTTGCATTCTAACATGTTTGACATTTTTCAGGGCTTGCGTCTTACTCTTGATTCCGGTTTTCTGAGGTTGCCTTAACATGGATGTCCAAAGAAAGAATATTGTTGCTTATTCGTTCCCAGACCCGACCTTGACATTGATTCACAAGATGATTAGTATGGCTGGTCCTGGAGTTCGTACAGAGTTCGGTGGAGAGTATGGGAGACTTCTGAAGTTTGCCTACAGTATCTCCAAGTATGAGAAGGATGCCATTTATACACTTCTTTAGTTCTATGATCCGGCTTTGTGTTGCTTCACTTTCCCATACTATATCTTGGCTCCAACGTTGGAGGAGTTCTCATTTAATTTGGGAATCCCCATCAGGCATGACATAGTATTCTTTTCTGAAGAACGCCTTGGGATAAAAGAAATGGTCATTGCTCTTCATATTGGTGAATCCGCTCTGAGCAGTAATATTGTGGAGAAACAAGGAGCTAAGGGTTTCTTATTAAAGTTCTTGTTTGATCAAGCTTTCATACATGTTAAGGAGAGGAATTGGACTTCCTTCCAAGCTATTCTGGCTATGTGCATCTATGGGATTGTCCTGTTTCCTAATGTTCCTGATCTGGTGGATATGCATGTTGTCAGAATCTTTATTTCAAAGAATCCTATACCTACCTTGCTAGGTGATGTGTATCACTCAGTCCACTACAAGAATGAAAATAGGCGTGGAAGAACTGTGAGTTGCTGTGTACCACTCTTATCTACTTGGTTTCTGAGTCATCTCCCCGAAGCTGGCACTTTCGTTGAAACGAGAGATTCTCTGAAGTGGTCAAAGAGGTTAATGGGCTTGACTGCTGACAACATTGTTTGGTTCAACCATGACTTGCTAGGGATGGAGATTATTTGCAAGTGCGGAGAATTCCCTAATGTACCCTTGATAGGGAGAAAAGGTGGAATTAACTATAATCCTTCCCTTGTTATCAGGCAGTTTGGTTATCCTTTGAGAGGTCCTCCTGAAGAGCGAGATATCAGAGAGTCCTTATTCTTCAATGGTACTGGGGATCAAGAGATGATAAGGAAGATTGTGAATGCTTGGAAGCAGGTGACCAAGAAGGGAAAAACTTCATGCGGGAAATGTAATAACCGGGCTTTTCCTTCCTATGAAGAGTGGATTAAGAAAAGAGCGGAAGAGGAGCTTCTTCCCTTCCCGGTGGAACCACCTTTGTATCCTTTGATGATCGAGGCTCCCACGACTGTTGATATAGAGAAGTATGATAAGTTATGGGATGAGAAGGAAAAACTCCGAGAGGAGAATTGTGAGCTGGGCAGAGAGGTTGGTCAGTTGAAGCACGAAAAAGGCGAAGCTATCCATGTTTCCAGGTTAAAATCAGAACTTTTGGCTGTGAAGGAGAAAGAATTGTCTAAAGAAGCCACAGCCAGAGAGAAAGTGGCTCAAACGTTGAAAAGTGTTAGCAAGGTCCTTTCATCCAAAAAGAAAGAGCTGGCTTATGCTATGTTAAGAATTCACAGGTTCCGTGACCGTCGGAATACTGCAATTACTGCCAACAGGTTGAAAAAGGACAAGTATCTAGAGCAGATTGATGGTTTGAAGAGAAAGCTTCGGAAAAAGGATAAGGAGATTTTATCAGGGATCTTTGAGAGGAGAGCAATTGAGGAAAAGCTCAAGGAAACCATGGCAGATATGGAACAGCTGAAGATCTAAGCCGAAGTGAAAAGAGCCAGAAGCAAAGGTCCAAGTTTAGGTGGAGCTTCTGGAGAAGATGATTGGGAATTGCATAGTCGTTATTTAACAGGGATCTTGCACAGGATGGATCTTTTGATTCAGGAGTTGATTCAGAGACCAGAGCATCCTAATACCAAGAAGCTTCTCAAGGAAGTGCAGAATTGGTGCAAAAAGAATGACGAATGGGGAATTCTAGCACGGCTGAGTCTTGATGATATGCCTTAGTTTCCTTGCTGCTGTTTTCTTTGTATTTCCGAGATCACCGCCAGGCTTGTTGGTCGGGGTCTTTGTTTATGCTTATTCAGACTTGTGTTGTAACAGATGCTTGTTCTCAGGAATTCAGTTCTCTTCTGTTGTTAAAACTGGAATCAAGGGATAGATCGTCTTGATAATGTTCATACATGTTTGCATTTGCATTTGCATGATCATTTCTGCATAACAGGTTTATCTCTAATCTTCTTATGTTCTCCTTTCTTCAGACAGGATTGCCGACCAACGTATTCATCGGTATTCTACTCAGCCTGTGATAACCAGAGGATAGACATGGAATAACTCCGTGCAGAGGTGACTGAAATGAAGATTTAGATGAGGCAATTTGGGGAAGATATGCTGGTCATGTCCCAAGAACAGAAATTGCTAAGAGAGGAAGTAAATCAGATGAGGACTCAGATGGGCCTGGTCATGGAAATCTTGAATAAGGTGTTAAAGAAGGAAAACAATCATGTGCTCGCTTCCACAACAGAGGTCCTTACTTCTCCCATCTCTGTGGGATTTGCTCTAGATCATGGATTGCCTCGTGAATCCCCTCCACAAGTTGAAGTTTCAGAGCTTTCTCATCAGCAATCACTTCCTGCTCCCCAAGAGGATCCTAAGTCAGAGAGGCCTAAGTCAGAGAGGCCTAAGAGGAAGTTTGATCCCATTCCAATGCCGTATGCGTAGTTGCTTTCTTATTTGCTCGAGCTTAAACTAGTCGAACGTGTTAGTTTGGGACCTCTTTCCACAAAGATTACTCTGGGACCCAATGCTAATGCTAGATGTGAGTTCCACTCTGGGGCACCTGGTCACAATGTTGAGAATTGTACAAGGTTCAAGCATAAAGTCCAAGATCTCATTGATTCAGAGGCAATCAAGCTTACATCCGTTGGCACTGGTAAACAAGGTGATTTTACTCCCACTGTTGCCAAGGAATTGGGGACTCCTTCCTTTTCCAAAGGATCCACCTCATGTCAAGGATCTCTTCCACAACCTTATGTTGAACTCCATATCAGCAACCCTTGTTTGTGCCTCAGCCGAATGCAGAAACGAAAGTGCAGGGGCGGATTGGGCGCCCAAATCAGCAGCAGCAGAATCATCAGCAGCAGAGGCAATTCAGACCAAGAAGGCCCAAGAGGATATTTGATCCTATTCCTATTCCTTATAGTCAGTTGTTTGCTCGCTTGCTCAAGAGCTCGCTGATCCAGCTGAGGAATGCCATGCCAGTGCCATACCCTATCCCTCCGGACTTTGACATGAACGCTAGCTGTGAGTTCCATTCAGGAAGGTTTGGGCACACAATTGACGGCTATAATGCATTCCAACACAAGGTGCAAGACTTGATCGTCTCAAAGGTCATCACGCCAGATGGTACCCCTTTGGATTGAAGCTTCTTTGTTAGAGTAAGCACCAGATTGCAAGAGCGTCATCTGAAGCAATAAGTCCAGACGGAGTCAAGCCTTCCTCTATGTGGCAATCATTAGTTTCTTTATTGCATTTTCATATGTAGCTTTCATTTATTTGTTTAAACATTGCTTGAATGTAAGAACTCGTTTGTTTTTGAATGACAGTCATAATACAATGAGTATGTTTTTCTTGAAGAATTCCATTCGTGTTCACTCATTTTAAATGCTTGTATGCACTGCAATACTATCTTTCTTGCCTAGACTCTTGGAGGGAGGATGACGAAATAAGAACGTAGATTTCTAATGGTACGCTTTTGGATAAAACTCTGTTAAGGATGTACAGGCATTGTTTCCAATTCACAAACACTAGAGAGATAAGGAGATAGACCTTTGTCAACCCCTTTGAGCCTAGTAGTAGGAGTTCTTTCTGAAAACGAAAAACCCTCAATTTTAACCCAGGGGCAGGGTAGGCGTCAGTTAGTTTGACCAAGTGTTCAACATTCAGAAGGAGTGTACATCTGAGGATCCATTACCTTCCATTCCACTATCAAGAGGTTAAGAGGTGAAGAACCACAATGGTTACTCCTCACCAACCGAAGAGTGAAACAGTCACAGCCCTTTCAAATAAGTCATGCAAAACGGTGTCACACGACTTGTTCAAAAAAAAAAAGATAAAAAAGAGAAAAAGAAAAAGCCTGCTAAGTCGAAAAAATTGAAAGCAAGTGACTTAGGCAAAAGTTAAGGCATCCCGCTGGACTTCAAAATTGAAAACTCAAAAGAGTCAGTCCAGGTAAAAATTAGGGAACAAAAAGCAAAAGAATGAGAAAGCAAAAAGCCAAAAGGATTACAAAGAAAATCCTCGATAAGAACAAAGTCGTATGACTATAGACACAAAAGACAAAAAGGGGCGACTGTTAGTCCAAAACCTCGTTAGGTGTCGAATCACCAGTTGCATGGATTCCCTAGAAATTGGGAAACCTTTTGAGAGACTAGCGCTTGTGTCAAATTAGCTGAACATAGGACTGAAGAATATCATGAAGAGTGGGTGGGTACCAATAAACTTTGAGCCATAAATCCTTTTTTCTCAAACCGCGAACCAGGCCACGCTACAACCCTTAAAAGCCCTAATTGAAACAGGGTTTAGTCTGAAGGCGTACTTCAACGAGATAGCGTTCCTGACTCCCATGAGTTGTGCTAATAAGATTTTTGTTGGTGTTGCATGTGCGTATTGCTTTCCTTTCAAAAATAAGTGTTGTAACTCGGTTGTGTGACATATTTTCAATAAGGACTTCAAGATTAACATATGTGTTGCATTTGAATAATCATTCTTAGAATAAATATTTTCTGATTGCATACATTTGTTTGACATCAAAGAAGCTTACATGATGAACATCAGTCGAGAAGCTTAAACTGGCCAAGTTGAGGTGCCTGAGACTCCAGAGGACATGTTGCTGAAAGATTATGTGGGAAAAAGGCGTTCCCAGCCATTTGTGTTGAGATGTAACCAATCTGGGACAATCACACCGGGAAATCTCTTCAAAATGTAGCCAAGCTGGGGCATTCAAGTTGAGAAGGTCTTTTCAGAGTACAATCAACCATGGGGCATTCATGTTGAGAAATTTCTTCGAACTGGGGCAATTATGTCGAGATCCGATAAATCTCTCCACAAGCGTGTAAACTGGGGCAATCACGTCGAGATTCGGTAAATCTCTCGAAGACTAGTCGGTCAGAGACAAATGTACTGCAAGGCTTGTACTGGGACAGGTCACTTCAAGGGCACGAGAAGTTTTTCCCTTCAGAACACAGTCAATCAATAGCACCTCCGCAAGGTTCAGAATACTGTGGCAGAACATTTCAGGTCATTACGAACCCTCTCGAGGTGGTTTACTTCACGAATCATGAAGTATGGGACAGTTATGTCCAGACCGGTTACATCTCTAAGAGTTTGAAAACCCTGGGGCATTGTTGAACGCAGGTTTTCTGTAAAATCCTCTTAAGATGATTGCTTCAAGTAGACCCTGTGGTCTGGGGCAAGGTGGAGAGTTAAAGGAACTGTGTTTTGCCCTTGACAATCAATATGCAGAAACTTGAAGCACTGAGTTGTTCCCAGTGTGGGACTTTTGGAGTCTTTTCCCTCCAGCAAAGAGCCAGAGGGTATCTTTTTCCAGCAAGGTGTGGGAATTGTTATTCTTCCTCAAGCAGAAAATTGTCCTATGTTCGAAAAGGGTTGTTATGAAGGTTTCTTATCTTTAGCAGTACAGATGGAATCCTCAATCTCAGCAAGGTAAGACGATAGAATATCGTCAAGAAGACGATGAGGAGTCAGAGTGTTCTCTTCCTCAACGGTCAGATCTAGTCATCTCAAGTAATTCAAAGTCCAATCTTCATTGGTACCTCCCCAGTAGAGCTGCTCTCCCCAACTTTGAAGTCTGATCATCCTCAGCAGTTTGCTGCTCTCCCCAATCAGAGTATCGAGGATCGTCTTCCTCAACAGAGTATAAAGAGGTAATTATCCAAGCGGGGTCGTTGAGGATTGCCCCCCTCAGCAGGATATAAGAGGTTTACCCCCATCCAGAGTTGTGATTTGGCTCATCTTTCCTCAGCAGGTAGGCAAAAGTTGTTATTTTTACAGCCTCTCCTGCAAGAGTCTGATGGAGTGTCCTCGTTGATTAAAGACAGTGTTTCCCCACTGAGCATGGGGCAATCTATTTTCCTCAAAGTTTCTTTCAGGTTATCCCCAAGCAGAGTTTATTGGCGATTAGTATCCCCAGAAGGTTTTGAATTCAGGTTCTGAAACATTTGGTCATCCCCGCCGGAGGAGTTTCCATCTTCAGTTTTCAGTTCCTCCCCGATTGAGTGGGTTTTCTCTTGGAGATTCGTCCATCTCCAGCAGAATTGGTGATTGTGATCTTCCCTAGCAGGGTGAACTTTTCCTCAACATGTTTTCTTTGGTTTGATGACAATGTAGTTTGTCGTCCTCAGTGGAGTTGCTTCTGTTCTCAGCGTTTATTTCGCTAGGACGGTCTTTTTGCATTGCATAAGCATTTTTTGCATGGCATTCTCCTAAATGCGTAGCATTTCCACTTCGTGTGGAGCATTATGGCAAAATTCAAACATATGCATCCGAAGCATAAGCCAGGTTTGAGTTTTCCTTCGTCAGGAAAACTGGATTTCAGGAGAATATCATTCGACTTTACTCCACAAGTGTTGGGTTTAGTCATTCAAAGCAATATTTGGCAGTCCCACGACAGAGTGTTTTGCCAGGATTGTGAACCCATGATCTCTTTTCACGCCTTTCGTCCAGGTGGTCTTTTGATTCATCCCTTCAAGGTTTTTACCTTGACACCCGTTTGTGTTTCCTTCGACACCCGTTCGTGTTTGAACCTTTGATTTCAATACCCTTCCGTATCGACCTGTTGATAACGCCCGTCCGTGTTCAGTTCATCATTTTAATCCCCAATAAGGCCAACTTTGAACATTAATAATTCCAAACTTTAATCACTTGTATCTTTTAATCCACTATAATATTTTGAGTTGAAGTGAATTGCATCTTTGATTCTTGTCTTGCATGATGACAAAGCTTGAAAATTGGGTGGCACAAGAAAAGTGCACAAAATCTGTCCTAAAAAATCAGCTCGAGCAAGGCCTGTTGTGAGGTTCATAACTCCTTGCTCAAGTTGAATTAATGGGAGTTCTTATACATTTTGGAAAGCCCTAATGACATACTTTAACTTTGATGTTTGACTTTGGTCTAGGTTCAGCTTGCAAAGTCATCAAAAATGGTCTTAAACTTGTGTAGTCAAATCTGTCCTAAAAGTTGTCAAGAAAATTCTGCTTTATCAATGCTTTTTACAAAAATCATATCTCCCTGCTCGAGTATGCTACAAGGACGTTCTAGGACTTTCTGGAAAGCTGAGATGACGTACTTAAACTTTCATGTTTGACCCCAGACCTGGTTCAACTTGGATCATGGAGAAAAACATCCTTGAAGTTGGGACATTCTTGCTGAAAAAATATTAATGATGTCCTATGAGATGTTGAAACATTTGACATTAAGAATTCCCAACTTTGGTCACTTATATCTTTCAAACCTTATGATATTTGGAGTTGATTCCTTCTACCATGTTGAAGTATCAAATACCCTCTTTAAAAGTAGCTCTTACGCAAAATCAATGGATGCTTGGATCAATAGTTACAACCTTGAAAAGTTGTACACTTGAACATGATTTTAACTTAGAAAAAATTTCCAAGTTTCTTTCAATTTGATCAATTTTGCAATTTTGCATGATTTCTTGATTTAAATTTGATCAAATTAAATCATCCATCATATTTTCTTGAGTAATGGCTTGTGAAGCTCATAGTTGACCAAAAAGTCAAACTTTGACTTTCTGCGTCAGTTGACTTTGTATTAGATGAACCTGAGGCTTGATCCACTTGAAATGTTGCACTCTTGTGCTTAATTCTTGATGTGGGAGTCCTCTTGATCCTTTGTGGATGTTTAAGAGGTTAGACAAGTTGAAGATCATGTCATTCCTTGATTGATCCTTTGCCTAAGAGCTCTGAGAGGGCTTGAAACCCTAATTTTGATAGTAGTGAATGCTCACCCATCTTTGGGGAGACTGATGAGGTATAATGATAAACCCATATTGTGATGATGATTTGAACAATGATGGAAAATCTTAGTGATCAAAATTTATGGTATGACAGTGGGTAGTGGGATCCCGCTTTAATGTCATGGAGGTTTT
Organism: Lathyrus tuberosus; assembly: GCA_022829125.1. Taxonomy (NCBI): domain Eukaryota; kingdom Viridiplantae; phylum Streptophyta; class Magnoliopsida; order Fabales; family Fabaceae; genus Lathyrus; species Lathyrus tuberosus. The sequence goes on along the minus strand of JALAZF010000012.1, from coordinate 25,351,062 downwards.
GCTATGTTTGAATGTGATAGAAGGGATTGAGAAGTCAGCCTGGATGGGGCCCAATGTTCTCAACCAAGCCATGCCAAGAACAACATCAGGGCCTTCAATGGGTAAAAGATAGAATGACAGGTTGAAGGGTTGTGTTTGGAGCATAATTGGGACGTTGTTGCAAATCCCTTCACATTGTAAATGTGATCCATTTCCTACCATAACTGAAAATTGTGGGATAGGTGTAGTTGGGAGGTTTAGATGTTGTGCGATTCGAGGTTGCATGATGTTTTGGGTGCTTCCGGTATTGACCAAAACCATTACCGAGAGTCCCCCAATGAGGGCTTTGAACTTTAGAGTTTGTGGTGAAAATTTGCCTGTCAAGGCCTGTGTGGACAGCTGAAAGTAAGTGTCATTGGGGTCCGGTTGAATTTCAATGTCACTACTGTCCTGATTACCATCTGGTTGCTCTGGTTCTTCTTCGTCCGCCAAAAGTAAGAGAAATCTGTTGCCAGAACACTTGTGACCAATAGTAAATTTTTCGTCGCAGTTGAAACATAGGCCTTGAGCGCGTCTTTCTTGCATTTGGGCCTGAGAAAGACGTTTTATGGGAAGTTTGGGTGGGTTTTGGGTGTTAGTCGTTGTAGCATGTAGGTTGATTGGTGGGGAGGGTGGTTGAGTTGTTTTGGAAATTGGAGGGGTGGAAGTGCTGGCATTGGGTCTGGTGTAGGTTTGGTTAAAGGGCTTAGAGAATTTTGGCTTAGCATCTTTTAATTTTGCCTCAATAAGCTTAGCAAGGCCAATAGCTTGAGAAATGGAAACTGGCCGATGAATGGCCATTTCATTGCGGATTTCCCTTGATAAACCAGAGATAAAACAATTTAAAATAGCTTCTTGAGGTAACCCAACAACTTGGTTACCTAATTTCTCAAATTGGGCTTGATAATCCACAACAGATCCGACTTGTTTTAATTTGAACAGTTCTGCCTGGTGATTGTCATAAGTAGAAGGACCAAATCGTAACTCCAAAGCTTTAGTGAAGCTAAACCAATCTGTCAAAAATTGATTATGGTGCATCCATTTATACCAACCCAAAGCTTCACCTTTCATGTAAAAAGCTATTAAAGACAATCGATGTTCAGGTGGTAATTGATAGAAATTAAAAAACTGGTCATCTTGAAATAACCAATCCAAAGGGTTAGATCCATCGAACATTGCAAGTTCTAATTTTGGTGTTCTAAATGGGGGTAATGGTGTAACTTGTGGCATGTGTGGGTAGGGAAATTGGGGAATAAAAGGGGTATTATAATTTTGTGTGGGTGTAAAAGGGGTAGGTGATGGAAAATAAGGTTGAAAAGGTGGTGGGGGTGGTTGTGCAGCAGTCATACAAGTTGCTGCTGTAGCGACAGTTTGTGGAAGAGTGGTGGAAAAAGAAACAGGGTTGCTGATGGGTGTGTGAGCTGGGCTGAGAGTGTGGGTAACATGATGAGATGCTGTCTGAATAGCAGCAGAAGGAGAGGGTTCATGAGTGATACCTGAAGAGGAACCCGCTGCATGAACAGTAGCAGTTTGGTGAGGAGGGTCTTTTTGATTTGAGATTTTTGTAAGGATGGACATGATAGATTCATGTCTGCTGTCAGCAAGATTCAATGCATTATCCATACGAGTGTGAAGTTTGCCTATTTGCTGTTCCCAATCAGCAGTAACAAGGTTTAATCGCTCATCTAACTGAATTTGATTTTCTTGAATTGCATTATTGAGAAGGAGCTGTGTTGTCTGAATAGCTTCTTCAACAATTTTACGGGATGAGGGATTTTGAGGTTTTGGGGGAGCCATGAGTACAGATTAAAAGCACCAAATGATAGACTACACTTGACTAAAACTAGATTTAGGGTTGCAAAGGAAGAAGAAATAATAAAACAACTTTTCATTTCATGAACCAACACAATTCTAAACACACATTTAAATACTTAGGGTTTAGAAATTAAATGGGCCTAATCCACTACCACACAACCCAACTAAATTTGAAATAATAATAATAATATCTAAAATTCTAATTCACCCCAAGTCAGAATTGATAGTAATCTCTTAGTCAAATGGGCTGTTGTGTCTTCCTTTTGGGCTTGAAAATGGGCCGCCTAACACCTCACTTGATATTCATCCGTGGGATAACTTATAGCGGAAGAAATTAATCTTGAGATGACGAGATCTATTAACCAAATTTTGCTTAACTTTTTAGTTCTGCAGCTGTACTCTTTCAAAAGTTTAGAGTGACCACTTGGATTACTCTCTACCGATATACTTTTTTGACAAATAATACCAATAGTGTGGGGATTATTTGGAATATATCTCACATAATCTACACAAGATAGCAAGTAGACATAGGACGGATAACAACTCCGCTGCGTCATATTTCATAGCCTCCGATTTGTAATACTCTAATTCAATTAATTCATACAAGGTACTTTCTCAACCACCAAATAAAGCTTCTTTATTGAACCTTCTTCCTTCCATTATATCCATTATATATAGTTTACAATTTCTTACTAGTTTTCTCATCCTTCACTACCACATTTTCAAGTAGAATCAATTTGCCGTATTTTATATTGATATAGAAAATGAATTCGAAAAATGCAATATTCCTCAGCTTATGCCTCTTGGCTATGATGGTTCTTCTTATGTCCTTAGAGGTGATAGCAAGAGACTTAGCTGAGACTTCCTTGAATACCAATAAGGGTGAGCTATACAATATTTTTCTTAGTTTATAAACTAAATATAGGTTTTCATAAGCATTTTATAGGAATTTTTTTTATAATCTTATTTAATACTTAAATTTCATGTCATATATGATTTTGTTAATATAAAATTACATAATATTGTATTTGCAGGGGTAAATGATGTCAAAAATGATAATGGAGACGAGGGTGATAATGGTAGTGATGGAAACAACAGTGGTTATCCAGATATTGGTGATGGTGGTTTCAATGGTGATCATGGTGATGAGTATCCGGATAATGGTGATGATTTTCCTGGTAATCGTTGGGGTTATAATGGTGGCTACCCTGGTAATGGATGGGGTTATAATGGTGGCAACCCTGGAAATGGTGGAAGCTATGGTGGTTTTTATCCTGGTAGTGGTGGACCTGGTGGTTATATTGGTGGTCACCATGCTCATGATGGTGTTTATTTTGGTGGTTATGGTGACGGTTACTTGGGTCATGGTGGTTTCTATTATGGTGGTGGTTTTCCGAGTAATGGTCACGGTGGTGAAATTGTTGATGGGGAAACTGAAGACAACACTCATAACTAATAATGATATCATCGTTTATGATACCCTTAATAATTAATTTCAGGAATAAATAATGTTGGGTGTATATTTGGAGAGGTTTCATTATTGTTGTTATTATATATCTTGTGTGTAAATACATCATCAATATATGTATATGTGATGGTGAGTTTAATTTTGAACAAGAGAGTTGCAGTTGTTATCCTGTGCAATATATATAAAAATCATAAACTTTAATTAGTAACTTATCTCCTTTTAAATATATATTCATATAGATGTGGTTGTCTAATAAAATCCACCTATTAAAAAAATAGTAAATTGTGAATGAACTATGAGATGAATAATATATTTGATTAAGAATAATGTGTCACATACTATTTTTATGATTTAATGATATTAAAAATTATTATTTATAATTAATTTTTCAATTTTGAAAAAATTAATTCTTTAGTCATAAATATTTATTGCATACATATATTTTTAATTATTTTTCAATTTTAGTAATAAGATATTATAAAAGTGAATTAATTGATTATGGACAAACAAACATTTATATCATGTGTGAGTTGTTTCTTCAACTACTTCTTTAATAACTCACTTTCAAATAAAAGAATTTTACAAATTTTAAATATGAAAAGAACTATAGTTAATTGCCATCATACTTGTCAACAAAATTTGAGATTAATAATTTATATGATTAAGAGTAACTTTATTTTAAAACAAAAAGGGTTGAAGCCCGAAAAAGAAAATCTAACTGAAAATATTCTTGTCGTGACAATCTCTAACAAATCATTCGTAACCAAAGAACTAATGTAGCAGGCCATTGTTCATAATGAATAAAAATGGAACTCTGATCTATACTCACGTTTGCGAGAGTATCCACATTAACATTTGCTTTATAGTAAGAATGACAATTTTTTATTTCCCTCTTCATTGTATGAAATTGTCTGATATGCTAAATTTATTTCGAACCTACAACATTATACATAGTTCCTTTCCTCAAACCATCAAGGATAACCTTTGTGTCACATGAAGCTAAACTTTTGAATACCCCGAGCTTATGCAATATGTAACATGTTCAAGGCACCAAAAAGCTCATCAATGTTAGCATTACATCTTCCAAGATTTTTGGAAAATGCACTTAACCATATACCTTGATCATTTCTAACTAACCCATCACACGCTGCTTGATTACGTCTTTTGCTAGCACAATTAGTGTTCAAACAAATCCAACCCTCCCGTGGAGCTTTCCGTGTGATCATAGCTTGCATAAGACACATAATTTAATAAACTGAAAAACAACTTTGATTAATTGATAATCTTTTACCACTACTAGAAAATTCGGTTTTAGAAACCGAATTAGAGACCGAAAAAACATTAAAATCGATCACTATAAAACTTAATGACCGATAAAGCGACTACCATTTCTCGGTCGGATAAGTACTAGTCGCTAACTACTTGCGATGAATTTAAAGACCAAATTAGTGATAGTGATCAATTATGTGACTGACTCCGTGACCAAATTAGTGACCGATTTCTGTGACAGAGTTTGTGACTGAAACTTTATTTAGCGACCAAATTTAACTTCTTGCTACTTTTTCCACTTTATTAGTAGTGACTAAATTTTATATTTTTCTTAATATATTTTTTAATATTTTGAATAGAAATATTAAATACATGAAATATTTATTATATTTAACAAATTAAATACTCAAAAAAGTATTAAAAAATGTATATAAACTTACTAAATACTCATCCAAAATTTAATATATGAACAAAAACTTCAGTTTTCATTCTATTCAATTTAACAAAAGAACACATTTTTTTGTATTCAATTTAACAAAAGACCACAATATAAAGTATTCATAAGAATTCATAAAACAATACTATAAACTTGTTTTAACTAAACAATAATAGTTGTCATAATAAAACATAACACATTATTTTTCTAGTCATTTGTTATTCTAAGTTCATCTCTTCATCACCAACTTCACTATCAGCCTCATCATCATTATCACCAACCTCGTCATCACGAACTTGATCTCTAGAATTTAGCTTCGGTTGAAAATTCAAACTATTCATCAATTGCTTTAGCATGTAATTGTTATACTCAACAGCTCTATTTGTGTTAGCCAATTCCTCACGAAGTTGATCCCTTTCATTTCTCATTTCTTCAAATTCATGTATTTGAACCCACTCGGTTAACGAGGAACATGAACCATGATAAGTAGGTTTCCCTGCTATTACGGTAGATTCCATTCCAAGTCTGTATATTCAGCCTTTTCTTATTCCTGCAACATCACACCACACATCTAATTCAGTAGCTAGTTGGAGCGGTTCCTTGCTGAGATGATTCTTTAATCAATTCTTCCCATCTTTCTATAAATTTTTTCTGATAACAAAAGTATAAAAGGTTAATTAATATTGTAAGACAATAAAATAAAATGATATTAAAATGATAATAAAGGATATACAAGTTAAATTTAAGAACTTATTACATTCACATATTCCGATCTTTTATCGACCCAAGTGTTATTCTTGCGGTGTTGGTGTGTATGAAGAAACAATTCTGAAGAATTATGAGAAGTGTCATTCTTTTCAGTCTACGAAGATAAATATAATTTAAAAACATGTTAGCAATAATTCAAAAATATAAATGAGGAACGTCTGATTCATATAATGCGCACGAGCATATAATTAACAATGTCGCTCATAAATGTGAACAATTAAAAAAATCCAATATCAAATCACATTCTAATAAACTTTTAATAAAGATGATCAGTTACATTATAAATTACCATTAAACTAGATTAATGTTTCTATACAAAAAAATAACACATCCTTAACACACCTAACTCTCTTAGCCAAACAACTTAGTGAATCCCAAGTCGACTCATATATGAGGCACAAAAACATTACGAACCTTCCTAAATATTAATATTAAGACCATTTTTTTAAGAATATATACAACCTTAATAACATTTAACAAACTAAACATAATATCTAAACATTCCACAACAATAAAATATATGAAAGTAAGAAAATTTTATCATAGTAACTCTATATTGGGATGAGGTGATAGAGTCACATGTGTGGATGGATCCTCCAAAACCACCACAATCGGATGCCCGGTTTATTTTTGCCTGTATTCTCTTCTTTTTAAATTCTTGAGTTCCCCAATGATCACACAATGAATTTCACATTTCCGGACCAATCCATTTTGACCTATTCATTGTAGTACGAACCTTGTTTAAATTGTTTCTCATTACTATTACACCTCGTATTTCAAAATTATTTCTAGCCCACACATGATCTGATGGACAAATAGTAAACCTTTTCTGTATGTATAAATAATGAGTTAATATATAATAAAAAAATAATAACAATTTGATATTGAAATTCAAATGTGGGAGTAGTTGAACTTGTGAAATGTAAACAGTAGTAATAATGGTATAATTATTAAACTTTTGTCTAACATAAACTTGTTAATAAAGGCATGTTTCATAATTTTACATATCTTTAAACAAAGTGGATCAAATGAATTATTTCAAGTGTATGCAGTTGAGAAATCAGCATCCATTTCTCTAAAATACATTAGATTTCTCATCAATTAAATAAATAATTCAAGCAACCCCAATTAAATCTTTAAACAAAGTGGATCAAATGAATTATTTTCTAGTGTATGAAGTTGAGAAATCAGGATACATTTCTCTAAAATGCATAAGGAAATGGATATTACCATTTGTTTCAAACCATTTGACGGAAGAAATATTATGCATTCCAAAAATAATAATAAAATTTTGTTGATAGGTTAAAAATTTGTATCTTTTATAGGAACCCATAATAAATAAATATTATGAATCTTTGTCAACCAATCTCCATTTAAAATTTATATAACAAAGTTTATTCTAAAATAAATTTATAATAGTTGAATTAATAGTTTAGGCAACCAATTCATATATAAGTATCTTGTTCTCGTGAAAATCAAAGAAGCATAAGGAAAAAAGCAAGTCAACCAATTCATATATTATTGGCCTGATTTTGTAAGGTGCATTGCCCAGTTTTCTTCCATTGGTACGCTTCCGAAGGCTTTCTCTCTTCTTTTATTGATTTGGTTCCTAAAGTGGATTGCCCTCATAATTTTGGAGATTTTAGGCCTATTTTCCTTGTTGGGTGCATTTCTAAAGTCACATCCAAGGTTCTATCTTCTAGACTTTCTCCTGTTATTTCGAGTTTGGTGTCTAAGGCTCAAACGGCATTCATTCCTGGGAGGAATTTTTTGGATGGTGTTTTACTTGCCAACGAGATCATTGACTCGTCTAAAAGAGATAAGAGACAATGTTTTCTCTTTAAAGTCGATTTTGCCCAAGCCTACGATTACGTAGATTGGGACTTCTTGATCCACGTCCTAAGATCAATGAACTTTGGGCCTAATTGGATAAAATGGATAAAAGGGTCGGTGTGTACTAGCTATGTTTCAGTTTTGATAAACGGTAGTCCGACAAGGGATTTTCAGGTTTCGAGAGGTTTAAAACAAGGCGATCCGCTTGCACCCTTTCTCTTCGTTTTAGTTGCTGAAACTTTGTCTGTGCTGGTCAAACGTGCTACTCGTCTTAATCTCTATTCTGGCTTTAGTCTTAATGACGACGCCTCTACTGAGATTTTGCAATTTGCCGACGACACTTTGTTATTTTGCGATGGTAGTTACGCTAACTTGTGGGCTTTGAAGTCTATTTTAAGAGGTTTCAAAACGGTTTCGGGGCTCAAAATTAACTTTTCTAAAAGCTGCATTTATGCTGTTGGTTTTGACCCTGTCTTCACCAAGGCTGCGGAAAACTTCTTATGTTGCAGATCTGGATCTTTTCCTTTCAAATTCCTTGGCATAAATATAGGTGGTAACCATAGAAGATTATCTCATTGGAATCCTGTGTTGGATTCGTTAAAAGCTCGCCTTAACTCTTGGTTCGGTAGGAACTTATCCATAGGTGGCAGGGTCACCTTGATAAATTCGGTGCTTGTTAATTTGCATATTCACTACCTTTATTTTTTCAAAGCTCCATCGAAGATTATCAAATACATCATTGCAATTCAACGGAGGTTTCTATGGTCCGGTTCGGCAGAAATAAATAGTATCGCGTGGATTAAATGGAGCATGGTTTATAAACCTATTGAGAATGGTGGTTTAGGAATTAAACATATTGGGATGTTCAATAAAGCTCTCTTGATTAAATGGCTCTGGAAATTTTTTTTCGGAGGCGACGAAATCTGGAGAGACTTCCTTACATCTAGATATGACAATCTTAATATGTGGGCTATTCACTTTGACACTGATACTCTTCCTGCTACTGCTTCCTTATGGATGTGTGACATCCTAAGCATCAGAAAACTTGGTTTTTCTTACAGCTTCCAGTCCAGTATCGCTTCTGTCATTGGCAGTGGAGAAAATGCTCGCTTCTGGTATTCTCCCTGGTGCGGTATGCAGCTGGTGAAAGACCTCTTTCCAGGTCAGTTTTATGCGGCTTCTAACAAGAACGCAGTTGTCGCTTCCTACGGTCAGTGGACACAAGATACGTGGACTTGGTCTTTTCAAAATTGCTGGACGGTGGGCATTGACGTTGACCCAACTTCTGTTACTTTGCTGCAGAACTTAGTTTCGGAAATTTTGATTAAGCGTAAAACGCCGGATACTTGGGTTTGGAGATTGGATTCCAATAAGGCTTTCTCGGTTCGATCCTGTTACGCTCATCTTATTGCGGCCTTCCCTAGTTTCTCTCTTCAAGAACCGGAGCAGCTTTTTCTCAAGGTTGTTTGGAAAACTAAAATTCCTTTCAAGATTAAAATTTTCTGTTGGAGGTTGGTTTGTGATAGGCTACCAACTCGTGATAATCTTGATATTAAAGGAATTCTCGATTCTTCTCACGATAAAGTTTGCGTTTTTTGTTTTCACGATGATGAGTGTGCAGAGCATTTATTTTTGAGCTGTCCCAAAACCCAACTTTTGTGGTGTAAAATTGTCGATTGGTTAGGTTATTCTTCGGTTACCTCTTCCTCTATTACCAATCACGCCCTTCGCTGGTTTTTGACCTTATTCGACAAAGGTAAGGAGGATATGAGTTGTTATGTGTGGATCATATGTACTTGGTATATATGGAATACTAGGAACAACATTATTTTTAATGATGTTGTTTGCGACGTGGACGAGATTCTCCATCGGATAATCATCATATCCTGGAGATGGTTGGACTTAGGCCGCAAAAGATGTAATCTCTATGATTGGATGAAACATCCTATAGAGTACTTGTAATTTATAGGTTTATCTTTGTTTGTCTTTCCTTCTCCCCCTTTTGGTGGGTTTTTTGTATCGGGCCGGAGAATCCTTGTTTCTCCTTATTTATACAAATCGCTTACCAAAAAAAAATATCAAAACTAAGTATTTTAGATATAATGAACTCATAAACCATGTCAAATTAAAAAAGAATTTATTACCATCAAATGAAAATTATACTCAGAGGATGCAAATGAATAAGAGTCATTGTGAAAATTGAAGATATCTAGAAAGGAAGACAAATTCTATAATGGAGGTTTTCCTTTAAAAAGAGAAATATGAAGAATTTTGAAATTAATTGTAAAATGAAAAGAGGGGTGTGGAGAATTTTGAAATTAATTGCAAAATGCAGATAAATATGTACGGTTGTTATTTGTTTCCAAGTTTCCTAGAAATTGAATAAAAAAGATAAAGAAGAAGCATCAAAGTGAAAGTAGCAACTGAAAAGTTTCATCTGAAAAATAACAAATAGAGAAAGATCTAGATTTTGAAGATACAATAATATGCCCCTTGTTTAATAATTTTGTAGATTCGTTTCTGCCACTATAAACATACTTAGGAATTAAATTTCAAAATAAATACAATTGAATCTATCTATAAACTAAAACAAATTGAAGAAATTGAGAAACTTTTGTTTTGTTTTCTTCTACCAAAATCTAAAACAAACGAAGAAATTGGCTATTTTACTCTACCACATTGAGCAAACCAACATTTAAAATTTGAAAAGACAAAATAGTTGTTAACATTAATTTCTTATAGAAAATATTAAAATACCTTTGTATGCTTGATTTACAAATACCAGAGAGAACAGAAGGTGAAGATGGTGATTTATGTAATTTCCTTGATTTGAAGCAGAGAACAAATCTTGATTTTTAGTGATGTACGGACCGCGGGGTAGGGTGTAGAAGAGGAGAGAGTATTCCAGCGTAGGGTCTTGAGGAGGAAGTTACAATTTTACTCTATTTTTTTACATTTTTCATTTACTGGGCGCCTAATTTTGAGATAAAGGGGGAGTTAAAATTTAAATTAGCGCTTAATTTAGATATGAAAGGACAGACTAAATATTACTTAATTATTTAGTTTTTAATAAATAATAATCTTATTTTGTTTAGGGAAAAGAAGATAGTTAAAATTTCTTAATTTTTTATATTTATTTGTGTTTTAAAAATAAATTTATAATTAATCTGATACTTTAAATTTAGTTATATATGCACATATGTTAGGATATTAGAGAGGTGAAAGTTTGTAAATTTAGCTATCTATAAATTATATATAAATTTGCAGTTATAAAGATACTTTAAATTTATAATTATTCTTATATTTTAAGTTTATATTTTAATTTTATTTTAAATTTATGCACATCGTTTTGTCTATTAACCTTCCGATTTTCCAAAATCTTCGATTTTTCAGTTCTCGTCGGTTCACACTGGTTCAATAGCTTACTCAGTCCAGTTATTTGACCAGACCAGTAAACTTTTCGTTTCCCATTCCAACAATCAAACCAAATCAGTGATTTCTTTAGTTTCCGGTCGGACCAATTTGATCGGTCGGTTCGATCCAATTTTTAAAACGCTAAGAAAAAGGACAAAGTTGAAATATTTTTAATTTGAATAAAATTTCTTAATTATCTAATAAATATATATAGCTCAACACATTTAATGAATGAAAGAAAAGAATAAAAACCATAGCCCCAAGTGAATCCATTAAAACTATTTTAGTCAAGAAAAAAAAGAATAATCTAAATATATTTAATTACTAGTTGATACTATTTTAAAAATTTAATTTATTAACATTTTTGTTTCAAGATAAAACAAAATGAAAACTTGAACCAACGAAAAAACTAAAAGTTTGAAAAAATTAAAATAGTAGTAAAAAGCGATTGAAAAATAAGAGAGAATTAAAACTTTAATAATAATAATTTAAAGATGGGAAGAGAAAACAAAATTAATAATATTTTAAATAGTAATCGAAATTTTGGCCGCTAATTTTATTATAAATAATAAATATGTATCGGATGGGACTTTAATGCAATTACTAATTCTAGAGAGATGAGGGGTAGAGCTTCGAATTATCGTAACACGGAGATGAGAGAATTCAATGATTTTATAGCGAGTTGTGACTTAATTGATGTCCCCTGTAAAGGGAAGAAGTTCTTGTGGCAGAGTGGTGATGGAGGATCTATGAGTAGGATTGACCATTTTTTACTTTCTCAAGAAGCTATTGAGAAGTGCGGAGTGGTAGGTCAGTTTATTGGTGACAGAGATTTATCGGACCATTGCCCTGTGTGGTTGGTGGTTGACGACTCCGATTGAGGGCCGAAACCATTCAAAGTCAACAACGAATGGTTCCAAGACAAGATTTTTATTCCTTTTGTCGAAAAGGAGTGGAATAATACTCAAGTTGAAGGAAGAGGGGATTTTGTGTTGAAAGAGAAATTTAGAATTCTTAAAGAAAGCCTTAGAAGATGGAATTATGAAGTTTTTGGGAGGTTCGATTTAGAGGTGGATGAGTGCGTGAAGGAGATTAAGAAGGGGGGTATAGCGGCTAAGTTGAATATTGGCACGTAGTCGGAGGAATTTTTGATGAAGCGCAAGAATGCCTCTAGTTGATTTTGGTTGAACTTGAGAATTAAGGAGAACATGCTCATTCAAAAATCTAGGGTTAAATGGCTTAATGATGATGACAACAATACCCGGTTTTTTCATAGTACCGTGAAAGAGAGACGAAGACGGAATTACATAGGTTCCATTAACTCGGATAAGGGGTCCTTGAGTCGGTAAATGAAGTTAAGGAGGAAGTTAGAGATTATTTCACTCGTAAGTTTATGGAGCCGGAAGGTAATCGCCCTACTTTGGAGGATTTTCCCTTAAAAAAGCTTAGTGACATGGATATGACTTCTCTTAAGAGACCATTTTCCGAAGAAGAAGTTAAAGAGGCGGTTTGGAGTTGCGATGGGTTTAAAAGCCCGAATCCGGATGGGTACTCTTTTTTGTTCATTAAGAGATGTTGGGATTTTCTTAAATTCGACTTTTGCCATTTCTTCAATGAATTTTACAGTGGGCCTCTCTTATTTAAAGCTATTGTATCTTCCTTTCTTACTTTAGTTCCAAAAGGTGAGAATCCTTTGGGTCTTGATGATTATAGACCCATTTGTCTAGTTGGAAGCCTTTATAAAGCTTTATCGAAGCTTTTGGCGGCTAGACTTAAGATGGTTTTGAGTTCCATTATTTCTAAGTGTCAAAGCGAGTTTGTCCCGGGTAGGCAAATGCTTGACGGAGTTTTGGTTGCCAATGAGGTTATTGACTATGCGGTTAAGGAGAAGAAGGTCGTGTCTCTTTTTAAGGTCGATTTTGAGAGAGCCTATGATAAAGTGAATTGGAGTTTTCTTAGATTTATGATGAGGTCCACGGGTTTCGACGATTTATGGATGAGGTGGATGGAGGCAACTATCTTTTTAAGTAAGATGTCGGTTTTGGTGAACGGTAGTCCTACTAAGGAGTTCGTGGTGGAAAGAGGCATGAGACAAGGGGATCCCCTTTCGCCTTTTCTCTTTGTAATCGTAGCGGAAGGTTTGTCGGGTTTGGTTAGGAAATCAGTTCTTTTAGGAGAATTCTCGGGGATTCTTATTGATAGTAGTTGTTTTATAGACATCCTCCAATTTGTGGATGATACCCTTTTGGTGGGTAACGGGAGTTGGACACATATGTGGGCTATTAAAACGGTTTTAAGAGGATTTGAATTGGTTTCGGGCCTCGGTATCAATTTTCATAAAAGTAAACTCATTGGCATAAACATCTCTTCCTACTCTCTTGAAGCGGCGGCGTATTTCCTTGCTTGTAGAACAGAGAATAAGGAATTCACTTTTCTTGGAATTCCTATCGGATCCAACCCAAGAATATTATCTTCTTGTTCCAAATTGGTATCTCAAATGGAGAAGAAGTTAACTTGTTGGCATAATCGGTTCTTAAGTTTTGGGGGAAGGATCACTCTCCTGAAATCGGTTCTTAGTAGCCTTTCGATTTTTCAACTTTCGTTCTATAAGGCGCCGGTGAAAATAGCTAAGGCGCTTACTATACTTCAAACCGGTTTTCTTTGGGGGAGTTCGAAGGAGAAAAGGAAGATCCATTGGATTAGTTGGGATTCTCTTTTCCTTCCTTTAGACAAAGGGGGCATGAACTTGAAGAGGATTGATGATTTTCACGTGGCTCTTCTTCATAAATGGAGATGGAGAATTTTAGAAGGCTTGGAGGATTTGTGGTTTAAGGTTTTGAAAGCTAGGTATAGTGATATTAGTCTTCAAATGGCGGGATGTGACAGTGCTAATATTGGTAAGAAACACATTTCTTCTTGGTGGGGTGATATTATCTCCATCTCAAAGAAGTATCCAAGGGATATTCTGTTGTCTAATACTTTGTTTAGGGTGGGAAATGGGTACAAAACGCCGTTTTGGAAGGCTAATTGGAACGGCTTGGGGTGTCTGAAGGATTTATTCCCGACGGCTTTTTCTTTATCTCATTTACAAGATGTGTCGGTAGGAGGCATGGGGGGTTGGAGTAATGGAGTTTGGAGATGGAGTGACCTTGGTGTTCCAAACGGGGTGTATCCCGCTACTACCGACCTTGCTGGCAGCTCTTGGCTTCCTACGGTTTCTGGCATCGATCATCTGGCTTTGTTTTCTTTTTCAGGTTCTGGCGAGGATGTTAATGCTGAGGTTGGCTCTGGTGTGTTCGCAGGCTCTATTGCAGGCAGAGGTTTTTCTGCTGCGGGTGTAGCAGGCCCTCAAACTGGTGTTTATGTTGCTGTTAATACTACGTTTGCAGCGTATGAAACACCTATGCTGACTGGGCATTTAGATGAGAACCAGTAGGGTTCTCTTGTGGAGGAAGGGGCACATCCCAGCGGCCAGCTTAGAGATGAGGCAGTGGGGGCTGTGGTCTTGGCTGTTTCGTATTTTAATCCGGTCTTTGGTGTGCAGGATAAAGTGGAGTGGAGAATGGAGAATGATTCAATTTTTTTCTGTTTTATCTTTTTACAAATGTGCTAATGCTCTCCACATTCCTTTTGGTCAGAGTAATCGTGGAGACAAGGTGTTTGAGTTGATTTGGAGAGTGAGTGTGCCTCTGAAAATCAGAGCTTTTGGGTGGAGATGCCTTCTCAATAAAATTACGACCAAGGATCTATTGTCTTTTAGGAACATTATCCCGGCGGATTGCGATATTAAGTGTGCTTTTTGTAACACTCAATTGGAGTCTTTGAGGCATATGTTTCTCATGTGCCCGGTTACCAAGTTAGTGTGGTCAGAGTTGGCCGAGTGGATTGGTTTAGGAGAAATCGGTGGGGATGATATTAAGGGGATATTTTTGGAGTGGAATTCTTTCTGTAAATTGAAAAATATCAAGAAAGGAAAAGAAGGTGTTGTTTGGTTGGCGATATGTTGGAATCTTTGGGTGTTAAGGAATGAAATTATTTTTAGGAACACCGGGTGGAACTTGTATGATACCGTTTGGATGGTGAAATATACGGTGTGGAGATGGGCTTCTATTGGTGAAATTATCCATCCCAATTGCAACTTCTACCAATTCAACAAAGAACCCTTGTTCTTTTTGTCTTAGGTTCAATTGGTGGGTAATTTCCCGCATATTTTATTGATCCCTTCTCGGGCCTTTTTTATAAACAGGTTTGAGTACCCTTTGTACTCTTTTTAATATTCAACTTGCTTGCAAAAAAAAAACATTTCGGTCTCTAACTTATTTTTTTTACAAAAATAAATTTTAAAACACAGGTACAGGGGAGCGTTAACTACAATTTATTTGAGACCATAATTTGGTCGCTAACAAAAGCCCATTTATAAGAATTTTTTTGTCGCTAATTCAGTCGCTATAGTGACCAAAATTTATCAGTCTCTAATTCGGTCATTAAAAGCGAATTTTCTAGTAGAGTACCAACCTCAAAATCTCATAGCAAGGTCATTGTGGTGTGTTAAAGGTACCATTATTGTTAGAACAAGATTTATTCATGACATATATCCTTTAAGTTTTGATGATAATAGAGAATTAAAAGAACAATGGTGATATCTAATGTATGTTCTAAAAATGCAAGTTCCAAAGCTTAAAGAGAATCTATTCATAATCTGTTAAGATAATACATTTGAGAGAAGCTGAGTTCTTGACTTCTGATGGTTCAGAAATGAAGGACGGATTTAAGTGAAGACTGGTGATATATGATTGCGTAGACTCTAAAGCTGATGTATCAGCATCCGAATATCAATATGTTATCTCTACACTTATTGAATTTATGAGCTTCTAATGATCATTCAGAACTATAGACAAAGCTAAGTGATTCGTACTGCATAAAGCAAGCTACATTGTGAAATTAGTTTGTCAGCTAGAGTCTGTGTTCACATGGAGAGTTGACATTCTTTACGGATATCCACTCTCAACAGATCCATAGTACAGGTCACAGGAAAGACGTTACAGTTAAACATGTTACATAATGGATAAAGATCTTTTTGTTTATCTATCATCAACGTCTCTTAGTACTATGGATTGACAAAGAGACTTGTGCAAGTTATCTCTTCCAACAGCTACTCTTTTGTATCTGTTATTTAAAAAGCTAAAGATTCATTGTGAAGAATCAACAAGATATAAAGAAAAATAACAACTTGGATGAGCAGAAAAAGAAGCATTTCACAAGATCAACAATAACAACATCGAGTATAAAAAAATCATCATAGAGTTAAAGGAATTCTTGTAGATGCTTTACCTCATTCTGAGTATATCAAAATCATTGATAAGTCTACTGCTAAGACTATCTTTGAATTCTCGTGTTCAACATATGAAGGGAATCAACATGTCAAAGAAGCTAAAGTCAATCTTCTTGTACATCAATATGAGATGTTCAGAATGAAGAACGATGAAGATATTGGAACCATGTTCTCCATGTTTCAGATTTTTGTATCTGGTCTTCTAGTGCTTAATAATAGTTACACTTCATCTAATCATGCCAAGAAAATCCATAGAAGTATGCCTCCTAGATTTAGACCAAAAGACACAGCTATTCATGAAGCTAAAAATTTGAATATGCTGAATCTTGAAAGTTTGATTAACAATCTTCAAAGTCATAAAATGGAATTGGATGAAGATGAGCTTTCAAAGAAATCAACTTCACTCAAGCCTGTTAAAGAAAATTCCTATGGAATGTCTAATGATGAGGAAATGGCCCTCCTTATCAAATGATTCTATCAGCTAGCTAAAATAAATGAGAAATCTATTGATGGAATGAGTAACTTCAGAAGCTTAAGAAATAATCAAATTTTAACTGATTATCCCAATCTTAAGAGCAGGGAGAAAGCTACCAAATAGTAAAACTCAAAAAGAGAATGTTAAAGAGCTTCAAAGTATATCATGATGAAGCTGACAAAGTTTAGGATTCAAAAAGAGATGAAAAGTGTAATCTGCCACTGCTGGCCTTTACATTTTCTAAAGAAGCATCTGAATCCAAGAGTAAATCAAATAGTAAACATAAAAAGTTAGAGATTTCAAAATAAAGGATTATAAAGTCAAAAGATTTGATAATGGATGAATCCAAGATGATGAAATCAACGACTTTGTTAAGAATAGGTTTTGTTAGAGCTAAAACTCTTCCTAGACTTAAATTCTGAAATGAATCAAGGCATTACTATAAGACTAAGGCACGAAGTAAAAGAAAACCTGTTAGAAATAACATTAAAGGGCCCATAGAGATATGGGTACGAAAATCCAAAATTTTATTTACTGTAGATATTGCAAAAGAAAGGAGCAAGACATCTTCCATGATACATGATCAATGGTTGCTTACAACATATGATGGTAGAAAAGCCTACATACCAAACTAAAACTTTAAAAGATGTAAAAAGTGTGGAGTTCAGAGAAGAAAGTGGAATCACTAGTATAAGTATCATTGATTCAAGATCCATTTAAGTCAGGATTCAAATTCCATGGTCAAATCTGAATACTCTTCTGAAGCTTGACCAAGAAAAACTAAAAAAAAAGGTATGCTCACTTTTTTACCTTGAAAACTCCTAGACTCAATGAACTATTTAAGTATGAGTGAATACAAAATCTTGTTATATCTCTAGAGAAATTATTTTGTTAATAGCAAAAGAATCTTTAGAAATTTTTAAAAAAATTATGTTCTACTTGATTATACTGAATAAGACATTAACTAGATGATGATCATGTTTATGGAAACAATATTCTCAGTTTTGTTAAATATTGCTGCTTGTTGGTATTCAGAGACACCAATTAACATTCATGAATCAAGCACATCTATCCGAAAAACTAAAATTTAGTGTCAAGAGAAAATGCTTAACTTTGAATGGAATATCAACGACTGACGACTAACAGAAGATGTATCACTCGAACTCTAATCTTACTAGACTCTGATGACAGATAGCTTCTGAAAAATTGTCAGTCTCTAAGATTCAAAAAAGGAATCTTTGCTTCTGATAAGCAGTTTAAGTAAAAACCTATTTTAAAATCCCTGTCCTACTTAAATTCCATAAAGTTGAGAATCATCTAGTGTGTTCAAGAAATTTGTTTGGTAATAACTCTTGGGTAATGATGTTTTCTTTTTTATTACATCTATTGTCTCAATCCCTTGTCTTTGTGTAACATCATTTCTTGTCACCTTTTATGTCCTTCTAACAAGATTCTTATTCCTTTTTGTTTAGAATCTTGTTCAGTTCTTTCTTTATATTCTTCTAATCTCTGTTGAGAAAACCAAACCTGAGATGAATTCTTTAGTCAATTCTTCAATGAATCAACTAGTTGTCATCAATGAAAAGTTTGTGAATTTTTAAGAGTTGTTTAAGCTAGGTTTTAACTTTTGGAAGATTGTTTCTAAACAAGGTTGGGATGGATACTTTGAAATGCTCTGTGGTTTTACTTATGCAAATATTGTCAAAGAATTTTGGGTTAGTGCATCCATTGTTGAGCTAAATCTTGAGTATAATATCCTTTCGAGGGTTTTTGGTGTTTATATAACAGTAATCTCTAAGACAATTGCTAATTTAATCAACTATGAGGAGATTGGAGAAATCTCAGACACTCTTGTTTGGTAATACTATCTTCCTGCTTGGCGTACTTTTGTGGATCCTTAAAAGCTTTCTCAGGTCTCAAATCTTCTTCTTGATGAAATTGTTTGGAACCAAATTTTGAACTCAACCTCGCTACCTAAGGACAAGGATCCAGACCTTGTAGATTCTGTTGAAAAGTATTTGCTACTTTTTCTCAATTCAGACATACTGATTAATCTACCTCAAATTATGTTTGATCATCTGTAAAAGACTCTTTCATCCTTTCACAAAAGGAAAGACATTCTTCATCCATTTTGGACGAGTTCTTTCTGAACTGTTAATGCAACAAGGAGTTCTCATTACATTAGAGGGCGATTCTTCTAAAATCCGGAGAGATAAGTTTGAAGCTAACTATGAAAGGTTCTAATGTTGGATATTTGTAATATATGCCTTGTATCTGTTATCGTCTTGAATTAAGCACTCTTTTGTTCTAATGTTCATGTGTTGTTTATCATGTTTTTTTCTTGTGTTGTTTATTTAAGCTTCTATATGTGCAAATCTTGTGTTATTCAGAGAATCAAAAATTAGGATCAAAAAATAGAAAAAAGCAATATTCTCATTAAAAGATTGGTAGTTGTTACATATTTGTCAAGAATTTTCCAGACATTATGATATGCTCTTAGGTATTCCATAGGAACATCTGACATATCTAGATTATTCAAGTAGTCCTCCCAATCTTCCTTTGCAAACTCAATAGTCTCCTTCTTCTAGATACTTATGTGTTTTGAGCTAGAAGTTCTTTTCCTTCTACGTGTCTCAACAAATGTTGTTGTTGTTATACGTGCCTATGAAGAAATTTGCTTGTTTTAAAACTCTTCAGTTGTTACATTCTTCTCGTTAGCCTAATTTGATCCTCTTAGCAACGCTGCCGTTCTAAAATCTCTCTTTGGAATCCAAATTTGTTTTTGCTTATACGTTTTTTAGTTCTAAATATTTAGTGATTTGGATAGACAGTCTGCTAATTATTTTATAGAGTTCATTCGTTCGTTACCTTGAGTCTTTATTGTCTCTGTGTTGATTAGTTAAATCAATCTTTTAGCTCTTAATTCTTAGGAAGCGATGTCTAGTATATAACCCTAATAAAGATTTTCCTAAACAATATGTCATTTAACAACGATTTTTTAAAAAAACTATTTTCTTTCTACTTCACGTATGGAAATTTTAGATAATCTCAAAAGGAAAGCAAAAGAATATACTGCATGCAAATTAATAGTGGTTAAAAACTTCCATTCATCATAAGAGACGGATTACAAAAAGATGAAGATATTAATTTACATTAATCTTCTTCTAATGCCTTAGGCCTCATGCAAGTTGACCATTCATAGTCTAGCTCGTCTTCATCTTCAGAATTGGAAATGACAATCTGAAACACCCTTCTTCTACTGGTTCTCTTCTTCTTCTTCATTGCCACCTTCTTATGTTTCAATGCTTTTAATGAAGAACCTGCTTCAAAAACTTTAGAACCATATGGGTTCTATTGACTCTGTGTCTTCAGACTTGTGGTGTCTTCTGAAGCCTCTGTTATTGTGGAAACGTTGGTACTCTTAGTCGTTGCTTTCATGGTGTTCTAAAAGATGTTGATGAATAATACTCAGTGTATGGTTGCTTTTATAGTGGAGTCTGGGTAGACCAAGCGATTGAATAAAATAGTTTAATGCTCTCAGGGTATGGTTGCTTTTAATGCTCTCTTACTTAAAATGTTTCTCATCCTTGGGAACTGCTCAATTAATGATGATCTGTTTTGCATTTATGGAGTTTTTTGTGTTTCTTATTTATTTCATTTTGTTTTTAATTTCTTCTCTATATTTTAAAAAATTTATTTTACTTTTTGATGTGACAAAAGGGGGAGAAATATATAGAAGTGTTTTAATAGAATCTGAACCCTTTAGGTTTTATTTGTTATTTATTCTAAATTTCTGTCATTTAATATTATGTACTATTATTTGTTTACCTATGACATATATTTTATTCTTCTTGAATATAGAACTTAGAGGGGGCTTACAAACCACAATCTTTGAACAATTAGACTCAGGGGGAGCTTACAAACCCCATACTCAGACTTTGTCAAGTAAATTAAAATAGCCCATCATTGTTCTTAAATATTTATGTGTGTCATCATCAAAAAGTGGGAGATTGTAAGAGAAATATTTTTCATAACATATATCCTTTAGGTTTTGATGATAACAAAGTATTGAAAGAATAATGGTGTTATCTAATGTGTGTTCTAAGCATGCAGATTTCCAAAGCTTAAAGAGAATATATTCAAAATATGTTAAGAAAACGCATTTGAGAGAAGTTAAGTTCGTAGCTTCTGATGGTTCAGAACTAAAGGAAGGTTTTAAGAGAAGTCTAATGATATATGATTGTGTAGACTCTGAAGCTGAGTGTATCGGCATCAGAAGAGCAATATGTTCTCTCTACACTTATTGAATGTATCAGCTTCTGATGATCATTCAAAACTATAAACAAATCTAAGTGATCCGTACAGCATCAAGCAAGCGACACTATCAAATCAGTTTTTTAGTTAGAGTCTATTTTCACATGGCTCAAGGAGAGTTGACATGATTTACATATATCCACTCTCAACGTACAGCTCACAAGAAAGACACTACCGTTAAACTTGTTACACAATAGATAAAGATCTTTTAATGTATCTGATCGTACCTAGATCAGACAGTTAGACAGTGGCCAGCAACGTCGTATGAACTTCAGCTCCAGTGATGATGATACGGCGGGGGGGGGGGGGGTGTACCTGCAAGGTACTCCGACGCTCAAGTAAGAAAAAGGGAGTAAGCAAGTACAGAAAATCAGGTGTGAGAGTTAGAATGTAATGTAACTTGACCCTCTCAAGTGAGAGGGTATTTATAGAGAGCCCCCAGCGTGGGGCCAACGGTTACTTGCACTGGGCTGGATTACAAGGCCCAATCCAAGAAACTGGCCAGGGCTTACGTGGCGTAGTGAAGACCAGCACGTGGTCTTCGCCCTGGTGTAATGGTCCCTAAATCTCCGGAAGTAGGGCAGACTGATTCCTTCGGGAGTGGGAAGTTATAAGAGAACATGTCCTTGCAGGGAGGAACACGTGGGCGTCGGGGAGAGGTATGCCCTGGGGGCAATATACCTCTGCTTGCTGGTTGCTGCCTCGCATGCTCGACGTCAACGAGAATTGGCACGTGCCTGTAACACCCCAAATTTTGCTCTTTTGTTTTGAAGCTAACTGGCTTATGTTTCTTTGCATTTCTTACATTAGCAAAGGAGTCTCAAGCCTCAAGGTGTTTTGTGGAGGTCATCATATCTTCATAAGATCAAGAATGGCAAAGGATTTCAAGTGAATCTTTCCCTCCTAACCAGAGGGACCAAATTAGGGTTCTTGGGTTCAAAGAGCTTCTTGAGAAAACTTTGTGGATTCAAGCATGCTCTCATAGGTTCCATATGCTCCCAAACACTCATAGAGGAAGGCTTGGCTAGTGGTTCATTGTGGAAAATGTTCAGTGGATCAGTTGTTTGTTAACCAAGAAAAGTCAACTGTAAGGAGGAAAGTCAACCATGGAATTTTGAGGTCCTCTTCATGATTTTTAAGGTCTTATGCCCTCATATGGTCCTCAAAGGCTAGGATTCATACCATACATCAAGAGTCAAGAGTTTGTGCACAAGTTACTATTTTTGGAAAATGACCTATAATATGAAACTTCCATTTTTGGCAACTTTTCAAACCATCTTCAACTTGACTTTTCATCATCAAAGAAGCTTCAAATGAATTTTCCTCAAGCATGAAAGTTGAAGATCTCTCTCTCCCCTTTCCAAAAAGTACTAGATTATCTCCATACCATTTGTCAAACTCAATCTATGACCAAAAGAAGGCAAGGTGCTTTTTAGGGTTTTCACATGTATCCATTTTTCCACCTTTTGCATTTTGGTTCAAAATGACTTGTAATTGTTTCTAATGACTCCAGTCACATTGCCATATTCAAGTACACATCCTAAGGACCATTTTTGACCCTTGAATCAAGTGAATCCGTGCCATGTACCTCATGTATTTTTCAAATGGCCAAATGGCAAGATGGATCATATCTCATAAATCAAGTCATTACAAAGCCCAAGTCCATTCTATTTGTGATCAGTAGAAGAAATGTGAGTGAATCATGCTTTTACCATGACCTTGGCACGTGATTAAGGGTGTACATCAAAACTTGCAATTTTGCAAAACACTTTCAATAGCCTTAATCAAGGGTTTAACAAAGCTTTAATCAGGATCAGAGGGCTAACCAAGTCTATATAAGAAGATTCACACGTTCATTCACACCTCATGCATTCTCATTTGCTCAGATTTCAAATTTTCACTCAAACTTTCTCTCCTTCGAAACTCTCTCCTCACAAGGTTTCCTTGAGAATTCTTTGCATATTCTTGATCAGTGAAGAGAATAGAGTAAGAATCCACCATTGATTCAAGCTTAGAGTGAGGTTTTGACCAGATTCGAGTTTGAGTTGCTCATCATCAAATCTCAAGATCCAGCCTGATTCAAGCTTCTATTTGCATTTATTTTGCAAATAGAGCTCAAAATAGGAAGATCTGCACTCTTACACTGGGTTTCTAGGAGTATTTTGCTTGTTTCAAGTTTCAGGTTAGTGTGAATTTCATGATCTTATAACTTGATTTTCTTGTGTACATAATGTTCCTCATGCTTTGCTGATCATCCTGATGTGATTTGTTTTGATTTTGGACGTGTATTATGGCTGAATCGTGGATCTGAAGTTTTTGAGTTCAAACTTTTTGTGTTCGATTAGGTTAATCTATGCATGATCTGTTGATTTGAGTGTGATATTCATGATCCTTGTTGAATTCTGAGTTGAATGGTGGTGGAGTTGTGAATTTCTGAGAAATTTTGATGTTGAGGTCGCCGGAGAAGACGACCGGAGCTAGGGCTCCGGCGTCTGGTCATGTTTCAGGCCGGTGAGGGTTTAAAGGAAGAAGATGAAATCATAGTCGTTGGTTGTTCAGATCTGATGGCTCATGTTTAGCCACTTCATTTAATTTTCACGTGTTTTCATTAATGTGTGTGTGTGTGCTAATCCATGTTTAATATCATGTGCTTCAAATCCTGACCCTTGATCTTGCATAATCTTTGATCTGCTGACTAATTGATATGCGTTAGATTGATCTGATGGTTTATGGCTTGCCAACGCATTAAAATATCCATGTGTTGTTCATGTGACTTTCTATGGAGGTCAGGTTAATCATCATGCTTGCTTTCTCATCATTGTTAACGTGTGTGCATAGATCTGAGCCTTTCATCATGTGTACTTTTGGATTATTGACTACGTGTGGATCTTTGGATCAATCCTGTGGCAATGATTGAGTCAATATTGTTGACTCAGAGCCTACGGTAGGAAGCGCTTTGGGCTTCTTTCTATTCACACCCCCCTCATTTGGTCCAGCCCAGTTTTTAACATGATTTTCTAGCTTGTGGCACCCCTCTGCTTATTTTCATTTTATTTGATTGATACATTTTGCATTTTAATTTTTAAAATTAGTTTAATGCATCATAAAATTATGAAAAAAATCATGGATCATCTTTAGGATTTTATAAAAAATTTTCAAATTTTATTTTCCATTTTTATTCTATTTTTCGCACCTGAATTAATTGTTTTATGAATTTCTTTGTGAATTTCTTCACTTGTGCACACTTGATCTTGTTGATTTTATTTCTCATCATTGGTACATAGTTTGCATCCCATTCTTTTTGCATACTTCAGAGGACACTTTGAGGTTCCTAAAAAAAATTTTCTCATATTTTTAAACTCATTTCATATTGCATTTTAGTCCCTCTATTTGTGCATTTTTCTTCTTTGTTCTTATGCAACTTTGAAACATTGTTTGAGGTACTTAACCTGTTTTTTTTTTGTGTGATCTTTTGGAATGTTGCTAGCTTCTAGCTTAGGTCACTTGGGTTTTAATTCCACAATTTTTAAATGTTATTTGATATATGTTTGATTATTTGTGCTTAAGTGAATTATGCATGATCATCTCTTGACATCTCTTAACCCTAATTGTTTTGCCATGCCTAATTGTTTGAATTTATTTTGGATTCTTTGCATGAGTTTTTGATATGATGTTTACCCCTGGTTGAGGTCCCTTGTGACCAAATTTTGCAATTTGTGGATCATGTTTGGGTATGCTTTAAGTGCTTGAAGTTTGACTTCCTTTTGTGGACTTTCTTTGGTGCAAAATGTTTCATGTTTTGATCTTCTCTTGCACATGAGAATTATTGATGATGGTACGATCTTGATTCTGACTTGCTTTCATCTTCATCTTATTTTTCTCATTTCATCTTGATATGAAGTTCATTGGTGCTTAATTGTGCATTTCATATAAGTATGCTTGCATTCTTTCATGATTACCTTTGCATGCTTAGTTGAGATGTTTTGCATGATCTTTGAGACTTGTTTATTGATGTAAGTTGGATATACTTGATATGATGTGCTTGCTGCCCTATCTTGTTTCTTATCTCATCCTTCTCTTTCTCATTTTTCTCTTTCACTCCCTTTCTCCCATGAATCTTAAGACTTGTTTAAGTCTTGGATTCTCTCCCTTTAGAGCTACCTAGTCCAGCTTAATTTTTGATTAAGTTTGGAGTAGGATTAGCATTAGGTTTTAGGTAGTTGTCCCTCCTAAGCCTCACTAACCATAGGTCACCCATGCATGATAACATTAAGACTCTTAGTTTCCCTTTAGAATTTCCTTTGGGTCTTCTCTCTTCTCATCTCAAAACTTCTTGAAAACACTTAATAAAGATAAAGTGTATTGCGCACGAGCCTTAAGCGTGGGGAATGAGAAATGAGGGGCTTCCTCTCATCTTTCTAGAGTGCTTAGCGGGCGTCCTGTCTTGGGACGATTCGTTAAGTATTCGTCCCTGTGCCCTAGACTTTGGTGCAATGCAAGTTATGAACTAACTTAAAAAGAAAACACTTTTGTCTAAAAAACAGAAAAACAAATTCAAATATTTATATCCTTCGGGATTGTTGGGTTTCAAATTTCATTTTCAGAAAAGAGCTCGTCGCTCACGTAAAAAACACTTACCCATCTGTGGTCATACCCACGGACTACATTAGCTCTGATTCCTCTCTCTCGTCCGATTGAGGATATGTAGGCACAAGACAGCGATTGTCTTGGTGAGCAACCTTCCCCCACAGTTCCCGTCCGAAGTACATTGACTCTGACTTTCCCATTGCACTAAGGGAGTACGTAGGCCTAGGGCATCGAATATGTCCTACCGAGTCCGTCTTAGTCACCCTCATCCCCGTTTTCTTTTGTACAGTCATAGATAGTAGGACAGCTCACCCTCCATTTAGATAACAAGTGTGGATCCCATCGAGTACGATGGATGCGTGGGGTGCTAACACCTTCCCCTCGCATAACCGACTCCCGAACCTGGACTATGGTTGCGATGACTATGTCTTTCCCCCTTTCTCTTCAAGTTTATGCAGTGTTTCCTTTCCTTCTCTCGGGATAAATACACATTGCTGGCGACTCTGTGTTTTCTGTGCCACTCTCGCGTTTGTACCGTTGGATGTGAATCTTTCGGGAGCGACATCTGGCGACTCTGTTGGGGAACTCTGGTCGACCTCTTGCTGGTCCATCCCCTTTAGCGAGTCGATCCTAGCGCTTGTTTGTTTTTTCTTTTCGTTGGGTGTTTATTTGTTGTGCTTTATTATGTTGTATATTACTGTTTTACAGCTTTTATTGCATTGCATTTCATTTTATTACTGTCATACTGGATATTGCTATGTTGTGCTGGCTCGTTTCTGTTTGGCAGGTTGGGTTGTTCTGAGAGATAAGCCCAATACCCAGGCTTGAGTACACCCTAGGACTAGAGTGGAGAGTAGTGGGACCTACGTGCCATCTTGGTGTGTTTGTGTGTTCACGAAATTCACAACTAGACGAGGCTATCTTGGGACGCATTCTGACGTGTGTGTCTTGTGCATTTTAGGGTGTTGATCTAGAGAGCTGTCGACTCTAGTGACCGTTTCTCCGAGGACTCAGCAACGCCTCTCCTCCCGACATGTGATAATGGCAGACCAGAAATGGCAAACCCATTACACTTGTCGATCCGAGGACCCAATGCTGCGAAATCGCATAGGATGACATTATTTTTTAGGGGAATCCGTTGAGGCCTCCTCGATTGATGATGATGCCAAACCAGAAAAGGTGAACGTATCATCATTTCTCGACTTGAGAGCCCGTGATATTAAAGATCCTCGCTTTTTTAGAACCCTCATGTGAGATGGGATGGGTGTTTATAGGCTTGCAGGAAACCGAAACCTTCAACCTACCCAGTTTTCTGGATTTCTCATCAGTGTTTGATTATCTGGGTTTCTGGTTATCTCAGTGGTTCGGTATTCTAGAATTCTGGTTTTCTGGATTGTGGTTCTCGTTCAGTTAACAGCACAGCACATCCGACAGTGATGCCTTGATCCCATGCTTGCATGTGCATATCATTTTTCTTGCATTCTAACATGTTTGACATTTTTCAGGGCTTGCATCTTACTCATGATTCCGGTTTTCTGAGTTTGCCTTAACATGGATGTCCAAAGAAAGAAGATTGTTGCTTATTCATTCCCAGACCCGATCTTGACGTTGATTCACAAGCTGATTAGTATGGCTGGTCCCGGAGTTCGTACAGAGTTTGGTGGAGAGTATGGGAGACTTCTGAAGTTTGTCTACAGTATCTCCAAGTATGAGAAGGATGCCATTCATACACTTCTTCAGTTCTATGATCCGTCTTTGCGTTGCTTCACTTTCCCAGACTATATCTTGGATCCAACGTTGGAGAAGTTCTCATTTATTTTGGGAATCCCCATCAGGCATGACATAGTATTCTTTTCTGAAGAACTCCCCGGGATAGAAGAAATGGCCATTGCTCTTCATATTAGTGAATCCGCTCTGAGCAGTAATATTGTGGAAAACCAAGGAGCTAAGGGTTTCTTATTGAAGTTCTTGTTTGATCAAGCTTGCATACATGTTAAGGAGAAGAATTGGACTACTTTCCAAGCTATTCTGGCTATGTGCATCTACGGGATTGTCCTGTTTCCCAATGTTCATGATCTGGTGGATATGCATGCTGTCAGAATCTTTATTTCAAAGAATCATATACCTACCTTGCTAGGTGATATGTTTCACTCAGTCCACTACAAGAATGAAAATAGGCGTGGAAAAACTGTGAGTTGCTGCGCACCACTCTTATCTACTTGGTTTCTGAGTCATCTCCCCGAAGCTGGCGCTTTCGTTGATACGAGAGATTCTCTGAAGTGGTCAAAGAGGTTAATGGGCTTGATTGCTGACAACATTGTTTGGTTCAACCATGACTTGCTAGGGATGGAGATTATTTGCAAGTGCGGAGAATTCCCTAATGTACCCTTGATAGGGAGAAAAGGTGGAATTAACTATAATCCTTCCCTTGTTATCAGGAAGTTTGGTTATCCTTTGAGAGGTCCACCCGAAGAGCGAGATATCAGAGAGTCCTTATTCTTCAATGGTACTGGGGATCAAGAGATAATAAGGAAGATTGTGAATGCTTGGAAGCAGGTGACCAAGAAGGGAAAAACTTCATTCGGGAAATGTAATAACCGGGCTTTTCCTTCCTATGAAGAGTGGATTAAGAAAAAAGCAGAAGAGGAGCTTCTTCCCTTCCTGGTGGAACTACCTTTGTATCCTTTGATGATCGAGGCTCCCACGACTGTTGATATAGAGAAGTATAATAAGTTATGGGCTGAGAAGGAGAAACTCCGAGAGGAGAATCGTGAGCTGGGCAGAGAGGTTGGTCAGTTGAAGCATGAAAAAGGCGAAGCTATCCATGTTGCCAGGATGAAATCAGAACTTTTGGCTGTGAAGGAGAAAGAATTGTCTAAAGAAGCCACAACCAGAGAGAAAGTGGCTCAAGTGCTGAAAAGTGTTAGCAAGGTCCTTTCGTCCAAAAAGAAAGAGTTGGCTTATGCTATGTCAAGAATTCACAGGTTCCGTGATCGTCGGAATACAGCAATTACTGCCAACAGGTTGAAAGAGGACAAGTATTTGGAGCAGATTGAAGGTTTGAAGACAAAGCTTCAGAAAAAGGATAAGGAGATTTTATCAGGGATCATTGAGAGGAGAGCAATTGAGGAAAAGCTCAAGGAAACCATGGCAGATATGGAACAGCTGAAGATCTAAGCCGAAGTGAAAAGAGCCAGAAGCGAAGGTCTAAGTTCAGGTGGAGCTTCTGGAGAAGATGATTGGGAATTACATAGTCGTTATTTAACAGGGATCTTGCACAGGATGGATCTTTCGATTCAGGAGTTGATTCAGAGACCAGAGCATCCTAATACCAAGAAGCTTCTCAAGGAAGTGCAGAATTGGTGCAAAAAGAATGACGAATGGGGAATTCTAGCACGGCTAAGTCTTGATGACATGCCTTAGTTTCCTTGCTGTTGTTTTCTTTGTATTTCCGGGATCACTGCCAGGCTTGTTGGTCGGGGTCTTTGATTATGCTTATTCAGACTTGTGTTGTAACAGATGCTTATTCTCTTTATTGATCAGGAATTCAGTTCTCTTCGGTTGTTAAAACTGGAATCAAGGGATAGATCGCCTTGATAATGTTCATTCATGTTTGCATTTGCATTTGTATAATCATCTCATTTTGCATAGCAGGTTAACTCGGATTCTCTGGATTTCTTATGCTCTCTCTTTTTTATAGTCAGGATTGATCAACCAGCTCATCGGTATTCTACCAGGCTTAATCAAAGCAGATTGATGGACAAAGTTCAGGCAGACATGGCAGCTATGCAAGCTCGCATCGATCAATTCATGGAGATGATGCAAGGTGTGGTGCAGAGCCAGAATGAATTCAGAACTCTAGTTCAGCCTTTGGTGGCGTAGGTTGATGAAAATGGTATCTTACACGGTGGTCTTCTTAATCGTGTTATTCCTCCGGGCGGAGGTGGTGCTGGTACCAAGATTCCTATCCCTGGTGCTGGTGGACAGGGTGGGATTCCTTCAATGGTTGGAGAAGGAAGCACTATTCGAGCTATCCATGGCCATTGTTTTGATGATCAACAGGATGATGTTTTTTCAGTCAGAAGCTTGGACGCTGGCCCTCCTGTGGTCAGTGATGAGAGGATACATTTAATCGAGGCGCAACTGAAAGGGGTTATGAAGCAGGATGATCTGGGAATAGATTTGGACGACCTAGGGTTGGTCCCTGATATTGTCATTCCGCACAAGATTCAGATTCCTACACTGGAGAAGTATAATGGTTCTACCTGCCCGAGAACTCATGTAAAGGCGTATACCAGGAAGATGGTTGCCCATGCCAAGGACGAAAAGCTAATGATGCACTTTTTCCAAGACAGCCTGTCCGGCGCGTCTTTGGAATGGTATATGGCGCTGGAAAGTAGAGATGTTCGTACTTGGAGAGAGTTAGCTACAGCTTTTATCAAGCATTACCAATATAACACAGACATGGCTCCCAACAGAACTCAGCTGTTGAGCATGTCCCAGAAAAATGATGAAAGTTTCAAAGAATACGCACAAAGGTGGCGTGAATTGGCGGCTAGGGTACAGCCACCAATGCTAAAGAAGGACATGTTGGATATGTTTATGGACACACTGCTTAAGCACTATTATGAAAAGCTATTGCCTTGTTCACTAGGCAAGTTTGCAGATGTGATTGCGATCGGACAGAAGGTAGAGGTTGGAATTAAGGCTGGAAAAGTTTCTAGTGGTGACGGATCGTCCTCCGGGCATGGAAAGAAGCCATTTGATGGTTATAAGAAGAAAGGAGAGGCCAATGTTGTATCATCTTACAAGGGAAAAGGGAAACAACGCCAGACAATAATCAACAAGTAGCATCGGTAACTATCCCAGCAATGTTACCTCCACCACAGCAACAAAGGAATAATGTTAATCAGAACAGGCAGCAGGGCCAGTATCAGAATAGACAAAGAAATGCAGAGAGGCATTTTGAGCAACCACTGATGTCGTATGCACAGTTGTTGCAACATTTGCTGCAGTTGCGTCTAGTTGAGCTCCGTACCCTGGCTCCACGAACAGGGGAACTCCCACGAGGCTACGATGCTAACGCACACTACGATTTTCACCTTGGTGCTCCGGGGCATACTGTGGAGAAATGTAGGGCGTTTCATCACAAGGTGCAAGACCTTGTAGACTCCAAGGCTATCAATTTCTCGAATGATGGGCCCAATGTTATTCAAAACCCGATGCTTAATCACAATGGGCCGAGGTTGAATGCGATAATTAAGGAATGTGAAGCTTTGAATTTGATCGTGGATGTTGAGGAGCTGAAGACTCCGCTGGCTGTGGTCAAGAACAGGTTACTAAAGGGTGACGTCTATCCGGGTTGTAATGAGAACTGTTCAGATTGTTTGACAAAGGATAATGGTTGTGATTCGTTGAAGATGGGTATCTAGAATCTGATTAATGGGGGCTGTTTACAGTTTGATCGGTGTAATCAACAAGAAGAAGTCGTCAGTGAGAAGGTTGCTACCATCACCATTCCTTTCAAGACGATTACTATTTCAGGTCCGACAAGACCACCACCAGTTATTATCACAAGGGCTGGACCCATTCCGTATGAGAGCACTAAGGCTATTCCATGGAATTACGGCGCAGAGGTGTTTGTCAATGGACAAAAATAGGAATTAATGACTACTCCACCAGTGAGTACTAGTTCCGAAGCTAAAGTTGAGACCGATGCTATAATGAGAAGTGGTAGAGTGTTTACTCCTGTTAATGATCAACCCAGTACTTCTAGGCAAGATAAGAGAAAACAGGTAGCTGATGGTTCTGTGCAGCCTCCAGTGATTATTGATTCTACAGTAAAGCCGGTTGATGATGCTTTTTCTAAAAATGTAGAGGAGTTTATGAGGCTCATCTGAAAGAGTGATTACAAGATCGTGGACCAACTACATCAAACCCCGTCAAAGATTTCCATTCTGTCTTTGCTGTTATGTTCTGAAGCTCACAGAAATGCGCTTCTGAAGGTCTTGAATACTGCCTATGTTCCTCAAGAGATTTCTGTTAATCAACTTGAAGGGGTTGTAGCGTAGGTGAATGCGGGTAATGGCTTGGGCTTTACGGATCTTGATTTGACTCCCGCTGGGAGGAATCATAACAATGCCCTGCATATTTCGATTGAGTGTCGTGGTTCACTGATGTCACATATGTTGGTTGATACTGGATCATCGTTGAATGTATTGCCAAAGAAAGCATTAATGAAGTTAGATACCAGGGGACTTATTTGTACACCAAGTGATTTGGTGGTGCGAGCTTTTGATGGCTCGAAGAGATCTGTCTTTAGTGAGATTGTGCTTTCGATCAAGGTTGGGCCAGAAATCTTTGATGCAACATTTTATATAATGGATATTCATCCAGCATATAGCTGTCTGTTGGGTCGTCCTTGGATCCATGGTGCAGGCGCTGTAACCTCCACTTTTCATCAAAAGTTGAAATACATGGTAGATGGTCACATGGTGACAGTGTGCGGAGAGGAGGACATAATGATTAGTCAGCTGTCAACCTTTAAATATGTGGAAGTGGATGGTGAAATCCATGAGACGCTGTGTCAGGGGTGTGAAAAAGTGAAGGTGTCTGAAGAGGTTATTCGGTTTGAGGATCAGTCCGAGACCACAGAGCAGCCCGCAGTGGCAGATCAACCTGAGGTTTCTATGTCTTCGTTTAAAGACGCCAAGGCTATAGTCGAAGCTGGTAGCTCACAGAAGTGGGGCCAAGTGATTAAAGTTCAGCCGAAAGGGAATACCTATGGATTGGGATACAAGCCACCCAGGGGAGCCAGGGATCCTCCCAAATTCTATGGCCCAGTCCGTTTCACCAGTGCCGGTGTATTCTTCGACAGAGTTAATGCCATCGAGGAAGAAGGGGACAGTGATTGTGATATGGATAGCTGGATCCGCCCTTGCGTCCCAGGAGAAAGTCTGTGCAACTGGTCTTCTGAAAAAGTCATTCAAGTTACTAGCTTCGAGTAATTGTTCTGTTTTCCTGCTATGTTAATCCTGCGTTCTGCCCAAGACATAGTGATTTTATTTGTAGGGCTTTTAACTGTTGCATGTTTTGCTTTATCATCAATAAAGGACTTTTCACACTCAAATAATTTGATCTCTGT
Organism: Lathyrus tuberosus; assembly: GCA_022829125.1. Taxonomy (NCBI): domain Eukaryota; kingdom Viridiplantae; phylum Streptophyta; class Magnoliopsida; order Fabales; family Fabaceae; genus Lathyrus; species Lathyrus tuberosus. The sequence continues at coordinate 25,318,189 of JALAZF010000012.1, read as the reverse complement.
CTTTCTGTTTTATTTTTATGCATTAAAAACCCACATCAAAATGGCAATGTGTTTCTTTTGTTGCATGCATAATAAAACATACCTCATCAATCATGCAGGTCTCTTGGTTCAGATGACACCGATCATGACTCAGTTATAGCTCGGTATGACTTTGACAATCCAATCTATCAGGCTGAAGAAGAGACTGACGAAGATTGTGAACTGCCCGAAGAGTTGGCCAGATTGTTAAAGCAAGAGGAGAAGGTCATCCTACCTCATCAGGAGGAAATTGAGATTGTGAATCTGGGAACCGAGGACGCCATAAAGGAAGTAAGGATAGGGGCTGCATTGGAAGACAGTGTCAAGGGAAGATTGATTGAAATGCTCCGTGAGTATGTGGACATCTTCGCCTGGTCTTACCAAGACATGCCTGGGCTCGATACTGATATTGTTGTACACCGACTACCACTTAAAGAAGGTTGTGCTCCAGTCAAACAAAAGTTGAGAAGAACTAAACTGGAGATGTCTGTCAAAATCAAGGAAGAGGTTCAGAAACAGCTAGATGCTGGTTTTCTTGCCGTAAAAAATTATCCTTCATGGGTTGCTAACATCGTGCCTGTACCTAAGAAGGATGGGAAGGTCAGGATGTCTGTTGATTACAGGGATTTGAACAGATCAAGCCCAAAGGACGATTTCCCGCTCCCTCACATTGATGTGTTAGTTGACAATACTGCTCAGTATTCGGTGTTTTCCTTCATGGATGGCTTCTCTGGGTATAACCAAATCAAGATGGCCCCAGAGGACATGGAGAAAACAACGTTCATAACACCGTGGGGAACATTCTGCTACAAAGTGATGCCCTTTGGATTGAAGAATGCAGGGGCAACTTACCAGCGGGCGATGGTGACTCTCTTTCATGATATGATTCACAAAGAGATTGAGGTCTATGTTGATGACATGATTGCGAAGTCACAGACGGAGGAAGAACATCTGGTGAATCTTCATAAGCTATTTGAAAGATTGAGAAAATTCAGACTGAGGTTGAATCCAAACAAATGCACCTTCGGGGTGAGATCAGGAAAATTGCTGGGATTTATTGTTAGTGAAAAAGGTATCGAGGTTGATCCTGCAAAGGTAAAAGCCATAGAAGAAATGCCTGTGCCGAAAACAGAAATCGAGGTTCGTGGTTTCTTGGGGAGATTAAACTACATTGCTAGGTTCATCTCGCATCTCACAGCCACGTGTGAACCAGTCTTCAAGTTGCTAAGAAAAGATCAAGCGGTCAGGTGGAATGAAAATTGTCAAAAGGCGTTTGAAAAGATTAAAGAATACTTGCAGGAACCTCCGGTCCTTATACCACCAGTGCCAGGACGACCTTTGATTATGTATCTCACAGTTCTTGAGAATTCAATGGGTTGTGTGCTCGGTAAACAAGACGAGTCAGGTAGAAAGGAGCACGCCATCTACTACCTGAGTAAAAAGTTTACTGATTACGAGTCAAGGTACTCGATGCTGGAGAAAACATGTTGTGCACTCGCTTGGGCCGTTAAGTGTTTGAGGCAGTATATGTTAAACCACACAACCCTCTTGATTTCAAAGATGGATCCGATCAAGTATGTGTTTGAAAAGCAAGCACTTTCTGGTAGAATAGCCCGTTGGTAGATGGTTCTGACGGAATACGATATTCAGTATGTTTCCTAAAAGGCCATTAAGGGAATTATTTTGTCAGAATATCTTGCCGAACAGCCAATTGAGGATTATCAACCGATGAAGTTTGAATTTCCGGATGAGCATATCATGTATCTGAAGATGAAGGATTGTGAAGAACCTTTGCCTGATGAAGGACCTGAGATTGGATCTCAGTGGAAGATGGTTTTTGATGGGGCTGTTAATTCATATGGTAACGGAATCAGAGCAATCATTACGACTCCAAAGGGCTCTCATATACCCTTCACTGCCCGATTGGCGTTCGTATGCACCAACAACGAGGCAGAATATGAAGCATGCATCATGGGGTTAGAAGAAGCGATTGATTTGAGAATCAAGAACCTCGATGTTTTTGGAGATTCTGCGTTGGTGGTTAATCAGATTACAGGTGAATGGGAGACTCGTCAAGCGAATCTTGTTTCGTATAACAACTATGCTAGAAGGTTGTTACCTTTCTTTGACAGAGTGGACTTCCATCACATTCCCCGGATAGAGAATCAGATGGCTGATGCATTGGCAACGTTGTAATCGATGTATCTAGTGAATCGTTGGAATGAAACTCCTTCAATCAGAATCATGCGCTTGGACAGACCTGCTTTTGTATTTGCGATTGAAAGTGTATCAGATGGCAAGCCTTGGTATCATAATATCAAAGTATTTTTGAAGAGTCAGGAATACCCAGCTGGGGCATCTTCCAAGGATAAAAAGACATTGAGGAGGTTATCAGGAAACTTCTTTTTGAACAAAGACGATGTGTTATACAAGAGAAACTTTGACATGGTCTTGCTACGTTGTGTTGATGAACACGAGGCAGGCCTGTTAATGGAAGAAGTTCACGAAGGTTCCTTTGGTACTCATGCCAATGGGCATGCTATGACAAGAAAATTGTTAAGAGCGGGGTATTATTGGATGACTACGGAGTCTGATTGTTTTAAATACGCCCGGAAATGTCATAAATGCCAGATTTATGCTTATAAGGTGCACGTACCGCCTACTCCTCTGAATGTTTTGTCGTCACCTTGGCCTTTTGACATGTGGGGCATTGACATGATTGGGAAAATCGAGCCGACTGCTTCGAATGGACATCATTTTATCCTGGTGGCTATTGATTATTTCACGAAGTGGGTGGAAGCAGCATCGTATGCCAACGTCACCAGACAAGTGGTAGCCCGGTTTATTAAGAAGGACATCATCTGCCGGTATGGAGTCCCAGAGAGGATCATTACTGACAATGGTTCAAATTTGAACAATAAGATGATGAAGCAGCTATGCCAGAGCTTTAAGATTGAACATCACAATTCTTCTCCCTATCGCTTGAAGATGAATGGGGCTGTTGAAGCGGCTAATAAGAACATAAAGAAGATTGTGCTGAAGATGGTAGTGACATACAAGAACTGGCATGAGATGTTGCCTTACGCTTTGCACGGATATCGTACTTCTGTACGCACATCAACTGGGGCAACCCCTTTCTCACTGGTGTATGGTATGGAAGCAGTTCTGCCATTAGAAGTTGAGATTCCTTCTTTGAGAATTCTGACAGACGTGAAGCTTGATGAAGCTGAGTGGGTGCGTTCCCGGCTGAATGAACTGAACCTCATTGAAGAGAAGAGATTGAAAGCCATTGCGCATGGTCAGTTGTATTAGAGCAGGATGAAAAAAGCATTTGATCAGAAAGTGCGTCCTCGGTGTTTCCAAACTGGTGAATTAGTCTTGAAAAGGATCACTCCTCCTCAAACAGATCACAGGGGCAAGTGGACTCCGAATTACGAAGGGCCATATGTAGTAAGACAGGTTTTCTCTGGTGGAGCCTTATTACTCTCAACTATGGATGGCGAAGATTTTACGTCCCCTGTTAACGCGGATGTATTCAAAAAATACTTTGCATAAAAAGACCCGCTGGACATAAAAGGAGAAGGTTCAGGCAAAAATGGGGCATCCTGGCGAACCATAAAAAGAAAAGGTTCGGGCAAAAATTACGGATAAAAAAGAAGAAATAAACCCGCAAGGTTGAAAACCTAAAAAGGCAACTTTGGCAAAAATGGGTATCCCGATGGATTGAAAACCCGAAAAGGGCGATCCAGGCAAAAGTTAGGGATTTAAAAGCAAAGACTACGATCCGCGTTCGATCATTGATCACTATTCACACTTGGAAAATTCGAAGGAAAGGAATCAGTCCAGTCAGTCATCTTCAAAGGCCAAAGCATCTGCGGATAAACAAGTCATATGGGTTATAGCTGAGTCGAGTCATGGTGGATGTCTGTTCCCCACATTGCCGACATGTGTATTTTCTTTTACTTTTTGCGCAATTACCTCTTTTCAGGGATTGCTTCCAAATGTAAATGCCTATTTACGGGCTGATCATTCAATAAAGTTTGCATTTCAATCAAAGAGCTTTTGTTTATTGTTTTACCTGTTTTGTTTGTGAAAATGTCTGATATTTTTGATAAACATTACATGCTAAAATGTTGAGCTTTGTGAAACAAGTTGGAAAACAGTGGTAAGTGCTTAGACGACAGTCACTATGATGATAATCAAAGTAATCATTTTTGCACGTATACCTTTCTGTTGGTTTTGCAGAATGACAGGTGTACTTCTCCAGTAGATTTGCTCCCCAACTTTGAAGTCTGATCATCCTCAGCAGTTTGCTGCTCTCCCTAGTCAAAGTATCGAGGATCGTCTTCCTCAACAGAGTATAAAGAAGTAATTCCCCAAGCGGAGTCGTTGAGGATCGCCCCCCTCAGAAGGATATAAGAGGTTTACCCCCAGCCAGAGTTGTGATTTGGCTCATCTTTCCTCAGCAGGTAGCCAGAAGTTGTTATTTTTACAGCCTCTCCTGGAAGAGTCTGATAGAGTGTCCTCGTTGATTAAACACAGTGTTTCCCCACTGAGCATGGGGCAATCTATTTTCCTCAAAGTTTCTTTCAGTTTATCCCCAAGCAGAGTTTGTTGGCAGTTAGTATCCCCAGCAGATTTTGAATCCAGGTTCTGAAACATTTGGTCATCCCCGGCGGAGGAGTTTCCATCTTCAGTTTTCAGTTTTTCCCCGATTGAGTGGGTTTTCTCTCGGAGATTCATCCATCTCCAGCAGAATTGGTGATTGTGATCTTCCCTAGCAGGGTGAAGTTTTCCTTAACATGTTCTTTGGTTTTATGACAATGTAGTTTGTCGTCCTTAGTGGAGCTGCTTCTGTTCTCAGCATTTATTTCTTTGGGACGGTATTTTTGCATTACATAAGCATTTTTTACATGGCATCCTCCTAAATGCGTAGAATTTCCGCTTCGTGTGGAGCATTATGGCAAAATTCAAACATATGCATCCGAAGCATAAGCCAGGTTTAAGTTTTCCTTCGTCAGGAAAATCAGATTTCAGGAAAATATCATTCGACTTTACTCCACAAGTGGTGGGTTTAGTCATTCAAAGCAATATTTGACAGTCCCACGGCAGAGTGTTTTGCCAGGATTGTGAACCCATGATCTCTTTTCACCCCTTTCGTCCAGGTGGTCTTTTGATTCATCCCTTCAAGGTTTTTACCTTGACACCCGTCTGTGTATCTTTTCGATACCCGTCCGTATTGAACCTCTTTACACCCGTCCGTGTACCTTTTCGATACTCGTCCGTATTGAACCCTCTTTACACCCGTCCGTGTACCTTTTCGATACCCGTCCGTATTGAACCTCTTTACACATGTCCGTGTATCTTTTCGATACCCGTCCGTATTGAACCTCTTTACACCCGTCCGTGTATCTTTTCGATACCCGTCCATATTGAACATCTTTACACCCATCCGTGTATCTTTTCGATACCCGTCCGTAATGAACCTCTTTACACCCGTCCGTGTATCTTTTCGATACCCGTCCGTATTGAACCTCTTTACACCCGTCCGTGTATCTTTTCGATACCCGTCCGTATTGAACCTCTTTACACCCGTCCGTGTATTTTTCGATACCCGTCTATATCTGATATCTTTGATTCCTTGACACCTGTCCGTGTTTATCCCCAGCATAGCTATCACTCGTCCGTGTTGTGACAGTGCAACATTTATTGCTTGTTCCCCAGCGGAGTCGTCCCTCCTTTGAGGATTGCAAATTTCAGGTTTCTTTTGGTATTCAATCTCCGTGAATCCTTTGAACGCATAACAGTCGTTGCTATCATACCTTCAGGACCAAGTTGATTGAATAGGGGCAGTTGTAACACCCCAAAATTTTCTCTTTTGTTTTAAAGCTAACTGGCTTATGTTTCTTTGAATTTCTTGCATTAGCATTTGTGCATAGCATTGGTTCTTAGCATGGGATTAAGGTACTTGGTTCATCTCAAAGGAGTCTCAAGCCTCAAGGTGTTTTGTGGAGGTCATCATATCTTCATAAGATCAAGAATGACAAAGGATTTCAAGTGAATCTTTCCCTCCTAACCAGAGGGACCAAATTAGGGTTCTTGGGTTCAAAGAGCTTATTGAGAAAACTTTGTGGATTCAAGCATGCTCTCATGGGTTCCATATGCTCCCAAACACCCATAGAGGAAGCCTTGGCTAGTGGTTCATTGTGGAAGATGTTCAGTGGATCAGTTGTTTGTGAACCAAGAAAAGTCAACTGTAAGGGGGATAGTCAACCATGGAATTTTGAGGTCCTCTTCATGATTTTTAAGGTCTTATGCCCTCATATGGTCCTCAAAGGCTAGGATTCATACCATTCATCCAGAGTCAAGAGTTTGTGCAAAAGTTACTATTTTTTGGAAAATGACCTATAATGTGAAACTTCCATTTTTGGCAACTTTTCAAACCATCTTCAACTTGACTTTTCATCATCAAAGAAGCTTCAAATGAATTTTCCTCAAACATGGAAGTTGAATACCTCTCTCTCCCCTTTCCAAAAAGTACTAGATTATCTCCATACCATTTGTGAAACTCAAGATATGACCAAAAGAAGGCAAGGTGCTTTTTAGGGTTTTCACATGTATCCATTTTTCCACCTTTTGCATTTTGGTTCAAAATGACTTGTAATTGTTTCTAATGACTCAAGTAACATTGCCATATTTAAGTACACATCCTAAGGACCATTTTTGACCCTTGAATCAAGTGAATTCGTGCCATGTACCTCATGTATTTTTCAAATGGCCAAATGGCAAGATGGATCATATCTCATAAATCAAGTTATTACAAAGCCCAAGTCCATTCTATGTGTGATCAGCAGAAGAAATGTGAGTGAATCATGCTTTTACCATGACCTTGGCACGTGTGATTAAGGGTGTACATCACAACTTGCAATTTTGCAAAACACTTTCAATAGCCTTAATCAAGGGTTTAACAAAGCTTTAATCAGGATCAGAGGGCTAACGAAGTCTATATAAGAAGATTCACACGTTCATTCACACCTCATGCACTCTCATTTGCTCAGATTTCAAATTTTCACTCAAACATTCTCTCCTTCGAAACTCTCTCCTCACAAGGTTTCCTTGAGAATTCTTTGCATATTCTTGATCAGTGAAGAGAATAGAGTAAGAATCCACCATTGATTCAAGCTTAGAGTGAGGTTTTCACCAGATTCGAGTTTGAGTTGTTCATCATCAAATCTCAAGATCCAGCCTGATTCAAGCTTTTATTTGCATTTATTTTGCAAATAGAGCTCAAAATAGGAAGATCTGCACTCTTACACTGGGTTTCTAGGAGTATTTTGCTTATTTCAAGTTTCAGGTTAGTGTGAATTTCATGATCTTATAACTTGATTTTCTTGAGTGCATAATGTTCCTCATGCTTTGCTGATCATCCTGATGTGATTTGTTTTGATTTTGGACGTGTATTATGGCTGAATCGTGGATCTGAAGTTTTTGAGTTCAAACTTTTTGTCTTCGATTTGTTTAATCTATGCATGATCTGTTGATTTGAGTGTGATATTCATGATCCTTGTGGAATTCTGAGTTGAATGGTGGTGGAGTTGTGAATTTCTGAGAAATTTTGATGTTGAGGTCGCCGGAGAAGACAACTGAAGCTAGGGCTCTGGCGTCTGGTCATGTTTCAGGTCGGTGAGGGTTTAAAGGAAGAAGATGAAATCATAGTCGTTGGTTGTTCAGATCTGATGGCTCATGTTTAGCCACTTCATTTAATTTTCACGTGTTTTCATTAATGTGTGTGTGTGTGCTAATCCATGTTTAATATCATGTGCTTCAAATCCTGACCCTTAATCTTGCATAATCTTTGATCTGCTGACTGATTGATATGCGTTAGATTGATCTGATGGTTTATGGCTTGCCAACGCATTAAAATATCCATGTGTTATTCACGTGACTTTCTATGGAGGCCAGGTTAATCATCATGCTTGCTTGCTCATCATTGTTAACGTGTGTGCATAGATCTGAGCCTTTCATCATGTGTACTTTTGGATTATTGACTACGTGTGGATCTTTGGATCAATCCTGTGGCAATGATTGAGTCAATATTGTTGACTCAGAGCCTATGGTAAGAAGCGCTTTGGGCTTCTTTCTATTCACACCCCCCTCCTTTGGTCCGGCCCAGTTTTTAACATGATTTTCTTGCTTGTGGCGCCCCTCTGCTTATTTTCATTTTATTTGATTGATACATTTTGCATTTTAATTTTTAAAATTAGTTTAATTCATCAGAAAATTATGAAAAAATTCATGGATCATCTTTAGGATTTTATAAAATTTTATAAAATTTTATTTTCCATTTTTCTTCTATTTTTCGCACCTGAATTAATTGTTTGATGAATTTCTTTGTGAATTTCTTCACTTGTGCACACTTGATCTTGTTGATTTTATTTCTCATCATTGGTACATAGTTTGCATCCCATTATTTTTGCATACTTCAGAGGACACTTTGAGGTTCCTAAAAACATTTTTCTCATATTTTTAAACTCATTTCATATTGCATTTTAGTCCCTCTATTTGTGCATTGTTCTTCTTTGTTCTTATGCAACTTTGAAACATTGTTTGAGGTACTTAACCTGTTTTTTTTTTGTGTGATCTTTTGGCATGTTGCTAGCTTCTGACTTAGGTCACTTGGGTTTTAATTCCACAATTTTTAAATGTCATTTGATATATGTTTGATTATTTGTGCTTAAGTGAATTATGCATGATCATCTCTTGACATCTCTTAACCCTATTTGTTTTGCCATGCCTAATTGTTTAAATTTCTTCTGGATTCTTTGCATGAGTTTTTGATATGATGTTTACCCCTGGTTGAGGTCCCTTGGGACCAAATTTTGCAATTTTTGGATCATGTTTGGGTATGCTTTAAGTGCTTGAACTTTGACTTCCTTTTGTGGACTTTCTTTGGTGCATAATGTTTCATGTTTTGATCTTCTCTTGCACATGAGAATTGTTGATGATGGTATGATCTTGATTCTGACTTGCTTTCATCTCCATATTATTTTTCTCATTTCATTTTGATATGAAGTTCATTGGTGCTTAATTGTGCATTTCATATAAGTATGCTTGCATTCTTTCATGATTACCTTTGCATGCTTACTTGAGATGTTTTGCATGATCTTTGAGACTTGTTTATTGATGTAAGTTGGATATACTTGATATGATGTGCTTGCTGCCCTATCTTGTTTCTTATCTCATCCTTCTCTTTCTCTTTCACTCCCTTTCTCCCATGAATCTCAAGACTTGTTTAAGTCTCGGATTCTCTCCCTTTAGAGCTACCTAGTCCACTTTAATTTTTGGTTAAGCTTGGAGTAGGATTAGCATTAGGTTTTAGGTAGTTGTCCCTCCTAAGCCTCACTAACCATAGGTCACCCATGCATGATAACATTAGGACTCTTAGTTTCCCTTTAGAGTTTCCTTTGGGTCTTCTCTCTTCTCATCTCAAAACTTCTTGAAAACACTTAATAAAGATAAAGTGTATTGCGCACGAGCCTTAAGCGTGGGGAATGACAAATGAGGGGTTTCCTCTCATATTTCTTGAGTGCTTAGCGGGCGTCCTGTCTTGGGATGATTCGTTAAGTATTCGTCCCTGTGCCCTAGACTTTGGTGCAATGCAAGTTATGAACTAACTTAAAAAGAAAACACTTCTGTCTAAAAAACACAAAAACAAATTCAAATCTTTTTATCCTTCGGGATTGTTGGGTTTCAAATTTCATTTTCAGAAAAGAGCTCGTCGCTCACGTAAAAAACACTTACCCATCTGTGGTCGTACCCAAGAACTACATTAGCTCTGATTCCTCTCTCTCGTCCGATTGAGGATATGTAGGCACAAGACAGCAATTGTCTTGGCGAGCAACCTTCCCCACAGTTCTCGTCCGAACTACGTTGACTCTGCCTTTCCCATTGCACTGAGGGAGTACGTAGGCCTAGGGCATCGAATATGTCCTACTGAGTCCGTCTTAGTCACCCCCATCCTCGTTTTCTTTTGTACAGCCATAGATAGTAGGACAGCTCACCCTTCGTTTAGACAACAAGCGTGGATCCCATCAAGTACGATGGATGCGTGGGGTGCTAACACCTTCCCCTCGCATAACCGACTCCCGAACCTGGACTATGGTTGTGATGACCATGTCTTTCTCCTTTCTCTTCAGGTTTATGCAGTGTTTCCTTTCCCTCTCTCGGGATAAATACACATTACTGGCGACTCTGTGTTTTCTGCGCCACTCTCACGTTTATACCGTTGGATGCAAATCTTTCGGGAGCGACAGTGCCCGGCACGGAGGTGATGCAGGGCCTCATTGGGCCTTCGCTGGTCATTTGGTTTGGGCCTGCCTGACAGTAGGGCAGGCGCGGGCCCAGTTCAGAACAGGAGCCCCCCAAGTCGTTGCTCTGAGGTTTTAGAGTAATGACTTAAGGGCTAGTGTTATGTCGAGGACGTACCCCGTCGGGGAAGGGATTTTAAACGAGGAACGGTTGGTTAACCAGGCAGGAGCAAATTGACCTGCTCGTGTCAGACTGGCTGCGGCTGGGCGACGTCGCGGGGATACGAGAAGCCTGAAGCGAGGGGAATGGAAGGACGCGTGTTGGGGAATGAAAAGACGCGCGTGGGGAAACGTGTGCCACGTGTCACACCCCATCATTACCTAGGGCGGCTATGCTATGGTAGCGTAATCGATTGCCTAGGAAATCCTCGAGTCTCGTGAGGCCCTTATAAATAGGGGTGAGCTCGCGTCATTTGTAAATTTTCACCCTCTCTGCTCAGACTCTCTTCCTTCTTCTCTCTCTGCCACCGTCGCCGCTGCAAGTCACCGCAACCGTCGTACCGGAACCCTACCGAAACTATACATCAAGTAAGTGTCTCCATCTTTCTCCTTTCTTTTGTATTTTATGCGGTGGTTCCATGGTGAACTGATGAAGTTCCCATGGAAATCGCAAAATTTCTGGCGAAAACGGCGGAATTTCTTAGTTTTCTTGTTACATCTCGTAGGGAGAAGGGATAGATATCCCGGGGACAAGAAGAACGTCCCGAGGACACGAGATGAAACTCTCGGGGGTCCTCACTAATGTTCCTAACCGCGGGATGAATCCTCGGGGAGTAGTACCGGGGTCGTTCGTCGTATAACCGATGACGTCGTGTGATCGCGGAAGTCACGTGGTCCCCGACGCCCTTCTTCGCCCTTTCACTTGATCAGGGGTGGAGGGGTGAATTTGATCTGGATCATCGAATTCACCATTTCCTTCTGCTTTTCAGGTAAATGGACGCCCTGTCAGTGGCCGTGTGTAATACCCCAAAATTTGCTCTCTCTTTTGTCATCATAGCATAGTATTATCATTTATCATATCATACCCACCTCATTAGCATTGCATTGCATATTTAACATAGAAAAATGAAGCATAGCATCCTTCTTACCATCAAGGCATGTGATCAGGTAAAAGATAGACAATCAAGGAACCATGCAAGGCACAAAAGGTCAAACAAGTTGTTTCAAGGCAAGACAAGAGGTCTTTCATGTCTCATATTATCTCAATTGATCATCCAAAACCTCAAGAAAGTGAGATTCAATAGGAGATTGAAACATTACATCCTTCACTATACAAGAGATTCCAAAACTGAAGGAAAACTAGCAAAAGAGATGGTTCATTGGTTCAAAATCACCCTCAAGTGGCATATCTCATCATCCTTTAAGAGGATACTCAACATACTCTGAGGAATTTGAAATTGAAGACTGCACATTTTTCTCCTAGGAGGAAGGCACCAAAATTAGGGTTTCCAGTTAAATCAAGGTATCTTTGATTTTTTGGACAAAACTTGATGTCATGGTATTCTACATGTCCTTAAGTGTATGTATGTGGAAAATTACCTCACAATTGGTTTTAGAAGGGGTTCAATTGGAAGAAAGATCAAAAGTCAGGAAATTTGGGGCCAAGTCAAATAATCAGAGGAAAAAGTCAACTCTTGACTTTTTGAGGCCAAATTCATGAAATTCATGTTATGTGTGACCAATGTACAAAATTTGATCAAGAAACTCCAAAGAAATCATGAAAAATCAAGAATGTGGAAAGTTGCCATTTTTGGAAGAAGTAGGGTTTCCAAAAATAGTAATTTTGGGCCATTTTGCATCAGAGTTTGAACCAAGGCCATTCAAAATTGGAGCATCAAATGAAAATTTCACTCGGCCACAACAAAAGTTCTTGCTTTAAGCTTCAAATCCATGTGTAGAACATCTCCATTGGATAAAAATTGAGTGAGATATGATGGACCAAAGTTTGGGCAAAGTAGGTTCAAAACTAGGTCATGACCAAGAATCTTCAGGTCACGCGCATGTCCTTTTTACAAACAGTTGGTGGGCCAAATGTACACCTATTTTTCTCATGGTTAGAGGCTTCATTTGCAAAACTTGTCAACATCAAAAATGTTCCTTGTAATGTCCTCTTCAAGTGTTATGTTGGGAAAATTTTGATTTGATCAAGTTATGAGATAGTTTTAAGGGTTCAAAGTCATGGTGATTATGTTGAAAACCCAGGCGCCATGTTGCCTTGCTAACCAACCAGTTGCCACGCCATGCACCAGTCTTGTTTTCTAAAGTTCCAAGTCACTTTTGAGTGTGTTCCAAGTTTCAATTCAATTCACTTTTCACACAAAACTTGTAGGATTACACTTCTTCTTTCCAATGATCCCAAATCCTCATCAAATTATGCACTAGTTAGAGAGAATTTCACTTGCAAACCACCCTATGTTGATACTGATGCATTGACAGTTTAGTGCATGATTTTGGTTCACACACACAACAAACACTTCCTCACCTCAGTTTTCCTCTTTTAACCAAGCACACATCATCTACACTATGCACATTAGCATGTTCCTTGCATGAAAATGGAATGGGCAAGCTTGTTGAGCAAGTTTGATGCAAAGCCGTGCCATCTCACTTTCTCATTACCTTCACCATAGCTTACTATAAACCAGCACCACCCTATCATGGCTCTCCCTAACTAACTTGACTTAGTTAGTTAGGGATGACTCAGTTTAACCACCTTGACTCACTCTAACTCACTCACTAAACTATGGTTAGCTCACACTATAAAACCAAACCTCACTCTCTAATTTCATTTTCAACTTCGTTTTCTCATTTCACTCCCAAAAACACTCTCATTCTCTCAACATTCTCTGAATTTTTCTCTCTCTCTCTCTGTGCACGAATCTTCAGTCACCTTCATCCACTTCATCCCTATCTGTATCAATGGCGCATGATTGAAGTAAGAAGCATCAAAATCCACACGAATTCTTCAAAGTGAACCTCAGCAAGTTTTGAATCTCTCTGCTCTCAAGCTATCAAACTCCAACAGCATTTATTTTGCTTAATTTGAAGCTCCAAAGGTGAAGATCAATTGGATACCTCTGGTTTTCTCAACTGTGTCAAGATCTACAAGTTTCAGGTTCAAGCTTTTTCACCTTATTCTGCTCATATAGACTATTTTGAAGTTTGTTTTTAGCTTGCTAGAAGCTTTGCTCCAACCGGCTAGTTGATAGGCCTTTTAAAGGCTTAGTTGCAAAACCTAGGGCATGTTTTAATCCTCTCTGTTCTCCATGTGTATGCGTATTATGTGAAAAATAGTGGTAGATTCATGATGTACGTGAGCTCAGCTTCAATTTGGTATGCGATTTGTGTGTTTTGGTGAACATGCGAGTTTTCACGTGGTGGCTGTTGGCCGGAGAAGGTGACCGGAGGTCATCTCCGGCCGGTGGTCATTATTTTAGGGTTTTGTTGCAGTTTGAATGAGGACCGTTGGATGATCATTATCGTGCGGCTAAGAATGTGCCAACACATTAGAATCAGTGTGCATGTCAAGTGTGGTTTCTGATTTTATTTTTAAACATGATGTGATGCATTGCATGGTAGTTAAGGTGCACATTCATGTACGCGCGTTGGATGTGACTACTTTGACTTGTCTGTTGACCAGACTTAATCTAATGGTGTGGATTGCTTGACCTTTTTGTTGACTGAAGTGCATGATAGTAGTATGTTCTGCGCGCAAATGGACCTAACCAGATTGCTAGCCACACCCCTCCTTTTAAAAAGCCCAATTAATTTGAACTCATATTTTGCTATGCTTGCACCCCCTTTCCTTTTTACATCTCATTTTATTATTCCATTTTTCATACACGTTTGCTTTTTAATTTTTAAAAATACAAAATAGAATTATAAAATTCTACAAAAATTCATGAACATCATTAAGACATTTAGGAATTTTTTATGTTTTCATCTCTTGATTTTATGACCTTTTTGTCCCTGTTCCACAATTTTCTTTGATTTTCTTTTGTGTGCATTCTTAATGTGGTACATGATTTTGTGCATTTTTGTTCTTGATCATTAAAAATAGTTTTGATTTGCTTCTTTTTGAATTGAGTTATTAACATCTTGAAGTATGTCCTATGATTTTTATGTTATTTTTTAGATCATTTTATGACATGTTTGGATGGTCATCTTTGCATTACTTTGCATGTGTATCCAATTTGACTTAAGTGCATTGTATAAAGCCTTTTTGCCTTGATTTTTCGCATGATATTTTGGTATATGATTCACTTCTGATTTGTGTATCTTTAAAACATGTTTGCTTAATTTCCATGAGTCCATTTAATTTTTGTTTAAGGCATTACATTTGAAGCATAATGACATGTCATATCCTTGTAATATTTGTGCATGTTTACATGTTTTCATTTGGGCATACTTGCATGATCATTTACCTATTTCAATGAGCTATTCATGTGACATTATAGGTCATTGGTACACATTATAGGTCATCATTGCATATTCATTGTCATGTGAACTTGGTGCATCCTTAATATGTTGTGCTTTCACTTCCTTTCTTTTGAACTTCCATTTCAATTCTACTTCTCCTATTACTTCTTGCATGTCTTAGTTGCTTCATGAATACTTGTGAGATGTTTGTGGATCATTTTTCATTTCATTTCAATTCTGATCCTTGGATCACATGTTTCATTTATGCATGTTTCTTTCATTTCTTTTCATCTTTCATCTCCCTTTTCTTATGATAGCATGTTCTAATACCATGGATGATGATTGTTGGTTGTTCACTTGAACTTGCTTGATGATAATCATTTGTTTTCCACATGATGCACATTCTGGTTGTGACCAATAGGATTTGATTTTTTTCATTCTTATTTTTTTTATCTTTATGGTACATTAAATGTTTCTTTTACTTCTTATACTTCTTATACATGTTTACTAACCATGTAGGGGCTTTGGTAAGTTGCAATTGAGTGTGGATAAGGAATCCACATTCAAACTTCTATCCTTTCTCTTTTACAATTCCATCTTGTGTTTTGTTAAGCACTTATGTGCTTTTTCTTAACAACTCATCACTTTCCCTTTTGAATTACAATTCATCTTCTAATTTAGAAGTGAATTGTTTAATTCATTCCTTCTTTAGACTTTAGGTTTTAAACCTCACAAACCCTTAGGATCACTCCCTTAACTAATTGATTAGGATTGAGTCTTAGTTCACATAGATTTTACCTTTCTCTCCTCTCTTGAGTCTCTTTTCTCATCTCAAAGAAAATTCAAAATATCTAATAAAGGCAAGCATTTATTGCATTTAGGCCTTTCATATAAAGAAAAGATTATAAGGGGTCTTCTCTTATAATCTTAGAATGTGTAGCATATAGCCCATCTTGGGTCAATGTGTTAGACATTTGATCTTGTATGAGGGACTTAAATGCAATACTTGTTGAAGGTACAAATAATAAAAAAACATTTCTTCATTTCATAATCAACAAAAACACTTAATAAACACAAGTATGCTAGTGTGTTTGAACCTTGACAATTGGAACTAAGTGTGAGGGTCTTCTTTACCCTTAGTGTGCTTTCTTACCCATTCCATCTTGGAATGTGAGAATGTACACATTCCAATGACTAAGATTTAGATACACTATCATATGCAAACAAATGAAAGAAACTTCTAAAAGACAAAAACAAACAATAATGTCTTTCCTTCGGGAATTCTTTCCTCATCTCATTCACTCATTTCCTTAAGGATGCGTCATTTATGTTCTACCGCAAACAGGTAACGCCTAAGTCTCCATACAGCGAGCTGCAACACCTAAACTGCTAGGACGCGAACGTTGATGTATTCCACTAACAAACACAAACAACTTTCCCTTAGGTGAGGGGAACTACGTCGCTCTGATTCTCATGCTCCCGATGAGATACGTAGGCAGTGGGGTAGGGCCCATTCGAGCACTTCTTTTATTTTCCCTACATTTGTTTCTCTTTCTCTCTCCTTCTTTCTTTCAGTTCCTTTTCCAGTATCCTTTTCTATCACCCTTTGATCGAGACAAGCAAGGGTGGATCCCATCGGGTATGATGGACGCGTGGGGGTGCTAATACCTTCCTCGTGCGTAACCGACTCCCGAATCCAATTCTCTTGGTCGCAAGACCATGCTCTTTTCCTTTCCTTCAGGTTTATGCGGTGTTTCCTTTCCCACTCTTGGGATAAATACACATTGCTGGCGACTCTGTTTTGGTGCCACTTTCGCGTTTGTACTAGGATGAAAATCCCGGGAGCGACAGCTGGCGACTCTGCTGGGGACAGGTCGACCTATTGCTGGTCCATCCTAAGCGAGTCGATCCTAGCGCTTGTTTGCTTTTCTTTCATTGGGTGTTTACTGTTGTGCTATATTTACCATTTTATTGTATGGTTATTTACTGCTTTACTGTACATTACTGTATTTACTGCTTTTTAGCATTACATATCATATTATTACTGTTGTGCTGGACTGTGCTGTTTTCTGTTTGGCGGGATGGGATTTCTGAGAGATAAGCCCATTACACAGGCTTGAGTATACACTTAGGATTAGAGTGGAGAGTAGTGGGACCTACGTGCCATCTGTGTACGTTGGGTAATCACGAAATTCACAGCTAGACGAGGCTATCTTGGGACCCATCATGGCGTACGCATCTTGCGTATTCTAGGATGTCGATCTAGAGAGCTGTCGACTCTAGTAACCGATCATGAGGACCTTAGTGGAAACATCTCTCTTTAGTGGTGACAGTGGCAGACCACATTCGGTGGCATATACTTCTTGGAAGAGAATCAGTGGAGGCACTCCTCGATTGGCGATAGTACTGTACCCCGAGGGATGAATGTACTATTGCTTCTCGACCTCAGTGCCAGAAGCTGAGGACCTTTTGTTTTGGAGAATCAGTTGAGGCCTCCTCGATTGATGATGATGCCAAACCAGAAATGGTGAACGTATCATCATTTCTCGACCTGAGAGCCCGGGATACTGAACATCCTAGTACCCACATGTGAGAGGGGCGGGTTGTTTACAGGTTTGCAGGTAACCTTGACTTTCATCCTACCTGGTATTTTGGTTCTCTTATCAGTGTGGACTCATCAGCCTGGTATTATGGCATCATGATTATTCTGACCATCCCGGTATTCTGATCATGTCGGTGCTCTGATTATGCCGATATTCTGGTGTAATACCCCAAAATTTGCTCTCCCCTTTGTCATCATAGCATGGTATTATCATTTATCATATCATATCCACCTCATTAACATTACATTGCATTTAACATAGAAAAATGAAGCATGGCATCCCTCTTACCATCAAGGCATGTGATCAGGTGGAAGGTGGACAATCAAGGGATCATTCAAAGCACAAAAAGGTTAATCAAGTTGGCTCTAGGCAAGCCAAGAGGTCTTTCATGTCTCATACCATCTCAATGGATCATCCACAACCTCAAGGATGAGAGATTCAATGGGAGATTGAAGCACTACATCTTTCACTATGCAAGAGGTTCAGAAATTGAAGGAAAACCCTCAAAAGAGATAGCTCATTGATTCAAAATCATTCTCAAGTGGCATTTCTCATCATCCTTTAAGAGGATACACAACATACTCTGAGGAATTTGGATTTGGAAGATGTGCAATTTCCTCCTAACCAGAGAGGGTCAAAATTAGGGTTTCTAATAAAATCAGGATATCTCTGATTTTTTGGACAAAGCTTGTTGTCATGGTATTCTACATGTTCTTAAGTGTATGTGTATGGAAAATTGCCCCTCAATGGGTTTTAGAAGTGGTTCAATTGGAAGAAAAATCAAGAATCAGAGAAATTGGGGCAAAGTCAAATAATCAGAGGAAAAAGTCAATTCTTGACTTTTTGAGGCCAAATTCATGAAATTCATGTTATATGTGTCCAATGTACAAAATTTGGTCAAGAAATTCCAAAGGAATCATGAAAAAATCAAGATGTAAAAAGTTGCCATTTTTGGATGAAGTAGGGTTACTAAAAATAGCAAGTTTTGGCCATTTTGGCATCAGAGTTTGAACCAAGGCCATTTAAATTTGGAGCACCAAATGAAAATTCCACTCTGCCTCAATGAAAGGCCTTGCTTTAAGCTTCAAATCCATGTGTGGAACATCTCCATTGGATAAAAATTGAGTGAGATATGATTGATCAAAGTTTGAGCAAAGTAGGTTCAAAACTAGGTCATGACCAAGATTTTCAAGGCACGCGCGCAGTCATTTTTCACAAACACATGGTGGGCCAAATGTATTGATCAATTACTCATGGTTAGAGGCCTCAAATGAAAAATCTTTCAACATGAAAGTTGTTCCTCTATGTGAGATCTTCAAAAGTGGTGTTTATGATTTTTTCATTTGATCAAAGGTTGAGAAGTTATGATGGGTCCAATTTACTATGATTATGCTGAAAACCCAGGTGCCAAGATGCCTTGCCGGCCAACCTCATTTCCTCGCCCATAACCAGTTTCCAAACCTTATTGTTCTAAGTCATTTTTCAACCTGTTCCAAACCTCATTTCACTTCAATTTTCACATCAACATTGTGCTCCAATGTGTCCTCTTTCCAAAGACTCCAAAATCTCATCAAATTGTTCAATGGTTAGAAAGTATTTCACCTGCAAACAGCCCTATGTTGGCACTGATGCTTTGACAGCTTGGTGCACGATTTTGGTTCACACACACCACAAACACTTCATAACATCTGCTTTCCACATTAAACCAAGCATACTTGATACAAATATCATACACCAGCACGTGCCATGCATAAAAATGGAAAGGGCAAACTTATGAAGCAAGTTTCTGCCACAACAGCTTTGTTGTTTTACCCTCACTTCCACCATAGCACACCATGAATCACCATCACCACATCATAGCCAACCTCACTCGCCCCTAACTAACTTAACTCAGTTAGTTAGGGTGCACTCAGTTAACCAAGCATTGACTCACTTAACTGACTCACTAAACCATGGTTAACTCACATTATAAATAGAAATCTCACCTCTAATTTCAGTCTCAGCTTCATTCTTCTCATTTCACTGCCAAATACTCTCTAATTTTCTCTCCGATTCTCCCACTCTTTTTCATCAAATCTCTCCATTGCACGAGTTCATCATTCTCTTCTAATTCCACCTTCAAGTTTCATCTTCAATCATCTCTGAACTTGAAGCAGCTTTGGATTGTTGAAGTAAGCACTGCAAATCCATCTCCATTATCACTCTACAGAGTTTGAAAGCCTTTATTTGGCCAAGTGAAGATTGTAGAAGAGACAAGACCTCTGGTTTTCTGAAGAACACTTCAAAGTTTCAAAACTTCAGGTACGAATCTCCACCATTATAGACCTAATGTGAAGTTGTTTCCAGGTTCTTGAAGCTTCTTACAAGCTCAAGAACTTGTCCGGTTAGTTGATAGGCCTTTAGAGGTATAGTGCACAACTTAGGGCTTGCTTTAATCTCCTCTGTTTTCTCTGTGTGTGATTGTTATGTGGAAAATGATGTTAGATTCACGATGTGCATAGCGTAAGCTTCATTTTGATACCACATTTGTGCATTTTGGTGAGAATTGAGGTTGCAGACGGTGGAGGTGTGACCGGAGAAGGTGACCGGAGGTCATCTCCGGCCGGTGATCTTGGATGTTAGGGTTTTGGTGTGTTTTAATCGTGTCCGTTGATTTTTCATCATCGTGTGGCCACAGTGGTGCCAGCGCATTAAAATAAGCATGCCTTGCACGTGTTTTATTTTTTAATCAGAGTGACATGCGGGTGGTGTAGTGCATGGTATGGAGTGTGGTCCTTCACGTGTGTGCCTTGGATTTAATTACTTTGACTTTTGTGTTGACCTGACTTGAATCAATGGTGATGATTGATTGACTTTTGTTTGACTGAGTGTGCATGGTTGACAGTGTGGATTGCGTTCTGAATGTGGACTGGACCGTTGCTAATTACGCCCCCTTGTTTAAGGCCCAATGTAATTTGAACTGTCCAATTGCTATGTTCATACCCCCCTGCATTTTGCATTTATTTTTCATTTTTATTTCTTTCTACACGTTTGATTTCTAATTTTTAAAAATACTAAAACATATTGGAAAATTCTACAAAAATTCATGTGTATTCTTAAAACATTTAGGAAATTTTCTATGATTTTATTTTCTGATTTTATGACCATTTTTCCCCTGTTCCATTATTTCTTTTGAATTTCCATTTGTATGCATACTTAATGTGACATATGATTTTGTGCATTTTTGTTCTTGATCATAAAAAATGATTTTGATGCCTTTCTTTTTGCATTGTGGTCACAAATATGTTGAGGTATGTTTGAGATTTATGAGATGATTTTTAAGTCTTTTTTGGATGACTTTTGATGTGTTGCTTTGAGCATGAATGCATGAAGCTTCCATGAGACTTTGACCTAATTGTTGAGTGACTTTGGTTCTGATTCATTGCTTGTGGACTTGATATGTTAATGGCATGTGTTTAAGGTGTTTGATTGGTGAAATTCATAATTTTTGAAGCATGTTTGCTATTTGTTTGAAGCATGAAGTTTAACTTGTTCATTTTGTGAATGCATGCCTCATGTTTGGGTTGCTTGATCATGAAGGCACTTGTGCCATGAGTTGTGGTTTTGTTTGAGGATGTATAGCATGTTCATTGACTTCTGATTGTGACATTTGGGTTTCATCTTTGCATGTTTGATGTTTATCTTGCACCTTAAGTCACTTGTTTCACAAGTATGAACCACATTCACATCACTTCACCTTTTCTTCTTTGCTTCTTGTTGGATTGAGATTTTGTTTGCATGATTTGGTATGCTCATTTAGGACAACATTAGGTTGTGTAAATATGAGTTACATTCTGACTTGGAAGCATGTATAGCATTCAATCTCATTTTACTTTGTTTGTCAACTTGTTTGAATTTGATTTGTTCATTATATTTTCTTACTTTACTTGTAAGTGATTGTGCTAACCATGTAGGGGCTTCGGTAAGTTTCAATGGAGTGTGGATAAGGAATCCACATTCAACTTCTATCCTTTCTCTTTTACAATTCCATTTTGTGTTTTGTTAAGCACTTATGTGCTTTCTTTCAATAACTCATTACTTTCCCTTTTGAATTACAATTCATCTTCTACTTTGGAAGTGAATTGTTTAATTCTTTCTTTCTTTAGATTTTAGGTTGAAACCTCACAAACCTTTAGGATCACTCCCTTTAATCTTCAATTAGGATTGAGTCTTAGTCCATATAGGTTTTACCTTTTCTCCTCTCTTGAGTCTCTTTTCTCATCTCAAAGAAAATTCAAAATATCTAACAAAGGTAGGCATTTATTGCATTTAGGCCTTTCATGTAAAGAAAAGATTATAAGGGGTCTTCTCTTGTAATCTTAGAATGTGTAGCATATGGCCCATCTTAGGTCAATGTGTTACATATTTGATCTTGTATGAGAGACTTAAATGCAATACTTGTTGAAGGTGCAAATAATAAAAAACACTTCTTCACTTCATAATCAACAAAACACTTAATAAACACAAGTATGCTAGTGTGTTTGAACCTTGATAATTGGAACTAAGTGTGAGGGTCTTCTTCACCCTTAGTGTGCTTTCTTACCCTCCATCTTGGAATGTGAGAAGGTACACATTCCAATGACTAAGATCCAGATACACTGACGTATGCAAACAAATCCAAAACACTTCCTTCTAAAAGACAAAAACAAACAATAACGTCTTTCCTTCGGGAATTCTTTTCTCACCTCATTCACTCTCAACGCACGAACGCGCTTCTACTCGTTCTCTTGCAAGATGGTAACGCACTCGGACCAGCGAGCCTGCAACACCTGAGCTAGGACGTCAGCCGTTCCCTAAAATGCAAACAATTCATCCCTAGTGAGGGGAACTACGTCGCTCTGATTCTCATGTTCCCGATGAGATACGTAGGCAGTGGGGTAGGGCCCATGCGAGCACTTCTTTTATTTTCCCTACATTTGTTTCTCATTTCTTTTCCAGTTCTCTTTTCGTTCCTTTTCCAGTATTCTTTTCTATCACCCTTTGATCGAGACAAGCAAGCGTGGATCCCATCGGGAGCGACAGCTGGCGACTCTGCTGGGGAATGAACCCAGAGTCTCTGGTTTCCTTAGCGAGTCCATCCTAGCGCTTATTTGTTTTTCTTTCATTGGGTGTTTACTGTTGTGCTGTATTTACTGTTTTATTGTATGGTTATTTACTGCTTTACTGTACATTACTGTATTTACCGCATTTTAGCATTTTCATTTCACATGATATATTATGCTATACTGGAATGTGTTGTTTTCTGTTTGGCGGGATGGGTGTTCTGAGAGATAAGCCCACTACCAAGGCTTGAGTACATACATAGGTATTAGAGTGGATAGTCATGACGCTTGCGTGGTGGTGACCACGTATTGTTGTTCATGAGACCCACAACCAGACGAGGTTCTATCAGGAGCTTTCTGCTACTGCATGTTATGCAGGCCAGTGGTTATTCTCTTGAGGAACTGTCGACTCTGGTGACCATTCCCGAGGACTCAGTTGCGGCACTCCTCCCGAGTTGTGACATTGGCAGACCACATTCCGTGGCAAACCCATTGCACATTCTCGATCCGAGGACCCAATGCTGGGAACTTGCTATAGGACATCCCTTTTTGAAAGAGAATCAGCGGAGGCACTCCTCGATTGGCGATAGTACTGTACCCTAAGGGATGAATGTACTATTGCTTCTCGACCTCAGTGCCAGAAGCTGAGGACCTTTTGTTTTGGAGAATCAGTTGAGGCCTCCTCGATTGATGATGATGCCAAACCAGAAATGGTGAACGTATCATCATTTCTCGACCTGAGAGCCCGGGATACTGAACATCCTAGTACCCACATGTGAGAAGGGCGGGTTGTTTACAGGTTTGCAGGTAACCATGACCTCCTACATACCCAGTTTTCTATCATCATTGCACAAAAAGGAAGTTTCATCCTATTGCATTCAGATGGTTCTTATCTATGGTTCTATATTAGTCTCAGAGCTACACTGACACCGTTCACAGTTCAGCACAGACACCCGATTACCTGATCACATTGCCCTTTGCATTGCATTATCATATCCTAACATACATGTTTATTCATTTCCAGGTGCATATATTACCCTTGATTCCAGTCATCAGGTCCCTGCAAAGATGAACACTAAAGAGAGGAAGAATATCATCAGCTATAAGTTCCTTACGCCTACTTTAGGCCCTATTGTTATGCTGAAGGGAATGGCGAGCCCTGCAGTACGAGAAGATTTTGAAGAGAAATATGGGTGGATTTTATCTATGGTCCGTAATGTCAGTGATTATGAAGCCAGAGGTCTCCATACGTTGATGCAGTTCTATGATCCGCCTCTGAGATGTTTTGTATTTCCAGACTATGTGTTGGTTCCTACCTTGGAGGAGTATTCCAACATGTTGGGGACTTCTATCAAGGAGGAGCCCCCTTTCTTTGGATCGGTGGGGGATCTTGACTTTGGGAAGTTGGCTGGTGCTCTTTATTTGAGCAAATCAGAGTTAAGTGACAATGTCTCCAACAAAGGAAAGATTCGTGGTTACAAGCTGGAATATCTGATTAAGAAGGCCCAGGAAGCAGCTAAAGGCGAGAATTGGCTTGTTTTTAATGCTTTGCTAGCCCTTTGTATATACGGCATAGTGTTGTTTCCCAACGAGCCGGATTTCATTGATACGGACGCTATACGAATATTCATGATGAAGAACCCGGTGCCAACGCTACTGGGAGATCTTCACTACTCATTGTACAACCGAAATGAAAAGAAAAGAGGAGGGATAATTCGTTGTTGTGCACCCTTGTTCTATAAGTGGTTTGCGGGCCGTTTACCACAATCAGGGGCTTTTGTGGATTCCAAAGATTCTCTAGAGTGGAAACAGCGTTTAATGGGATTGGTGGCCAAGGACATCGTATGGGTAGATCATGGGCTGATTGGTAAGAATATTATCCACAGCTGTGGTAAGTTCCCTAACGTTCCACTGATAGGAAGACTGGGTGGGATTAACTACAATCCTTCTTTGGCCATTCGACAATTTGGGTATGCCCTGACAGGTCCGCCTATTAAGAGAGATGTGGAGGAGTCCCTCTATTTTCATACATCAGAAGGATGGGAAGCAGCACAGAAAGCTTCTGAAAGCTGGGGTAGCATGCTGAAAAAGGGGAAAGTTACTCTAGGAAAGCCTAACAACCGGGTTTATCCAGCATATGAAGAGTGGGTGAAGAAAAGAGTTGAAGATTTTCTCTTGCCTTTTGGTAAGGCACCCCTTTTGTATCCGGAGAATGAGAAAGCAAGAAGCACTGCTACTGTGGAAGAAGTTGACAAGTTGCAAGCCTTGGTGAAAAAGCTCCAAGGAGAGAATTCCGAGTTGAGTAGCCATCTTCAGAAGGCTCTACATGCCAACAAAGAGCTGGAGCGGAAAGCCCAAGATGCTGAACAAATCCTAACTGCAAAAGAAAAAGACTTTGCTGGAAGAGCCCAACATTTCCGGAAGATTAGTAAAGGTGCTGATGATGCTACTCAAGCCCACAAGCAAACCAAACAGGCGTTAGCACAGACCAAAGAAAAGTTAACAAAGTTTCAGCACGCTTGGGACGAAGTTAGGATAGAGAATGCTGAACAGTTGCAGATTAAGGACGAAGAGCTTGAAAAGGCACATGAGCAGAGGAGAAAGTATCGGGAAAGCCTCGGTAAGAGTCAAGAACAGCTAGAAGAAGCTAGAGGTGAGCTGAGGAATACCAAGAAAGAGCTTGAAGAAGTCATGATAGAAAGGGAGATACTCAAGACGCAAGCCGGCATAAAGAGACACAAAGGAGTGTGTGATGACGAGGCTCTGATGCTGCATATGGGTTCTTTAACTGAAGCTCTTGAGAAAAGGGATGTCTTGATCAAAGAAATGATTGAAAAGCCGAATCACCAGCGTACACGTATACTTTTTGAGGAGATCAAATACTCAAGTGATAAGCTGAAGGGTGTGGAATTGTCAGACTGATGTTCTTTTCTTTATATTTTGTTGTTAATGGTTACCATCAGGCTTGTTGATGGATCCATTTTTCCTTGTATTGCATTTGCGGTTGAACCTTTCTTAAATGTACTTGAATACTTTGTTGAATGAGTATGAGCAGTTTTATTCAGAATTATTCCTTATCTGATAGCTGCACACAAGCACATGGCCATGACACGTCTCTTTATATCACAATTTCTGGTCTTCAGATTTCTGTGGTTGGATTGGAATCAGGGTATAAAGCACCTCGGAAATGACAAACATGGCATTGCATGGCATTGCATATCATTTTGCATTTTTGTTACTTGCTTTTCAGGTACTCGTTGCAGGGACTCTAACCTTTACTTGGTTTCAGGCAGTATAGCTGAGAATCATATTCACCGATATTCGACGCGAAGAAATCAAGTAAGAATCATGGATCAAATGCAGAAGGATTTGGCTGGGGTGAGGGCCCAATTGGGGCATTTTATGGGGGACATTCAGGCGCTGTCCCGAGGTCAGGAACTACTGAGGGAGGAAGTCAACCAGATGAAGATTCAAATGGGCCTGGTCATGGAAATCTTGAATAAGGTGTTAAAAAAAGAAAATGATCATGTGCCCGCTTCCACAACAGAGGTCTCTACTCCTCCCATCTCTTTGGGATATGCTTTAGATCATGGATTGCTTCGTGAATCTCCTCTGAAAGCTAAAGGTTCAGAGCTCTCGCATCAGCAGTCACTTCCTGATTTCCAAGAGGATCCTAAGTCAGAGGGGTCTAAGAGGAAGTTCGATCCCATTCCGATTTCGTACGCGCAATTGCTGTCTTACTTGCTCGAGCTTAAGCTGGTTGAGTGTGTTAGTTTGGGACCGTTGCCCACGAAGATTCCTCTGGGACCTAATGCTAAGGCTAGATGTGAGTTCCATTCTGGGGCACCTGGTCACAATGTTGAGAATTGTACCAGGTTCAAGCATAAAGTCCAGGAGCTAATTGATTCAGGGGCAATCAAGTTTGCATCAGTTGGTGCTGGTAAACCAAGTGATGTCACTCCCATTGTTGCAAGGGAACTGAGGACTCTCTCCTTTTCCAAAGGGTCTACCTCGCGTCAGGGATCTCTTCCACAACCCTGTGTTGCAGAAGACCTATGTCAGCAACCCTTATTTGTGCCTCAGCCGAATGCAGAAAGGAAAGTGCAGGGCCAGGTTGGGCGCCCGAACCAGCAGCAGCAAGATTATCAGCAGCGGAGGCTACTCAGACCAAGGAAGCCCAAGAGGACATTTGATCCTATTCCTATTCCGTACAGTCAGTTGTTGGCTCGTTTGCTCAAAAGTTCGCAAATCCAGCTGAGAAGGGCCATGCCCGTGCCGTACCCCATTCCTCCGGACTATGACATGAGTGTTAGCTGTGAGTTCCATTCAGGAACGTTTGGGCACACACTTGATAACTGTAATGTGTTCCAGCACAAGGTGCAGGATTTGATTGACTCAAAGGTTATCACCCCAGATGGTACCCCACAAGGTGAAGCTTCTGTACCATGGTGAGTGCTCAAAGTTACAAGAACATCACCAGAAGTGGTCAGTCTAGACGGAGCCAAGCCTCCTCAACAACGACAATCTTTATTTTCCTTGCTGCATTTTCATATGTAGTCTTTATTTGTTCGTTCTGACATTGTTCGCATGTTAAAATTTGTTTGTATTTGGTATGAGGATTTTAATGCAATGAATATGTTTTCTTGAAGAATTTCATTTGTGTTTACTCATTTAATGCTAATGTGTACTGCAATACCATTTTTCTTGCTCAAACTCTATGAGAGAGAATGATGGTCTGAAAACGCAAAAATCTCTAACGGTGTGCTTTGGAATAAGAACCCTGTTGAGGATGTACAGGCATTGTTTCAACTCCTCAAACACTGGAGATATAAGGGAGATAGACCCTCGTTAACCCCTTTGAGCCTTGAAGTAGGAGTTTCTTTTCGTACGAAAAAACCCTCACATTTAACCCAGGGGCAGGGTAGGCGTCAGTTAATTTGACCAAGCATTCAAATTTCAAAAGGAGTGTGCATCTGAGGATCCATTACCTTCTATTCCACCGTCAAGAGGGCAAGAGATGTGAAACCACAATGGTTATCCATCAACAATCAAATAGTGAGGCAGTCACGACCTTTCCAATCAAGTCAAGACAAGCCAGTGTCACACGATTTGTTCAAGAAAAAAGGAAAAAGAATGAAAAAAATGAAAAAATGAAAAAAGCCCGCTAAGTTGAAACTTGAAAACAAGCAACTTAGGCAAAAGTTAGGGCATCCCGCTGGACTCTGAAATTAAAGATTCAAAAGAATCAGTCCAGGCAAAAATTAGGGATCAAAAAGCAAAAGAATGTGAAAGCGAAAAACAAAAGGATTACAAAAGAAAATCCTCGAGCAAGAACAAAGTCGTGTGACTATGGACAAAAGACAAAGGGGTGATTGTCAATCCAAAGCCTCATTAGGTGTCAAACCATCAGTATCATGGTTTCCTTAAAGATCACAAAATCTTTTTGAGAGGCGAACGCTTGTGCAAATTAGCTGAACGTAGGACTGGAGAACATCACGAAGAGTGGGTGGGCACCAATAAACTTTGAGCCATAAATCTTTTTTTCTCAAAACCGTGAACCAGGCCCCGTTACAACCCTCAAAAGTCCTAATTGAAACAGGGTTCTTTCAAAGGCATACTACTAAGAGATAGCGTTCCTGACTCCTATCAGTTGTGCTAAAAGACCTTTGTTGGTGTTGCATGTGCATTGCATTATTTCTTTCAAAAATTAATGTCGTATCCTAACCCGTGATTCGCTCACAAAAGGGTTTGCTACATCTTTTTAGTAAAACTTCGAGATTACCATGTTGTGTTGCATTAGAATTTTCATTCTCAGAATAAAACATTTTCTGCTTGCATACATTTGTTTGACATCAAAAGAAGTTTACATATGGAAATTCAGTCCAGAAGCTTAATCTTGTCGAGTTGAGGATCCTGAAACTCCCGAAGGGCAGCCATATCCAATGGTACTTCCTCAGGAAACTTTGTTGGGCAGGGGCTTTCCCAACAAGTTGTGCTAAGACGTAGTCGATCTGGGGCAATCACGTCGAACCATCTCTTTAAGGTGTAGCTCATCTGAGCCAATCACGTCGAGAAATCTCTTCAAAGTTCAACCAAACTGGGGCAATTATTGCGAGATTCAAATCCCTACAAATGCAAGCATTTTTGGTTTTCCTTCGAAGATCAGTAGTCAGGGGCAAAACCACTTCAAGGGTCATACTGAGGCAGGCCATCCCAAAAGCACGAGAAGTTAGTCCATCCAGATAACTAATCAGCCCATCCAGGTTTCAGAATACCGAGGCAGAATATCCCACGGTGGTATGAGATTCTTCATGGATCTTTTCAAGGTGAATTCCTCTGTAGTCCATACGGTCTGGGGAAGTTACGTCGAGATCCAACGAATCTCTACAAGAGTTTGAAGACACTGAAGCATTGAGCTTGCCAAGTCTTCTGTAAAATCCTCACGCGATGACTTCTTCTAAGTAATCCATGCGGTCTGGGGCAGTTACGGCGAGATCCAACGAATCTCTACGAGAGTTTGAAGACATTGAAGCGTTTTGGATGTCAAGTCTTCTGTAAAATCCTCTTGGGACAATTTCTTCCGGTGGACCATGTTGGTTTGGGACAAGTGAAGAAAAACAGTTGGTCACGCATATGCAGTCAATCAGCCAAAAGGAGTGAAACTAAGGGGCATTCCAACCCAAGGCATTTTTGGTCCCCGTCTTCAGCAGGCTTCATTAATAATGTTCTCCAGCAAGAGATTGCATGCAAACCTTTCTCCTCAACAAGTGGTGGTTCAGAGTTAGATTTTCTCAGTTGCAGAAGTCATATCTCGCACGGGGTATACGTGCATATCCTTTGCTTGCAGGTAGCAGCCTCATACTAGGCTCAAAGGAAAAATTGAAGCCTTTGCGAGATCACGGGATCATGTCTTCTAGACGAGTAATCACTTACTTCCATGCAGAAGACTGAGGCAATCATGTTCGAGAAAGGTGGTCACCCTTTTGTCACAATGTTCACTGATTAAGTCCAGCATTCGGTCGACGGTCGGTCACGACGATTCGATATCGACGAATTGAGCTCAACTGGGTATCGTGGTATCTTATTAAGTCGATTCTCTTATTCAGTCCTTCCAACAGCTACAAGCTTTTCTGTGTCGATAACGGTCACAGGTTCCCCAAAAGAGTAGTCTCGTCGACACCAAAACAGATGGTTATTATCCCCAGCGAAGTCACAAGAGTTGGAAGAGGCTAGATCTTCTGTAAAATCCTCTTATGACATCCGCTTCGGGGACAAATTGTTGGTTTTCTTAAGCATGGGGCATGTTGTTTCCCCAGCATGAAGTGTTGATCACCCCCCAGTAGAGTTTGATGGTCATTATCCCCAGCGAAGTCGCAGGAGTTTGAAGAAGCTAAATCTTCTGTAAGATCCTCTTATGACATCCTCTTCGGGGACAAATTGTTTGGTTCCCCAGCATGAAGTATTGATCATCCCCAGTAGAGTTTGAGGACAGTTGGTCTTCTGTAAAATCCTCTCAAGAGGCATTCCCCAACACGAGACGTTTTAAAGCAGTTTCCTCCAGCAGAGTTTGTTATAAACTCGTCATCCCTAACGGAATTGTCTAAAGGGAAGCTCGCCTAACATAGGGCATTGTGGTACTCATCCTAAGCTTGACAGTCATATTCTTCAGCAGACTACTGTGGATTTGCTTTGGGTTTCCCCAACAGATCTCTAAGGACTCTTTCTAGCAAGTTGCAGTAGAATGTTCTAACCAGGATTTGCATATCCCTGGCAGAGTAGCCCTGATACCCAGCAAGATCGTATCTCTGGTCATGGTATCCTCACAGAGGTCAGCATCGAATCTTGTCAGCAATACTCCCCAGCCGAGTTATAAGGTTGATAATCCCTATAAAGGATCTTGGGTTGAATAAATCCCCAAGCAGAGTTTTAATGGCTCATTTCCCCAGCAGGACGTCATTTAAAAATTCTCATCCCCAGCGGAGTTGCTGTGACCAGAATCCAGCCCCAAACAGATGGAATAATTCCTGGCAGAGTCATCATTCCCTCATATCTAAAAGTCCAACAGTGGATTGGCAAAAGTCCGTCTTCGGGTGGCAAAAGTCCAACAGTGGATTGGCAAAAGTCCATCTTCGGGTGGCAAAGCAGCTAAAAGTCCAACAGTGGATTGGCAAAAGTCCGTCTTCGGGTGGCAAAAGTCCAACAGTGGATTGGCAAAAGTCCGTCTTCGGGTGGCAAAAGTCCAACAGTGGATTGGCAAAAGTCCGTCTTCGGGTGGCAGAAGTCCAACAGTGGATTGGCAAAAGTCCGTCTTCGGGTGGCAGAAGTCCAACAGTGGATTGGCAAAAGTCCGTCTTCGGGTGGCAGAAGTCCAACAGTGGATTGGCAAAAGTCCGTCTTCGGGTGGCACGAAGCTGCAAAGTCCACCAGTAGTGTGGCAGGCCAGTAGTCGTCTGGAATTGCATAAAAGACATTATCAAAGTCCACCAGTAGTGTGGCAGGCCAGTAGTCGTCTGGAATTGCATAAAAGACATTATCAAAGTCCACCAGTAGTGTGGCAGGCCAGTAGTCGTCTGGAATTGCATAAAAGACAGTATTAAAGTCCACCATCAGCGTGGCAAGCCAGTAGTCGTCTGGCATCGTTCAAAAGACAGATCTCTCCGACGTTTCATCGAGGATTCAATCCAGCAGTCTCGTTGGGTTTATATCCCTTTTTCTTCTTCACCCAGAGCAAATTTTTGGTTATTTTTGGTATTCAATCACTATATACCTTGAAAGTCCGAAAGCATTTGCTTTCAGGCATTCAGGTCTACAGCGCTTGAATAGGGGCAGCTGTAATACCCCAAAATTTGCTCTCCCCTTTGTCATCATAGCATGGTATTATCATTTATCATATCATATCCACCTCATTAACATTACATTGCATTTAACATAGAAAAATGAAGCATGGCATCCCTCTTACCATCAAGGCATGTGATCAGGTGGAAGGTGGACAATCAAGGGATCATTCAAAGCACAAAAAGGTTAATCAAGTTGGCTCTAGGCAAGCCAAGAGGTCTTTCATGTCTCATACCATCTCAATGGATCATCCACAACCTCAAGGATGAGAGATTCAATGGGAGATTGAAGCACTACATCTTTCACTATGCAAGAGGTTCAGAAATTGAAGGAAAACCCTCAAAAGAGATAGCTCATTGATTCAAAATCATTCTCAAGTGGCATTTCTCATCATCCTTTAAGAGGATACACAACATACTCTGAGGAATTTGGATTTGGAAGATGTGCAATTTCCTCCTAACCAGAGAGGGTCAAAATTAGGGTTTCTAATAAAATCAGGATATCTCTGATTTTTTGGACAAAGCTTGTTGTCATGGTATTCTACATGTTCTTAAGTGTATGTGTATGGAAAATTGCCCCTCAATGGGTTTTAGAAGTGGTTCAATTGGAAGAAAAATCAAGAATCAGAGAAATTGGGGCAAAGTCAAATAATCAGAGGAAAAAGTCAATTCTTGACTTTTTGAGGCCAAATTCATGAAATTCATGTTATATGTGTCCAATGTACAAAATTTGGTCAAGAAATTCCAAAGGAATCATGAAAAAATCAAGATGTAAAAAGTTGCCATTTTTGGATGAAGTAGGGTTACTAAAAATAGCAAGTTTTGGCCATTTTGGCATCAGAGTTTGAACCAAGGCCATTTAAATTTGGAGCACCAAATGAAAATTCCACTCTGCCTCAATGAAAGGCCTTGCTTTAAGCTTCAAATCCATGTGTGGAACATCTCCATTGGATAAAAATTGAGTGAGATATGATTGATCAAAGTTTGAGCAAAGTAGGTTCAAAACTAGGTCATGACCAAGATTTTCAAGGCACGCGCGCAGTCATTTTTCACAAACACATGGTGGGCCAAATGTATTGATCAATTACTCATGGTTAGAGGCCTCAAATGAAAAATCTTTCAACATGAAAGTTGTTCCTCTATGTGAGATCTTCAAAAGTGGTGTTTATGATTTTTTCATTTGATCAAAGGTTGAGAAGTTATGATGGGTCCAATTTACTATGATTATGCTGAAAACCCAGGTGCCAAGATGCCTTGCCGGCCAACCTCATTTCCTCGCCCATAACCAGTTTCCAAACCTTATTGTTCTAAGTCATTTTTCAACCTGTTCCAAACCTCATTTCACTTCAATTTTCACATCAACATTGTGCTCCAATGTGTCCTCTTTCCAAAGACTCCAAAATCTCATCAAATTGTTCAATGGTTAGAAAGTATTTCACCTGCAAACAGCCCTATGTTGGCACTGATGCTTTGACAGCTTGGTGCACGATTTTGGTTCACACACACCACAAACACTTCATAACATCTGCTTTCCACATTAAACCAAGCATACTTGATACAAATATCATACACCAGCACGTGCCATGCATAAAAATGGAAAGGGCAAACTTATGAAGCAAGTTTCTGCCACAACAGCTTTGTTGTTTTACCCTCACTTCCACCATAGCACACCATGAATCACCATCACCACATCATAGCCAACCTCACTCGCCCCTAACTAACTTAACTCAGTTAGTTAGGGTGCACTCAGTTAACCAAGCATTGACTCACTTAACTGACTCACTAAACCATGGTTAACTCACATTATAAATAGAAATCTCACCTCTAATTTCAGTCTCAGCTTCATTCTTCTCATTTCACTGCCAAATACTCTCTAATTTTCTCTCCGATTCTCCCACTCTTTTTCATCAAATCTCTCCATTGCACGAGTTCATCATTCTCTTCTAATTCCACCTTCAAGTTTCATCTTCAATCATCTCTGAACTTGAAGCAGCTTTGGATTGTTGAAGTAAGCACTGCAAATCCATCTCCATTATCACTCTACAGAGTTTGAAAGCCTTTATTTGGCCAAGTGAAGATTGTAGAAGAGACAAGACCTCTGGTTTTCTGAAGAACACTTCAAAGTTTCAAAACTTCAGGTACGAATCTCCACCATTATAGACCTAATGTGAAGTTGTTTCCAGGTTCTTGAAGCTTCTTACAAGCTCAAGAACTTGTCCGGTTAGTTGATAGGCCTTTAGAGGTATAGTGCACAACTTAGGGCTTGCTTTAATCTCCTATGTTTTCTCTGTGTGTGATTGTTATGTGGAAAATGATGTTAGATTCACGATGTGCATAGCGTAAGCTTCATTTTGATACCACATTTGTGCATTTTGGTGAGAATTGAGGTTGCAGACGGTGGAGGTGTGACCGGAGAAGGTGACCGGAGGTCATCTCCGGCCGGTGATCTTGGATGTTAGGGTTTTGGTGTGTTTTAATCGTGTCCGTTGATTTTTCATCATCGTGTGGCCACAGTGGTGCCAGCGCATTAAAATAAGCATGCCTTGCACGTGTTTTATTTTTTAATCAGAGTGACATGCGGGTGGTGTAGTGCATGGTATGGAGTGTGGTCCTTCACGTGTGTGCCTTGGATTTAATTACTTTGACTTTTGTGTTGACCTGACTTGAATCAATGGTGATGATTGATTGACTTTTGTTTGACTGAGTGTGCATGGTTGACAGTGTGGATTGCGTTCTGAATGTGGACTGGACCGTTGCTAATTACGCCCCCTTGTTTAAGGCCCAATGTAATTTGAACTGTCCAATTGCTATGTTCATACCCCCCTGCATTTTGCATTTATTTTTCATTTTTATTTCTTTCTACACGTTTGATTTCTAATTTTTAAAAATACTAAAACATATTGGAAAATTCTACAAAAATTCATGTGTATTCTTAAAACATTTAGGAAATTTTCTATGATTTTATTTTCTGATTTTATGACCATTTTGCCCCTGTTCCATTATTTCTTTTGAATTTCCATTTGTATGCATACTTAATGTGACATATGATTTTGTGCATTTTTGTTCTTGATCATAAAAAATGATTTTGATGCCTTTCTTTTTGCATTGTGGTCACAATATGTTGAGGTATGTTTGAGATTTATGAGATGATTTTTAAGTCTTTTTTGGATGACTTTTGATGTGTTGCTTTGAGCATGAATGCATGAAGCTTCCATGAGACTTTGACCTAATTGTTGAGTGACTTTGGTTTTGATTCATTGCTTGTGGACTTGATATGTTAATGGCATGTGTTTAAGGTGTTTGATTGGTGAAAGTCATAATTTTTGAAGCATGTTTGCTATTTGTTTGAAGCATGAAGTTTAACTTGTTCATTTTGTGAATGCATGCCTCATGTTTGGGTTGCTTGATCATGAAGGCACTTGTGCCATGAGTTGTGGTTTTGTTTGAGGATGTATAGCATGTTAATTGACTTCTGATTGTGACATTTGGGTTTCATCTTTGCATGTTTGATGTTTATCTTGCACCTTAAGTCACTTGTTTCACAAGTATGAACCACATTCACATCACTTCACCTTTTCTTCTTTGCTTCTTGTTGGATTGAGATTTTGTTTGCATGATTTGGTATGCTCATTTAGGACAACATTAGGTTGTGTAAATATGAGTTACATTCTGACTTGGAAGCATGTATAGCATTCAATCTCATTTTACTTTGTTTGTCAACTTGTTTGAATTTGATTTGTTCATTATATTTTCTTACTTTACTTGTAAGTGATTGTGCTAACCATGTAGGGGCTTCGGTAAGTTTCAATGGAGTGTGGATAAGGAATCCACATTCAACTTCTATCCTTTCTCTTTTACAATTCCATTTTGTGTTTTGTTAAGCACTTATGTGCTTTCTTTCAATAACTCATTACTTTCCCTTTTGAATTACAATTCATCTTCTACTTTGGAAGTGAATTGTTTAATTCTTTCTTTCTTTAGATTTTAGGTTGAAACCTCACAAACCTTTAGGATCACTCCCTTTAATCTTCAATTAGGATTGAGTCTTAGTCCATATAGGTTTTACCTTTTCTCCTCTCTTGAGTCTCTTTTCTCATCTCAAAGAAAATTCAAAATATCTAACAAAGGTAGGCATTTATTGCATTTAGGCCTTTCATGTAAAGAAAAGATTATAAGGGGTCTTCTCTTGTAATCTTAGAATGTGTAGCATATGGCCCATCTTAGGTCAATGTGTTACATATTTGATCTTGTATGAGAGACTTAAATGCAATACTTGTTGAAGGTGCAAATAATAAAAAACACTTCTTCACTTCATAATCAACAAAACACTTAATAAACACAAGTATGCTAGTGTGTTTGAACCTTGATAATTGGAACTAAGTGTGAGGGTCTTCTTCACCCTTAGTGTGCTTTCTTACCCTCCATCTTGGAATGTGAGAAGGTACACATTCCAATGACTAAGATCCAGATACACTGACGTATGCAAACAAATCCAAAACACTTCCTTCTAAAAGACAAAAACAAACAATAACGTCTTTCCTTCGGGAATTCTTTTCTCACCTCATTCACTCTCAACGCACGAACGCGCTTCTACTCGTTCTCTTGCAAGATGGTAACGCACTCGGACCAGCGAGCCTGCAACACCTGAGCTAGGACGTCAGTCGTTCCCTAAAATGCAAACAATTCATCCCTAGTGAGGGGAACTACGTCGCTCTGATTCTCATGTTCCCGATGAGATACGTAGGCAGTGGGGTAGGGCCCATGCGAGCACTTCTTTTATTTTCCCTACATTTGTTTCTCATTTCTTTTCCAGTTCTCTTTTCGTTCCTTTTCCAGTATTCTTTTCTATCACCCTTTGATCGAGACAAGCAAGCGTGGATCCCATCGGGAGCGACATCTGGCCTTATGGTATTCTGATTATGCCGATATCCCGGCATCCTGGCATTCTGATTATTCGGATATTCTGGTATTCCGGTGTTCTCTTCAGAGCCGACCTGTGAACTTATCCATTCAGCGGCACAACAGTTATCCAGATTATATGGAAGCTTTGATCCCATGTCTGTTGATCTGCATCATCATTTTCACATACATGTTCTTGTATTTCCAAGGGATATTAACTTTGAGACTTGCTACTGAGCATTTCCATCTATTTCTTGTGGTTAGTGTAAGGAAAATTTTTGAATCAAAGCATAATGATTCCTTGGAAATATTTGAACATGGCATTCTGCATTGCATTCTCATACTCATATGCATAACAGATGTCCTGGAGCGGATTTATCATTCTGACTGGGTATTCTCTTCGGAACGGCCAACATGACTTCTTCCAACTACTCGATTCACCACAATCAGGGTCAGATGTGGAACAACTCCGAGCGGAGGTGACTGAGATGAAGGCCCAACTGGGGCATTTTATGGTGGACATTCAGGCGTTATCCCGAGGTCAGGAACTGCTGAGAGAAGAAGTCAACCGAATAAAGACTCAGATGGGCCGGGTTATGGAAATTGGATGTCGTGTTAAGAAAGGAAGACAATCAAGTGCCCGCTTCCGCAGCAGAGGTTCTCACTCCTCCTATCTCTTTCGGATCTCCTCTAGACCATGGATTACCTCATGAATCCTATCCACCGTCAGAGCTTCTTTCATCACCAACTGTTTCTTGAGGGTCTTAAGCTAGAGAAGACTGAGAATAAGTTTGATCCGATCCCGATGTCATACGCTCAGTTGCTTCAGCACTTGCTCAAGTTTCAGCTAATTGAATTGATTGATGCGGGACCTCCACACACCAAGTTTTGTATGGGTTCCAATGTCCATGATAGGTGTGAATTTCGTTCAGGTGGCCCTGGACATACTATTGAGAGGTGTCGAGCCTTTCATCATAATGTGCAAGATTTAGTCGAGGCTGGGGTCATTACATTCACTGCCGATGGTTTGCACATCAACTGATGCTTCCCGAGTGAGCACTCAAATTGCGAGTATGTCGTCAAAAGCAATAAGTCCAGACGGAGTCAAGCCTCCTCAACAAGGACAATCATTTAGCTTCTTTACTGCATTTACATATGTAGCTTTTTTTTGTTTGTTTAAACATTGTTTGCATGTAAGAGCTTGTTTGTTTTTTTGAATGACGATCATAATACAATACGCATGTTTTTCTTGAAGCAATCCATTCGTATTCACTCATAAGTTTGTATATGTGCATTGCAACACCAACTGTCGTGCTTAAACTCTTGAGGGAGGATGATGAGTTGAAAACGCAAAAACCTCTAATTGTGTGCTTTTGGATAAAACCCTGTTGAGGATGTACAGGCATTGTTTCAACTCCCCAAACACTGAAGATATAAGGGAGATAGACCCTCGTTAACCCCTTTGAGCCTTGAAGTAGGAGTTTCTTTTAGTACGAAAAAACCCTTACATTTAACCCAGGGGCAGGGTAGGCGTCAGTTAATTTGACCAAGCGTTCAAATTTCAAAAGGAGTGTGCATCTGAGGATCCATTACCTTCTATTCCACCGTCAAGAGGTCAAGAGATGTGAAACCACAATGGTTATTCATCAACAATAAAGGAGTTAGGCAGTCACAACCCTTTCAACAAAGTCAAGACAAGCCAGTGTCACACGATTTGTTCCCAAAAAAAAAAATAAAAGAAAAAAAGAAAGAAAGAAAGCCCGCTAAGTCGAAACTTGAAAACAAGCGACTTAGGCAAAAGTTAGGGCATCCCGCTGGACTTCAAAATCAAAGATTCGAAAGAATCTGTCCAGGCAAAAGTTAGGGATAAGCAAAAGAATGTGAAAGCGAAAAACAAAAGGATTACAAAAGAAAATCCTCAAGCAAGAACAAAGTCGTGTGACTACGAACAAAAGACAAAAGGGGTGACTGTTACTCCAAATCCTCATTAAGCCTCAAACCATCAGATGCATGGGTTCCTGAAAGATCACAAAATTCTTTTTGAGAGGCGAACGCTTGGGCAAATTAACTAAACGTAGGACTGGAGAACATCACGAAGAGTGGGTGGGCACCAATAAACTTTGAGCCATAAACCATTTTTCTCAAAACCGTGAACCAGGCCACGATACAACCCTCAAAAGTCCTAATTGAAACAGGGTTTATTTCGAAAGCATACTACCAAGAGATAGCGTTCCTGACTCCTATGAGTTGTGCTAAAAGATCTTTATTTGTGTTGCATGTGCATTGCATTCTTTCATCCAAAAATTAATGTCGTATTCTAACCCGAGATTCGCTCACAAAAGGGGTTTGTGACATCTTGTCAGTAAAACTTCAAGATTAACATGTGTGTTGCATTAGAATTTTCATTCTCAGATTAAAACATTTTCTGCTTGCATACATTTGTTTGACGTCAAAAGAAGTTTACATATGGAAATTCAGTCCAGAAGCTTAATCTTGCCGAGTTGAGAATCCTGAAACTCCCAAAGGACGGCCACATCCAGTGTTACTTCCTCAGGAAACTTTGTTGAGTAGGAGCTTTCTCAACAAGTTGTGCTAAGACGTAGTCGATCTGGGGCAATCACGACGAACCATCTCTTTAAAGTGTAGCTCATCTGAGTCAGTCACGTCAAGAAATCTCTCTGAAGTTCAGTTATTCTGGGGCATTCATTCGAAGATCAGGGGCAAGGTCACTTCAAAGCTTGTATCGAGGCAGGCCGCCTCCAGAGCATAAGAAGTAATCCTCTCCAGAAGACGGTTAATCTGAAGCATTTTTTTCAGGATACTGAGGCAGAGTATTTCAAGGAACTACAAGTCTTTTCGGGGCAAATTTCTCCACAGATCATACAGTCTGGGGCATTTACGTCAAGATCCGATGAATCTCTCTAAGAGTTTGAAGACCCTGGGGCAGTGTGAATGCTCAGTCTTCTATAAAATCCTCTTGAGATGAGTTCTTTCAATGGACCCTGTGGTCTGGGGAAAGTCGAGAATTAAGGAACCGTTGTTCACTCTTGGCAATCGACATGCAGTCGATCAGCAGGAACTTGAAGTACTAAGTCTTTTCCCCAGCAAAGAGCCAGAAGGTATCTTTTCCAGCAAGGTGTTGGAATTGATATTCTTCCCCAAGCAGAGAATTGTTCTTACATCGAAAGGGGTTCTTTATGAAGATTCCTTACCCCCAGCAGTGTAGGGGGATTCCTCATTCTCAGCAGGATAAGACGATGGGATATTCTCAAGCAGTTTGAAGATGGTGAGAAGTCAGAGTACTCTTTTCCTCAACAGTCAGGTTTGGTATTCTCCGCAAGTCAAAGTACAACGAGTATTGGTATTCTCAGCGGTTCAAAGTCCAATCTTTATTGGCATCTCCCCAACAGAGTTCGCAATTTAACTTGCAGTTCCTCGACAGTGTTGGCATCAGTAGTGATTATTGGTGGTACAGTTGGTTATCTCCCCACAAGAGGTCAGATATTGGTGATCCCTTCCTCAGCGAAGTTTGCTTGTTCTGTTCTGCGCATTCCTCAGTGGAGTGTCCTCTCATTCTTGCATATAGTAATCATCATAGCATTGCATCCTCAAAACGCGTAGCATTTCCATTTCGTATGGAGCATTACGCCATAGAAAGAAAATTCAAACATGCATCGAAGCATAGGCCAGATTTGGTACCTTGTGCGAAAGCCCAAATCAACCCTCAATCAAAGCAGTTTTCCCCAACCTCAGAATTGACGCCTATTTTCTCCAACCTCAGAGTTGAAGCTTTTTTTTACCAACCTCAGAGTTGTCGTATACCTTTTCTCAACCTCAAAGTTGATGA
This sequence comes from Lathyrus tuberosus, assembly GCA_022829125.1. Taxonomy (NCBI): domain Eukaryota; kingdom Viridiplantae; phylum Streptophyta; class Magnoliopsida; order Fabales; family Fabaceae; genus Lathyrus; species Lathyrus tuberosus. Next base: position 25,278,124 of record JALAZF010000012.1, on the reverse strand, counting down.
ATAGCCATCTCTTCCCCAACCTCAGGGTTGACGCCTATTTTCTCAATCTCAGAGCGAATGCCATTTTCCAACCTCAGAGTTGATGGTCTACCCTATTATCCCCAACGGAGTCTTCAAAAGGAAAGTTCGCCTAACATGGGGCATTATGACACTTATCCTAAGCTCAACAGCTTTATTCCTCAGCAGACTACCGTGGTATTCCTTTGGGTTTCCCCGGCAGATCTTTAAGGACTCTTTCCCAACAAGTTGCAGTGGAATGTTCTAACCAGGATTTGCATATTCCCGGCAGAGTAGCCCTGATTCCCAGCAGATCACTAAGGAATCTTTCCCAGCAAGTCACAACGTAATGTCTTCTAACCAGGATTTGAACATCCCCTGTGGAGTTTATTCTAAGCATGATTTACCAGCAAGTGGCAGCGTCGTATTTCCTACAGGTTCAACATGTGAAATTTGTCGAAGAATAATCCCCAGCAGAGTTATTGACCATCCCATGCATGGGGCATGTTATTTCCCCAGCAAGAGATGTTCCCAATCTATTATCCCCAGTAGAGTTTGAGAACGTTTGGTCTTCTGTAAAATCCTCTCAAAAGGCATTCCCCAGCAAGGTCTAAAGAGATCGACAGAACCTCTTCTTCAGCAAGATGTCAACATATGATATTACCCAGCAAGTGGTGTAATTCTCAGTAATGCTCATTTACAATCCAAAGTCCAATTTATTTTTGGCATGCGTGCAGTTTGTTCATGTTATTCCAATAGGTAGAGTGATCATTTGGCAATTTTAAGCTTCCAACGATAGTTTGGTAAGCACCAAAGTCCAACGACAGTTTGGCAAGGCTTCCAACGACAGTTTGGTAAGCACTGAAATCCAACGACAGTTTAGCAAAGCTGCAAAAAGTCCATCTGAAGATGGCAAGATTGAGATTCCAACGCCGGTTTGGTAATCCTTGAAGTCCAACGACAGATTGGCAGAAATCCAGCACGAATTGGTAAAAGACCAACGACAGATTGGCAAAAATCCAACGACAGATTGGTGAATGTCCAACGACAGTTTGGCAGAAAGTCCAACGACAGATTGGCAGAGCAGCTCAAGTCCATCGACAGTATGGCAAGCCAGTAGTCGCCTGGCGTCGTTCAAAAAGACATTGTTGCAAGTTCATCGACAGTATGGTAAGCCAGTAGTCGCCTGGCGTCGTTCAAAAAGACATTGTTGAAAGTCCATCCACAGTATGGCAAGCCAGTAGTCGCCTGGCGTCGGTCAAAAAGACATTGTTGAAAGTCCATCGATGGTATGGCAAGCCAGTAGTCGCCTGGCGTCGTTCAAAAAGACATTGTTGAAAGTCCATCGACGGTATGGCAAGCCAGTAGTCATCTGGCGTCGTTCAAAAAGACATTTTTGAAAGTCCATCGACAGTATGGCAAGCCAGTAGTCGTCTGGCGTTGTTCAAAAGACAGATCTCTCCGACGGCGTTTCATTGAAGATTCAATCCAGCAATTTTGTTAGGTTTATATCCCTTTTGTTCTTCATCATCCAGAGCAAATTTTTGGTCATATTTGGTATTCAATCACTATATACCTTGAAAGTCTGAAAGCAGTCGCTTTCAGACATTCAGGTCTACAGCGTTTGAATAGGGGCAGCTGTAATACCCCAAAATTTGCTCTCTCTTTTGTCATCATAGCATAGCATTATCATTTATCATATCATACCCACCTCATTAGCATTGCATTGCATATTTAACATAGAAAAATGAAGCATAACATCCTTCTTACCATCAAGGCATGTGATCAGGTAAAAGATAGACAATCAAGGAACCATGCAAGGCACAAAAGGTCAACCAAGTTGTTTCAAGGCAAGCCAAGAGGTCTTTCATGTCTCATATTATCTCAATTGATCATCCAAAACCTCAAGAAAGTGAGATTCAATAGGAGATTGAAACATTACATCCTTCACTATACAAGAGATTCCAAAACTGAAGGAAAACTAGCAAAAGAGATGGTTCATTGGTTCAAAATCACCCTCAAGTGGCATATCTCATCATCCTTTAAGAGGATACACAACATACTCTGAGGAATTTGAAATTGAAGACTGCACATTTTTCTCCTAGGAGGAAGGCACCAAAATTAGGGTTTCCAATTAAATCAAGGTATCTTTGATTTTTTGGACAAAACTTGATGTCATGGTATTCTACATGTCCTTAAGTGTATGTATGTGGAAAATTACCTCTCAATTGGTTTTAGAAGGGGTTCAATTGGAAGAAAGATCAAAAGTCAGGAAATTTGGGGCCAAGTCAAATAATCAGAGGAAAAAGTCAACTCTTGACTTTTTGAGGCCAAATTCATGAAATTCATGTTATGTGTGACCAATGTACAAAATTTGATCAAGAAACTCCAAAGAAATCATGAAAAATCAAGAATGTGGAAAGTTGCCATTTTTGGAAGAAGTAGGGTTTCCAAAAATAGTAATTTTGGGCCATTTTGCATCAGAGTTTGAACCAATGCCATTCAAAATTGGTGCATCAAATGAAAATTTCACTCGGCCACAACAAAAGTTCTTGCTTTAAGCTTCAAATCCATGTGTAGAACATCTCCATTGGATAAAAATTGAGTGAGATATGATGGACCAAAGTTTGGGCAAAGTAGGTTCAAAACTAGGTCATGACCAAGAATCTTCAGGTCACGCGCATGTCCTTTTTACAAACAGTTGGTGGGCCAAATGTACACCTATTTTTCTCATGGTTAGAGGCTTCATTTGCAAAACTTGTCAACATAAAAAATGTTCCTTGTAATGTCCTCTTCAAGTGTTATGTTGGGAAAATTTTGATTTGATCAAGTTATGAGACAGTTTTAAGGGTTCAAAGTCATGGTGATTATGTTGAAAACCCAGACGCCATGTTGCATTGCCAACCAACCAGTTGCCACGCCATGTACCAGTCTTGTTTTCTAAAGTTCCAAGTCACTTTTGAGTGTGTTCCAAGTTTCAATTCAATTCACTTTTCACACAAAACTTGTAGGATTACACTTCTTCTTTCCAATGATCCCAAATCCTCATCAAATTATGCACTAGTTAGAGAGAATTTCACTTGCAAACCACCCTATGTTGATACTGATGCATTGACAGCTTGGTGCATGATTTTGGTTCACACACACAACAAACACTTCCTCACCTCACTTTTCCTCTTTTAACCAAGCACACATCATCTACACTATGCACATTAGCACGTGCCTTGCATGAAAATGGAAAGGGCAAGCTTGTTGAGCAAGTTTGATGCAAAGCCGTGCCATCTCACTTTCTCATTACCTTCACCATAGCTTACTATAAACCAGCACCACCCTATCATGGCTCTCCCTAACTAACTTGACTCAGTTAGTTAGGGATGACTCAGTTTAACCACCTCGACTCACTCTAACTCACTCACTAAACTACGGTTAGCTCACACTATAAAACCAAACCTCACTCTCTAATTTCATTTTCAACTTCATTTTCTCATTTCACTCCCAAAAACACTCTCATTCTCTCAACATTCTCTGAATTTTTCTCTCTCTCTCTGTGCACGAATCTTCAGTCACCTTCATCCACTTCATCCCTATCTGTATCAATGGCGCATGATTGAAGTAAGAAGCATCAAAATCCACACGAATTCTTCAAAGTGAACCTCAGCAAGTTTTGAATCTCTCAGCTCTCAAGCTATCAAACTCCAACAGCATTTATTTTGCTTAATTTGAAGCTCCAAAGGTGAAGATCAATTGGATACCTCTGGTTTTCTCAACTGTGTCAAGATCTACAAGTTTCAGGTTCAAGCTTCTTCACCTTATTCTGCTCATATAGACTATTTTGAAGTTTGTTTTTAGCTTGCTAGAAGCTTTGCTCCAACCGACTAGTTGATAGGCCTTTTAAAGGCTTAGTTGCAAAACCTAGGGCATGTTTTAATCCTCTCTGTTCTCCATGTGTATGCGTATTATGTGAAAAATAATGGTAAATTCATGATGTACGTGAGCTCAGCTTCAATTTGGTATGCGATTTATGTGTTTTGGTGAACATGCAAGTTTTCAGGTGGTGGCTGTTGGCCGGAGAAGGTGACCGGAGGTCATCTCCGGCCGGTGGTCATTATTTTAGGGTTTTGTTGCAGTTTGAATGAGGACCGTTTGATGATCATTATCGTGCGGCTAAGAATGTGCCAACACATTAGAATCAGTGTGCATGTCACGTGTGGTTTTTGATTTTATTTTTAAACATGATGTGATGCATTGCATGGTAGTTAAGGTGCACTTTCATGTACGCGCGTTGGATGTGACTACTTTGACTTGTCTGTTGACCAGACTTAATCTAATGGTGTGGATTGCTTGACCTTTTTGTTGACTGAAGTGCATGATAGTAGTATGTTCTGCGCGCAAATGGACCTAACCAGATTGCTAGCCACACCCCTCCTTTTAAAAAGCCCAATTAATTTGAACTCATATTTTGCTATGCTTGCACCCCCTTTCCTTTTTACATCTCATTTTATTTTTCCATTTTTCATACACGTTTGCTTTTTAATTTTTAAAAATACAAATTAGCATTATAAAATTCTACAAAAATTCATGAACATCATTAAGACATTTAGGAATTTTTTATGTTTTCATCTCTTGATTTTATGACCTTTTTGCCCCTGTTCCACAATTTTCTTTGATTTTCTTTTGTGTGCATTCTTAATGTGGTACATGATTTTGTGCATTTTTGTTCTTGATCATTAAAAATAATTTTGATTTGCTTCTTTTTGTATTGAGTCATTAACATCTTGAAGTATGTCCTATGATTTTTATGTTATTTTTTAGATCATTTTATGACATGTTTGGATGGTCATCTTTGCATTACTTTGCATGTGTATCCAATTTGACTTAAGTGCATTGTATAAAGCCTTTTTGCCTTGATTTTTTGCATGCTATTTTGGTATATGATTCACTTCTGATTTGTGTATCTTTAAAACATGTTTGCTTAATTTCCATGAGTCCATTTAATTTTTGTTTAAGGCATTACATTTGAAGCATAATGACATGTCATATCCTTGTAATATTTGTGCATGTTTACATGTTTTCATTTGGGCATACTTGCATGATCATTTACCTATTTCAATGAGCTATTCATGTGACATTATAGGTCATTGGTACACATTATAGGTCATCATTGCATATTCATTGTCATGTGAACTTGGTGCATCCTTAATATGTTGTTCTTGCACTTCCTTTCTTTTGAACTTCCATTTCAATTCTACTTCTCCTATTACTTCTTGCATGTCTTAGTTGCTTCATGAATACTTGTGAGATGTTTGTGGATCATTTTTCATTTCATTTCAATTCTGATCCTTGGATCACATGTTTCATTTATGCATGTTTCTTTCATTTCTTTTCATCTTTCATCTCCCTTTTCTTATGATAGCATGTTCTAATACCATGGATGATGATTGTTGGTTGTTCACTTGAACTTGCTTGATGATAATCATTTGTTTTCCACATGATGCACATTCTGGTTGTGACCAATAGGATTTGATTTTTTTCATTCTTATTTTTTTGATCTTTATGGTACATTAAATGTTTCTTTTACTTCTTATACTTCTTATACATGTTTACTAACCATGTAGGGGCTTTGGTAAGTTGCAATTGAGTGTGGATAAGGAATCCACATTCAAACTTCTATCCTTTCTCTTTTACAATTCCATCTTGTGTTTTGTTAAGAACTTATGTGCTTTTTCTTAACAACTCATCACTTTCCCTTTTGAATTACAATTCATCTTCTAATTTAGAAGTGAATTGTTTAATTCATTCCTTCTTTAGACTTTAGGTTTTAAACCTCACAAACCCTTAGGATCACTCCCTTAACTAATTGATTAGGATTGAGTCTTAGTTCACATAGATTTTACCTTTCTCTCCTCTCTTGAGTCTCTTTTCTCATCTCAAAGAAAATTCAAAATATCTAATAAAGGCAAGCATTTATTGCATTTAGGCCTTTCATATAAAGAAAAGATTATAAGGGGTCTTCTCTTATAATCTTAGAATGTGTAGCATATAGCCCATCTTGGGTCAATGTGTTAGACATTTGATCTTGTATGAGGGACTTAAATGCAATACTTGTTGAAGGTACAAATAATAAAAAACATTTCTTCATTTCATAATCAACAAAAACACTTAATAAACACAAGTATGCTAGTGTGTTTGAACCTTGACAATTGGAACTAAGTGTGAGGGTCTTCTTCACCCTTAGTGTGCTTTCTTACCCATTCCATCTTGGAATGTGAGAATGTACACATTGCAATGACTAAGATTTAGATACACTATCATATGCAAACAAATGAAAGAAACTTCTAAAAGACAAAAACAAACAATAACGTCTTTCCTTCGGGAATTCTTTCCTCATCTCATTCACTCATTTCCTTAAGGATGCGTCATTTCCGTTCTACCGCAAACAGGTAACGCCTAAGTCTCCATACAGCGAGCTGCAACACCTAAACTGCTAGGACGCGAACGTTGACGTATTCCACTAAAAAACACAAACAACTTTCCCTTAGGTGAGAGGAACTACGTCGCTCTGATTCTCATGCTCCCAATGAGATACGTAGGCAGTGGGGTAGGGCCCATTCGAGCACTTCTTTTATTTTCCCTACATTTGTTTCTCTTTCTCTCTCCTTCTTTCTTTCAGTTCCTTTTCCAGTATCCTTTTCTATCACCCTTTGATCGAGACAAGCAAGCGTGGATCCCATCGGATACGATGGACGCGTGGGGGTGCTAATACCTTCCTCGTGCGTAACTGACTCCCGAATGCAATTCTCTTGGTCGCAAGACCATGCTCTTTTCCTTTCCTTCAGGTTTATGCGGTGTTTCCTTTCCCTCTCTTGGGATAAATACACATTTCTGGCGACTCTGTTTTGGTGCCACTTTCGCGTTTGTACTAGGACGAAAATCCCGGGAGCGACACCGTGGAATCTTTAGACACCAAAGACCAACCCGACTCACCGATGGCAGAGATAACTGGTGTAGATGAGCATCCCCTCGCGGAGTAGGTTAGCCACGAGCCGCTAAACATGATCTCCCAGTTTGTCGACGGGGATGAAGGTGATATTTTTTATACAGTCGAGCACCGGCTGGTGGGCTCCTCGAAGACGTGGAAGGTGTTCCGGCCTCAGGCACACCACCGCATCTGTTTGACCTATCGAGGGATGAGGTTTCCCCTTTATGAATTCATGTTCGACCAGGCGGGGTGGCGCTTTCCCTTTACGGACTTTCAACAGTCAGTGTTCTGTTGGTTGCGCTTGGCGCCCTCGCAGCTGCACCCCAATTCTCTCGCCTTCCTCCGAGCCTTCGAGCTCGTGAGTAAATATCTCCAGATCGGGGCAATCGTGCCCCTCTTCTTCCGCATCTTTCATCTTCAAAGGCAAGCGACTGACGGTAAACATGGGTGGGTGTCTTTCAAGCAGGTGAGCAGCCTGTTTAGCACCTACATAGACTCTGTCCGCGACTTCAAGTATCGGTACTATATTGTAAGGCCGGTCTCCTTCGAAGCCGTGAATTCGGTGTACCGTTGGGTCCGACGAGAAGTAGATGGGCGGCAGGAAGAGGTCCTCGAGCTGAGGTTCCCCTTGTTCTGGACCGAAGAGCATTTCAGGAGAGATACGGACAGCTACATCGTCAGCCCAGTTCGACTGTGCGAGGGGGACCGCCTGGCGAACGAAGCAATAGTCGAATTTGTCAACGGGTTCAGCAAAGCCAAGCTCGTGACGTCGGACAGGGATTTCATCTGGGGTGATGATGGGAAGGTCTTGACGAAGCACCGGTTGATCAACACGAGGGCTCTCCTCGAAACGTTTTCTGACGAGGACGCCCTCGAGTTGCTAGGTGGTAGCGACTTCCTCGACTTAATTTTCCCTTGTATTTTAGGTTTTGATTCGCTGAAGCATTTCTTTTCTTTGTAGGCAAGATGTCGGATGTTGAGGAGCGCATCAAGAAGTTGAAGGCTGCCCGCATTTCGAAGAAAGGAGGTAAAGGTCGTGTCGAGCAGCTCCGGGTGAAGCGCCCCAGTCCCGCTCCGTTAACCAGGGACTCTTCTGGCTCTCACCAGGACAGCGACTCCCCCAGCACTCAGAACTCCTCGAAGAGGCAACGGCTTGCTGATCAGGTGGACATCGACCTCACCGAGAACGAAAGCCCTCCCGCTGTGAAATTTGTGCTCCCGCCTTGCTACTCGAGGACGAACTTCTTTACGGGGAACAATTCCTTGTGTGTTGGCAGACCTGAAGTTCAGACCATCTTGGGCGTTAATAGGGTCTCTCGGAGAAGGACGCTGGTGGAGGACGTGTCTGCAGTAATGCGGGTGTGCGCTGCTACCTTGGTCCTGAATGACGAGACATGCCCGGCGGACGAGATGAACAGGCTACAAGAGAGTTTCAGATCCATCTCAGCTGAAATGGAGAGGGTGGGCAAGGAGCTGACCGACTGCAAGAACCAGAACAAGGCCTAGGTCAAGCTTCAAGAGAAGTTGGAGGAGTGGTTGAAGATCGGTGAGGAGGAGAGGAAAAGTCTCTTGGCGAGGAACGCCGAGCTGGAAGAAGCTGTTCGTCCGACTAAGGAGGAAACCGAGGAGGACAAGTTGTTGACTTCGCAGGCAGCGCTAATAGCTAAACTTAGGGAAGCCGAGCAAGATAACCTCGTGGCGGCTGACATAGGTTTCAAGAACGTCGTGCAGCAGCTTCGGGTTGTCAACCCCGACTTCATAACTGAAGGGACTGACCCCGACTATGAGGTGGTCGACGGTCAAATTGTGTAGCCGATGCAAGAGGATGAGGTCGGCGGAGGGGTAACCGACCACGACCAGCTAGAGGAGGCCCCCGCTGAATAAGTTTTTACTCTGTTTCTGTTTGGCCTGCGAGACATTTTATTCTGATGCCTGTGCTCGGCCTGCGTGCCAGGGGCGTTTTGATACTTATTTGTAATACATGTACAATGGGCTTCTTCCCGCTTAATACCTTTTTGTTTATCTGCGCATGATGTTTGTATGTTTTCACTTGTGTGTGATGTTATTTGCTATGCGTTATTTATTTTTGTCTAAGTAATAGAGATTTTGGGGATTTGCTCGACTTCGATAGTCCTCGACTGCATGGAGAGCTGGCCGAGTGGGCAGAGGTGTACTCCGACCTTCAACGAGGCTAAGAGCTCGGTCGAGGTCTTAGCTTCGTGGCGTGAACTTCCCATCACGAGCTGGGTGTTCTGCCCAATTGGTACAACGACGACGAAGCTCGATCTAGGTGTCCTCGTCGGATCAAAAGTCCTCGCGCACACAATGTGGCCCTTGATCATCGTTTCTTGTATAGGGGTGTCGCGCTTGTACCTTAGTGCGTCCCCGTAGCTGCGATGCTAGTGTGTCGCGGATAGTGCTTAACTGTAGTACTGTTTAAGCTTCTCAACGTTCCATGATCGAGTAAGTGCTTAACTGTAGTACTGTTTAAGCTTCTCAGCGTTCCGTGGTCGAGCAAGTTCGTCCCCGTGCAGATTTTCGAGGAAGTAGGCTCTTGTCCCCGTTTTCGCGCGGACGCGGTACGGGCCCTCTTAGTTCACGGCGAGTTTGCCTTCTCGCGAATCTTTCTGGTTCCTTCGTAGGATGAGGGTGCCTACCTGAAAATCACGTTTGAAGACTTTGTCGTTATAACGTAAAGTTATTGTTTGTTTCAGTGAAGCTTCTCGGAGAAAAATGCCCGGCCGTGTCTCCTCGACGAAATCGAGCTCTTCCCTTAGGGCTTCATTGTTTGCGTCTCCATCTAGGGGGGCCTCCGTCCTCCTCAAGGGTTCCCTGATCTCCACGGGGATCAGCGTCTCCATTCCGTAGGTCAGACGAAAGGGTGTCTCCCCGGTCGTGTGATTTAGGGTTGTTCGGTAGGCCCAGAGGATGATGTGTAGCTCCTCGACTCACTGTTGTTTGGCGTCTCCTAATCGTCTTTTCAATCCTCAGAGGATTACTCTGTTCACCGCTTCGGCTTTCCCGTTCGTTTGAGGGAGCTCGACTGACGTGAAGTGCTACTTCGTGCCCAACTTAGTGATGAAGTCTTGGAAGTTCCTGTCGGTGAACTGTGTTCCGTTGTTGGTGACAATAGCTTGGGGCACGCCGAATCGGGCGAGGATGTTCCTCTTGTAGAAACGTAGTATGTTGAAGGCCGTGATTTTGGCCAATGCTTCCGCCTCGATCCATTTCGTAAAATAATCCACCCCGACGATGAGGTATTTGTTTTGGTACGATCCCACGATGAAAGGTCCAAGGATATCCATTCCCCACCACGCAAATGGCCAAGGGGAGGACAGTGTTTTGAGCTCGTTAGGAGGAGCGAGGTGCATGTCCCCGTGTCGCTGGCATCTATCGCACTTCCTGACGTGTTCCTTGGCGTCCTGTTGCATGGTGGGCCAGTAATACCCTGCCCGAAGTGCCTTGCGGGCTAACGATCATCCGCCGAGGTGCTGTGCATTGATTCCCTCGTGGATTTCCTGGAGTATATCGGGGACCTTGGTCTCCTCGACGCACCTGAGGAGGGGGATAGAAAACCCGCGGTGATATAGCTGGTCCTCGACTATAGTGTACGAGCACACTCGTCGCTTGACCATCCCCGCTTCCTTGGGATCCTCAGGCAGTTTGCCCATCGTGAGGTACTCGTATACTGGGGTCATCCAGCAATTGTTGTCCCCAATGGGGTTCACGTCTGCCGCCAGAATGGGTTTGTCGATGCTCGGGCAGGAAAACACTTCCTGTATGACAGATTTGTTTCCGCCTTTCTTCTTTGTGCTCGCCAATTTAGACAAGACAACTGCTCGGGTATTGTGCTCGCAAGGGATGTGGGCCACTTCCGCGGAGGCGAAATTCTTTATCTTTTCCTTTACCAAGGTCAGGTATTCGATGAGGCAGTCGTTTTTGGCCTGATAATCTCCTCGGACTTTAGAGGCAACGAGCTGGGAGTCAGTGAAGATTTTGACCTCCTTGGTGCTGAGGTCCTCGGCCAACCGAAGCCTGACGAGGAAAGCTTCGTACTCTGCTTAATTGTTCGACTTCGGGAAGGACAGTTCGGGGTAGACCTCAATCAAGATGCCTTCCTCGTTTTCAAGGATAACTCCCGCTCCGCTCCCCTTCGTGCTGAATGCTCCGTCGACATAGATCGTCCACTTTTGGGATCCGTTGGTCGAAGGCTCCGGGACGATCATCTCCGCCACAAAGTCGGCCAATACCTGAGCCTTCGGGGCCTTCCTTCCCTCGTATTGGATGTCGAACTTGGCGAGCTCGAGTGACCACCTGAGAATCCTTCCCGCCATATCTGGTCGTCCAAGGACCTGCCTTATAGGCTGTTCGGTTCTTACGACGACAGTGTGGGCTAGGAAGTAATGGCGCAGCCTCCTGGCCGCGGTGACGAGGGTCAGTGCGACATTCTCGATCTGCTGATACCTGAGCTCGAGACCTTGGAAGACTTTGCTCGTGAAGTAAATCGGTTTTTGCCCGTCGGGGGTTTCCCGTATGAGGACGGAGATGATCGCTTCACTCGTGATGGCGAGATACAAGAAAAGCGTCTCCCCGTTTACTGGCCTTAAGAGGACCGGGGTCAGCGACAGGACTCGTTTGAGATGAAGTAAAGCCTGCTCGCATTCCTCGTTCCATTCGAACATGGCTTTTTGTCGAAGAAGCTTGAAAAACAGGAGCACGTTTTGTGCGGATTTGGCGATGAATCGGGAGAGGGCGGTCAGCATCCCGTTCAGTGATTGTATTGACTTCTTCGAGTTCGGAGATGGGATCTCGGAGAAAGCTCTACACTTGTCTGGGTTGGACTCGATTCCTCGCTCTGTGAGGTAGAAGCCGAGGAACTTACCGGCCCGAACGCCGAAGGTGCATTTGGGGTTGAACCTCATGCGGCATCTCCTCGTTGTGTCGAACACCTTCTTCAGGTGTGCGGCGTGGTCGACTTCTTCCACGGATTTAACGATCATGTCGTCCATATAGACCTCGAGCATGTCGCCGATCTCTCCCCGGAAGACTTTGTTCATCATCCGTTGGTAGGTCGCGCCAGCGTTCTTCAGTCCGAAGGGCATTACGTTGTAGTAATTGAAATTCTGGTATCAGACGTGTGATGTTAAGGTGTGATGTCACAACAACACACTCTGCACAATGGACAGCAATAACAGTAAAATAACACCAAGAATTGTTGACCCAGTTCAGTTACAACCAACCTTCCCTTGTGCTACCAAGCCAGGGATGGAATTCACTACTTGTAGATATAATTTACAGACTCAACAACCCGTTGACAATCTCCTAAACTTATACTCTACTAATGACTTCCTACCTAAGAAACCACTTAGGTATGAGAACACCACTCAATCCCTTACATACACTCAAAGAGACCACTTTGAGTACCCTTGATCTTACTTCACAGCTTCGATCAAGCAACCACTCTCTATTGCTTCACAGCTTCTAGAGAGGACAGAAACTTAACACCTATTCAAACCCTAGAATAGTGTAAATACAATTCGTACAAAATACTCAAGACACTCAGCCTATGCTCTTGATCTTCTCTCTGTATTTCTGTACCTTTTCCTTTGGTCTTGTGCGCTTTATATAGCTCCTTGAATTGGGCTTGGACTTGTCACAATATTTGATCAGATTTGTTAATTAAAACTGAATCTTCAAAACAGATTTTATCCCCAAAATATTTTTAAATCTTCAACCTTTTAATTATCCAACAGACCTGCAATCAAATCTCCCATGTAACAGAAAATATCTATCCCAAGATATTCTCATCCAATGAGTCAACCACTCTCCACAATTCCAGCTAATACGCGTGCCCTAACAACCTGCTGTTGTTATTAATTCTGCAGGTCTGATGTTACAACATCACCTGTGTGACATCAGACATCCAACTTCAGCACTTAACTACTTAACACAGCCCAGTGTTAAGACTTCAATGTTACAACATCAACACCTTGACATCAACATTGAATTACCTTTGTTTTACCAAAATTCCAGCCAATCCAGGAACTATCAATCTCCCCCTTTGGCTAATTTTGGCTAAAACAATCTCTGCACTCTGCAAACAACTTCTGCACTCTGCACCATCAGAGATTTCAGCAGCGGAATAATCTTCAATCAATTTGAAACTCATTAATCAGCAGCAGTTTGATAATCTTCAAAGTATTCATCACTTGACCTGCTACAGCACCATCTTCATTTTTACAACAGCCAATTGGTGCTCCCCCTCAAAAACATGAACCAGCATCACAGCTGTTCAGTAGCTCATAATGTGCAACACATTACTCCCCCTTGATGTCTGCTTGGCTGCACTTTTCAAATGATATCTTCAAAAGTTCAGTCTGAACTCCTCCTCACTGCAGCAATGTTGCTCAGCATAGCAACTGTCAATAATAACTCCCCCTTAATATCTGCATCACACTTGCAGCATATGGCAATAATCCTCTTGACTATCTTGGTTATTTTCTCCCCATTTTTAGCCACAATTAGGCAAGCTTCTATAAGAAGACCTATTAACAGTTAGTGCACCCTAGCTCTCATTGTTAGCCTCTCAGTTAGTAAACAGGCAAACAAATCATAGAAGTAAACTAAAACACAAACAGTGCATAAACCAGCACAATATTCAAATTACAAACCAAGCATAGCAAAAACTAAACTAATACAAGACTAATAGCAGATAGAGATTAGCCTTCGTTTGAGCTGGTACCATCAGCATCTTCTTCACCCTCATCTGACCTGGAGTCCTCAGTGTCACCATTGTCTTTCCCCTGTTCCAAGTCTTTAACCATCTGCTTAATCTTCATTTTCCTGTCGGTGCTGGTCTTGATAACCATGTCAAGATCCTTGCAGGTTGCCCTTAATTCTTTAATCAGTTCAGATTTTGTACTGACCTTCTTAATCCCAGAGCTTGATGTTTCAACAATGTCTGGAACATGGCTCCCAACAAACAGTTTGGGATGCAAAGATAAAGCTGATTTCCTCTTACATGCTGTGTCTGAACTTGTTAAGATGCCTGGGTGTTGTTTCATCATAACTCCACAGATGAGCGAAGGAAATGCTATAGGCAGTTTGATAGCATTAGTGGTGGCATGTCTTGCAGTCTGCTCAAATACATATGCTCCATAGTCAAACTTCTTCTTAGTACCCACAACATAAATAAACCTCCCTAGTCCCACAGCTGTTGTGGTTTTATGATTGGTAGGCACCCAATTTGCGGCTCCAATTCTGTGTAAGACAGCATACTTAACACTGAGTTTGCTAGTTGGCAGTTTCCCTTTCAAGGGCCACACCTTAACTTGACCAGCAGTTAATTCCTTGCAGATCTCATTCTCAGTGGCTTCTAGCTCAGCAAATACTTCATCTTTTCTTCCTAGATATTTGTTTATAACTTCAGGAGAGAAATCAACACATTTTCCTCTCACAAACACTTTCATGTAGTCCACACTGCTTTTGTCTGAAATCTTCACAGGAATATTTACCACAAATTCTTTAACCAAGCTGTCATAGCACTCGGAGAACCCATGAACCGTCTTCATCAGACCAGCAGTCTTAATCACCTCTATGATTTCTTTGATCTCCATAATTTCTTTCCCAATCTCTCTTTCAAGAGCAAGTCTTCTTTGACAGATGAACTTCCACATCGACGCACTGCTTGCATAATGGAATGAAATGTTATCAACCGGAACCTCAGGGATCTTGTCAGCAATTCTCTTCAAGATTGTCTTTCTGAAAGGAGTGATGTCTTGAACATCATCCTCAACATCATACTCTGATTCGGATTCTTCCATTAGCTTCCTTTTTCTGGGATTCACATCAACCTGAGCATCAATAGTTTAATTTCCTTCAAGAGAAATCCACTGATAGCAGTTATCCTTGGTTCTGGCACCCTTCATAACAATCTGATTATGCTTATCAGAAACCACACACTCATCCTTAGTGTAGTTTACCTTGTAACCTTCATCACACAACTGGCTTATGCTGATCAAATTTGCTTTTAATCCACTGACAAACATCACATTGTCAAGATCTGGTCTACCATCACCTTCCACTTTCCCAAATCCTGCAACTATACCTTTCTCTCCATTGCCAAACACAACCTCATGAGAGGAACAATGACTGACTTTAGCGAACATAGATCTACATCCAGACATGTGTTTGGAACACCCACTGTCAAAGTACCATGTTCCTTCTTTAGCCTCTTTGTCATCCAAGTGAGCCAATAAGCACTTCACCTACTCCTTAGGTACCCATTGTTTAACAACTTTGGGCCTGTGCTCTCTCCATCTGTTTTGAGGCTGAGGGTATCCATGCAGCTTGTAGCAAGAGTACTGCATATGTCCAAATCTTCCACAATAATAGCATCTCACCCTTTCATCTCTGAATCTTCTGCCATGATGAGATTGCCTATGCTGTCATCCATGATGTGGTCTCCTTCTACCATAACTGCCCTGCCATCTATTCTGTTGATATCTTCTCCCATAAGTCGGCTGAGAATGCTGTTTCCTGGATTGTCTCCCATGATGGTGAGGCTTTCTTCTTCCATATACATAAGGAACAGCATTGGTGTATCCATAACCATACCCATACCAGTTGTCCTGATGTTGAGACATCTGATGAGACATGTGCTGTTTGAACTGAGCAGCTTGCATGCTCTCATGGTATTGTGGGGGCATATATTAGCTAGCTCCTAGTGGCTGCTTTCTCTTCTGATAGGGACCAGTCTTCTTCTCAATCTTCTTAGGTTGTGAAACATCAGCTTTCTTAGGGGTAGGATCCTGCTTCTTTGGCTGATGTTGAGAAGAAAGTTGGGACACTTACTTCTTTGAACCTGAAGTGCTTCCTTCTGAAGTTCCCTTGTCCACAGCCACATAACCTATCCCAGCTTTATCTCCAGCAGCTTTTTCTGACTGAAGTATCTTGTCAAGTGTGTCTGTACCACAGCTCAGCATCCTAACAGACTTGGTCATTTGATCAAGATGAGCTCTAACTAGCACCACTTCATTTTCAAGACCAGTCATTTCATTCTCTAGCTGAGCAATCTGTTGCTTGTGGCACTTGTTTTCTTGACAAATCTCAGCACTCTTTAAACATAGCTCTTAATAGGTAGATGCCAACTCCTCATAAGTTACTTCTCCATCACTAGAATCATCATCAGAAATCACAGCTCCTGTTAAAGCTCTCACATGCTTTGCTGACTCGCCTTCACTTTCACTATCAGAGTCAGACCAGGAAATTGTCATGCCCTTCTTCTGCTTTTTCAAGAAGGTGGGACATTCTTTCTTGAAATGTCCATACCCTTCGCACTCAAAGCACTGCACTCCTTTAACTTGGGCAGTTTTCTCTTCATCCTTCTCGCTGGTGTCAGAGGTCATGTTCTTGACATTAGGCCTGGAGTTATTATTCATTCTCTTGAATACTTTGGTGAACTATCTTCCCAACATCACTATGGCCTGAGATAAATCCTCCTGGGATTCAGAACTCTTTCCTTTATCTTCTTCATTATTTGACACCAGGGCTATACTCTCTGGCTTCTTTTCTGGTTCTTCCTCATTCAAGCCAAGCTCAAAGGTTTGAAGAGATCCAATGAGCTCATCTACTCTCATCTTGCTGATGTCTTGTGATTCTTCAATGGCAGTAACCTTCATCTTATACTTCTTAGGTAGGGACCTAAGGATCTTCCTCACAAGCTTTTCATCTGACATCTTCTCTCCAAGGGCACTAGATGCATTGGCCAGCTCAACAACACTCATGTGGAAATCGTGAATAGTCTCATCTTCCTTCATCTTCAGGCTTTCAAATTTTGATGTTAAGATCTGAAGTCTCAACATCTTAACTCTAGACGTTTCTTCATGTGTAGCCTGCAAGATATCCCACGCTTCCTTAGCAACTTCACAGGTATTGATTAACCTGAAGATATTCTTATCCACTCCATTGAAGATAGCATTCAGAGCTTTGGAATTTCCAAGGGCAATCTCATCTTCCTCCTTGGTCCACTCTTCTTCAGGCTTTGGCTTAGAGGTGCCTTCTTTATCTTTGCCAGCATCATCCTTCTCACATATGACAGGAGCTTTCCATTCTTTAATAACAGCTTTCCAAGCCCTACTGTCCAAGGATTTTAAGAAGGTGGTCATCCTTGGCTTCCAATAGTCATAATTGGATCCATCCAAAATAGGGGGTCTGTTGACGAATCCTCCAACTTCTTTGTCCATCTTTACACCAGAAAGTAACTTCCCTAGATCTCACCCAGAGACAGATAGGAGGCCTGCTCTGATACCAATTGAAATTCTGGTATCAGACGTGTGTTGTTAAGGTGTGATGTCACAACAACACACTCTGCACAATGGACAGCAATAACAGTAAAATAACACCAAGAATTGTTGAACTAGTTCGGTTACAACCAACCTACTCTGGGGGCTACCAAGCCAGGGATGGAATTCACTACTGGTAGATATAATTTACAGACTCAACAACCCGTTGACAATCTCCTAAACTTATACTCTACTAATGACTTCCTACCTAAGAAACCACTTAGGTATGAGAACACCACTCAATCCCTTACAAACACTCAAAGAGACCACTTTGAGTACCCTTGATCTTACTTCACAGCTTCGATCAAGCAACCACTCTCTATTTCTTCACAGATTCTAGAGAGGACAGAAACTTAACACCTATTCAAACACTAGAATAGTGTAAATACAATTCGTACAAAATACTCAAGACACTCAGCCTATGCTCTTGATCTTCTCTCTGTATTTCTGTACCTTTTCCTTTGGTCTTGTGCGCTTTATATAGCTCCTTGAATTGGGCTTGGACTTGTCACAATATTTGATCAGATTTGTTAATTAAAACTGAATCTTCAAAACAGATTTTATCCCCAAAATCTTTTTAAATCTTCAACATTTTAATTCTCCAACAGACCTGCAATCAAATCTCCCATGTAACAGAAAATATCTATCCCAAGATATTCTCATCCAATGAGTTAACCACTCTCCATAATTCCAGCTAATACGCGTGCCCTAACAACCTGCTGTTGTTGTTAATTCTGCAGGTCTGATGTTACAACATCACCTGTGTGACATCAGACATCCAACTTCAGCACTTAACTACTTAACACAGCCCAGTGTTAAGACTTCAATGTTAGAACATCAGCACCTTGACATCAACATTGAATTACCTTTGTTTTATCAAAATTCCAGCCAATCCAGGAACTATCAATCTCCCACTTTGGCTAATTTTGGCTAAAACAATCTCTGCACTCTGTAAACAACTTCTGCACTCTGCACCTTCAGAGATTTCAGCAGCGGAATAATCTTCAATCAATTTGAAACTCATTAATCAGCAGCAGTTTGATAATCTTCAAAGTATTCATCACTTGACCTGCTGCAGCACCATCTTCATTTTGACAACAGCCAATTGGTGCTCCCCCTCAAAAACATGAACCAGCATCACAGCTGTTCAGTAGCTCATAATGTGCAACACATTACTCCCCCTTGATGTCTGCTTGGCTGCACTTTTCAAATGATATCTTCAAAAGTTCAGTCTGAACTCCTCCTCACTGCAGCAATGTTGTTCAGCATAGCATCTGTCAATAATAACTCCCCCTTAATATCTGCATCACACTTGCAGCATATGGCAATAATCCTCTTGACTATCTTGGTTATTTTCTCCCCATTTTTAGCCACAATTAGGCAAGTTTCTATAAGAAGACCTATTAACAGTTAGTGCACCCTAGCTCTCATTGTTAGCCTCTCAGTTAGTAAACAAGCAAACAAATCATAGAAGTAAACTAAAACACAAACAGTGCATAAACCAGCACAATATTCAAATTACAAACCAAGCATAGCAAAAACTAAACTAATACAAGACTAATAGCAGATAGAGATTAGTCTTCGTTCGAGCTGGTACCATCAGCATCTTCTTCACCCTCATCTGACCTGGAGTCCTCAGTGTCACCATTGTCTTTCCCCTGTTCCAAGTCTTTAACCATCTGCTTAATCTTCATTTTCCTGTCGGTGCTGGTCTTGATAACCATGTCAAGATCCTTGCAGGTTGCCCTTAATTCTTTAATCAGTTCAGATTTTGTACTGACCTTCTTAATCCCAGAGCTTGATGTTTCAACAATGTCTGGAACATGGCTCCCAACAAACAGTTTGGGATGCAAAGATAAAGCTGATTTCCTCTTACATGCTGTGTCTGAACTTGTTAAGATGCCTGGGTGTTGTTTCATCATAACTCCACAGATGAGCGAAGGAAATGCTATAGGCAGTTTGATAGCATTAGTGGTGGCATGTCTTGCAGTCTGCTCAAATACATATGCTCCATAGTCAAACTTCTTCTTAGTACCCACAGCATAAATAAACCTCCCTAGTCCCACAGCTGTTGTGGTTTTATGATTGGTAGGCACCCAATTTGCGGCTCCAATTCTGTGTAAGACAGCATACTTAACACTGAGTTTGCTAGTTAGCAGTTTCCCTTTCAAGGGCCACACCTTAACTTGACCAACAGTTAATTCCTTGCAGATCTCATTCTGAGTGGCTTCTAGCTCAGCAAATACTTCATCTTTTCTTCCTAGATATTTGTTTATAACTTCAGGAGAGAAATCAACACATTTTCCTCTCACAAACACTTTCATGTAGTCCACACTGCTTTTGTCTGAAATCTTCACAGGAATATTTACCACAAATTCTTTAGCCAAGTTGTCATAGCACTCGGAGAACCCATGAACCGTCTTCATCAGACCAGCAGTCTTAATCACCTCTATGATTTCTTTGATCTCCATAATTTCTTTCCCAATCTCTCTTTCAAGAGCAAGTCTTCTTTGACAGATGAACTTCCACATCGACGCACTGCTTGCATAATGGAATGAAATGTTATCAACCGGAACCTCAAGGATCTTGTCAACAATTCTCTTCAAGATTGTCTTTCTGAAAGGAGTGATGTCTTGAACATCATCCTCAACATCATAATCTGATTCGGATTCTTCCATTAGCTTCCTTTTTCTGGGATTCACATCAACCTGAGCATCAATAGTTGAATTTCCTTCAAGAGAAATCCACTGATAGCAGTTATCCTTGGTTCTGGCACCCTTCATAACAATCTGATAATGCTCATCAGAAACCACACACTCATCCTTAGTGTAGTTTACCTTGTAACCTTCATCACACAACTGGCTTATGCTGATCAAATTTGCTTTTAATCCACTGACAAACATCACATTGTCAAGATCTGGTCTACCATCACCTTCCACTTTCCCAAATCCTGCAACTATACCTTTCTCTCCATTGCCAAACACAACCTCATGAGAGGAACAATGACTGACTTTAGCGAACATAGATCTACATCCAGACATGTGTTTGGAACACCCACTGTCAAAGTACCATGTTCCTTCTTTAGCCTCTTTGTCATCCAAGTGAGCCAATAAGCACTTCACCTACTCCTTAGGTACCCATTGTTTAACAACTTTGGGCATGTGCTCTCTCCATCTGTTTTGAGGCTAAGGGTATCCATGCAGCTTGTAGCAAGAGTACTGTATATGTCCAAATCTTCCACAATAATAGCATCTCACCCTTTCATCTCTGAATCTTCTGCCATGATGAGATTGCCTATGCTGCCATCCATGATGTGGTCTCCTTCTACCATAACTGCCATGCCATCTATTCTGTTGATATCTTCTCCCATAAGTCGACTGAGAATGCTGTTTCCTGGATTGTCTCCCATGATGGTGAGGCTTTCTACTTCCATATACATAAGGAACAGCATTGGTGTATCCATAACCATACCCATACCAGTTGTCCTGATGTTGAGACATCTGATGAGACATGTGCTGTTTGAACTGAGCAGCTTGCATGCTCTCATGGTATTGTGGGGGCATATATTGGCTAGCTCCTAGTGGCTGCTTTCTCTTCTGATAGGGACCAGTCTTCTTCTCAATCTTCTTAGGTTGTGAAACATCAGCTTTCTTAGGGGTAGGATCCTGCTTCTTTGGCTGATGTTGAGATGAAAGTTGGGACACTTCCTTCTTTAAACCTGAAGTGCTTCCTTCTGAAGTTCCCTTGTCCACAGCCACATAACCTATCCCAGCTTTATCTCCAGCAGCTTTTTCTGACTGAAGTATCTTGTCAAGTGTGTCTGTACCACAGCTCAGCATCCTAACAGACTTGGTCATTTGATCAAGATGAGCTCTAACTAGCACCACTTCATTTTCAAGACCAGTCTTTTCATTCTCTAGCTGAGCAATCTGTTGCTTGTGGCACTTGTTTTCTTGACAAATCTCAGCACTCTTTAAACACAACTCTTGATAGGTGGATGCCAACTCCTCATAAGTTACTTCTCCATCACTAGAATCATCATCAGAAATCATAGCTCCTGTTAAAGCTCTCACATGCTTTGCTGACTCGCCTTCACTTTCACTATCAGAGTCAGACCAGGAAACTGTCATGCCCTTCTTCTGCTTTTTCAAGAAGGTGGGACATTCTTTCTTGACATGTCCATACCCTTCGCACTCAAAGCACTGCACTCTTTTAACTTGGGCAGTTTTCTCTTCATCCTTCTTGCTGGTGTCAGAGTCATGTTCTTGACATTAGGCCTGGAGTTATTATTCATTCTCTTGAATACTTTGGTGAACTGTCTTCCCAACATCACTATGGCCTGAGATAAATCCTCCTGGGATTCAGAACTCTTTCCTTTATCTTCTTCATTATTTGACACCAGGGCTATACTCTTTGGCTTCTTTTCTGGTTCTTCCTCATTCAACCCAAGCTCAAAGGTTTGAAGAGATCCAATGAGCTCATCTACTCTCATCTTGCTGATGTCTTGTGATTCTTCAATGGCAGTAACCTTCATCTTATACTTCTTAGGTAGGGACCTAAGGATCTTCCTCACAAGCTTTTCATCTGACATCTTCTCTCCAAGGGCACTAGATGCATTGGCCAGCTCAACAACACTCATGTGGAAATCGTGAATAGTCTCATCTTTCTTCATCTTCAGGCTTTCAAATTTTGATGTTAAGATCTGAAGTCTCGACATCTTAACTCTAGACGTTCCTTCATGTGTAGCCTGCAAGATATCCCACGCTTCCTTAGCAACTTCACAGGTATTGATTAACCTGAAGATATTCTTATCCACTCCATTGAAGATAGCATTCAGAGCTTTGGAATTTCCAAGGGCAAGCTCATCTTCCTCCTTGGTCCACTCTTCTTCAGGCTTTGGCTTAGAGGTGCCTTCTTTATCTTTGCCAGCATCATCCTTCTCACATATGACAGGAGCTTTCCATTCTTTAATAACAGCTTTCCAATCCCTACTGTCCAAGGATTTTAAGAAGGTGGTCATCCTTGGCTTCCAATAGTCATAATTGGATCCATCCAAAATAGGGGGTCTGTTGACGAATCCTCCAACTTCTTTTTCCATCTTTACACCAGAAAGTAACTTCCCTAGATCTCACCCAGAGACAGATAGGAGACCTGCTCTGATACCAATTGAAATTCTGGTATCAGACGTGTGATGTTAAGGTGTGATGTCACAACAACACACTCTGCACAATGGACAGCAATAACAGTAAAATAACACCAAGAATTGTTGAACTAGTTCGGTTACAACCAACCTACTCTGGGGGCTACCAAGCCAGGGATGGAATTCACTACTGGTAGATATAATTTACAGACTCAACAACCCGTTGACAATCTCCTAAACTTATACTCTACTAATGACTTCCTACCTAAGAAACCACTTAGGTATGAGAACACCACTCAATCCCTTACAAACACTCAAAGAGACCACTTTGAGTACCCTTGATCTTACTTCACAGCTTCGATCAAGCAACCACTCTCTATTTCTTCACAGATTCTAGAGAGGACAGAAACTTAACACCTATTCAAACCCTAGAATAGTGTAAATACAATTCGTACAAAATACTCAAGACACTCAGCCTATGCTCTTGATCTTCTCTCTGTATTTCTGTACCTTTTCCTTTGGTCTTGTGCGCTTTATATAGCTCCTTGAATTGGGCTTGGACTTGTCACAATATTTGATCAGATTTGTTAATTAAAACTGAATCTTCAAAACAGATTTTATCCCCAAAATCTTTTTAAATATTCAACCTTTTAATTCTCCAACAGACCTACAATCAAATCTCCAATGTAACAGAAAATATCTATCCCAAGATATTCTCATCCAATGAGTCAACCACTCTCCACAATTCCAGCTAATACGCGTGCCCTAACAACCTGCTGTTGTTATTAATTCTGCAGGTCTGATGTTACAACATCACCTGTGTGACATCAGACATCCAACTTCAGCACTTAACTACTTAACACAGCCCAGTGTTAAGACTTCAATGTTACAACATCAGCACCTTGACATCAACATTGAATTACCTTTGTTTTACCAAAATTCCAGCCAATCCAGGAACTATCAGTAATAATTTCCCGACTCGGTCATGAAGGTCGTGTGCTGTTTGTCGACCTTATCCATAGGGATTTGGTTGTACCCCGAGTAAGCGTCCATGAAGGATAATAGTTTATAACCTGAAGAATTGTCGACCAGCTGGTCGATGTTTGGCAAAGGGTAACATTCTTTCGGGCATGCCCGGTTAAGATTGGTATAGTCAACACACATTCTCCATTTTCCATTATTCTTTTTTACGAGTACAACGTTGGACAGCCAGGTAGTGTACCTGGCCTCCGAAATAAAATTCGCCTCTAGGAGGTCTTTAACAACTTTTTCAGCAGCCTCCGCTTTTTCGGGAGACTGCCTACGCCTACGTTGAACTACGGCCCTAGCGGCCGGGTCTACTGCGGGATGATGGCAAGCGACCCCAGGGTCAAGGCCAGGCATCTCGGAGGCGCTCTTTGCGAACATATTAGTGTTCTCCCAGAGACACGCCTTCAGCTGTTTCTTCGCCATGTCGGGGAGTCCGATGCCAATCTTCACGTTCTGGTCTGGGTCGTCCCCGAGGGCGATGAGCTCGAAGTCTCCGTCTGGGATGGGTCGCGTTGGGTGGAGAGGCTACCCGTTGTTTTCTTCCTGGAGGTCGAGGTCAGCTGCTCCGTCTTTGCCGTGCTCGTCCAGGAACCTGCTGTCGAGGTCGACCGTGTTGACACGCGGGAGAGGCCTTTGCACGGTGTCAGAGTATGACTTTGCTCCGGTCTTGGGCTTGGTGCCGATGGAACTCATGCCTTTGATTGCAGCGTCGAAGCACCTCCTGGCCGCGTCGATGTCTCCGTGCATCGTAACTACCCATTCCCTGGCCGTGTAATACTTCATCTTGAGGTGGACCATTGAGGGCACTGCTGTGAGTTCGGCCAGGGTGGTCCTCCCGAGGATGCAATTGTAAAGGGATGGACATTCGACCACCAGGAAGCGGGTCTTCACTTGACGGGCGGTGTCTTCGGCCCCGAATGTGACCATCAGTTCAACGTAACCCCAAGGCCTGGTGGTCGTGTCGTTGAACCCCTGCAGATCTGAACCAACGTACAAGGTCAGGTGTCTCTCGTCGAGCTGGAGAGTCCCAAACAGGTGAGCGTATATGATGTCGACCGAACTTCCTTGGTCGACAAGGATCCTGCGAACGTCAAAATTCGCCATCTGTGCCCTCACCAAGAGGGGGATTGTGGCGTTGGGCGCCCCTACTGGGAGCTCTTCAAGGTAGAAGGTGATGAGGTTTGATTTCCCTTGCACCTTCTTGAGAGTGGTGGTCTTCGTGACGTCGCGGATTCCAGTTCGTCGAATTTCCGCTTGATCGATCCGACTGACAACTTCTCGTAACCACCCCCAGATATGACCATTGTCTTGGGGAAACCTTCCCACGTGCTGCGGGTAGCGACGGGGTCTTCGTGGGGGAAGTTTGCTCACATGCTGTGAACTGCCTCTTGGCCCTCGATGCCTTCGGGGACAAAGAAGTCTTCGGGTCGAGTAACGCTGTGGGCGACTTGCAGTCGACTCTAGTCGGGAGGAGGTGTCATCTCCTCGACATTCTAGGCTTCCCGGGCATTGGGACAAGGAGTGTCATTCTTTTGGGCGTACTTTTTTAGGTGCCCTTCCTTGATCAGGATCTCAATTGCATCCTTGAGATGGATGCATTCCGCCGTGACATGTTCGTGGCTCCGGTGGAATCTGCAGTACTTGGACTTATCCGTATTTGGTTTAGGGGGAGTTAGCTTCGGAAAGCGGACGTCTCCTTTCAGGAATTATGAGTTGGAGCACTCGGAGAGGATTCGTGCACGCGGAGCGTTGAGCGGCATGTTTTCCGTGAACTGGCCAGCTGGTCCTCGCGGTTCACGAGAGTCCCGAGGGCGGCTTTCCTTCTTTCTTTCCCCGCCCCGGTGGGGGGAGAGTCTTCTTCTTTTCGGCTACAGGAGCCTTCCTTCCGCCTCGAGTCAAGGACGATCTGTGCTGCCTTTGACTCCTCGAACTCGATGTATGACTGAGCTTGTTGGAGGAGGTCCTTCAATCGACGAGGTCTACGGAGGCCCACGGACTTGGCAAAATCTGAACCAAGTCGTAATCCCCGGATGATTAAAAACTTCTTCAGGTCGTCGGTCGTGTGGACCTCGACAGCCTCCCTGTTGAACCTCTCAATGTAGTTCTTGAGAGGCTCGTTCTTCCCCTGGTAGATGCTCTCTAGTGCGGCCTCTGTCTTTAGGTGTCGGTGAGACACCGTGAAGTTTTTGGTAAAAAGTTGTCTTAGTTGCCTCCAGGACGTGATCGACCCGGGTGGTAGACTCTTGTACCAGGTCATGACTCCCTTTCGCAAGGTGGTGGGGAAAAGTCTCCTCTTAATGGCTCCCTTGACGTCTCTGAAGTCGGGCATGGCTTCAAAACTTTCGACGTGGTCGTCGGGGTCGGCCAGGCCGTCGTAGGTCCCTAGTGGTGGGGGTTTCTCCATGCCCGCAGGGATTGGGGCATCCATGATCTCCCATGACAGGAGGGTCCTCTGGTCGTCGTCGTAGCTTCCGGCTCGGGACCTTGAAGGGGATCGGTGTTGTCGCCTAGGTCCTTGTTGTGGTGGGTAGTTCCTGGAACAGTTCCTCAATCTCTCCTCAGCGGTCTTGCTCCTCTGAAGTCGAGGATTGCCTGGGTTCCTTCCGAGGCGGGGAACGATGGTGCTTCTGGGAGGTTTCTGGCCAGGGGAACTCGAGACGTGGCCGGTGGCCCTCGTGCACCGGCGAGGGGGTCCGAGATTCTTCCAGAGGAGTCCTTCACGGGGAAGGAGAACGGCGAGGTGAAGGCGGACGAAGATGTCTTCGCGGGGAAGATCGTCGTGTTCGCCGTCGCTCGAGTGCTTCGATTTTGTGATTCTGGTGCATGATAAGCCGGTTGGTCTGGTTGACCAAGGCGAATAGGGCCACGGTGCTCGCGTCGGCATTAGGTGGAGGAGCAACTGGCTGAAAGGAAGCTTGCTGGTCGTCCTACAGGACGGCGTCGTAAGCCGTGTCTTCGGATTCTGGGGAGGTGGTCTGCCCGTCTCTTATGTTGCCTTCCTCGACGTTGAGGGCAGCGTTGTCATCACGGTGGTTTCCGTTCTTGAGTTGCGCGATGACGGTGTCCAGAGCTTTGTTCGCAACCAGGTTATTGGCCATGCTGATGATGAACGGAGGAATTGCTTTGGTTTGTCGTTGAAGGAAAAACGGGGAAGCAGTGTTTCCCACAGACGGCGCCACTGATCGTACCTGGATCAGACAGTTAGATAGTGGCCAGCAACGTCGTATGGACTTCAGCTCCGGTGATGATGATACGGCGGGGGGGGTGTACCTGCAAGGTACTCCGACGCTCAAGTAAGAAAAAGGGAGTAAGCAAATACAGAAAAGCAGGTGTGAGAGTTAGAATATAATGTAACCTGACCCTCTCAAGTGAGAGGGTATTTATAGAGAGTCCCCCACCGCGGGGCCAACGGTTACTTGCACTGGGCTGGATTGCAAGTCCCAATCCAAGTAACTGCCAGGGCTTACATGGCGTAGTTAAGACCAGGACGTGGTCTTTGCCCTAGTGTAACGGTCCCTAAATCTCCGGAAGTAGGGCAGACCGATTCCTTCGGGAGTGGGAAGTTACAAGAGAATGCGTCCTCGCAGGGAGGAATATGTGGACGTCGGGGAGAGGTGTGCCCTGCGGGCAATATACCTCTGCTCGCCGGTTGCTGCCTCGCGTGCCCGACGTCAACGGGAATTGGCACGTACCCGACACGGAGGTGATGCAGGGCCTCGTTGGGCCTTCGCTGGTCATTGGGTTTGGGCCTGCCCGATAGTAGAGCATGCGCGGGGCCCAGTCCAGAACAATATCTATATCTTAAACGTCTCTTAGTACTATGGATTGACAAAGACACTTGTGCAAGTTATCTCTTCCAACAGGTATCCTTTTGTATCTGTTATTTAAGTAGTTAAAGTTTCAATCTGAAGAATCAACAAGGTATAAAGAAAAAGAACAAAAGGGCTAAGCAGAAAAAGAAGTGTTTCACGCTTATATCAAAATGGAAGAATAATGTAACACACTATATAATATATATCTAGAATAATATCATACAAGTGTTATTATTTTGTATTGGCATAATCATAAGTGCCTATTGGCATCATTTACATACTTGACCATCTACAAATACAATAAAGACAAACTATGGTACAAGATATGGAAAGTGCAAAAATAAAAATCTAAGATCTAAGTACAATATCCAATATTCTACACTATACACTAGGTTTATATAAATCATACATGGAACCTACTTATCTTTTTAATCCATTTACCTAGTTATGAGCCTTGGTTTTCTCACTCATCTTCATAATGTTTTAAGCATGTTATTCACAATTAAAACATCCATGCATATATATATATATATATATATATATATATATATATATATATATATATATATATCACCCATAAAACATGTATAATAACATAAACAAGACAAGCATAAATAATACACATAAAGCATGTGATCATCAATATCCTCTACCAAACATTCTTGGTTAATTGAAGATCTCACAATAAATAGGACTTTCGGAGCCAAGCTCCTCACCAAATAGGACTTTGGAATAAAGGTCCCTCACCAAATATCAACCCATTTCTTGTGGTGTTTGTCAAAATACTAGGTATTCATCTTCACGCGTTCACATATTATTCCACCTTCTTTCCATTTCACTTATATTCTATCGATCATTAACATATATCCATATTTCTAACGCTTCCAACACTTCCTACTGTACCTCAATCTGAGTTACAGTTCTCAAGTTATAAGGAAAATAAGAAACGGAAAAACAAAACCCTGTCATGCGAGCAGCCAGTGAGGCTGACTCGCCTTTGGTTCACCTGGAAATACCCAGGCGACGCCCAGACAGAGTTAAATTTGCAGCATGGTTGCTCGGCGAGCAGGTAGCGAGGTAACTTGCTTTCTGTTCACCAACCCTAGCCCGATGTCGCTAGCAGAACACGCCACCACAGGCTCGCCCGGCGACGCTATCCGAAAAATAGCTCGCCTTGAGCTCGCCCGGTGACTCGAGCAAAACTCAGAATCTTTAGAACGCAAATTGAAGACATTCATGGCCAAAAACCCTAAACCCACTTGTTCACACAATATTTAAACACCCAATTGTCATGTTATAACATGATTAAGCATGCAATTCATCAATTACAACATGAAAAAAACAATTAATTCAATTTCAACACAAAACATAACCCACTAACATTCTCACATTTTCCCCCAAAGGCAGCACTATCTAATGGAACTTACCTTGGAGATGAAAAAAATGATATGGAGTTGACGATGATGAATTTCCTCCTCTTCCTCCTGAGCTCTTCTTTTCCTCTTTTTTTTCTCTTCTCTTTCTCTTTTTCTCTTTTCTTACTATCTTTCTCTCTTCCTTTCTTTTTCTTCCTATTATTTCGCCTCCACTAATAAACATATAATATAATAATATGTAATGACATAAAATATATCCATTTGACATTTTGTCATCTAACACTAATTGATCAAATATTGGTGTTACCTAAATGTCTTCTCTTGCACTTATTAATATTTGTATGTCTCTTTTAAAAATAATTGATCTCTTCTAATACCCAACTGAGCATTTAAGGGAATATGGGATATTACAAATAACAAGATAAAAAATAACAACAACATTAAGTATGCAGAGTTTTTGTCACATGTTGTAAATTGCACAAAGCCTTAAGATTTCTTAAACAATGTATATCTTAGAAATCTTAAGTGTTATGATCTTTGTTAAAGACATTACCATGTACCTTTGATTATATATCAGGTACTCCTTGTTATCTATTCTGCTAAAACAGTTTGTTTAGTAGTTTAGAAAGAAAGTCTATTGTTGTGTGCTTGAGCATCAAAGTCTTTTGTTATGTGCTTGAGTCAAGTAAATCTCTTGTTGTGTGCTTAAGCATTGAAGCCTTGATAAATTTGTTGATTAAGCAAGAAATCTTAAATTGTGGAGTATAATCATTAAGTCTTTAATTTGAGGGATCTTAGCAGGAAGTCTTGAATCCGTGTGATTTAAGCAAGGAACTCTTGGACTGTGAGCCTAAGCAGAAAGTCTTGTACTTGAGGGTATAAGCAAGGAAATCTTGAACCCACGGGATTTAAGCAAGAAAGTCTTAGAATCTAAGGATCTAAGCAGAAAGTCTCGATCAGGTGCTGATTGAGCAAACAAGTTTTAGGGTGTAGGTCTGAGCAAAGGAAAGTCTTATGCTTGACAGAATAAACAATTGTAATCAGTTTTGATTATAGTGGAAAATCTCTTGTGCTGCAAAATGGACTGGACTACTCTCGGTTTAAGAGGAACCAGGATAAATTTTGTTTGTTCGTTTTTCATTTACTTGCTTCTAATTATTATTCTGATGCATCCATATCATCAGAATCTGAACTGTTGTTTAGAATCTGAACTTTGTTTAGAAGCAATGCAAATTGGAGAACGCAATTGAACCCCCCCTTTCTTGTGTATTTTTCTCACTTTCAATTATAACATACTATATTATTCCATCTTTAGAAAAAGTAGTAGCTAGTAGCTCACAACTCCGGTCAAGTACTTCCCTAGTTACCTCCACAATATTGTATAATGTTGAGGCGATACAATCTTCAATATTTTCTTAGATTTAAACCGAGGATTGTGAATAAAATGTTATTAACTTATACAACAATCTATGATTAGAGTTTCCCAAAATAATCACCAAAAATAAATTTTTATTAAATTAGACCTAAAATATACCTATGCTTAAACTTTAAATTGCTTTTGAACATAAGAACCTAACCATATGAAAATTAGGAAGGCATATTAAACTAAAACATGCATATTCTATACAAAAAGTAAACGAGAGGAATAAAAAAATGTACACCGAGATTTATATTGATTTGGTGTTTCATATTTGCTTGCACTTAATATATTCTCTAATGATAAATCATAAAAACTTACTGAGTCATCCACTAGTAAAAATGTTACAGTGTCCTTTAGTATAAATTATAATCAAGGACAAACTGAAAAACCTATAAGTAAGAGCTAAGTTAAACAGACCTAAAATCCAATCCACATCCTAATTCTTGTATCTGAAAATTAATTCTATAAGAGAGAGAGAGAGAGAGAGAGAGAGAGAGAGAGAGAGAGAGGAGAGAGAGAGAGAGAGAGAGAGAGGAGAGAGAGAGAGAGAGAGAGAGAGAGAGAGAGAGAGAGAGAGAGAGAGAGAGAGAGAGAGAGAGAGAGAGAGAGAGAGAGAGAGAGAGAGTTTTAAAGAGCTCAATTAAAAAAGATAATATTGATTCACAAAAGATTTATCAAAAGTTTTTGTATGAAATATATGGATTATTTCAGAACTATTTGGATTTACATTTGCTATAGACAAGTTAGAAAAATATGTAAAAATAACTATTTGGTTAGAGTCAAAGGAATACATCTTGATTCAAGAATTTATATATATATATATATATATATATATATATATATATATATATATATATATATATATATATATATATATATATATATATATATATATATATATATATATATATACTTGGTTCGATTCATGATTTGAATCATGGGATTCGAATCAGACAAAAGCTTGATTCAAATCATGTTGAATTTGATTTGCAAATAGGTGTCTATGATTCCAATAAGACGGGACCAATATTTGAATAATATTTTTTCAATTTCTAAAATGAAGAAACATGAAAGTTTAAGATTCAATTCAAATTATTCATGATTCGAATATTGCTTAGTGAATTTGTTGACTTTGGTAAGATAATCATTTTAATGCATGGAAAGTAATCTTGAGAGAGAGAGAGAGAGAGAGAGAGAGAGAGAGATTTCCAGTGGTGTTTTATAAGATTTTCATATAAGCCCACAATGCATCACCAAGGTGCCGTGACCAATAATTCCTAGAAGGGTTTTCCAAAATTTCAAAAAATATATTCCTCTCTCTATAAAATAAATCAGTTTCACTTGTAGTTTATGGATGATAGCTTGTTAAAAAAAATATATTTGACACATATGTTACCATTAGATCCTTAAACAATTTGCTACAAAAATGAGTCCCCTCATCAATATTAATTGCTCTTGGTGTTCTAAATCTTGTGAAAATACTTATGATTAAAAAATTGTTACAAATTAGTCATCATTTGTTGGTGATGTCACAACCTCTATCCACTTATAAATTTATTCAAAAACCACAAGAAAATAAACATTGTAAAAAGATTGAGCTAAAAGGCCCCTGAAATTTATGCCCCATTCATCAAACAATTCAATTTCTAAAATATGTGTGTGGCGTTTCTTTTTTCATGGATGTATTCCCAGCTCTTTGGCATATATCACATGATTTAACATATTCATGAGTATATTGGATTAATGAAGACTAGTAGTAACCATATTGTATTACCTTTGTAGAATTTCTAGTACCACTAAAGTGTCCTCCATAAGGTGAAGTGTGGCAAGGTGACAAGATCTGGCACTTCTCTTACTCAGCTACACTATTTATTAACAATTGGTTTACATACTACTTGTGTAGTACGAGATTACCCGTTAAATAATCCTTTGATATTTGGAAAATATATTCTTTTGTTGATAATTAAATTCTATATGCGCATTGTAACACCCTTCTACCCCACATACAATTTCTAGTAAAACATTTAATATTATCAGAGTAAAAACAACATAAAGGGCGTCACACATATTCAAAGACATCATATAACAATCATTATCCTGTCCCGTAACACGGGTTACTCGTTCATCAATATCAAAATTAACAACTACGCAGCGGAAATCAACTTTTATTTTCAATTCCATAAAATACTTCATAATAAATATGTCCAAATCAAACACCATCATCAACATTATAAAAATTCAGTCATAAACTAAAAGAAACGAGGTTCACAGCAATTATCCCAACCCGTTGTTACATGACACATAGCAGGACACCTCTAACTAGACAGTAATAACGAAACACTCCAAAGCTACTTCCTTCGTCACCTCGTAGCTATTCTTGGTTATCTGCAAGTTACCCACATAAGAGGCAACATTTCCAAGCAGGCAGGGTGAGAAAACAAAATTCATTATAGTAATTCAAAGACATGGAAAATAAATAAATAAGCAACAGCAACATCGGAATCATCGTCAACAATTATTCACAACACAATCTCAACTACTTCACAAAATGCTATATCAAACATAATAGTTTACAAAGGATGCATGTGGTACCGATTTTTCTCCATGTGATGGACACTGGCCATCAACCCTCTACAAGGGAGCACAACATAACAACATATCACTTCAATCCGCACTATGGGATTGAAGCTACCAATAGGCCGAAGCCCCAACATAAAAATGCCATGAAATGCAATGATGCTAAACTCCTTATTTCATCCAAATATCAACATGTGCATCATTCATTTCACTTTCAACAATATTCATCATAAAAAAATCATGTTTTATCATCCATACAGCGACAAAGCAACGAAACAGCAAAAATCAGCACGAAAAACGTCAAAACAGCAAAAATGGAAAATACTCAGTGGCCTGACATGGCCGCCCGTGTCCAGTGACACGGCCCGTGTCAGGAGGCCTACACGTAAAACCCAAAACAGAAAAATTTTCAGCAAGAACAGAGGCCTGACACGACCGCCCGTGTCAGAAGCTCTGTAACAAAATTATTTATTTTTCCAAACCAGTAGGCTGACACGGCCCGTGTCAGGATGCGACAAAACCCAACTTTTCCCGAAAAGTGCTTTTCTGCGTTACAACTCTCCCCTACTTTAAGAATTTTCGTCCTCGAAAATTACCTGAGGTAAACAGAGTCGGATACGACTCCTTCATCTGATCTTCACGCTCCCAAGTCCAACTATCACCAGCTGGTCCGCCCCACAATACTTTCACTAAAGCAATCTCTTTACCTCGCAGTTGCTTCAATTCTCGACCATCAATCCTCACAGGCAAAGCTTCTACCGTCAGGTTATCTCTCACCTGAACATCATCCATTTGAATCACATGCGACGGATTCGGAATATATTTCCTCAACTGCGACACATGAAACACATCATGCAAATTTTCAAGTGACGGTGGTAAAGCCACCCGATAGGCAACCTCTCCTATCCTCTGCATAATCTGATACAGACCAACAAAGTGCGGAGTGAGCTTTCTAGACTTCAAAGCTCATCCCACATCAGTCATCGGAGTAACCCTTAAGAACACGTGGTCCCCTTCCTGGAATTCAAGTGTTTTTCTTCTCTTATCATGGTAACTCTTCTGACGACTCTGCGACGTCTTCATTTTATCCCAAATCATTTTAATCTTCTTCGTTGTCTCTTGCACAATCTCATGTCCAAGTACAGAACTCTCTCCCGACTCATACCAACACAATGGAGTTCGACAACGTCTACCATACAACGCCTCATATAGAGCCATCCCAATACTAGCATGAAAACTGTTATTGTATGTAAACTCGATCAACGGCAGGTGACTATCCCAAGATCCTCCTTGATCCAGCACACAAGCTCTCAACAAATCTTCTAAAGATTGGATTGTTCTTTCCGTCTGACCATCTGTCTGCGGGTGATAAGCAGAACTCATCTTCAACTTAGTACCCAAAGCATCCTGTAGACTCTTCCAAAACCTTGACGTAACCAGCGGATCTCTATCCGATACAATACTCGAAGGTGTTCCATGCAACTTCACAATCTCGTCAATATAAATTTCAGCTAACTTCTGCATAGAATAATTAATCCTCATCGGCAAGAAATGCGTCGACTTAGTTAACCTATCCACAATCACCCATATCGAGTCATTACCTCTTGCAGTCTTCGGTAACCCAGTCACAAAATCCATGGAAATGCTATCCCATTTCAATTCAGGAACATTCAACGGCTGCATCATACCTGAAGGCTTCTGATGTTCAATCTTGGACTTCTGGCAAGTCAAACATGCATACACAAATTCAGCAATATCTCTTTTCATACCTGGCCACCAAAACAATCTACGCAGGTCTTGATACATCTTAATAGCACCAGGATGAATACTCAATCGACTTCTATGTCCTTCCTCTAAAATACTCTTTTTTTATTCAAGAAATATCTGGAATACATACTCTATCTCGAAATCTCAAAACTCCATCTTCATCAATTCGGAATTCACCTCCATTACCTTGATTAATCTTCATTAACTGATCAACCAATTTCAAATCAGATTTCTGACCTTCCCGAATTTCCTCCAAAATTCCACTAGTCAGCTTTAGCATGCCCAATTTCACACTATCAGCGGTCGTCTCACACAACAAACTCATGTCTCTGAATTGCTCAATCATTTCAAGTTCTCTCACCATAAGCATCGAAATATGTAATGACTTCCTACTCAAAGCATCAGCCACTACGTTTGCTTTACCGGGATGATAATTCAAATCGAACTCAAAATCCTTTAACAATTCTAGCCACCTTCTCTGCCTCATGTTTAACTCTTTTTGATCGAACAAGTATTTCAAACTTTTATGATCACTGAATACCTCAAATTTCGAACCAAAAAGATAATGCCTCCAAATCTTCAGCACAAATACTACAGCAGCCAACTCTAATTCGTGTGTATGGTAATTCCTCTCATGGACTCTTAACTGCCTAGAAGCATAAGCGACCACTTTACCATTTTGCATCAAAAC
This sequence comes from Lathyrus tuberosus, assembly GCA_022829125.1. Classification (NCBI taxonomy): domain Eukaryota; kingdom Viridiplantae; phylum Streptophyta; class Magnoliopsida; order Fabales; family Fabaceae; genus Lathyrus; species Lathyrus tuberosus. Next base: position 25,242,993 of record JALAZF010000012.1, on the reverse strand, counting down.
TCCACCAAGGCCCATCTTTGAAGTGTCACAATAAACCACAAAGGACTCATTCGGGTCTGGAAAAACCAACACCGGAGCAGTTGTCAACTTTTTCTTTAGTTCCACAAAACTTTCCTCACAAGCGACATCCCATACGTACGCTTGTCCCTTTCGAGTCAATTGCGTCAACGGCAAGGCCAACTTAGAAAAACCTTCAATGAATTTACGATAATAACCAGCTAATCCAAGAAAACTACGAATCTCCGTAGCAGACTTCGGAGTCTCCCACTGCAAAACCGCATTAATCTTTGAGGGATCCACAGAAATTCCACCACTTGAAATCACATGGCCTAGGAAACTCACTTCCTTCAACCAGAACTCACACTTTGACAACTTAGCATACAATTTCTTTTCCCTCAACACTTGTAACACAATCTTCAAATTTTCTGCAAGTTCTTCTTCTGATTTAGAATATACCAAGATGTCATCTATGAAAACCACCACAAACTTATCAAGATAGTCATGAAAGATCCTGTTCATATACTCCATGAACACACCAGGCGCATTAGAAACTCCAAATGGCATCACCGTATATTCATAATGACCATACCTCGTTCTGAAAGCTGTTTTCGGAATATCATCAGCCTTAACTCTAATCTGATGGTAACCATACCTCAGATCAATCTTACTGAAAACACAAGCACCTACAAGTTGATCCATCAAATCGTCGATCCTCGGAAGCGGATACTTATTCTTGATGGTCATCTTATTCAGCTGCCGATAATCGACAAACAATCTCATACTACCATCTTTCTTCTTAACAAGCAACACCGGAGCACCCCATGGAGAAACACTAGGACGAATAAACTTCTTCTCTAACAATTCTTCTAGTTGTTTCTTCACCTCACTCAATTCTGAAGCAGACATCCGATAAGGGGCCATCGACACTGGACTCGTACCTGGTAATAAGTCCACAGCAAACTCAACTTCACGTTCCGGGGGTAAGTCACTTATATCCTCAGGAAACACATCTTGAAACTCACAAACCACAGGCAAATCAGCACTGACGGCTTCACCATCAACTGGAAACGGTGCAAACACTACGAACATCAACGCTTCATCTAATAAAAGTTCATCCACTTGCTTAGCGGATAAAAACATCAGTTCACCATTTCCACCTAACTCCGGAAACTTCACAGTCTTACTATAACAATTAATATGAACGTAGTTGAACTCCAACCAGTTCATACCAAGGATAACATCGATTTGGTGCAAAGGTAAGCACACCAAATCCATCACAAAATCCTTCTCAAAGATTGTCAAAGGACACTCCAAACAAACAAGCATGGTAGTCACCGAACCATTAGCCGGAGTCTCTATTATCATACTACCATTCATGTTAGACAAATTCAAACCCAATCTAGTAGCACACTTAAGAGAGATAAATGAATACGTAGCTCCAGTATCAATAATAGCAATCAACTCAACATTGTTAATAAAACAAGTACCTCGAATCAAGTTGTCCTTCTTGGGAACTTCTGAGCCAGCCAAAGCAAACACTCTTCCCGTAGTCTGGGCAGCAGTAGCAGTCTTCTTTGGTTTCTGGCATTGAGTACTGATATGCCCCTGTTCACCACAGTTGAAACAGGTCGGACCCTCATTTGGACAATCACCAATTCTATGCCCAGTCTTACCACAACGGTAACACCTCAGAACTTTGTTAGTACACCCATCAGCTTTGTGACCTGACTCTCTACACTTATAGCACTTAGTAGGTGTATTAACGGCTCCCCTACTTGACTTCTTCTCATCTGATACCCTCTGTTTCCCTTTATCACCTGGGGTCGCATAAGGTTTTCCTCTGAACTGACCCTTATCTTTCTTTTCACTTAGCTGTTTGTAGTGAGCAGATCGAGCTCGGCTATCTTCATCATAGATTCTACTCTTATCCACCAGTTTCGCATACCTGCGAATCTGTTGGCATCCAATCCCCTGCTTAATCTCTGGTCTCAGCCCATTCTCAAACTTGAGACACATAGAAAGTTCAGCATCAGCACGGTTGTAATGAGGATAAAACTTCACAAGCCACTCAAATTTGGCAGTATACTCCGCCACAGTCATATTTCCTTGTTTCAATTCAATGAATTCCACTTCCATCTTACCCCGAGCATCTTCAGGAAAATACTTGCCCAGAAATTCTTGCTTGAATACATTCCAAGTCACCACAGTACCAACATCTTCCAGCCTCTGACGAGTGTTATCCCACCGGTCCTCGGCCTCTTCTTCCAGCATATGTGTTCTGAACTGCACTTGCTGGGCATCAGAGCACCCCATCACTCTAAAAATCTTCTCAATCGCCTTGAGCCACTTTTGTGCGCTCGCCGGGTCATGAGTTCCTTCAAACTTCGGTGGGTTGTTCCTCTGAAACTTCTCCAATGCACGAAACTCATCAGGAGCATGGTTCCGAGCAAGAGTTGCAATAGCATCAGCAAGAGCACGCGTGTTGTTTCCAGCCATTCTGTACAACACTCACCACGTCAGAATGAAAAAAACCATTAATCGTTAACAAGTAACGACTGACAACAGACTGACAATACAAAACTTGGTCGGACAGACCGACCAGCTCTGATACCACTAATGTAACACCCTTCTACCCCACATACAATTTCTAGTAAAACATTTCATATTATCAGAGTAAAAACAACATAAAGGGCGTCACACATATTCAAAGACATCATATAACAATCATTATCCTGTCCCGTAACACGGGTTACTCGTTCATCAATATCAAAATTAACAACTACGCAGCGGAAATCAACTTTTATTTTCAATTCCATAAAATACTTCATAATAAATATGTCCAAATCAAACACCATCATCAACATTATAAAAATTCAGTCATAAACTAAAAGAAACGAGGTTCACAGCAATTATCCCAACCCGTTGTTACATGACACATAGCAGGACACCTCTAACTAGACAGTAATAACGAAACACTCCAAAGCTACTTCCTTCGTCACCTCGTAGCTATTCTTGGTTATCTGCAAGTTACCCACATAAGAGGCAACATTTCCAAGCAGGCAGGGTGAGAAAACAAAATTCATTATAGTAATTCAAAGACATGGAAAATAAATAAATAAGCAACAGCAACATCGGAATCATCGTCAACAATTATTCACAACACAATCTCAACTACTTCACAAAATGCTATATCAAACATAATAGTTTACAAAGGATGCATGTGGTACCGATTTTTCTCCATGTGATGGACACTGGCCATCAACCCTCTACAAGGGAGCACAACATAACAACATATCACTTCAATCCGCACTATGGGATTGAAGCTACCAATAGGCCGAAGCCCCAACATAAAAATGCCATGAAATGCAATGATGCTAAACTCCTTATTTCATCCAAATATCAACATGTGCATCATTCATTTCACTTTCAACAATATTCATCATAAAAAAATCATGTTTTATCATCCATACAGCGACAAAGCAACGAAACAGCAAAAATCAGCACGAAAAACGTCAAAACAGCAAAAATGGAAAATACTCAGTGGCCTGACATGGCCGCCCGTGTCCAGTGACACGGCCCGTGTCAGGAGGCCTACACGTAAAACCCAAAACAGAAAAATTTTCAGCAAGAACAGAGGCCTGACACGACCGCCCGTGTCAGAAGCTCTGTAACAAAATTATTTATTTTTCCAAACCAGTAGGCTGACACGGCCCGTGTCAGGATGCGACAAAACCCAACTTTTCCCGAAAAGTGCTTTTCTGCGTTACAACTCTCCCCTACTTTAAGAATTTTCGTCCTCGAAAATTACCTGAGGTAAACAGAGTCGGATACGACTCCTTCATCTGATCTTCACGCTCCCAAGTCCAACTATCACCAGCTGGTCCGCCCCACAATACTTTCACTAAAGCAATCTCTTTACCTCGCAGTTGCTTCAATTCTCGACCATCAATCCTCACAGGCAAAGCTTCTACCGTCAGGTTATCTCTCACCTGAACATCATCCATTTGAATCACATGCGACGGATTCGGAATATATTTCCTCAACTGCGACACATGAAACACATCATGCAAATTTTCAAGTGACGGTGGTAAAGCCACCCGATAGGCAACCTCTCCTATCCTCTGCATAATCTGATACAGACCAACAAAGTGCGGAGTGAGCTTTCTAGACTTCAAAGCTCATCCCACATCAGTCATCGGAGTAACCCTTAAGAACACGTGGTCCCCTTCCTGGAATTCAAGTGTTTTTCTTCTCTTATCATGGTAACTCTTCTGACGACTCTGCGACGTCTTCATTTTATCCCAAATCATTTTAATCTTCTTCGTTGTCTCTTGCACAATCTCATGTCCAAGTACAGAACTCTCTCCCGACTCATACCAACACAATGGAGTTCGACAACGTCTACCATACAACGCCTCATATAGAGCCATCCCAATACTAGCATGAAAACTGTTATTGTATGTAAACTCGATCAACGGCAGGTGACTATCCCAAGATCCTCCTTGATCCAGCACACAAGCTCTCAACAAATCTTCTAAAGATTGGATTGTTCTTTCCGTCTGACCATCTGTCTGCGGGTGATAAGCAGAACTCATCTTCAACTTAGTACCCAAAGCATCCTGTAGACTCTTCCAAAACCTTGACGTAACCAGCGGATCTCTATCCGATACAATACTCGAAGGTGTTCCATGCAACTTCACAATCTCGTCAATATAAATTTCAGCTAACTTCTGCATAGAATAATTAATCCTCATCGGCAAGAAATGCGTCGACTTAGTTAACCTATCCACAATCACCCATATCGAGTCATTACCTCTTGCAGTCTTCGGTAACCCAGTCACAAAATCCATGGAAATGCTATCCCATTTCAATTCAGGAACATTCAACGGCTGCATCATACCTGAAGGCTTCTGATGTTCAATCTTGGACTTCTGGCAAGTCAAACATGCATACACAAATTCAGCAATATCTCTTTTCATACCTGGCCACCAAAACAATCTACGCAGGTCTTGATACATCTTAATAGCACCAGGATGAATACTCAATCGACTTCTATGTCCTTCCTCTAAAATACTCTTTTTTTATTCAAGAAATATCTGGAATACATACTCTATCTCGAAATCTCAAAACTCCATCTTCATCAATTCGGAATTCACCTCCATTACCTTGATTAATCTTCATTAACTGATCAACCAATTTCAAATCAGATTTCTGACCTTCCCGAATTTCCTCCAAAATTCCACTAGTCAGCTTTAGCATGCCCAATTTCACACTATCAGCGGTCGTCTCACACAACAAACTCATGTCTCTGAATTGCTCAATCATTTCAAGTTCTCTCACCATAAGCATCGAAATATGTAATGACTTCCTACTCAAAGCATCAGCCACTACGTTTGCTTTACCGGGATGATAATTCAAATCGAACTCAAAATCCTTTAACAATTCTAGCCACCTTCTCTGCCTCATGTTTAACTCTTTTTGATCGAACAAGTATTTCAAACTTTTATGATCACTGAATACCTCAAATTTCGAACCAAAAAGATAATGCCTCCAAATCTTCAGCACAAATACTACAGCAGCCAACTCTAATTCGTGTGTATGGTAATTCCTCTCATGGACTCTTAACTGCCTAGAAGCATAAGCGACCACTTTACCATTTTGCATCAAAACTCCACCAAGGCCCATCTTTGAAGTGTCACAATAAACCACAAAGGACTCATTCGGGTCTGGAAAAACCAACACCGGAGCAGTTGTCAACTTTTTCTTTAGTTCCACAAAACTTTCCTCACAAGCGACATCCCATACGTACGCTTGTCCCTTTCGAGTCAATTGCGTCAACGGCAAGGCCAACTTAGAAAAACCTTCAATGAATTTACGATAATAACCAGCTAATCCAAGAAAACTACGAATCTCCGTAGCAGACTTCGGAGTCTCCCACTGCAAAACCGCATTAATCTTTGAGGGATCCACAGAAATTCCACCACTTGAAATCACATGGCCTAGGAAACTCACTTCCTTCAACCAGAACTCACACTTTGACAACTTAGCATACAATTTCTTTTCCCTCAACACTTGTAACACAATCTTCAAATTTTCTGCAAGTTCTTCTTCTGATTTAGAATATACCAAGATGTCATCTATGAAAACCACCACAAACTTATCAAGATAGTCATGAAAGATCCTGTTCATATACTCCATGAACACACCAGGCGCATTAGAAACTCCAAATGGCATCACCGTATATTCATAATGACCATACCTCGTTCTGAAAGCTGTTTTCGGAATATCATCAGCCTTAACTCTAATCTGATGGTAACCATACCTCAGATCAATCTTACTGAAAACACAAGCACCTACAAGTTGATCCATCAAATCGTCGATCCTCGGAAGCGGATACTTATTCTTGATGGTCATCTTATTCAGCTGCCGATAATCGACAAACAATCTCATACTACCATCTTTCTTCTTAACAAGCAACACCGGAGCACCCCATGGAGAAACACTAGGACGAATAAACTTCTTCTCTAACAATTCTTCTAGTTGTTTCTTCACCTCACTCAATTCTGAAGCAGACATCCGATAAGGGGCCATCGACACTGGACTCGTACCTGGTAATAAGTCCACAGCAAACTCAACTTCACGTTCCGGGGGTAAGTCACTTATATCCTCAGGAAACACATCTTGAAACTCACAAACCACAGGCAAATCAGCACTGACGGCTTCACCATCAACTGGAAACGGTGCAAACACTACGAACATCAACGCTTCATCTAATAAAAGTTCATCCACTTGCTTAGCGGATAAAAACATCAGTTCACCATTTCCACCTAACTCCGGAAACTTCACAGTCTTACTATAACAATTAATATGAACGTAGTTGAACTCCAACCAGTTCATACCAAGGATAACATCGATTTGGTGCAAAGGTAAGCACACCAAATCCATCACAAAATCCTTCTCAAAGATTGTCAAAGGACACTCCAAACAAACAGGCATGGTAGTCACCGAACCATTAGCCGGAGTCTCTATTATCATACTACCATTCATGTTAGACAAATTCAAACCCAATCTAGTAGCACACTTAAGAGAGATAAATGAATACGTAGCTCCAGTATCAATAATAGCAATCAACTCAACATTGTTAATAAAACAAGTACCTCGAATCAAGTTGTCCTTCTTGGGAACTTCTGAGCCAGCCAAAGCAAACACTCTTCCCGTAGTCTGGGCAGCAGTAGCAGTCTTCTTTGGTTTCTGGCATTGAGTACTGATATGCCCCTGTTCACCACAGTTGAAACAGGTCGGACCCTCATTTGGACAATCACCAATTCTATGCCCAGTCTTACCACAACGGTAACACCTCAGAACTTTGTTAGTACACCCATCAGCTTTGTGACCTGACTCTCTACACTTATAGCACTTAGTAGGTGTATTAACGGCTCCCCTACTTGACTTCTTCTCATCTGATACCCTCTGTTTCCCTTTATCACCTGGGGTCGCATAAGGTTTTCCTCTGAACTGACCCTTATCTTTCTTTTCACTTAGCTGTTTGTAGTGAGCAGATCGAGCTCGGCTATCTTCATCATAGATCCTACTCTTATCCACCAGTTTCGCATACCTGCGAATCTGTTGGCATCCAATCCCCTGCTTAATCTCTGGTCTCAGCCCATTCTCAAACTTGAGACACATAGAAAGTTCAGCATCCGCACGGTTGTAATGAGGACAAAACTTCACAAGCCACTCAAATTTGGCAGTATACTCCGCCACAGTCATATTTCCTTGTTTCAATTCAATGAATTCCACTTCCATCTTACCCCGAGCATCTTCAGGAAAATACTTGCCCAGAAATTCTTGCTTGAATACATTCCAAGTCACCACAGTACCAACATCTTCCAGCCTCTGACGAGTGTTATCCCACCGGTCCTCGGCCTCTTCTTCCAGCATATGTGTTCTGAACTGCACTTGCTGGGCATCAGAGCACCCCATCACTCTAAAAATCTTCTCAATCGCCTTGAGCCACTTTTGTGCGCTCGCCGGGTCATGAGTTCCTTCAAACTTCGGTGGGTTGTTCCTCTGAAACTTCTCCAATGCACGAAACTCATCAGGAGCATGGTTCCGAGCAAGAGTTGCAATAGCATCAGCAAGAGCACGCGTGTTGTTTCCAGCCATTCTGTACAACACTCACCACGTCAGAATGAAAAAAACCATTAATCGTTAACAAGTAACGACTGACAACAGACTGACAATACAAAACTTGGTCGGACAGACCGACCAGCTCTGATACCACTAATGTAACACCCTTCTACCCCACATACAATTTCTAGTAAAACATTTCATATTATCAGAGTAAAAACAACATAAAGGGCGTCACACATATTCAAAGACATCATATAACAATCATTATCCTGTCCCGTAACACGGGTTACTCGTTCATCAATATCAAAATTAACAACTACGCAGTGGAAATCAACTTTTATTTTCAATTCCATAAAATACTTCATAATAAATATGTCCAAATCAAACACCATCATCAACATTATAAAAATTCAGTCATAAACTAAAAGAAACGAGGTTCACAACAATTATCCAACCCGATGTTACATGACACAGAGCAGGACACCTCTAACTAGACAGTAATAATGAAACACTCCAAAGCTACTTCCTTCGTCACCTCGTAGCTATTCTTGGTTATCTGCAAGTTACCCACATAAGAGGCAACATTTCCAAGCAGGCAGGGTGAGAAAACATAATTCATTATAGTAATACAAAGACATGGAAAATAAATAAATAAGCAACAACAACATCGGAATCATCTTCAACAATTATTCACAACACAATCTCAACTACTTCACAAAATGCTATGTCAAACATAATGGTGTGCAAAGGATGCATGTGGTACCGATTTTTCTCCATGTGATGGACACTGGCCATCAACCCTCCACAAGGGAGCACAACATAACAACATATCACTTTAATCTGCACTATGGGATTGAAGCTACCAATAGGCCGAAGCCCCAACATAAAAATGCCATGAAATACAATGATGCTAAACTCCTTATTTCATCCAAATATCAACATGTGCATCATTCATTTCACTTTCAACAATATTCATCATAAAAAATCATGTTTTATCATCCATACAGCGACAAAGCAACGAGACAGCAAAAATCAGCACGAAAAACGTCAAAAAAGCAAAAATGGAAAATACTCAGTGGCCTGACACGGCCGCCCGTGTCCAGTGACATGGCCCGTGTCAGGAGGCCTACACGTAAAACCCAAAACAGAAAAATTTTCAGCAAGAACAGAGGCCTGACATGGCCGCCCGTGTCCTGTGACACGGCCCGTGTCAGAAGCTCTGTAACAAAATTATTTATTTTTCCCAACCAGTAGGCTAACACGGGTGCCCGTGTTGTGTGACACGGCCCGTGTCAGGATGCGACAAAATCCAACTTTTCCCGAAAAGTGCTTTTCTGCGTTTTTGACTTCGATTACCCCAAAAATCAGTTTTCCCCAAGAAATTTGATCAAAATTACTCACTAAACACACATATAGCAATACATATCAATCAAATACATCATATTTTCATCAAATTACTCATTCTACATCAACAATCATCAAAATCAACATAATTCATACAATCCTTAATCTATTCATCTCCAATTCCTATAAAACTATAAGAAATCATGAACTCTCCCCATACCTTAGAGTAATCCGAAGCTTTTTCCTTCTTTCTTCAAGATTCCTCTAGTAATCCTCAAGCCCTAGTTCTCCCTCTGCCTTCTTCTTCAGTGTTCTTCACAAAAGATACGACAAAATGAGAAAATGATCGTTCTCTTTCTTTGGCTAACAATTCCTAACTTATGAACTTCCCATCCTATCCTCACTTACTTTCCAATAAGACCACCTTGCCCTTTCTCATTTTATTTTAATAATAATAATAATATAAATAACACATGCTCATTTACTTTATTAAAATTATTCAAAAACACTCTTTTACTCCAAAATTCTCCAAAATTATCAAAAACCTCTTAATTCCTTCTAAATTAATTAAATAATTGATTTAGATATTCGGGTCGTTACACGCATACCCACTAGCCAAATTGTTCAATATATCAGCATACCATGGTGTCTCAAGAGTAGACATGACAAGTATCTTTTCAGCATGGAGTTGTTCTGTTATGTCTTCACTATCAAGATAGTGGACTTCATCTAGGAGTCATGATAGTGATCTTCCACTCCCTTTTTATAACTTAGCTCTAAATAAAATTCTTGCAAAAATTGTACACATCTTATCAATCTTGGATTTGAATGTTTTTTAGGTATACTATACTTAATTGTCTAATTGTGTTTGTACAATTGATTTTCCATAATCTGTGAATTTATGTAGATCATAATCGGGTGGAGGTTTGTTACTTTTGAAGACATGGATTTCAGGTCTAAACCTTCGACGACGATCAAACCACTCACGTTTCTCTTATTTTTCTAAAGAAAAAGACTTTGTGTAATCCATGCAATACATAGATCCAATTTTACCATGCATACCCCAACTAAAAAAATTTCCATATGCAGGAAAGTCATTGGTTGTCCACATAAAATCTGCTCTCATTGTAAAGTTTATTTTACGGTATATATCATAAGTCAATTCTCCAATCCACAACCTCTTCAAATCATCAATTAAAGCTTCTAAATACACATCAATTCATGATCTTGGACTTGACGGTCATAGAATGATGCAAGTTAAACACATGTAAGTTTTTTTCATGCATATCTCAGGAGGGAGGTTGTAAGGGGTAAAAATATTTAGCCAACAAGGATATGAAATTGCATATGTTTGCATATATGGAGTAAAACCAATTGAGCATAATCTGAGTCTGACATTTCGAGATTGTCCAATAAATCAAAGATGTATCAGATTAAAATGCGTACATGCATCCCCATCAGATGGATGTCACATTTTTCCTAAATTTATTTTGTTTGCATGATGCCATGTCATTTTACTTGCACTATGTATTGAAGAAAACATTCTCTACAACCTTGGTATTATTTGCATATTAGACATGAACTTTATTGCAACACGTTTTTACCTACAACCATTTTCTTTGATATGGACAATATACCTCAAACTCTTACAAAATTTACACTCATCTAATACTCTATAATTTGTACCAAACTCATTGTCATAATACAACATGCAACCCCAAATGCAACAAATAATTTTTTTTTACTTCTAGACCTAGTTTCGACCCAACCGTTTTGTATTATAATAACTTGTAAGCATGTTGTCTTTCGCAGGAGTTTTGTCCAACATCATTTTTGTAAAGAATTCCAAACACTTATCAGAAACATTTCAATTTGAATTGACGACCAATAATCTTACACACATTGATAATCTAGAGTGTGAAGACCCTTCAAACAATAATGTATTTATTTCTTTCAGCAATTGATCAAAAAGTTTAGAGTTTTCCCTAAAATCATTTATCATCAAGTGAAGTTGTACCTAATTTTGGTAACTAGTTATATGTCTACACCCACATTTAAGACACATACATCATACTTCTCCTTTGTAACACCCTAAAACCCTACATACAAATTATCGCATAGTTTAATAAAAAGTACAACCACATAGCATGTCACTCACATCAAACATATTCTACTCCGTAACACGAGTTACGTTAATTCACTTAAAACCTATCATCGAATGCTCACCTTCACTTAGGGTATCATTGCACCATATTCACTCATTAAACAATTATTAAAGGTATAACATCTTGTGACATGTAGTATCAAACTTCAACATAATCAACATAATAACTAAAACAAATGTTCCCACTCAATGTTACATAATCAGAGAAAGACACAACTAATAAAAATGATAAACTAAGGAAGTACTCTAAGATCCAGATTCCACTTACATTAGCAAGATCTACTCCTGAGCATCTACATAATGTCCATGTAAAGGTAACTATTCTGGACTGGGCTGGGGTCTGCCCCTCAATCGAGCAGGTCCAACCCACACGTCCTGGGTTGGCCCAACAAAGGCCTCTTAGCACGACCAATGTCGAGCACACGCCTCACCTCAACAGTGTCGGGCACATGCCACACCTCAGCGGTGTTCGGGCACGCACGGCATAGAGCATCGGGCAAAGTCACTAAGCCTCTCCAGGCTCGCTCCTCCTCGACGCTTAGGTGCTCCTCCCCACGAGGAGCCATCTCCTTCTGCATATGATAATCCTCCCCGCGAGGACACGTCTCTCCCCGACACGCCAGACTCCTCCCCGCGAGGACACGTTCTCATGTTACCACCCACTCCCGATGGAATCGGTCTGCCCTAATTCCGGAGATCTAGGAACGGTTACCCCAGGACGAAGACCACGTGCTGGTCTTTACAATGCCACGTAATCCCTGGCAGTTACTTGGATTGGGCCTCGCAATCCAACCCAGTGCTAGTGACCGTTGGCCCCGCGCTGGGGGCTCTCTATAAATACCCTCTCACTTTAGAGGGCCAGGTTACGCAGTCTCATACACTCTAACCTTCTTCTGTACTTGCCTTTCTCTGACCGTTATCTTACTTGAGCGTCGGAGTACCTTGCAGGTATACCCCCCCCCCCCCCCCCACCGTCTTTCAACCTCACCGGAGCTGAAGTCCATACGGCGTTGCTGGCCACGAAACAAATGTCTGATCCAGGTACGATCAGTGGCGCCGTCTGTGGGAACCTTTGCTTTCCCGTTTTTCCTCTGATAAACTAAATCAATCCTCTCGTTCATCACCATCATGGCCAATAACCCGTCTGCTAACAAAGCTCTGGACACCGTCCTCGCGCAACTCGAGAACAGAAACCACCATGAGGACGCTACCGCCCTCAACGTCGAAGAAGGTGACATCAGGGACAGGCAGACCGCCTCCCCGGACCCCCAAGACGCGGCTTACGACGCCGCCCGCCAGGACGACCAGCAAGCCGTCTTTCAGCCAGTTGCTCCTCCGCCCAATGCAGATTCGAGCACCGTGGCCCTATTTGCCTTGGTCAATCAGACCAACCAGCTGATCGCACACCAGAATCTCAGAATTGAAGCACTAGAGCGAGGGAGGACACGACGATCTTCCCCGCGACGACATCGTCGTCCACCTTCACCCCGTCGTTCTCCTTCCCCGCGAAGGACCCCATCCGAAGAATCCCGAACCCCCTCGCCGGTGCACGAGGGCCGTCGTCCACGCCTTGAACGCCCTCAGCCGGCGATCTCCCAGAAGCGTCATCGTTCCCCGCCTCAGAAGGAACCCAGGGCCTCCACTACCAAGAAGTCCAAAACCACCGAGAAGAGGCCAAGGAACCGTTCGAGAAATTCCCCTCCACGACATCACCGATCCCCTTCGAGGTCCCCGGCCGGAAGCGACGACGATGACCAGAGGACCCCCCCTATCATGGGAGATCATGAACGCCCCCATTCCTGCGGGCATGGAGAAACCCCCACCGTTGGGAACCTACGACGGACTGGCCGACCGCGACGATCACGTCGAGAGTTTTGAAGCCATGCTCGACTTCAGGAACGTCAGGGGAGCCATTAAGTGCAGGCTTTTCCCCACCACCTTGCGGAAGGGCGCTATGACATGGTACAAGGGTCTCGTGCCCGGGTCGATCACATCCTAGAAGCAACTAAGACATCGCTTCACCAAACACTTTACTGCATCTCGTCGACACCAGAAGACGGAGGCTGCCCTAGAGAGCATCTTCCAGGGGAAGAACGAATCTCTCCGGAACTACATTGAGAGGTTCAACAGAGAAGCTGTCGAGGTTCATACGACCGACGACATGAAGAAGTATTTAATCATCCATGGACTATGTTTTGGATCGGATTTTGCTAAGTCCGTGGGCTTCCGCAGACCCCGCCGTCTGGAGGACCTCCTCCAACGAGCTCAGTCGTACATCGAGTTCGAGGAGTCGAAGGCAGCGCAGATCGCCCTTGAGTCGAGACGCGAGGAGGGCCCCCGCGGCCACAAAGAAGAAGACTCTCCTCCCCGGCAAGGAGGGGAAAGAAAGAAAGAAAATCGCCCCCGGGATCCTCGTGAACCGCGCGGACCAGCTGGCCGGTTCACGGAATACACCCCGCTCAACGCTCCCGGCGCGCGAATCCTCTCCGAGTGCCAGAACTCGGAGTTTCTGAAAGGAGGCGTTCGTTTTCCGAAGTCGACTACCCCCAAATCAAACACGGACAAGTCAAAGTACTGCAGGTTCCACCGGAGCCACGGACATGTCACAGAAGACTGCATCCATCTCAGGGACGCAATTGAAATCCTCATCAAGGAAGGGCACTTGAAGAAATACGCCCAGAAGAATGATACTCCTCGACCCAGCTCCCGGGAAGCCCAGAACGTCAAGTAGATGACGCCTCCTCCCGAAGAGAGTCGGCTTCAGGTCGCCCTCAATGTGACCTGACCCGAAGACTTTTACGCCCCTGGGGACATTGAGGGCCAGGAACCAGTTCGCAACATGTGGGAGAACTTCCCCCACGAGGACCCCGTCGCTGCCCGTAGCACCTGGGAAGGCTTCCCCAAGGCAATGGTCATCTCCGGGGGTGGTTATGAGAAGTTGTTCGTCGAGTCGATCAAGAGGAAATTTGACGAACTGGAATCAGCAACGTCGTCGAAGACAACCACTCTCGAGAAGGTGCGGGGGAGCTCAAACCCTATCACCTTCTATCTCGAGGAGCTCCCCGGCGGAGCGCCTAATGCCACTATCCCCCTCCTGGTCAGGGCACAGATGGCGAATTTTGACGTTCGAAGGATCCTTGTCGACCAGGGCAGCTCGGTCGATATCATGTACGCTCACCTTTTCGGGACTCTCCAACTCGACGAGAGACATCTGACCCCATACGTCAGCTTAGACTTGCAGGGATTCAACGGAACCACCACCAGACCATGGGGCTACGTTGAGCTGATGGTCACATTCGGGGCCGAAGACACTGCCCGACAGGTGAAGACCCATTTCCCGGTGGTCGAATGTTCATCCCTTTACAACTGCATCCTTGGGAGGACCACCCTGGCCGAGCTTACAGCGGTACCATCAACGGTCCACCTCAAAATGAAGTACTACACGGCCAGCGGACGAGTAGTGACGATGCACGAGGACATAGACGCGACCAGGAGGTGCTTCGATGCCGCCATCAAAGGCATGAGTTCCATCGGCACCAAACCCAAGACCGTAGCAAAGCCATCCCCGGACACCGAACAGGCGCCTCTCCCGCGGGTCAACGCGGTCGAACTCGACAGCAGGTTCCCAAGCGAACCCGATGAAGACGGGGCAGAAGACCTCGACCTCCAGGCGGAAAACAACGGGCGGCCTTTCCACCCAGCGCGCCCCATCTCAGACGGAGATTTTGAGCTCGTAGCCCTCGGGGAAGATCCAGACCGTAATGTGAAGATTGGCACGGGGATCCCCGACTTGGCGAAGGAGCAGCTGAAGGCATGTCTCCGGGAGAATGTTGATCTGTTCGCATGGAGCGCCTCCGAGATGCCTGGGCTTGACCCCGAGGTGGCTTGCCATCAGCTCGCAGTAGATCAGGCCGCTAGGGCCATAGCTCAACGTAGGCGTAAGCAGTCTCCTGAAAAAGCGGAGGCTGCCAAAAAAGATTTAAAAGACCTCCTAGAGGCAAATTTTATTTCGAAGGCCAGGTACACAACCTGGCTGTCCAACGTTGTACTCGTCAAAAAGAATAATGGAAAATGGAGGATGTGTGTTGACTATACTGATCTTAACCGGGCTTGCCCGAAAGACTGTTATCCTTTGCCTAACATCGACCAGCTGGTCGACAATTCTGCAGGTTACAAACTGTTGTCCTTCATGGACGCCTACTCCGGATACAACCAAATTCCCATGGATAAGGCCGACAAACAGCACACGGCTTTCATGACCGAGTCGGGCAATTACTACTACAACGTAATGCCCTTCGGCCTGAAGAACGCCGAGGCGACCTACCAACGGATGATGAACAAGGTTTTCCAGGCTGAAATCGGCGACATGCTCGAGGTCTATATGGACGACATGATCGTCAAATTCGCGGAAGAAGTCGACCACGCCACGCACCTCAAGAAGGTGTTCGACACGGCGAGGAGATGCCACATAAGGTTCAACCCCGACAAATGCACCTTCGGCGTTCGGGCAGGTAAGTTCCTCGGCTTCTACCTCAGTGTAAAAATAATTTAAATTGTCAGTGTATCACCTATTATATATATATATATATATATATATATATATATATATATATATATATAAACCGAATTTAGTAAACTTTTTAGCTTCACAGCCGTACTCTTTAAAAACTTTAGAGTGACCACTTCGATTACTCTATTGATATACTTTTTTGAGAGAAATATGAATAGTTTGGGGAATATTTGAATGTGATAGCAAGTAGACATAGGACGGACAAAAACCTCGCTGTGTCTATATTTCATAGCCTTCAATTTTTAATACTCTAATTTAATTTTTCATACAAGCTACTCTCTCAACTACCAAGTAACGGTTATTTATTGATCCTCCTTCCCTCTGCATTATATATAGTTCACACTTTCTTACTAGTTCTCTCATCCTTTACTACCACGTTTTCCAATTGAATCAATTTCTGTTGTTTACTATTGATATTCAACAATGGACTTGAAAAACGCAATATTACTCATCCTAGGCCTCTTGGCTATGGTTGTTCTTATCTCCTCAGAGGTGTCAGCAAGAGACTTAACTAAGACTTCCTCTAATACCAAAAAGGGTAAGTTAGGGTTTCATGAGCATTTTACAAGAATTTTTTCATAAAAAAAATTATGAAACTACTTAAAACTCTCGTAATATATGATTTTATTGTTAGATATTTATTTTTTTTGTTACCTATGTTAACACGTGGATATTTCTTAAAGTAAACTTAATATAAAATTACATATTATTTTATTTACAGGGGTAAATGATGTCAAATATGATAATGGAGGATACGTTGATAGCGGTAGTGGTGGTTACAACAATGGTTATCCGGATAATGGTGGTGGTTACAATGGTGATCACGGCAATGATTATTCGGATAATGGTGATGACTTCTCTGGTAATGGTTGGGTTTATAATGGTGGTTACCCTGGAAATGGTGTGAGCTACAAAGGTGGACATTATCCTGGTTATATTGGTGGTCACCATGGTCATGGTGGTGTTTATTTTGGTGGATATGGTGGTTACTTGGGTCATGGTGGTGTTTATATGGGTGGTTATGGTGGTGGTTTCTTGGGTAAAGATGCTCACCATGGTGAATTTGTTGAAGACAAAACTCGAAACTAATATTCATATGTTTGTTTATGATAAATTTACTTTATAATAAATTTCCGGAATAAATAATGTTGTATGTAGATGTTTTCGTAGTCATGAATTTTACTTCTTATTATCTATCTTTCTTCCACTATATTGCATGGTGTTTTACTATGAATACATCATTACTATGTATATGCGATGATGAGTTTAATTTTGAATAAAAGTGGTGAATGTGTTATCCTCTGTATTATGTAAGCAAATAGTCATGTATTTTTTTTTTTTTACAATTTATATTTATATGTAATAAAACCTACCTTTTAAAAAACACGCTCTCTTTAAAACTTTTAAATTTCTGTTTAAGTTCATAATAACAATAAAAAATGTATAAAAAAATGAATAATGAAAAATCAATAGTTATAAAAAAAAAATATTACCCTTTATATTCGGCAGAAAAATTGGCACACTTGCGAGAGACAATCCATGGCAAAATATTAGAGAGTTTCTTATCACACCACCCATGTTTTTTAGGCACCACCTGAATTTCTGTTTTTGTCCTTTAATTTTTGAATGTACACATCCGGACGCACTCTTTCTCTAAAATTTTTCAATTTTTTCCGGATGTGCACATCCGGAAGAATTCCTGATATGCAAATCCGGAAAAAATCAAAAGAATTCCATAAAATCATTTACTTCTAAATATAATTAAATCCAATAAAATTAAAATCCAACATAACTAAACTTAATATGATTTTTTCAATATAATTAAATCCAATTTAATTAAATCCAATATAATTAAAATTAATATGATTAAAATTAATATGATTTTTTCAATATACTTAAATTAATTTTAGAAGTAAATACCATATAATTTTAATTTGAATATAGAACTAAGTACCATATAATTTAGAAGTAAATACCATATAATTTTAAATACAAATATAATTAAATCCAATTTTAGAAGTAAATATCATATAATTTTAAATCCAATTTAATTAAATTAAATTTTTCAATATAAAAAAAATCATTTAAAATTAAATACCATATTAATCATATTAATTATATTGAAAAAAATTAATCATATCAAATATCATATTAATTTTTATTAATATAGATTTTAATTATATTGGATTTAATTATATTGAGAAAATGATATTAATTTTAATTATATTGGATTTTAATTATATTGAATTTAATTATATTTAAAAGTAAATGATTTTATGGAATTCTTTTGATTTTTTTCGGATTTGCAAATCAGGAATTCTTCTGGATGTGCAAATCCGGAATCTGGGGGCAAAAATGAAATTTCACGTTGTGCCTAAGAAACTTGGGTGGTGTATTAAGAAATCCTCAAATATTATGATAAGTTCTGCCAATGATAGAACCTAACAAAGTTTGATTGTGAGGTCAAATCACGTTAGTGTTATTCCCTTTGAAAAAATTTGCCATAAATATTTCAACTGACCTACTTGTTCCACACCTAGTACATGTTTTTCTCTATTTCTCTTCATTTTTTAAATAATGTTTTTTTCCTTTTCTTTTCAAATCTTCAACAGTTTCCAACAACTCTTTTCTTTTCTCTTCAAACATTCAACAACACTAATCAAATTTAAGGTATTCGTTTACATTTAAATTTAATTTTTAATTTTTTTTAAGTTTATATTCATATAATCACATTTTCGTTCTTTATTTTCTATGTCTCATGTATCATTTTGTTCATCAAAAGGTGTCAAATTTGGCAGTAAAGAAGCTTTAAATATAATGTGTATAGTACTTTGATTTGTGCATCCATTTAAGGTTCACTTTTTTTAATTTGGAAATATATATAAGTGTTTATGTTAAAAATAGTATATATATTGTTAAAATATAGTTAAAAAAACATATATTATATATATATTGTTAAATTTTAATCCCTTGTGTCGAAGTGTCGAAGTAAGGGTGTGTCGAAACAGTTATTTCACACAGATTTGATTTAGATTTAATTTGATGTAATTCCAAAATAGGTATTTTGGGCTTTTATAGTTTTGGGCTTTGGCTTGGGGTGCAAGTTAACCTAAATCTATAAATAGGGAGTAACCCTTATTTTTGTAAATCATCACAACACATTGTAATTCACGGTTTGCAGTTGCAAGTGAATAGAAAGAAAAAATCCCACGGTTTGTGGATAACAACCTTCTTCTCCAAATTCTCTTAGAACTCTAATTTCTTTTCTTTCTCTATTTTCTACTTTTCTTTGGTATTGCTGCGCTAAGAACTTTTCTTGTTCGTCAAGATAGGGTTGGAATTCTCATAGGTTTTGGGTTAATCTCAACATCTGGTATCTAGAGCTCCAGTTGCGATTCAAAGAAGGAAAATCGTGATGGCGATGAATCACTCAAACGGGCAGTTTCCGGTGAGCCTTCTAATTCTCAAAAAAGACAATTATGAGAATTGGTGCAAGCAAGTTAAGGTGGTTTTCTGTTATCAAGATCTTTGGGATCTTGTGAAGGAGGGAGTAACACCGCTTATGGAGAACGCGACGGATCAAGAAAAGGCTGCACACATAGAGTTGAAGAAGAAAGATTATAAAGCCTTCTTTATAATCCATTAGTGTGTTGATCCAGATAACTTTGAAAAGGTTAGTGACGTAGAGTTAGCAAAGGAAGCGTGGGAGATTCTTGAAAAATAGTTTGGAGGCGCAGAGAAGGTGAAAGAGGTGAGGTTACAAACTCACAAGAGAACCTATGAGTTGCTTTTGATGGAAGACAATGAAAGTATAGCAGATTTCTTCACCGGAGTTACAAAGCTGGTGAATCAAATCAAGGTATGTGGAGAGGTGTTGACATCAAGATCAGTTGTTGCAAAGATCTTGAGGTCATTGGCTCCAAAGTTTGACCACGTGGTAGTAGCCATAGAAGAGTCGAAAGACTTGTCAGTATTGACGAAGGAAGAGCTTCAAGGGACGCTTGAGTCTCATGAACAAAGGATGGCTGAAAGAGCTGCAGGAAAGTGGAAGAGTGATATGACTTTGCAGGCGCAGTCAGAAAACGAAAGAAAAGGCAAAGGAAGCGGGAATGGCAACAAAGGTAGAGGAGGAAACTAGTCAAATAAGAAAAAACCCTGGAATCAAGGCAACCATAGAGGTGGTGCTGCAGGTAGAGGAAGAGGTGGTGGTCAAAAATCTAACAAAAGTCACATTCAGTGTTTCAATTGTCAAAAGTATGGTCACTATTTAGTGACTGTCCAGAAGAGAAGAAAAATCAAGAAACTCATGCAAAGATGGCGAAACATGAAGAAGAAGAGACGTTGCTGATGGTCACAACAAGAGATGAAGAAGGATTCCAAGATCAGTGGTACTTGGACTTAGGATGCTCATCACACATTACTGGAATGAAAGATTGGTTTGTCAACATGAATCCCTCATCGAAGAACACGGTGAAGTTTGCAAATGACAACACTCTAGCAGCTGAAGGTGTTGGGGATGTTCTGATTATGAGGAAAAATGGAAAGAGGTCAACAATTTCCAATGTGTTGTACTTACCAGGCATGAAGAGTAATTTGCTCAGTATAGGGCAGCTGGTCGAAAAGAACTACAAGGTAGTTGTCGAAGACAAGATGATGAGAGTCCTTGACACATGTGGTAGGTTGATCTTGAAGGCTCCAATGTCTCAGAATAAGATCTTCAAGATTGAACTCAATGTGATGGAGAACAAGTGCCTAGCAACTGCAGCCAGTAGAGATGAGTGGTTATGGCATTTTCGACTACGCCGTCTCAACTTCAAGCACATCAGAGAGCTAAAGAGAAGAAATATGGTTTCAGGATTACCAAAAATCGACATTCCAGGTGAAGTCTGTGAAGAGTGTGTTCAGTCGAAACAACACAAGAATAGTGTTGTACCCCAAATTTTACCCTCATTTCCTGCTAATTGATGTTTGATTTATTTTTCTCTGCACTTTAATTTAATATGCATTTTTATTTATTGTTATTTTATTTAATATTTATTTTAATGTCTTATTTGTTTATTTTATTTTCATTTAATGTTATTTTAAATATTCTTTTTGTTTTATTTTAATTTCAATATGGCTTTTTTTTTATATATTTTAGTTGTCCTATTTTTATTAATATAAATTAATCTCAATTTAATTTTAATTTTGCATTAATTTAATTATTTATATTAATTGTTAATGTAGTCTATTATTTTTAATTTATTTTTTTTAATTAATAGTCATTATTATTATGATATAATTGATTTAAGAAGAGTTTTCATTTCCATATGCCCAATGTACAAATGTGTTACAAGCTATGTGGAAATGAATTCATAGTGGACCAATAGGAGCAAGCAATGCTTTGTTTGACTTTTCAACCTTGCCTTCAACCAATAAAGGGGTGACATGTGGCATTGGAGAGATGAGAAGAAGCCAATGTCTTCTTCTTCTTTTGTCGTGATGTTAATTCGCAGAAGGTTACAAAAGCTTCGTTTGGACACATTTCTTTTCAAATTCTTATCAACCGTGTCGCAAATCTTCAAATTGGAATCCCAAACTTTTCCTCTTTAAGCTCACCCATCCGGTTCATCAAAAGATGCTCTGAGGCATTACCAATTCCAGCATAAGACCTGCTCCTCCTGCAAACCATGAAATTGACAAGCCAACAACGATCAAATTTCAAAATTCAAATTCAAGAACAAATCCTATTTTTTCTGGGGTATATATAACAGAGGAAAAGAAGAGGATAGGAAAAGGGGGGGGGGGGGGGGGAAGATTCAAAACACTCAAACAGAACCTCACCCATACAAACCCTGACGCCTTCAAACTTCACCTCTAACCTTCAAACAAGCCACACTTTCAACCTTCAACCTGAGAAAGGGGGGAGCCGAACCTGTTTCAGAAAACGAAAACATAAAAAACTCAAATCGCCAACCTCTTTCAACAACAACAAGCCATAACCTCAGAGCATTTTTTTCAATCTCCTTCTACGAGTTATTCGACCTTCACCAAACAGAACTCCAATCAAACCTTTATCAGCTTTCGTAATAACCAACGACATCAACAAAACCAACAAACCTCTTTCTTCTTCACCTCGCCAAACCTCCTCCACCGGTCACATCTCAGAATGCCCTTCTTTAACATCTTCAAACTCCTTCTTCCCATCACCGTGAGGTTTAACACAACACCTCCATTTCTCCACTTACCTCCCGTCTCAAAATCAAACCCCCATATCCGTGACCCTCTTTCAATTCATCAACAAAAACAAAATCTGAAACACTCACCTTCCCCAAAACCGAA
This sequence comes from Lathyrus tuberosus, assembly GCA_022829125.1. Classification (NCBI taxonomy): domain Eukaryota; kingdom Viridiplantae; phylum Streptophyta; class Magnoliopsida; order Fabales; family Fabaceae; genus Lathyrus; species Lathyrus tuberosus. The sequence goes on along the minus strand of JALAZF010000012.1, from coordinate 25,220,461 downwards.
CAACAACTACACATATAAAACTTCTTCCCCGTAAACTCATCAACCACCTTCAACTTCAAAATCAACCATAAAACCCAAATGGAAATTCGATTCAAGCTATTTCAAACCAGAAAACAGAGGGAGATGAAGAGAGTGTTTTGAATCGAAACCTCTAAAATATTTCTAAAGAAATCATAAACGAACCTGGCTTGATGGATCGAGGGTCTGATTTTGATTCTTGATGAAATCAAATAGTGAGCGAAAAAGAGGATGGATGTGAATCGAGTGAGAAAGACGGAGGCGTAACAGGGTAGGGTTGGAGTTGATTTATGGTTTTGTTGACGTCGACTCCCTGCGCATCTCGTATTTCCTCTCGTTTCGTTCTTCTTTGTTGAAAGGGGTGTTGTCCGTCCACGTCAATTGTTGCTGATGTTCTACCCTTGTTTATCTCAGTCATTTTCTCTTTAAACACGGTGAAGGTAGTTGGACCTTTTATGTCGTCCTCACAAACCTCACAAACCTCACAGGCCCATTTCGTTCTTTTTTGGCAACCGTTTTTTGGGTGATGGGATTCAAGCCCAAGTGATCCCATTCTTTTTTATACATACCCTCCAAAACCAGCGCCCCCTCCTCTTCCTTTTTTTTAAAAAAAGTTATGTTCATTTTATTTTAACAAGTTTTTTATCTCTAGTTTTTCTATGCTTTTCTTTCCAATGTTATTCATAGTAATTCATTTTATTTCAATCTTTTTGGCCAATGATATCATGTAAATTTTGACTTAGTTGATTATCTCAAAATCACTAAAAGTCTAGATTTGTAGGAGGCCACTTTCTATTTCATTTATTTTTGGTCGATGAAAGTTAAAAGTCTAAGATTATCGATTTATCGAATAAATCTTGATTTAAACGAGACCAACTTTTTTATTTCGATTCCATTTTGGTCGATGAAAGTTAAAAATCTAAGATTATCGATTTATCGATTAAATCTTGATTTAGACGAGACTGTTGTCATTTTCATTCTAATTCTATTTTGATTGATGAAAGTCAAATGTCAAGATTGTCGATTTCCCGATTGAAATCTTTATTAAGACGAGATCAACCTTATTTTATTTCATAATCTTTATTTAGGCCAATGACACTATACGAATCTTGACTTTAATCATTTCAAATCAATAAAGTCTTGATGAATGTGAGGCTACAGTTTATTCATTTTTGTTGGTCAATAAAAGTCAAATATTAAGATTATCGACTTCTCGATTAAATCTTGATTTAGACGAGACCGATTTTATTTCGATTCCACTTCCTTTATTTTGGTCGATGACATAACAAATCTCATGGTTTGGTTGATTTCATTGAGTTGACAAAATTTTGATCAACATGAGACCACTTTCCATTTAGTCGATGAAAGTCAAGAATCATTGATTATCGATTTCTCGATTAAATCATGATTAAGACGAGACTATTTCATTTTATTTCATCTTATATTTAATCATTGTCTAACATGTTTAATTCTCACTTTGCATTGATATCATGATTTTATCTTATCTCATTAGCTTAATTCATGTATTATTGTATCATCGTATTCGCATTATATCTCTTTATCATAATCTTTATAACTATTATCGTTCCCCCCATTCCAAAGGAAGGTGATTATTGTTGACTCTTAAAGTCATAGCTCCCACCTTAACCTAAGTAACCTCTTAGGAGAAAACTTCATTTCTTGGCCTCATCAGAGCCATAGAAATCACAACTAGCTTTAGGAGAGAGTTCTTAAACTCTTAGTGATATTCATCCTAATGAATTATCACTTTCCCTACTGACTAAAACATAACATAGATCCATTACAACTAGATTTAGAGAGTTCTTAAACTCTATAATGAGCTTGTACTCATTTCCCCTCTGAATATTGACCATAGTCAATAGTTCAGTAGAAGTAGAACTACGCATACTCTGATTCTACTCCCGAGGATACGTAGGCGCAAGGTGCGATACCTTATCGAGTATACTTAGATACTAACCCCTAGGGTTTCAACCTTTAGCATAGAACCTTTAGCAAACATAAGATAACATTAACAAGAGGCTCCCGTAGAGTACTACGAACGTTTAGGGTGCTAATACCTTCCCTAGGCGTAACCAACCCCCGAACCTTAGATCTTCCCCCTTAGGTTTTTCTAACGATCTTGAACCTTTCCTTTGGATAAATCAAAGTCGGTTGTAAAAGAAAATATTGCAAATTAATTAATAATTTGTTATCCGATTTTCACTGCAACAGAAATGGTGACTTCACTGGGGAGAGTTAGACCTATTGCTGGTCCTTTCCTAAGAGGGTTAACCCTATCTTGTTTTTGTGTTATTCATGTTTGTTTATTTACTTGTATATGCTTATGTATGTCATATTTGCTTATATACTTGTATCTTTGTTCTTGCTTTATTATCCTGTTTATCTTGGGTTGATATAGTATCTATGAGTGAGATAAATCCTATACCCGGATTTGAGCGTACACTTATTATAGGACGATGGTATTCAAGGAGGCTTTGAGGGAGTCGAATCCTGAAAAGTTGAATTGATAACACCATCACTCAGTTGAGGCCCTCTCGAGAGTCTAGTTATGTTGAATGAATTCTTTCGTGAAAGCGTGCTACTCTCGACCTAGGAGCCCGGGATATTGAGAACCGTAGTTACCAGACCCCACTTGGCCTTTTAGGAGGTAGTGCGGAGACCATGATGGAGTCTATTTCTGAATTGGTTGTCACGCGATACTACACTCAGACGAGATCCTCTTGGGAATTTTATTGATTACCAAGTCATCTGGGAAATCTTTAAAATCCGAAAGATGGATTGTCGACTTTGGGAACTTCTTAGAACCCTTTTCAGCAGATGAAAACCAGTAGTACATACCTATTGGGATGGGTAGACTATGGCTTCATTCATGAGACCTAAACCTAGGATTTGTATGTTTTGTTGTGTGTACATGTGTGTTTGCCATATGGCTGTGCTTGTGTGCTTTATGCATCTCTACATTCAAGCATTCCTAGCCCTTTGGTTTTGAGAAACTCAAATACTTGTTTCCTTTTCAAAAGATCAACAGAGCTTGGATTAAAAAAAACAAAACTTTTCAATTTTCCAAAAATTTTGCAACTTGCCTTTGAGTTCCTTGAAACCATTTGGCTTACATTAGCATCTCATTTGCATCATAGCATGTGCATTCTTCCATGTCCTCTTCTCATGTCGCCGTTTTCCCTTCAGAATCGTCTTTGAATCGTCACCCGAGCCAAACTCGACAAAGGATGTCTGAACAATACTACGAGATGGATAGAGTTAACGATGAATTGAGTGAGCTCCGAGGAGGAATGGGGCAGATCATGGATGTTTTGAATGTTATACAAGCAAAGGTGGATACGCAGGTCACCGTAGTCTCAGAAATCATTGCTACAACTGTAGAACCTCCCGTTACTTTTGTGAACCCCACTTTAGGCATGCCTTTTAACTTTATGCGTGCTCCGGCCGTCACTTCTACTCAACAAGCTGTTCCCTTGGTTTTTCAAGCTATTCCTAACTTCACTCCAGAAACAGTGCAAGCCCAGATGCACCCAGTTTTTCAGAATCCACCTCCGGTTCATGATCATGTCAATAGGTCCGAAGAAAGGGATAATCGACATGAAAGGTTGGAGGAAAGTGTAGAGACAATGCGGAGGAAATTGGAAGCAATGGAGAGGAGCAATGAATCTAATACTAATGTTAAAGACTTGTGCTTAGTCTCAGGCTTGGTAATTCCACCCAAGTTCAAACTACCCAATTTCGACTTATACTCAGGAACGACCTGTCCTAGGTCGCATTTGGTCATGTATTACCGACGAATGGCTGCATTTATGGATAATGATAAGTTGATGATCCACTGCTTCCAAGATAGTTTGAAAGGAGCTGCTGCAAAGTGGTATTTGACTTTGGACCAATCTAGGATCCAATGTTTTCAAGATGTATCTGATGCTTTTGTAAAGCATTATAGATATAACATGGACCTAGCACCAGGTCACAGACAATTACTGAGCATGTCACAGCGCGATACCGAGTCCTTTAAAGAGTACGCACAAAGATGGAGGGAGCTGGCTTCGCAGGTAGAGCCACCTTTATCTGAAAAGGAGTTAACTGATTGGTTTGTTGACACGGTGAGACCGGAATTCTACGAGAGGATGATCAGTAGCGTGTCTGCTAATTTCTCTGATATTGTGGCTGTGGGGATTAAATTAGAGCTTGGTCTGAAGAGTGGAAAAATGACCAAGAGAGTTGGTAGTTCGAGCGACGATGCCAAGATATCCTTCAAAAGGGAAGGAGATACCAATGTGGTAATGACGAACAAAAGGAAGAAAAATCAGTTCTGGAAGCATCAGCAGCAACAACAGTGTTATTCTGTTCAGCAACCTTATGTTGCCACCATTACACCAACATTCAACCACTAAGCTTCTGTTTATCAACCGGTTCCTCAACCACCAGTGTATCAACGAGCGCCCAACGCTCCTATTTATCTACGACGGACTCAAGCTTCTCGTCAGAACATTCCAAGTAAAGGAAAGAGTGGAAGGCCTCGGATTCCTCCCATTCCTATGACGTATACAGCATTGTATCCTGCCTTGGTGCAACAAGGATTAATAACTACAAGGTCATCAGGCCCACCTCCTGATCCGCTTCCACCTTCTTATAATCCCAATGCTCATTGTGCATTCCATGAAGGCGCACCAGGCCACAACTTAGAAGGTTGTTTTGCGTTGAAGCATATTGTGAAGGACTTAGTGGAGAGAAACATTTTGTCTTTCGATGGCTCCCAGCCTAATATCAAGAACAATCCTTACCCTCTCATGAGATAAGTAATGATATGGAGGGTGTATCAAGACAAAGAGGGATTGGGTGTCTCCTCTTTGATTTTCTGTATTTTGATTCCCTAAAGCTGGTAATTTTTTGGTTGTTTCAGCAATTTTATTGTATTTCCTTTGCACTCTGAATTTGTATTTGCTTATGAGCTTTGTTGTACTTTCAAATTGGCAAGGTTAATGAAATGTTTGTGCATCTTTTAGATTAAATCCATTCGTTTCACTCATTTACTGTTATTTTCAAAAAATATTTACCTTGTTTCACTCCCTTTTTTCAACTGTTTGTTTAAACAAAGATTAGGGAGGATGATGAAAACCTCATGTTCATAATTGCTGTGGTATGCTGCCGATTAAACCTTTCCGAGGATGTAAGGCATTGTTTCAATTCCCAAATACTGGAGAAGTAAGGATGATATGCCCTTGTTAACCCTTCGAGCCTAGAAGTAGGAGTTTTCTTTCCTTACACACAAAAAAAATCATAATCTCAACCTTGGGGCAGGGTAGTTCTCAGTTAACTCGGATATGCATTCAAACACGAGCGCTTCACATAAGGCCCCAGTCAGCATTCAAATCAAGTGACTTCCTACTTTTGGAGAGTTGAATGTATATTTTGGGTTAACTGAGCGTAGGATTGGAATTTATCCTTTGATTCATAAACCATGAACCATACCACATTACAACCCCTGACAGACCTAATTGAGGTAAGGTTGTTTTGAAAAGCATACTACAGCAAGGTTGAGTAACCTGACTCCTAATAATCTTTGTTACTCGCGTGTGTTGGTCACTTCCTTAATGACCAAACCCACCATTGTTTTTGACTATTTAATCATTTCACTGTATGTTTTTTATCAAAGCTTTGTTTTCAAACTTTGCATTAAACTTTGCATTAAATTTTGCCATTTTTAATGAACAACACTTGTTTGCAATACCATTCGATATCAAGGAATCCCAACAAACGCGATCAGTCAAGGAATTGAACTTGATAAAGGGAATTTGGCTCAGTCAGGGGCAACCAAGTGTGAGTTGACGAATCAGAGGCAGAATTCTGCAAATTCAGAATGTTGGGGAATATATTCTTGAGATCTTCTTATGACAAGTTTTGACTTCAGTAACCCATCAGCAGGGGCAAATCCGTTCCCCAGTAATGTCTACTACAGTTTGAGTATCTCGAGTATAACTGAACAGAAATAGCTACGTCAAGATTCAAAGTTGGAAGATATTGAATCATCGGGTATTTCATTTCTTCCGTAAAATTCTTTTGATTATTCAAGTTAGAAGATATTGAAGAATCAGGTATTTCATTTCTTCTGTAAAATTCTTTTGATTATTCATCCCCTAATCTGGGGCAGTTATGCCAAGATCTCTCCAAGAGTTTGAAGATATTGAAGCACCCTGTATGCCAATTCTTCTACAAAATCCTCTCGTTATCGTCTTCTGACAGACCATATAGCCTGGGGCAGATAAGACTTGAAGATGATCATTATGCCAGTAGGACACATAACTACTTTGTTCTTGTGATATTCCTTTGCTAGCTCCCCGATAAGCTATTACTTCAGCTAATCTTGACAAATCTCCATGGATTCTCTACCAACAAAGAAATCAAACTCATGATGGCAATCCTCATAATGTTATACCTTAAGTGGAATACTCTTTTCACCAGTGAAGTTGTTTATTCTTCTTCATTACCAGTATTGGTCCAATCTGTTGAGTTTGGCTGGGTATCCTTGTCGAGATGTTTATTTCATCTCCTGTTTCACCTTTTGTCTGTTTCATCAGCATGAGCATAAGCATGGCATTAGCACTCATATGTGTAGCATTTTAGCATTTCTGCTTCTTTTTCTGGTGTTTTCCTGTTTTGGTTCACTTTGGCGGTTTTCCTCCCTAAGTGACTGGGTTTGTCTATTCTCTCCAATAGAGTTGTCAGCCCTTAGGCATAAAGTGCCCATTCTTTTCTGAATTCCCCACAGAGTTTGATTCTCGTGGATAATGGTTGGTTCAGTTATCTTTTCCACATGTGGATAAGATAAACCCACATTTGAGTTCATTCCTCAATTGGAGTCTTGTTTGACCATTTCTTTCTAGTTTTTTCATAGATTGAACTTTGGTCCCTGGCAGGTGTGGTTTTTAACCTATCTTTGAACGTGCATTTATTTTGCACCTTTTCTCGCAAGAAGAATCTCTTACAAGACCCTCATTCAGGACATAATTATTTCTCCAACATTATTGTGATATCAATATATCTTTGAAGCAGCAATCTCTTGAAGAAGCTCATTTTTTAGTGGCGATAAGTGGCAGTCTACTATGAGCAGCTTACCTATCTCTGGTACTATTCAACCTCTTCGCAACCGTAAATGGGTATTCCCCAGGAAGCTTTATCTTCGGTTATGCAATCCCGGTACTAACCTATCAGATTCTATACCTTTATTGAGGCCCATTTTGTGGTTCTATCTCCAATAAGGTTTCTTTTTCCAAAGTGCCAACCAGTCATGCTTGAACCTGTTGTTCCATCACTTTGGATGTCTTTTCCCAGTGAAGACCGTTTTTCGGTTCAACCTTCATTGCGGATCTTTTCTAGAATGTCATCTAGTCGCGTTTAACCTTGATGATCAATCATTCTAGATACTTTGTTGGAGCCCATTTCTTGGTTCTATCTCCAACAAGGTTACTTCTAAAGCGCCAACCGGTCATACTTGAACCTGTTGTTCCATCACTTTAGAGGTTACTTCTAAAGAGCCAACCGGTCATACTTGAACCTGTTGTTCCATCATTTTAGAGGTGTTTCTAGGATGTCATTTAATCACGTTAGACTTGATGATCAATCATCCTAGATACTTTATTGGGGCCCATTTCTTGGTTCAATCTCCAATAAGGTTCTTCTTTTTCCAAAGTGCCAACCGGTCATGCTTGAACCTGTTGTTCCATCACTTTGGATATCTTTTCCCAGTGAAGACCGTTTTTCGGTTCAACCTTCATTGCGGATCCTTTCTAGAATGTCATCTATTTGCGTTTAGCCTTGATGATCAATCATTCTAGATACCTTTATTGGAGCCCATTTCTTAGTTCTATCTCCAATGAGGTTACCTTTCTGGCTCCTACCGGTTTTCCTTCATGAAGCAGATTATGTGTTATCTCAACCAACTCTTATGTGAGTACCAGAGTCTATTCTTGACTCATTAACCATGTTCCCATTTAAACCCCAGCTTTTTATGCAGGAGTCCCCAGGAAGTCTTTGCTTGGTTGTATGTCCTTTTGACTGATCCCTAGTGATTAATTTCTTCTTTTCTGGTATCATGCCCAGGAATAACGTGGTTTTGTTTTGTCTCCCAGTAGTCTATCTCCCCGGATCTTTCCCCGGTGAAGATTGTTTGTGGTCTTTTCCCCAGTGTTTCTTTGAAGTCTCCCCGGTGAGTCTCTTTCGTTGGTTAGCCTGTATCCCCAGTGAGTTTTCTCATGGATACAAGCTTTCATCCTTCCCCAGTGAAGCTTTGTGATCTTTTTGCTTCCTGTTTGCCCCTTGGTGCCTTGTTGTGTCTGCGTTTTCTTGCATCTTCTTGGCATCATGTTTGTTGCATTGCATGTGTGCATCCGAGGGTAAAATTTTCGGTTATCTGTATTTAAATATCTTTCACTGTTGATTTCATGAGGATCTTCATCTCTCAGGTCATCAGGTGAAGATATTTAAATAGGGGCAACTGTTGTACCCCAAATTTTACCCTCATTTCCTGCTAATTGATGTTTGATTTATTTTTCTCTGCACTTTAATTTAATATGCATTTTTATTTATTGTTATTTTATTTAATATTTATTTTAATGTCTTATTTGTTTATTTTATTTTCATTTAATGTTATTTTAAATATTCTTTTTGTTTTATTTTAATTTCAATATGGCTTTTTTTTATTTTTATTTATATTTTAGTTGTCCTATTTTTATTAATATAAACTAATCTCAATTTAATTTTAATTTTGCATTAATTTAATTATTTAGATTAATTGTTAATGTAGTCTATTATTTTTAATTTATTTTTTAATTAATAGTCATTATTATTATGATATAATTGATTTAAGAAGAGTTTTCATTTCCATAAGCCCAATGTATAAATGTGTTACAAGCTATGTGGAAATGAATTCATAGCGGACCAATAGGAGCAAGCAATGCTTTGTTTGACTTTTCAACCTTGCCTTCCACCAATAAAGGGGTGACATGTGGCATTGGAGAGATGAGAGGAAGCCAATGTCTTCTTCTTCTTTTGTCGTGATGTTAATTCGCAGAAGGTTGCAAAAGCTTCGTTTGGACTCATTTTTTTTCAAATTCTTATCAACCGTGTCGCAAATCTTCAAATTGGAATCCCAAACTTTTCCTCTTTAAGCTCACCCATCTGGTTCATCAAAAGATGCTCTGAGGAATTACCAATTCCAGCATAAGACCTGCTCCTCCTGCAAACCATGAAATTGACAAGCCAACAACGATCAAATTTCAAAATTCAAATTCAAGAACAGATCTTATTTTTTCTGGGGTATATATAACAGAGGAAGAGAAAAGGATAGGAAAAGGGGGGGAAGATTCAAAACACTCAAACAGAACCTCACCCATACAAACCCAGACGCCTTCAAACTTCACCTCTAACCTTCAAACAAGCCACACTTTCAACCTTCAACCTGAGAAAGGGGGGAGCCGAACCTGCTTCAGAAAACGAAAACACAAAAAACTCAAATCGCCAACCTCTTTCAACAACAACAAGCCATAACCTCAGAGCATTTTTTTTCAATCTCCTTCTACGAGTTCTTCGACCTTCACCAAACAGAACTCCAATCAAACCTTTATCAGCTTTCGTAATAACCAACGACATCAACAAAACCAACAAACCTCTTTCTTCTTCACCTCGCTAAACCTCCTCCACCGGTCACATCTCAGAATGCCCTTCTTTAACATCTTCAAACTCCTTCTTTCCATCACCGTGAGGTTCAACACAACACCTTCATTTCTCCACTTACCTCCCATCTCAAAATCAAACCCCCATATATGTGACCCTCTTTCAATTCATCAACAAAAACAAAATCTGAAACACTCACCTTCCCCAAAACCGAACAACAACTGCACATCTAAAACTTCTTCCCCGTAAACTCATCAACCACCTTCAACTTCAAAATCAACCATAAAACCCAAATGGAAATCCGATTTAAGTTATTTCAAACCAGAAAATAGAGGGAGATGAAGAGAGTGTTTTGAATTGAAACCTCTGAAATATTTCTAATGAAATCATAAACGAACCTGGCTTGATGGATCGAGGGTCTGATTTTGATTCTTGATGAAATCAAATCGTGAGCGAAAAAGAGGATGGATGCGAATCGAGTGAGAAAGACAGAGGCGTAACAGGGTAGGGTTGGAATTTATTTATGGTTTTGTTGACGTCGACTCCCTGCGCATCTCGTATTTCCTCTCGTGTCGTTCTTCTTTGTTAAAAGGGGTGTTGTCCGTCCACGTCAATTGTTGCTGATGTTCTACCCTTGTTTATCTCAGTCATTTTCTCTTTAAACAAGGCGAAGGTAGTTGGACCTTTTATGTCGTCCTCACAAACCTCACAGGCCCATTTCGTTCTTTTTTGGCAACCGTTTTTTGGGTGATGGGCTTCAAGCCCAAGTGATCCCATTCTTTTTTATACATACCCTCCAAAACCAGCGCCCCCTCCTCTTCCTTTTTTTAAAAAAAAGTTATGTTCATTCTATTTTAACAAGTTTTTTATCTCTAGTTTTTCTATCCTTTTCTTTCCAATGTTATTCATAGTAATTCATTTTATTTCAATCTTTTTGGCCAATGATATCATGTAAATTTTGACTTAGTTGATTATCTCAAAATCACTAAAAGTCTAGATTTGTAGGAGGCCACTTTCTATTTCATTTATTTTTGGTCGATGAAAGTTAAAAGTCTAAGATTATCGAATTATCGATTAAATCTTGATTTAAACGAGACCAACATTTTTATTTCGATTACATTTTTGTCGATGAAAGTTAAAAATCTAAGATTATCGATTTATCGGTTAAATCTTGATTTAGACGAGACTGTTGTCATTTTCATTTCGATTCTATTTTGATCGATGAAAGTCAAATGTCAAGATTGTCGATTTCCCGATTGAAATATTGATTAAGACGAGATCAACCTTATTTTATTTCATAATCTTTATTTAGGCCAATGACACTATACGAATCTTGACTTTAATCATTTCAAATCAATAAAGTCTTGATGAATGTGAGGCTACTGTTTATTCATTTTTGTTGGTCAATGAAAGTAAAATATTAAAGTTATCAACTTCTCGATTAAATCTTGATTTAGACGAGACCGATTTTATTTTGATTCCACTTCCTTTATTTTGGTCGATGACATAACAAACCTCATGGTTTGGTTGATTTCATTGAGTTGACAAAATTTTGATCAACATGAGACCACTTTCCATTTAGTCGATGAAAGTCAAGAATCATTGATTATCGATTTCTCGATTAAATCATGATTAAGACGAGACTATTTCATTTTATTTCATCTTATATTTAATCATTGTCTAACATGTTTAATTCTCACTTTGCATTGATATCATGATTTTATCTTATCTCATTAGCTTAATTCATGTATTATTGTATCATCGTATTCGCATTATATCTCTTTATCATAATCTTTATAACTATTATCGTTCCCCTCATTCCAAAGGAAGGTGATTATTGTTGACTCTTAAAGTCATAGCTCCCACCTTAACCTAAGTAACCTCTTAGGAGAAAACTTCATTTCTTGGCCTCATCAGAGCCATAGAAATCACAACTAGCTTTAGGAGAGAGTTCTTAAACTCTTAGTGATATTCATCCTAATGAATTATCACTTTCCCTACTGACTAAAACATAACATAGGTCCATTACAACTAGATTTAGAGAGTTCTTAAACTCTATAATGAGCTTGTACTCATTTCCCTCTGAATATTGACCATAGTCAATAGTTCAGTAGAAGTAGAACTACGCATACTCTGATTCTACTCCCGAGGATACGTAGGCGTAAGGTGCGATACCTTATCGAGTATACTTAGATACTAACCCCTAGGGTTTCATCCTTTAGCATAGAACCTTTAGCAAACATAAGATAACATTAACAAGAGGCTCCCGTAGAGTACTACGGACGTTTAGGGTGCTAATACCTTCCCTAGGCGTAACCAACCCCCGAACCTTAGATTTTCCCCCTTAGGTTTTTCTAACGATCTTGAACCTTTCTTTTGGATAAATCAAAGTCGGCTGTAAAAGAAAATGATGCAAATTAATTAATAATTTGTTATCCGATTTTCACCGCAACAAATAGCTTCGGCAAGGATGCAGGAAGGAAGTCGAAGGCAATTCTAGAAGTCATATACTCTGATGTATGTGGTCCAGTCCAGGTGGATTCGATTGGAGGCAACAGATACTTTGTCACGTTCATAGATGATTATAGTCGAAAGTTGTGGACTTACCTCATCAAGAAGAAAAGTGTTGTGATCGAGGTATTTGCCAGATTCAAATCTATGGTCGAAAGACAGAGTGGTCGAAAGTTGAAAATTCTGAGGACTTATGGTGGTGGAGAGTATGTGTTGAAGGAGTTCGATGCATAATGTGAAAAGGAAGGGATTGTGCATGAGGTGGTGCCACCCTACACGCCACAGCAAAATGGAATTACAGAAAGGAAGAACAAAACCATCATGAACATGGTGAGAAGTATGTTGAATGGAAAACATCTTCCCAAAGAATTATGGGGAAAAGCGATTTCTACAGCAACATATATTTTGAACAGGTGTCCGACGAAGAAGCTTGAAGGAATCACACCAGAAGAATGTTGGTCTGGTGTTAAGCCTAGCCTCAGTCACTTGAAAGTGTTTGGATCTATAGCACATAGGCATGTGCCTGATCAGTTGAGAAGGAAGCTTGATGACTAGTCGAATCAGATGATCTTGATAGGATATCATTCGACTGAAGGTTACAAACTGTTCAACCCAGTGAATAAGCAGGTAGTGATCAGCATGGACGTGATCATAGATGAGCTTAAAGAATGGGATTGAACTGAGAATTCCAAGAAGGATTCAGTGAGAATCTCTTGTGAAGAACCAACCACCGAAGTCGAAAGAGAAGTTTGACAGGAACCAAGCATAGATGAAGCGGGTCCAAGAAGACATCGACGAACAAGACACATGCCTGCAAGGTTACAAGAATGTGTAATTACATCAGATGATGTGGTTGATGAAGAGGGTGAGCTGGTACATTATGCTTTCTACGCAGATGTCGAACCAGTCAATGAAACTGAGGCATTGAAAGATTCGAAGTGGGTGAAAGCAATGAATAAGGAGTTAGAGTCCATCGAAGTCAACAACACCTGGTCACTTGTTGAATTGCCTCAAGGCAAGAAGGCAATTGATGTGAAGTGGGTTTACAAGGTGAAGGTGAATCCTAGAGGAGAAGTAACTCGACACAAGGCGATACTTGTGGCGAAATAATTCCTACAGAAGGAAGGAATTGACTTCGATGAAGTGTTTGCACCTGTTGCTCGGATCAACATAATCAGATTGGTTGTTGGTCTAGCAAATATGAATAATTGGCACACATGTCAGATGGACGTGAAGTGTGCGTTCCTTAATGGCCCCTTAGATAAAGAAGTTTATGTCGCACAACCAGCTGGGTATGTGAAACGAGGCAAAGAAGGAAAGGTGTACAGGCTGCATAAAGCCCTGTATGGACTTAAGCAAGCTCCAAAAGCTTGGAATAGGAAAATTGACAGCTTCTTAAGGGAGAAGAAATTTGTGAAGTGCACGACTGAGCATGGAGTGTATGTAAGGAGAAGCAATATTTAATTGCTTATACTATGCCTCTATGTCGATGACCTGTTGATAACAGGGAGTTGCAAGAAGGAGATCGGAGATTTCAAACATGACCTAAGTGAGGAGTTTGAAATGTCAAACTTGGGAAATCTCTCATATTTCCTTGGCATCGAATTCTACATGACTAGTAAAGGTTTGATGATGCACCAAAGAAGATATGCAGGCGAAATACTCAAGAGATTTGAGATGCAAGATTGCAACCTAACTTCGACTTCAGCTGAGACCAGACTGCAACTGTCGAAGGATTCATATGAAGATGATGTCGACCTAACCCAATACAGAAGACTTATTGGGTCACTTAGATACCTTTGTCACACAAGGTCTGACTTAGCATACAGTGTGAGTATGGTAAGTAGATTCATGCTGAAGCCAAAGGTATCACACCTATCCGCAACGAAGAGGATACTGAGGTATCTGAAATGGACTCTCGACTACGGCATTTTGTTTCCTTCTGTTGATGAAGGGAAAGAATGCAAGTTAGTGGGATACACCGACTCTAGTTGGTGTAGTGATGCCGAGGATAGAAAATCCACAGCTGGATATGTGTTTATGTTAGGTGGTGCACCAGTTGCATGGAGTTTGAGAAAGTAGCCAATAGTGACATTCTCATCATGCGAAGCAGAATATATAGCTGCTTCTCTTTGTGCATGTCAAGCAACCTGGATGGTGAACTTGGTCGAAGAGATTACAGGGAAGAGTCATGGAGCAATTACCATGAAGATCGACAACATGTCAGCTATCAACTTGGCGAAGAATCCAATAGCACACGGTCGAAGCAAGCACATCGAAATGAGGTTCCATTATCTTCGAGAGAAGGTAGCAGAAGGGAAGATGAACTTGGAACACTGCAGGACTGAGAATCAGATTGTAGATATCATAACAAAGGGAGTGCAGGTCGAAGTTTTCAGAAGACTAAGAGTCGTGATGAATGTAGACAGCTTAGTCACAATGAATTATGTGGTGTGTTAAATTGTAATTCCTTGTGTCGAAGTGTCAAAGCAAGGGTGTGTCGAAACAGTTGTTTCACACAGATTTGATTTAGATTTGATTTGATGTAGTTCCAAAATAGGTATTTTGGGCTTTTATAGTTTTGGGCTTTGACTTGGGGTGCAAGCTAACCTAAATCTATAAATAGGGAGTAACCCTTATTTTTGTAAATCATCACAACACATTGTAATTCACGGTTTGCAGTTGCAAGTGAATAGAAAGAAAAAATCGCACAGTTTGTGGGTAACAACCTTCTTCATCAAATTCTCTTAGAACTCTAATTTCTTTTCTTTCTCAATTTTCTACTTTTCTTTGGTATTGTTGCGCTAAGAACTCTTCTTGATCATCAAGATAGGGTCGGAATTCTCATAGGTTTTAGGTTAATTCCAACATATATATATATATATATATATATATATATATATATATATATATATATATATATTATTTGTAGAAAACATAAATTAAATTATAAAAGTATTATTTTTACAACAAATAGTTTTCACAAAGTATATTTATAAGTGTTTATATATTCAGAATAAGTAAATAATATAATATATATTCTATTTAAAGACAAAGTATATTTATACTTATAATAAGTGAATAATATATTATATATTTACAAGTTTATAAGTGTATATTTATTTAGAAAAATTATTTAATTTAAAAAAAAAGGATATATTTATTCATACAATATAATAAATTTTTAATAAGTATACTTTTAATTTATAAATTTATACACAAAACAAACTGAATATAGTAAATAATATATATAAATGGTTAATGAATTTAGTAAGTTAATTTAGAAATAAAATAAAATAAAATAATTATTAATTTTATTAAAAATATATTTATTATAGTAATACTTTATTTATTATTATTATATTATTATATTTTTTTATACAATATTGTAAGCATTAATTTTGGGTAACCCCACAAAAAATATCAAACTAATTTGCGAGATATTACCTCTCACAAAACCAAAACGTGACAGTGCATCGTGAGGGACTTAACCCCTGACAAATAACTGACACATTATCCTATATTCGACCACCTATTCTGCATTTATGCCTGCGTGTCTGCAACGTAAAAAAAGATTTTAGAGTTTGAGAAGGTTAAGCCCCCTAACAGGAGGCCCTTAGCAAATAAGTTGTGATGACTTGCTTTGCACGGTGAGTTGACCCCTGGTAAATTTTTGTTTTGGGAAAGGTTTTTTTTACAACTGTGTGATATTAAACCCTTGGTGAAATAGCATTTTTCTTGTAGTGTTGTTAAAACGCTAAGTAAAAATAATGTTGTAAAAGATTGTAAAGAGTATAATATAGACACACAATAATACTACTAAAGTTAGATTTTCTAAGAATCCTAAATCCATGATTTTCTGTACTTTTTTATTTGTACATGTGTTTTGTTTAGTATTTTTAGGGGCTGTTTGGAAGTTTGTTTTTTGACGGTTTTGGAAAAGAAAATTTTTTAGGGTTGCGTCTATATTGTAAAATATGTTTGATATTTTAAAAAAAGTTTTAAAAACAATATGATCTTATAGTCTTTTGTAGTATATTATTTTTAAAAATTTTCTAAAATATCAAACATATATTAAGATATAAATTCAATTCTCCAAAGTCTTTTCTTTAAAACCCACCAAAAACTAACTCCCAAACAAATCCTTAGTGCTTTATGATCTAATTCATATATTTCTTTTTGGATATTTTCCTCGATTTTATTAATTTATTATTTTACCATTTACAAAAATCAAAACTATAATTCGGTTAAAATCCATCAAAATTAAACGTTGTTAATCTTGAGACTAAAAAAATATTGAAAGATTTTATACTTTTGTATGTTATTGAAACTCATGTAGTTGTGCATTAACAACATACACCTTAGTGTATTTTGTGTGGGGTCCGCCAATTTTAGGTGAGACTCACATTAGATATATATATATATATATATATATATATATATATATATACACTTTTTTTTTGTTTTTTAACTAATTTTGTTTTTTAAAATGTCAAATCTCATTCGTTGCTAAGTGTTTTTCACCAAGCAGATACGTGTAATGCAAAGTGGTTTTCACATAGCTCGCGTGCCGCTTTATGCACCATGACATAGACATTTTCAAGGGGACTGTCATATAGCAGAGTTGTGAGGTGTTTTTCACCTAGCGATGTTCTAAAGTGTTTTTAACCTAGCAACTAGTTGTGACTGCACTTTTTGGTGGGTGTTTAGGCCCCTAACAAATTCGTAGTGTGGGGTGTTTTTAGGTGTTTTTTTTTTGTAAGCAAGTTATATATTTAAAGCGAGTACAAAGGGTACTCGAACCTGATTACGAAAGGGCGAAATCCCGCTTGAGAAAACAAAGAGATTACAAACCATTTGAAACTTAAAACAAATAAAACAAAGGGTCTTTGTCAAACTCGTACAAATTACAATTGGAATGGGTAATATCTCCTATAGAAGACCAACGCCATACCGTAAACTTAATCGCCCAAACTGTGTCGGCCACATTCCAACCGATGTTCCTGAAAATGATTTTGTTTCTATGCATCCATAAGTTCCAGCAAACTGCGAACCAAATACACCCTTCTCTCCCAACCCTAACACGCTTTAATTTGCAAAAAGCATACCAGTCCAGAAAACTACTCTTAGAACAAATACCACCAATATCCGACCTTCCCACCCAATCCGCCACCTCTCTCCACACTAAAAGGGCCACCTGACAGGTTAAAAAGGCGTGGTGCAGCGTTTCAGGAATTGCAAAAAACACAATTATAATCACTAGATGAAGGTAAAATACCTCTAAACTTCAACAAATCTTTCGTCGGTAATTTGTTGAGGAGGCACCTCCAACCAAACGCCCTGATCTTCTGAGGAGAAACCACTTTCCAAAGCAAGGTGACAACCATATCATCCCAATTAGCTAGACCGAACAGTAAACGGAAATCATCAGTTAACCGATAAAAGGATTTAACGGAGAAAAAATCCTCAGTTCCCTACAACCATGTTATGCGATCTTTCGACTTCGGAACCAGCTTAGCACTGCTTAAAGGTGTTTTTAGGTGTTGTGAGGTGAGTTTAACCTCGCAAACTATCTTTTTTGTAGTGTAAAGGCTACAGTACAAATACAAGAAAATTGGGAGTCAGCACAATGAGTATCGAAACACACAACAATACATATTAACATGACAAAAACAACAACCAAATCATAACAACAACAAATAAAATAACAAAAACTAAAAACAAGAGTTCGGACTGTTGAGAGGTAAAAACCAAGAGCCCTAGAAGGGATAACGGCCTAGATCTCCCCAAAATAAATATCTATAAAGACAACATCAATCTCCATAGAGAAACAAAAACATTTTGAGAGGAGGCCGAAGACACTTAGGTTGCTATTGGCTCGGATGACAAATATGGTTTTCGACTTAGGCTGAGAAAGCATATGAGTTCCCCACAGAACTACCAAGATATCGGTTTCAAGTCAAAAACAAATGTTACAAAGATGCAAAGGGTCCTATTCCTCGTGCCCCACCATTGTCTGAAATAAGATCAACTTTGTTTAAATTTCAACAAAATGATTTCTTGGGCTGCAATAACCAGTAAGGATTTCAATTTTCCGCTGAATTTTAAAGACATAATTTTTTTCCCTATGTTGAGTTTTAAATTAGGATGGTTAGCATCTATTATTCTTTGATTTGAATTATTCCTTTATTGTTTAGCACTTAAGTTCACATTGATTATATATTTCCAATTGTAGCTTACTTATCATAATTTAAGATGGTTAATTAGAGTTGGTGTCTATTTTTACCAATACACTACAAGAAAATTAGTCTATAGCCACGTGAAGTTGTGACGTGATTATCACGTGGCAAAAAAAAAGTTGGTTGCGGCGTGATAACCACGTCGCTACATTATTTTATAATAAAATAAAAAATGTAAAGTTAGCACATGGAATGTCAGAATTTAAAATTTAAAAATATTATATGCGACGTGAGAACCACGCCGCAACAAATAAAATAATTTTTTAAAAACAAAAGCCTGCAGCGTGCAGATGTTGGGAATGTTAAAAATTTTAAATTTTTTTTGCGACGTGAATATCACGTCGCAACTTTTTTAGAGGGAAAATTAAAATTTTAATTCTGACTGAATGCAGGTAGTGGGTATATAATTTATGACCGTTGGCTGGTTGCGACGTGATATTCACGTCTCTAATGGGCTTATATAATTAATTGCTTTCGTTTCCTCTTCCTCAGACCCATTTTCTTAATTAAGAACATTATATTTTTCTCATTTTTCCTCTTCTTCTTCGCAGACCCTGCATATTTCTTCCTCTCTTCTTCTTCGCAGCAAAATTCTTTCTCTCTTCTTCTTCACGCACTTCCATAATTTTAAAGGCATGTTATTTGATTTTATTCTTCCTCTCTTATCATATTTTTTGGTTATTAATAATTTTTTTTTTATGATATTGAATAGAAAAAGATTGAAGATTTAAGATTCAAGAAGATTGAAGATTGAAGAGTGAAAAAAAGGTTGGACTAGAAGATTGAAGGAGATTGAAGAAGAGGTATTTTTTGCAATTTACTTTTTATATTTGAAGTATTTTCGGAAATTTGTTTATTTTAGGTTAATAGTATATATGTTAGAAACAAATTTTGTTATAATTTATTTTGGTTATTTTCAGAATTTATTTGTTATAAGTTATAAACAATTTATTTAGGTTAATAGTATATATGTTATTTTCAAAATTTATTCTGTTAGAAAATATTTTATATATAAATGAGCCATCTATAGTATATAAACAATTTATTTTAGAATAGTGAATATGTATTAATGAGAAATGTTTCTTGTAATTTTACTTAATGAACCATCTATTGAATGAGTTAATAATGAATATATATTAACTGTGTATTCTCTATAAATAGGTAAAATGCCACCCAAGGATAGTGGTAAGAAGTCCAAGCATACAAGGGTAGTAGTATGCCAGTCACCTCACTCTGCCATATGTCCTCCCCAGCAGAGTCAGGTTCATCCTATGTCCATGGATAGTACTCAGCCTTTTACGCCATTACTCTCCTCTCAGTATCCTCTTCAGTTGCCATCTGGGAGTCCGTCTTTTATTAGCCCATCCGGGGCCCCATCTTTTGTTAGGCCACCTGGTTTTCCATTCCAGCAGAGTCAGGTGCCCTCATCCTTCCAGCAGAGTGGAGGATACAGTTTTCCACTTCCCACGCAGATGCCTTCATTCGTCCAGCAGACTGGAGGATCCAGTACCCCACTTCCTACACAGATGCCCCCATCCGTCCAGCAGACTGGAGGATCCACCTCTTCACAACCCACACAGACTGGTCGCACCCCACATCCCACACATGTACCTGCATCCGATGATCATGCAGAGTTGGGTGATGGCGATATTGGTGTGGACGATGATGAGATAGATGGGAGAGATCTTCGAGGGGATGATGATCCGAGTGAGATTCATACCATTGATGGGAGATTTTGGATTTGGCCTGAAGGAAACTCGTAAGTTTCTTATTTATTGATTTTTATTTATAAGTACACATTTCCATTTTAAATATAAATTTATATAATTAATGCTAATTCAATTATTGTTGTTTAGTTTCGGGTCGAGTCGGACTGTTGCCAATGTTATAAGTTATATAATTCAGCAAAATTATAAGAAACTGTATAAGACTTTTGGAGAAGTTAAGGACAAAGACGAATGGTTTAAGCAATTTCAGGTATCATTAATTTATTTGTTAAGTTATTGTTATTTAAATGAATTTTTTATTATTGTTATAATTTATCTAACTATTTATTTTAATGTCATACAACATTGCAGGCGAAATGTGTTTGGGATCCACTGAACCATGAAAAAGTAAAAAAAAAATTATTTTGGCAGGAGTTCAAGACGACTTTCTGACATGCTACGACGTGTTAGAGAGCGTTTTCTACTGTTGGGCATCCGTCCCAAATGGATAGGCAAAGAAATTTTTGATGACCTTCTTAAGTATTGGGAAACGGATGAATTTAAGGCTAAATCTGAAAATGCAAAGAAGATGAGGGCATCAGAAAAGGGGGGTTGCCTTAATGCTGTTGGAAGTATTAATACTGCTGAGCATTCTCGACGCATGGTAATTATTACCACTTTTTAAAGTCATATTTTAATTTATAACATATATTATTAATTTAAGTTAAGTTTATTATTTAGGCTAAGCGTTTGGGGAGACAACCACTGATGATTGAGCTGGTTACCTAAACTCGGACAAAGAAATCGGGGGATTTTGTTGACGAGCGTACACAAAATGCTTTGGTAAGTAAATTTATGTTGTTTATATATTTTTTAATTTATTAGAAACTTAGTGACGTGATTTTCACGTGGCAAGTGAGACGTTGTGGCGTTAGAATCACGTGGCAACTGATAAGTTGTGGCGTTAAAATCACGTGGCAACTGATAAGTTGTGGCGTTAAAATCACGTGGCTATATTTTTTTTATTATTTATTTTTATTTAATTTAATTTAATTTAATTTAACTTATATTAACTTGATTTTTTTAATTGTATGTGTAGAACGATTATCAGGTCTTGATGGCAGAATTTCTGACCCATAATCCCCAGTATACTCCTCCTCCAGGACAACCGGTTCATCCATATGTGGATTTCTATATTTGGAGTCAAGCTATTGGGGGAAAGGGGGATAACGAGTGCTTTTTTGGTGGTGGAAATTTGGCGGGCACCTTGAAGAGTGGGGATAGAACTCTGTATCAAAGAGCTATGGACTGTGAAGGAGGGTCATGTCAAACAAATTTGACACTGCAGCAGTTAGAAACGGTGAGACAATTGGCTAGACGTGAGTCAGAGGAACGTGAGGCGGCATTGAAGGCCCAAATGGAGGCGACAACGAAGGCCCAAACGGAAGCAATGGAGGCAATGGCGAAGAGGCAGGCTGATATGGAGGAGCAAATGCGGCAATTTATGCAAGCATATGGTGGAAATCGCAACGATGGTGGTCAATCGAGGAATAATAACAACCAAAATGATGTTGACTTTACCGACTATTCCGACCCGAATGATCCAATTATTTAGTTTTATTTTTATTTTCTTTTTGCTTTTTAATTTGTGTACTAATGAATTTATAATTATATTTTATATTTAGAAATATTAAATTTAAATTTTAGTTTATTAATTTTATTATATTAAGTTTGTTAATTTATATATTTAAAAATATTTAGTTTTATTTTTATAAATTTGATTTATAATAATGAATTTAGTAATATAAATTACAATATTTAATTAAATAAAATAGAAATTATATAAAACAGAAAATTATATTTAAATAATATAATTTTTTTAAAACAGAAAGTTATATTTAAATAAAATAGAAATTATATTTAATAATAATCAGAAATTATTTAAATACAACAGAAAATAATTTAAAAAAAAAATACATCATTTGCGACGTGATTTACATGTCCCAAATTAGTGACGTGAAAATCACGTCGCAAAACAAAACGTACAAATAAAAAAAAACATTTTGCCACGTGATTTTCATGTCACTAATTTGTGAGGTGGAAATCACGTCGCAAATAACTTTCTGCATTTTCTGACCCACCTCTGCACACCTGCTCTGACTCTTTCTGAAGGGATTTCTATCAACATTTTTGCGACGTGATTATCACATGGCAACTTTATGACATGTTTATCATGTCGCAACAGGGTTGCCACGCTCTCTCCTGCGACGTAGAAGCTCACGTCGCAAAAAACGAGTAGTGACGTGTTTTCATGGGTTGCGACGTGGAAATCACGTCGCAAAAGACAACATATTTTGTAGTGATATCTACAATATAATTTCACCGTTAATTTTTGTTGCACATGATTGATAAGTTGGGGAATGCCAACTTATTAATATATATATATATATATATATATATATATAGGAAATGCTAACATACACCTAAAATTGGTGGGTGTCACACAAAAATACACTACATATATTTTCTTTCTATTTTTTTTCTTCATCTTTTGAATGTGGGTCTCACCTAAAATTGGTGGACCCCACACAAAAATACACTAAGGTGTATGTTGCTAATACACACCTACATGGATGTGCGTTAGCATAACCCTATATATATATATATATATATATATATATATATATATATATATATATATATATATTATAGAAGCAATGCATATTACTAATGGACAAAGCCATATTATTGTAAATTCAAGAGTATTTCCATTAAATTATTGCATAGGAAAATTACATTTTCAATTTATCAAGTAATTTTTTTTAGTTTCGAAATAAGCAAGGGAATTATATGTAGATTTTGACTCATGCGGATTTATCCGAGGATTCTGTTTTTTATCGATGTACCTTTGGATTTTGGTCTCTGCGTGTTTAACTGTGGATGATCCATGAAGATTTTAGCTGAGAACCAAAATAAATTATGATCCATGCAAATTTTTAGCTCACACCAACAAATAAATTTGTAGTAAAACAGAGTATTTCTAGTGGTATAACATTATATCATGAATTATGAACATCTGCTTTGTTAAAGTTTCGAAGTTTCTTTATTACAAAAATTACCTTTGTAATTGTTCCTCCTTAGTAATCAACACTATTTATTAATTGTACCTGGAGGTTACATTGGTACTCTGTTGAAATTTTAGTGGTATGATGCTTATATTTATCGAAAATGGGAAGTTTGGGGGATTCAAAAAATCGACACTATGGGTTGACTTGAGCTTTAGAATCTGGTATCTATATTCTCGACGTGAAAAAGTTGGATATATTATTCAAATCGATTTTAGTAATTTTTAGCTAATCCCAAACCAAAAATAAGTTTTAAAAATAAAACTTGAGTGCAAAATCATAGAAATAACACAAAACAAAGAAACCTAAACTAAGCTAAGTAGCTAAAAAGCTAATATCACATTAAAGCATAATACTCTCATCATTCAAAATCTGAAAACTCAGAGAATCACTAGAAGAAAATCCGGAGATTTAAAAAATTTATTTACTAGAAGAAAACATTAATCACTAGAATAAAACTCTCAAAATCAAAATGAGAAAAAAATGTTGTGAATGTCAATGCGGTGAAATCTAAAGCTTTCAAAATAAAAAGTGTTACGAATGTCAACTCCATGAAATCAACAATAATCACTTCATATCCAAAGGTACAAACCACACTTCATTGTGTGCGAAGATTTGTTTCAACATGATGAGCTAAGATGGGTTTGATTACCAAAGAAAATGAAATAAAGGTTATTAGGAATAAGGATGGTTCAGTTGTTAGCTTAAATATAAGAAAAAAACTAAAATAGATAAAAAATTGTGGTATTTGAATTGAACTCTAGTGTTAACAAAGGTAGCTATATGGTTCAATAAGAGTTGTGTATGTTGTAGTCGAAGTCTGTTCGAGCATAATGTCGAAATATATAAACTTGTAATTTAAGTCAGTATATCGAATTGGGTCTTGCTTGTAAGCTCATTTGTTAATTTAGTTTGTAGCCTAAGTTTACTTAGTAGTCTATAAATAGATTAGTTCTTTCAGGTTGTTGAGAGAGGTTAATTGTTGGTATTCACTTATAATCTTTGAACTTTTATTGAGAAAGTGAATAGAAAAATAGATTTAACCAATTCCTATTCTTCTTCTTCCTTTTTCTCTCCCTTTTGTAAAACCTAATAGGGTTTCTTGGGTTTGTTTAAGAAACTCAATCTTTTTTATCATATTTTGGTTTGTTATTGACAACATCAATTCACAACAAACTGGAGCGGTAAGCATGGAGGAGAAGATGTCGTCAACAAAGTATGAGATTGAGAAATTCACCAATGAGAATGATTTCGGTTTATGGCACTTAAAGATGCAAGCCCTTTTTGTTCAATTAAATTTGTTAGAAGCGTTGAAAGAATCAGAGAAGATGGATGCTTCCCTAATGGAGAAGGAGAAGACAACGATTGTCGAAAAAGCCCACAATGCCATTGTGTTGAGGTGAGTATAAGATATCAAGCTATTGATTAACTTTAATCACAAATCATGAAATTCACCACCGAGCTTTGATTTATCCAAAGGAAAGGGTAAAGATCGAAGAAAACACTAAGTGCGCTATGTAACAACAAAGCAAAGTGAATATAAGGTTCAGGGGTTGGTTATACCTAGGAAATGTATTAGCATCCTAAGTATCTGTAGTACTCTACAAGAATCTCTTGTTAGTATTTGTGTTATGTTATTGTTTGCTTGCTAAGGGAAAATGTGCTAAGGTATAGACCTAGGGGTTTATTTCTAAGTATGCTCGCCAAGACATCACATCTCATGTCTACGTATCATGACGGGAATGGAATCAGAGCATTCATAATTCCTCTCAATAAGGGTGAGGAACTCTTGACTGTGGTCAAGGTTCCAAGGGGAGAGGTAAGTGTCTATGGCAAGAACACCTACATAGTGTTCAGAAACTCTAAACCTAAGGCTAGGTTAAAAGGGAGGTAAGTGTCCATGGCAAGGCACTCACATAGAGTACGGGGACTCTAATCCAAAGGCAAGGATGAAAGGGAAGAGAGGTAAATGTCCATTGCAGGAACTTACATAGAGTATAGAAACTTTAATCCTAAGGTTAAGGTGATAGAGAAAGATGAGTAAGTGTCCGTGGCAGGAACTTACATAGAGTACGACGAATCTAATCCTAAGGCTAAGATGAAAGGGAAGTAAAGTTTTCCTAAGTATGAAATTGAAGTCAACAAGATGAGATCCTTTCCTTTGGAATCAAATAGGTAATCATGAAGTTTCAGAAACCATAAGTAAACATCAAACAAGATTAGCATCATGGAGACAATATACAATAGGCAAACAGTAGAGTTAAGAGCATAAAAAAGAACAAATAACAACATATGAACAAGACAAAGATCAAGTCATGTAATCAAATCACAATGGATAGGTATCACGAATAAACCTTATCAATTAATCAAAACCAAGTATCCATAATCAATAAAATCGAGCCACAAGTGATATACGAGATAAATATTATGAAGATAAATTAAAAAATGTACACCAAGAGTTAACTAAAAAGAATATCGAGGATTGTCAAGATTAATTTAAGAATTAAATAAAATCTAATTAAAACTAAACAACTTAAAATCTAATTAAAAACTAATTAAATGATTAACTAAAATCTAATTAAAAGATAGTTAAACAAAATTTAAGATCTAAATTATAATTAAAACTAAATAAGCCAAATTTAATTAAATTCTAATTAAAACTAAATAAACTAAATTGAATTAAATTCTAATTAAAACTAAATAAACTAAATTTAATTAAATTCTAATTAAAACAAAATAAACTAAATTTAATTTAATATCCTGGGGGTGTAACGTATACAAAGGGATGGTTAAAAAAGTAAGGAATTTGGGCCACTGCCCCAAACGAACCCTTACACGGCAAGGAATTCAGAAATTCACCTAGGACTAAGTGGATCCAACAACTACATCAGCCTAATGCAATCTCACCATCTCTTTCGTGCAGCTCTCTCACTCAACTCTTTCATAACTATTCCTCGCCCTTCATATCTCTCTCTTTAGCGAACCACACTTTCTCTGCCGCGTCTCCTCCCTCTCACACAAGTCAACTGTTGCCCCAAATCCATCTTCCCTTTCGCTCGCAACTTTCCCTCCCTTCACAAATTCATGCGCGGACATGTCTCACGGTTTCCCACCAATCCTTGCCGGCGACACAAACACCACATTGAAAGGGAAGTCGAACAAATTTCGACAACAAACATCAATAAAATACCACATATGCAATACAAAGGCAGAGTTAAACGAAATTACATGTCGAAGTTCGTTCGACGTCTTCGGTGGCGAAGCTCGGTTATATCGGTACGTTTTGAACGCTTTTCCCCCTTCTCTTGTGTGCGTGTGCGATTCTGATGCTATGTGTGTAATTTTTCGTGTCTGCTTCTATGCGTGTGTAAATGCTGTTGTTGTGGTTTGTGATGTTGATCCTCTGTTGAATTGCTTGGGCTTGTTGTAGTTGAGCAGCGGGTGTGAAAGCTTTTGGTTCCAATCCCTGCGTATGTGTGTACTGTGATTAATTGTGTGTAGTATCATGACCCTTGCTGTGAATCTCTCAATGTGTTGGTATTGTATGCTTCCATTTTTTTCGTCTGAACATGTGTTTTGCTTGTGCCCCTTTTTATAGTCTCGGTTATGATTTCAAAATAATATATAATGATGATGATGTTTTCCATTTTCACTTCAACAAGCTTGGTGAATTGTTTTGGAAAGAATTGAATTGGTTTGGAACATGTTCAGTATCTGATCAACATCTTTCCTTTTTAATTTGTTTTCCTACTTGATTTTGTAAGGAATGCCATTGATGATGGTGATCATGCTTGAAACATATCTTTTTTATTTTGGAATTGTGTTTAATCTTGTCTGGAACTGCTATGGAAACATGATTGTATGATGAATGAATTTATGTTTATAACATGCTATAAATGTGTGTCAGTTTGCCAAACTGTGATTTCCGCCAAGAATTTCAAATTTTCCATTTACTGACTTTGAATTATTTGATGGCTTTTCTAATGAACAGGCGGTGTACCATGAACTTCCCATAAATACGGTGGAGACTAGTCTTCAAGAGAACTTCATACACAATCATGCAGATGACTCCATGTCGGTTCCAATGCAGGTTCCTCTTCTTTAGGACCATACGCTTTTGCAACCTTACCATCATGATTTGAACACGGTAGAATTCGAAACAAATTTGTCGCTGCCATCCTAGTGATCTCCTGCATTGTCGCTTCACTGAACTTCGAATTCACAGCGTAACCATAATCAACAAGTTCAAGAAAAGTTTGCCTCTTGATATCCTTCTCTTTGATATGCTTGCTAGAATCATCAAACACAACACATATTTAACTTCCTTATAAGAGTATCAGCCTCCTCCGAGCTAGAAACATCCCGAAAACCCAGCAAAGCCTCGTAAACTCCATTACCAAGAACCATTACAGAACTATCGTGAGGTTCAATTGCAAGAGCCAACTTGGTACTGCTTATGTTTTACCGGGAAGCACGAAGTGAAAACAAGTTAGTGCCATGGAACTCAATCCTAGGAATTCCGAACTTCACAGAGGGATTAGTTATTCATATGAAATTATCCATTGACTCCGAGCTTGGTTCGTTATAGCCGTGAAAACATAATTGATGAACCGTGAGGTTATAATGTTTTGCTCTTTGAATTCAAAGTGAGGTAACGAAACTGCATTGTCCGAAGCCCTCTCGAAGGAAGTGGCAAGTCTGCAAGTTGTTGCATGTAGAGAAGAAGACAATTTTGAGTTTCTTGTGAAAACTAATATTTGTAATTAGGGAGTAACTGTTTGTGTGTACGCAAACCTATTGTCTTGTAATTATGATAGACACATACAGGATGCACAAGGATCAATTAATGTAACCTCTTATCATGTATGTTGCCCATCTTTCGTGTGTTGTTTGTAGGCCTGACCATTCCATGCTTAAGGTTCCAATTCGATTACTGAGCAATTTCATTTAATCTTTTCACCCTTAAAAATTACTGCATTAAGCTACATGTTTGTGTGATGATTTCATGGTTCCAAATCATGTGCATATGAGAGATATAGAGCACAAGGCTTTAAAGGTCACTTTGTAATTGATAATGTGGAATTATAGAATGAATGATTCTATTTGTAGAGTTAATTGTATTAACTAACTCCTTAACTTTCTAACCGACTAAACAAACAATTCCAACAATAACATTGTGTAATAGCCTCAGTCAAACTCAGCATTGTAAAATTCACCAATACGTTTTCTATAACAAGAAACATGGAAATGAATTCTCTAACGCTCAGATAGGCATGTTAGAGTAACTTAGAACCGTTAATGTGCGATCCTTTAAATGATAGTTCAACTCTAATTCCATAATCCAAGAAAAAACCAGTTGACTTAATTTTCAATGAAGTAGGAAACCTCAAATCAATTGGAAACCCTAGTTCCGCCTTGAATTAGAACCAACAAGTCATATCTTGAGGTACTTGTGAGAATGAGTATTCACTTGATTCCAGTGTACTTGGTTAATGGTACACTCAGAATTTGACTGGCTAACCCTTGCGGTCCTTTGAAGTAAACCTTAATTCATCAATGAACAAACACATAAAACAAAGCATGAAGATTTGGTTAGTTATGCATGTATGATTGACCTAAGATGGTGCGCAAAAGATCAAGGAATCTCTGGGTAAAATTTGGGGTATAATAGTTGCCCCTATTTAAATATCTTTACCGGATGACATGAACGATGAAAATCTTCGTGAAATCATGGTGAAAGGTATTTAAATATAGATAACCGAAAATTTTGCCCTTAGATGCAATGAAATGCAATGCTATGGACAAAAGAGACTATCCTACAAATGCTGACATGCAAAGAACTCTAATATGATAAAAATGATAGAATGATAAATGTAAAATGCAGACTAAAACGAAAGCATACAGGGATAAAGTGAACACAATGAGTAGCAAACTCTCAAGGGATGACCAAACACTGGGGAAAAGAAACAAATGGTGAAATCTAAAGTGATGGATCAACAGGTTCAGGCATGACCGACTGCCACTTTAGAAAGCAAGACGACAAAAGATCCTCACTGGAGGTAGAACCGAAAATACGGTCTCTACTAGGGAATATCCAGAGTAGTTGACCAACAGGTTCAAGCATGATCGGCTGACACTCTAAGACAAAAGGTAAAGCAGGATCCACATAGCAGTAGGATAGTGCAAACAAATGTTGGAGTTTTCAAACAAGAAAGAACATCCAAGCCTCTAGAAATTCACTAAACGAAGAGATCAAATTGGATCTTCAGGAAACATCAGGAAAGATACAGGGTACATAAACTCTTCTGTATGCCAAAATAATTGGACTTCACGGAGAAACACACTTTGGATATGCTTCTCAAAAGAGACTGTCACTTATCGTCGAAAGGGACTTACGCTCCACCAAGAAGGGATAAGCTTCTCAGAAGAGACTGCCACTTATCGTTGGAAAAGGATAAGCTTCTCAAAGGAGACTGCCACTTATCGTTGGAAAAGGATAAGCTTCTCAAAGGAGACTGCCACTTATCGTTGGAAAAGGATAAGCTTCTCAAAGGAGATTGCCACTTATCTGACAAAGGCAAAAGGGATAAGCTTCTCGAATGAGACTGCCACTTATCGTTAAAAGGGTAAAAATGATAAGCTTCTCAGGAGAGGCTGTCACTTATATGGAAAAGGCAAAAGGAAACAAGCTTCTCAAGGGACTTCCAAAATGGCCAAGAACTCCATCAAACTCCACTTGAGCCATGAGATATGACAATGCCAATATGCCTAGCTGCAAACTGTCATGGCAAGGCAGATTTGGGAGTTTTTCTCGATTTGCTCAAATTTTGCAAAGGGGAAGTAACTTTATCCATCTGAACACCTCAAGGGGGGCCAAGGAGGAACCAACTCTGATCCCAAGCCTCCCAAGTCTTTGGAACCAAAATTAGCATGCCAAACGTAGAAATACCTAAAAGAGGGACAAGACTCCAATTTTGGATTAGAGCATTTAATGGATGCCCCAAGGTGGCATGGACTGAGCCATTCCCAACTGAATTCAGTCAAGACTTATCCAAGACCAAGGGAGCCAGCAGCCTGTGCCCTAACTGTTGGTGCAGAAATAACAGCAAGCAAATAATAATAAGTTACCCAGTTTTGTCGTTCTCCACAGGGATCAGTGCGAGGGAAAGAATGCCATTCAACGGTTTCTACATTTCTAAACTCATGGATCAAAAGTTCTGGTTTAAAGACGAACCAAAAGCAAATGCGGAAAATATAAAGACGGAAAATATAAAGTAAAGACAGAATTATAAATGGGGCATTGTTGGAATTGGATCTCATCAATTGATAACACATGCATTCTTCTAATCAAGCAAACACAAATCAATCATTCGCCAAATATCCTCGCGTATCACTCACAACAGAGGTTATGTCTAACGCAACGTCGAGAGGCCAACTATATTGTCTCATCAGTGATGTCTCACGCAACAAAACCAACACAGAGCTTTAAGAGCAGATACTCACGCAAGTGTTAATCCTAAATCTATCTCTAGAGTTCAGTCCTAACAGATATTACTATAACATCCATACCAAATAAATGATTTCTTCGTATTTAAGCAAGATCAAAATACGTACACACGCTTAACCCTTTTTACATGTATTCAACTAATTTGTCCAATGAATGCGAATATCCTTCCTCATCACTATTATCACGCATCCTCGCGATACCGTATCGATCCTACTCATGCTACCCATGCTACTTAATCAACACAATACAACAAAAGATAAAATGAATATCAACTCACAAAACCATGTCAAAAGCTTGTTCATTGATAGATGAAAATCTAAGATCAAAGATTTGTAAAGGTTTTGTCAAGACCACAAATAATCAACCAAAGACAACAACAATAGAAAATCAGAATTCAAATCACATACATACATTAGAGGAAATACAATAGGTATCAAAAGATTACATCCCTCTCCAACAAGAAATCAAAGATCCTACCTTTTCTCCCTTGGAAATGAAAGAGATATCAAGTTCTGATCCCAAAATTACAACAACATCAGAACCCCATAAAAAACATCAACTAAAAAGTGTAAAAATTGTATTTATACAATTCAGAAATTTGAAGGTTCGCTAGGCGAACCAATTCATTCGCTAGGCGAATGGTTAAAAATAGGCACATCAGGTGCCTCAAACAGTTAAACTGCCCCTGAAATTTCACGTGCATTCGCGAAGCGAACAAAACACTCGCGAAGCGAGCCTTCGCCAAAACCTTCGCCCAGCGAATTTAGGGACTTTTCCTACTGAAACTTTCTGCCACCCCTTCGCTGGGACACTCGCCAACGTTCGCTAGGCGAACCTTCGCTAGGAGCTCGCCAGCACTCGCGAGGCGAATCCTGCTGTTGCAACTTCCTTTCTTTAGCCGCTTGCACCATTTCTTAGTGTCTTCAAACTTTGATCATTTAGTGCATTTCCTGCACAATAACACACACATTACAAGCACCAAAGGTATATTCTCAATGTGTAGAAGAACAACAACAATCATGGATAAAAACCATGAAAACATGAGAAAAGAGATGAAAAAGTGCAAAGAAAGATATGCCAATTTTAGGCCAAATCCGCACCTAACACTAACCTCTAGTCAATGGATAGAGGAGACTTGGATTCTCATTACTCAACATTGGCCAAACCTCTGCTGCAGTTGCCATTCACTATTGCAGCCAAAATAAACTTGCTCTACTATAAATAGAGCTCAATTGTGTTCAGTTTGAGTACACCAAAGCACTACAACACTTGCTTTCCTCAAAATCTCTTTCTCTAGGCAAAAATACCTTCTTTAGCAAGGTAACTCTGAGTTTTGAGTTAGAGAGCAATTCCACCACAGCTCATGATCCAAACACATCCAATATGTCATATCTAAGCTGTCCAAACTCTCACAAGTGACCTGTAACACCAAAATCACAAAGTCATCTCTCAAAACCTCAAAATAGGACTTTTGTGCATTTTTCAAGCCATGTCTTGATTCAGTCACTTTCCAAACCAGATAAAACCTGAAACACACTCCAAATATCATCCTTGAACTGTCCGAAATGGTTCCACACATCTGGAACACCATTTGAGAGAGTTGCTATTTTGGTCACTTTTGCCCCTTTTGCAAGAAAGAGCTCAAACTTGCTCCTGAGGTTTCCAGCTAATTTCCAACCATCCTAAAAGCTTCTAAGAGATCATTTGAGGGTGTCCAAAGCATCAAATCATTTCTGGAACAAGTGGCTTGGCAGATTGCACAAAAGCTCCAAAAAGAGGTAAGCATCACAACTTGGATTCTTTGAATCATGCTTTCTTTTGATGTCCACTGCTCATGCATCTCTTCTACATGTTATATGTGTTGTGTTTGCACCAATTTATCATGTAATTCATGCTTGTACCAAGAGATGGCACAGAAAATGCAAATCATGGCCTATTTCAAAACCACTATCGGGTTTTTCAATAGGAGCATGATCTGAAAAAAAACACTACCACCATTGGATTCCTTGTGAAATTCTAGGCAGGATAGACCTAAATTTTGTCCCAATCCATGGAGAAATGAGAAAGTTATGGCCTTCACGTTTTCAACCAAAATCTTGCCTTGCCTTGCCTTGGGCCAGGCCAAAAGCAAGGCAAGCCTTGTATATTTGTGGTTGTGTTTCAATCAACGGATGTATCACCACCCCAGTGGTAAGGCGCGTGCCCTATACACAAGAGGTTTGGGGTTCGAATCCCCCTTGCCCCAGATCCTCTTTTTGCTATTTTTTCACTTTTTATTGTTTTTTCTTATTATTTTTAATGATTTAAAAAAATTAATAACTCCCTCAATTTTAATTATTTTTTATTGGTTCTTTTTGCAAAAAATACAAAAATGTTGAAATATTTTATTCCACAAAAAAATTAAATTTATATTAGTTATTTAATATAATTAGTATTTTTGTGAATAAATTCATATTTAATTGTTTTTAAACATTTAAAAGTGAATATTTACTTTGAAAATCCAAACCAAATGAGTTTTAATTCATCTTGTGATTAAAACCTCATTTTTCAAACCTTAAACAAAAATCACAAGTGGTTTATTCAAACTTATTTGGTATTTTTATCATTTTATTTGATTTTTTTTTAAATATTTACTTTTAAAAGAAAACAAATTTAGGGTTTCTTTGATTTTCACCCAAACAAAACTTTTAAAAACACATTGGGCCTCTAGTAGAGTGTAAGACCCAACCCTTTTTGAAAATCTTTTTGGGCCTCAGTGTATTATATAAGTCCCGATACCATAAAAAAGTTCGGCGCGATCGTCGCCTTTTTAACAAAAACCCTTGGGCCTCTCCTTGAGCTGTAAGCCCCATCACTGGTACAAAAACACTTTGGGCCTCTATTAGAGTGTAAGACCCAACCCCCTTTGTAAATACACCACCTTTTGGGCCTCAGTCACTGTATAAGTCCCCCTGTATTTTCAAAATCTCGGCGCGATCGCCATTTCAAAACAAAACCCTGGGCCTCTCCTTGAGCTGTAAGCCCCACCGCTTGTATAAAAATAAACATTTGGGCCTCTTGAGAGAGTGTAAGACCCATCTCTTTGTACAGAAAACGTTTTTGGGCCTCAGTCACTTGTATAAGTCCTTGTACAAATTCAAAACCACGGTGCATTCATCGTTAAACCTTGGGTCTCTCCTTGAACTGTAAGTCCCAAGAATATTTTCAAAGCACTTTCTCCTTTGATTTAGAATATAATATTGTTATCAAAGTTTTCTTTGTTGAACAACTAACTAAACAGCATGGAAGCTCTACAACCGAGTAAGTGTTTATCCGCTTTCATTTACTGCTTTCATATGTATATAACTGTATTGTGGGGCTGTTTCATTGTAAGTCTTCTTTCACAAACTTTTATATACTTGTCAAATATCAACTGTATAATACTAGTATAGTTATTTAGAGTTTTCCTCAGCAACTACGTCTAGCACTAGGTAAAGCCCTGTTGGTCACTCTTAAATACAAACAAAAATAGATCCCTCGTAGGATTCCAGATACAGTCTTCCCTCCTCTTGAGGTTAAAAAATATGGAGACGTGAAAGGCAACATTCTCGGTGAACCCTTTCTCAGACTGTCACTCTTAGAAATTGTCAAAGAAACTCTACTCCCCAGAGTTGATCTATTCTCCGTGAATAGCATCTCTTGAGTTTCTTCCAAATTCTCAGACTTTCCTGGCTTGATCTATTCTCGGTGAATAGCATGTCTTGAACTTCTCGGAGTTTGGGGACCCACAGGCTTCCTAAAAGCATCCCCGCCTCCTATTGAGCGTTATACAAGGACCCTTCGGTTTCTTAAAAGCTCTCATGCATTCTCTTGGGCTTAGTACAAGGACCCAGAGACCTCTACAGGTATATGAACAGAACCTAGTCATCAATTTGCTAGAGTTGTCTTTCTGAGTCAAGTGTCAGACCAGTTAATGGGTTGACATCTATCCCTTAACATACCAGCCTTCTCTTGGGCATTATACAAAGATCATTCACTATCCGAGAATTAATTTCTCAAAACACCAGTAGACTTGGACAGTCTCAATACCCTTTGGATTTCCCATTTCCTTAAAGAACGGGAAATAACCCTGATCCTCTAATCATTCCCTAAGCACAACATTACCCATATAAGAACTAATTTTCTCTTTCATCCAACACACTGGATCTGTCACTCAACTGAAACAGTTACCAGCATAAATAGCCTCCTCTTGGGCTTTGTACAAATAATTCTCCCCAGCGGAGCTAACCTTTTCAGACTCTCTTGTTGAGTCAAACCCCTTTAGCCTCCATCTCGGGCTTCATACGAGATACAAATCACTCTCTTGTTGAGTATAAAAGACTCTCTTGTTGAGTCAAACACTTTTAGCCTCCATCTCGGGCTTCGTACGAGATAGAAAATCACTCTCTTGTTGAGTATAAAAGACTCTCTTGTTGAGTCAAACACTTTTAGCCTCTATCTCGGGCTTCGTACGAGATAGAAAATCACTCTCTTATTGAGTATAAAAGATTCTCTTGTTGAGTCAAACTTTTTAGCCTCCGTCTTGGGCTTCGTACAAAACACATAAAAGCACTCTCTCGTTGAGCCAGTCACTTGTTAGTACTCTCTTGTTGAGTCAACCCTTTTAGCCTCTATCTCGGGCTTCGTATGAGACAACAAATAAAAGACACCCTCTTGTTGGGTCAATAGCCTCCTCTTAGGCTTTGTATAAGGAAAACCCCGGTTGAGTCAATCAACCTTTTGGAATCAAATATGTGCCTTGCTCATAGTATACAAACATCAATAACTCCTTTTCCTTCATCTAATTGCTGTAAGCGGCAAGCCTCTGGATTATTTACATCCACGCCACTGTCCCTCTTTTAGCATGAGAAAATTCCTAAGGAAAGATGGCATTGCTCTACACTGAGTTAAAGTCATCTCCTTCAGGTTAAAAATCACCTATAAAGGAAATTATGGCATTGTTGGATTCACATATCCCAGTTAAAGTAATTCTCCTTTATAATCAGTCACCCAATAGTTGTGATAAACAGACCAAATATCCCCCTTAAGAGATGACAAATTCTCTCTAAAGTCAAAACCCTTCAGCTTCATATCTTGGGCTTCGAACGAGATACAAATAGACCCTCCAGCTTCACATCTCGGGCTTCGAACAAGATACAAATAAACCATTTAGCTTCACGTCTTGGGCTTCGAACAAGACACCAAAACAATCCCTTTCCTCCCATAGAATAGGAGGAACTACGATCGCTCTGATTTCCCTGAACGGGAATACGTAGGCATAAGATTGAAAAATCTTAGCGAGCATACTAATCAAAAACCCAAAATCCCATACCTTCATACATCAATCGAAAAGCACCAAGTCTTAACATCTTACCAAAAAACCTCACAGATAATCCCGATACTTGTATTCTTAGGAAAATAACCCAAAGGAGAACCCCCTATTTTGATAGCATCTGTAAATCAACAGTTTTGACTGTTTAACCTCAGTTTGCAAGCAGGATTAATTGGAGACATCTATTTCCCTTCCTTAATCAGCTCAACAGGATAAAAAATGAATCGAACTGTAGTACCAAAGTGATAGTGATTCGAAACCACAAAAATCACGCTACAGCAGAGTGGCGACCACAGTGGGAGGCATTCTTTCTTGCTTTCCCAAGGGATGAAACCCGAAGTTCAGTTCACAGAAATGGCGACTCTGCTGGGGAGTCATTATTTGTATAGAATCATAAGACTAGAGGTCTAGGATGATTAAGACAAATATATATACTGCTTTTCCTAATTGATATCTGTGTTTATTTTTCTGCTAATGGGAATGCGTGTGATGCCGCATGTGGAAAGATTGAGTATACACCTACGATAGGTGATGGCAATGCAGGTAATCTTGCGGGGAGTGAATCCCAGTTAAGAGCCCCTGATCGACCATCAAACTTAGTGGAGACTCCCTTTGCAGATACATTGCCTATACGACTTTGGTTGTTGAAAGTAGTGTGGTCGACTGGGTTATCTGAGAAGCTGAGGTTTGTAGCAGACTTAAGCCATTTTGTAGTGTGGAAGCTATCAGAAATAGTTGTCACGCGATACTACCCTCATCTGAGATCACTCTAGGATACATCAGCTCGCTGGCGATCCGCTTGCTGTTGTCACCCCAAGAGGGGTCAGTGATTTTGCGGACAGGTACAAAAATCACCAGTATAAACCTTTGGGGGGGGGGGGTAGAGCCTTGACTTCATGACACCGACCCTTTGACCCCATGTTTTTTCTATGTTTTTGTGTACTGCATTCATACATTCATCTAAAAAACATTAAAACAAAGATAATGATTGCAAATGTCAGAGAAAGAAGATTGCGCTAATGGATTTCGGTAGAAGGAAAACTCATAAGTATACCTTCAAGGTTCCAAAGTTAGAGGATTTGAGAGGTTTGGCGAGAATGATCACCAACCACGAGGCTTTCAGAGCTAAGTATGGGGGACTACTGTCTCTATTAAGGGTCCATGTAATCGAAGGAATCCTGTCCACACTAATCTAGTTCTACGATCCGGTCTATCACTATTTCACATTCCCGGATTATCAGCTAGCACCAACACAGGAGGAGTATTCTCATTTGACTGATCTACTCATTACTGATCAAGCTCCCTTTTCTGGACTGGAAGAAATTCCAAAGGATCAAACCATTGCACGAGCAATTTATTTGGACAAGTCAGAAGTCATGACTCACATGACCACTAAGGGTGGTATCTAGGGTTTCCCAGCCCAGTTATTAATCAAGAAAGCCCTATACTTTGCCAGTATAGGGAATGTGGCCGGTTTCTAGAGTATCTTTGTTTTGCTCACCTACGGGTTATTTTAGTTTCCCAACATTGATAACTTCGTATATATCAATGCCATTAAGATTTTCCTGATTGAGTGATTGGCAACGCTGTGCCAACCTTACTTGTAGATGTGTATTATTCTGTAGACTTAAGGAATTTATACAGCGGATGGGTGATCACGTGCTGTGTACCCTTGCTTTACAAATGGTTCACTTCCCATTTGCACAGTCTGCGGCATTTTGGGATCAAAAGAATACTTTACGTTGGTCACAAAGAGTCATGTCTCTTACCAACTCTGACATCGATTGGTAAATTCGAATTTACGACGGGATCAGAATCATTGACCGTTGTGGAAATTTCCCAAATGTACTCCTTATAGGAACTAAGGGAGGAATCAACTATCATCTGATATTAGTTCGTCGTCAATTTGGATACCCGATGAGGCATGTCCCGCGCAATGCTCATCTGGAAGGTCTTTTCTTCAAGGAAGGAGAAAATCACAGGGCACTAAAGACAAAAATAGTGCATGCCTGGAAACACGTTCATAGGAAAAGACGAGAGTCTCTAGGGAAACCAGATTGTGTCTAGGTGGAGCCTTATCTCCACTGGGTACAAACTAGAGCTCTCAAGCTGAGGATGCCTTACCCTCGTCAGGAAGTTCTTCCATTAAGGGACTCTGCCCTTTATTTCATGTCTGAGACAGAAAAGCTTCAGGTTACTCTCAGCAAAGTTCAGCAGGAGAAGAGGTCTTGGAGGAACAAGTACCGCATTCTCAATGTGGAATGCGGGAAAATACAACAGCTATTAAAAGATAAAGATGCTCTGATGGAAATTTTAGAGCAACATGCTATAGAAAATCAGGATGACCAAAGGAATTTGCTCGCTCCTTTCACTTGGCAAAGGAATGACAATGTGGCAACGGCTGAAGAGCCCCGGTCAAAGAAAAGGAAAGCACCCGAACCAGAACCTGAGCTCTCCTCAGAGAGGACTCAGGGTCCCTTAGTTTAAATTTCCTTTTTCTGAACTTTGTAATCTATTGTATTTCCGTTTTCGCAATCCTTTGAATTCAATAAAACGGGGTTCCCCCACTGTTTGATATTTGCAATCTAATTGTCGAAGTTTACTTTGAATAAACAAAAACATACAATTAATATAATCATTGCATATCAATCATTCTCGCGTAAACGCATTCTTCTTACCTACGAATCTTACGTTTGTGTCTCGATTCTAGAGTCAAACTATCTCATTTGTACAATACTCGGGCCAATCGTCAGAAAAAGATGGATGATCTCGAGGAAGAGAACAAAGAGTTGAGAGAAGAGATCGACACTCTGAAAGAGGATCTGAGAAAGCTTCATAACGACATGCAAGCTCTAGCAGAAGCTCAGATGCAACAACAATGGACTGTGATCTCAGAGATCACATCTACGCCCATAGTGGAGAAGTATGATCCTAGGTACAAAATGCCGAAATATCGTCCCTGGGGCATGCAACCCAACTATATCCCGGAAGGATATGTTCCGCCGATCACTGAGGATTAGGGAACCGCAGCAGGAACCGCTGGGCATGAAGGTTACAAACTTCGGGAAAGCGAAGATGCCAGGGGCATGACAGCAACTCCTGAAGGTTACAAACTTTGGGAGACACCGAGAGTCTCGACCATAATGACTATACCACCGCCCGTGGTACACACTGTCCCGAAAGGACAGATTCCACCAATACCTTCTGGTGGGAACGACAACATGTTCGATAAAATGAATGAATTCCAGGAACAGTTCTTGGAAATACAGAAAGAACTGCAGGCCATTCACGGTCAGGATCTATTTGGAAAGGACGCCGCAGACCTTTGGTTGGTCCTCAATGTGAAAGTTCCACACAAGTTCCAGGTACCCGATTTTGAAAAGTACAAGGGTAACTCTTGCCCTCAGAGCCATTTAGTGATGTACGCTCGACAAGTGTCGGCTCAAACAAAGAACCAGGATATGCTCATTCACTACTTTTAGGATAGTTTAACCGGTGCCGCATTAAAATGGTACATGGGTTTGAGTCACGCCACGATCGGCACATTCATATATCTGGGCGCTGCCTTTGTTCAACAGTACAAATATTATCTGGACATGGCACCAGACAGAGATCAGCTCAGATCGATGTCACAAATGGACAAGGAAACCTTTAAAGAATACGCTTAGAGATGGCGTGAAATTTTCGCTCAGATTTCTCCACCTCTAGAGGAAAAAGAGATGACAAAGATCTTCTTGAAAACCTTAAGCTCATTTTACTACGATATAATGGTTGCCAGTGCGCCTAGTGACTTCACCGAGATGGTGGGCATGGGAGTTCGTCTTGAGAAACCAGTCCGAGAAGGACGTTTAGTTAAAGACGCTGGATCATCAAGTAATACAAAATGATACGGTAGTGCTCTCCCTAAGAAAAATAGCAGGATATTGGGAATATCTCTCTCGGAAAGCAAAGGCGACGTTACCAGCCAGTAACAGCTATAACTCCTGCTATTAATCCTGTGCATGTTTCTACGTATCAACCTCTGGTTGCGCAGAACCAACCTAATCAACAGCAATATCAGGGCATAACATAGAAAACTGCCTCAGTTTTAAATTCGATGTGTAAAAGCTTGTTAGGAGCGGCGTCTTATCTTTCAAAGATACGAGTCCTAATGTTCTCACGAACCTGTTGCCTCAACACGAAAAAGCTGCAGTCAATTTGATAGAGGGAGAGTCTAACGGCAGCTATCAAATTCACGATGTACTCTTATTGAGGGCCAACTTGGTCAAGATGCATTGTAGACAGAGTGGGTATGGCCATGTGCCACCTCACAATTATCACCAGTGTGAGATCTGCTCTAAGAACAATCAAGGATGTTCTGTGGTACAATCTGCTCTACAGGAACAATTGGACCTCGGGTGTATCCAAGAGCATCGAGTTCGTGGAGTCAACATGACCTATACGAATTCCAACGTCATTCAGAATCACGACATCCATGCAGTGAATGCCAACCTGGTGGCGATGCACTTAAGGCAAAGCTAGTACCATAATCTGCCGCGGCACGATTACAATTCCTGTCTGATTTGCTCGGTAAACAAACAGGGATGCTCTTTCATACAAGAGGCCCTCCAGCGTCAGATGGATCTTGGGTGGATCCAGGACTACCATGATAGAAATCCTTATCCGATCAACATGATTCAAATCTACGATATTCATTTGATGAATACCAGCTTGGTGGAGTTAAACGCCAAGCAAGTCCAACTCGGTTTTCTCACTTCTCACGATTACCTGAACTGTAAAGTATGCAGTGAGAGTAACCAAGGGTGCGCTCTTGTTCAAATAACTTTACAACACTTGTTAAACCACTGGTGGCTTCCAATTTATGTGGATGAAGACACACAACAAATCAGTGTGCTTAATGGGAACCCTACTCGGCGTCAAAGTCAGAATGTCCGATCTATGGAAATCGACCTAGTAAGGTTACACTGTATTCAAAGCGGACGTGGCCAGGTGCCACCACATAACTACAAACGCTGTAGAGTCTGCTCGGAAAATAACCAAGGATGCTACCTTGTGCGGGAAGCTCTTCAAGGTCAGTTGGATCGTAAAGAGATTCACCCATGTCCGAGTTTCGAGCCAATCAACTGGACGCCCGATTATTTCGCTGATCAAATCAAATATGTGGTTGTAATCTCTAATCCTGAGAGGAACAAGGATGTTTGTGCCATCATCCCTCTACTGGACGAATTAAAGGTTCCTATCCAGGAACTGATTGAAGTTACTTATAACAGTCAAAAAAATCATAAGGCTCCTGTAGTGATCTATCTACCAGGACCATTACCGTATAAATCATCTAAGGCAATCCCTTACAAATACGGTGCAACGATAATTGAGAATGGAAAGGAAATCCCATTACCCTCCGTCGTGAATATTGCATACATCAGTCGAGTAACGCGGAGCGGTCGAATCTTTAACCGAGGAGTTGGAGAACTTACCAAAGAAAAGGAACTTCAGACCGAAGCTCCTGATCCACCAGTCGGTTAATCCAGTAATCCCGACCTTTCAAAAAATAATGATGAGATGTTGAAGCTCATCCAAAGGAGTAAATACAACATTGTTGATCAGTTGTTACAAAATCCTTCAAAGATCTCTGTGCTATCACTTTTACTCAGCTTCGAAGCCCACAGAGAGGCTCTACAGAAAGTCTTAGAGCAGGCCTTTGTGGAACAGGATGTGTCAATACGAAAATTCGATAGCATAATCTCTAACATCACTTCCTGTAACAACTTAGGATTCAGTGATGAGAATTTTCCAGAGGAAGGCAAGAGCCACAACTTGGCTCTCAATATTACAGTCAACTGCCAGGACGATGCTTTAGCCAGCGTACTGGTAGACACCGGATCAGCCATCAATGTTATGTTGAAGTCCACTTTAATGTGACTATCATTCAAAGGATCCCTAATGAGGGGCAGTGAGGTCATCGTCAAAGCCTTTGACGAATCTCGAAAAGCAGTTATCGGCGAAGTCGACCTTCCCATAACTATCGGTCCTCACACTTTCCTAATCACTTTCTAGGTCATGGACATACGAGCAACATGCAGCTGTTTATTAGGAAGACCTTGGATACACCAGGCCGGCACAGTCACTTCGACGCTGCACCAAAAACTGAAGTTCGTCAAGAACGATCAACTCGTCACGGTTTGTGGAGAACAAGCCTTGATCGCGAGTAACTTGTCATTATCTACTTGTATAGAACCCGAGGAGGTTGTTGGGACTCAGTTCCAAGCACTTTCGGTGAGCAATGAGAATCAATCAGAGCAAGGAACCTCTATTTCCTCGTACAAAGATGCTCTCGAAGTGATCAAAAATAACAATACGAAGGGATGGGGACAGCTTGTCATTCCTACTGATAATAAGACAAAGAAAGGTCTTGGTTTCTCCTCGACCTGTACTCAGACTGCTACTAATGATGAAGGTTTTCATCCCATTCAGAACTTCTTCCACAGTGGAGGTTTCCTTCACCCAGTGTCCCAAGAAGTACATACCATCAACGAGGGAGATTCCTCCGACACAGATGAAGAATGGAAGTCTTATCTTAATGAGGACGGTTATATCTCTCATGAAGAGGTGCCTATGCCATTTTCCTATCCTGCACAGAGTATGAGATTTATACCAAGGTAAGACGTCGAAATGATGTACGGAGATTGTAATCCTGAAGGATGTCGTGCTCCGCCAAATTCATTAGAGGAAGACACTCTAATGAAGGACAACTTTGACCACGACTATTATGGCCCAATGGATGTGTCATACCCCAAATTTTTACCACTAAGATTCCCATCATTCTGCAAATCATGATCACAATATGGGTGTATCATTATACCTCATCAGTCTCCCCAAAGATGGGTGAGCATCCACTACAATCAAACTTAGGGTTTCAAGCCCTCTCAGAGTTCTTAGACAAATGATCAATCAAGGAATGACATGATCTTCAACTTGTCTAAACCTCTCAATCATACAAAATGGATCAAGAGGACTCCCACATCAACGATTAAGCACAAGGTTGCTCCCTTCTAGGTGGATCAAGCCTCAAGATCGCCAGTGTTACCAAATTAGGGTTTTGGTCGACCAGGGCCTCCAGTTGAAAATTTTCCTCTGGGCATGAGCCAATGCTTCAAAGCATAACCTAATATACTCTATGGAGCCTCATGGACCCAAGTATCAAGTCAATTTGACCTCAGGGGATGTATACATAAAAAATCAGGAATTAGGGTTTCTTGACCTAATTCACCCCTAAGTTGACTTTTGGGACAAATCATGAGCCAAGACCTCAAGAGAGGATTTGAGGGTATCTAATACACCACATTGATCCATTTGCACAATGGATTGATCCAAGAAGCTTGAGCAACAAGTCTCAATTTCATCTGAACCACAGTTAGGGTTTTGAGGAAAAAGTCAACTGTAGCTTTGACTTTTGACTAGGACATGCTCCCAAGCCCTAAGACATGATTCAATATACCCTATAACACCCATGAAACATGTCCATCAAGTTTGATTTAGGTCAAAGACATGATTTCCTAAAGGATTGCACAGTTTGGAATTCATCGGATAAAAAGTCAACTGTGCAAAAAAGTCAACTTTGACTTTTTGAGATTTTTCACAAAACTGGATTTTTAACCCTAAAATGATGTTAATGTATGATTTGAATCATCATTCATCAAGAAAAATCAAAGAAAGTGGGATAACTTGTAAAAGGGGTAACCATAAAAACTTAGAAAATTTTCTAAGTTATGAACAAAGTGGCAAGGGTACCAACTTTGGAGGATCATAACTCCTAAACCACAAAGCCATTTTTCCCCATCCA
This sequence comes from Lathyrus tuberosus, assembly GCA_022829125.1. Classification (NCBI taxonomy): domain Eukaryota; kingdom Viridiplantae; phylum Streptophyta; class Magnoliopsida; order Fabales; family Fabaceae; genus Lathyrus; species Lathyrus tuberosus. Next base: position 25,176,469 of record JALAZF010000012.1, on the reverse strand, counting down.
AAGCTTTATTTGTAGATCTCATGGCCCTCTACAAAAACTTCAACTAGACCTCATTCCAATTCTTCATGGATTTTGAGTTATGGAATGATCAAAATCACAAAAAGTGAAAAAGTCACTTCTTTCCAACACTTAGTGAAATTTTCACTAAGTCAGAATCTGCCTTCACTTTTTTCCAAATGTAGGGACATTTTTCACTTTGATCAAAAAATTATCAAAACCAAATATGATCAAACCGTTGTTGTATCATATAAGGGCTTTCAAAAATGGCCAAGAACATCACCAAATTCAATTTGAGCTAAGAGTTATGATAGTGGCAAAATGCCTTACTGAAAACTGCCAAGGCAAGGCAGAATTTTGCATTTTTGGTCGATTTGCCAAAATCAGCCAATTTCAAGCCTTGTCATCATCTTGGACACATCTGAGGATCAAATCTAAAGGGGACAATCACTGTGCCAAGCCTCCAAAGTCCTTGGAACAAGAAGTAGCATGCTAAACTTAGAATTGCCTAAAAGAGGGACAAGACTCCAATTTTGGATTGGAGCATTTAATAGATGCTTAGAGGTGGCATGGACTGACACATTTGCAACTGAATTCAGTCAAGATTCCTCCAACAAGTAGGGAACCAAAGCTCTGTGCTCTATCCTCTAGTCAATGGCTAGAGGAGACTTGGATTTTCATTTCCCAACATTGGCCAAACCTCTGCTGCAGTTGCCATTCACTATTGATCCCAAAACAAACTTGCTCTACTATAAATAGAGCTCATTTGTGATCAGTTTGAGTACACCAAAGCCATCAAACAGATGCTTTCTTCAAAATCACCTTCTCACTTCCAATTTTGCCTTCAAAGGCAAGTCACCATCGGGTTTTGAGTTTGAGAGCAATTCCAATCAAACCAATCACACACACACCTCATAAACATCATATAGAAGTGATCCAAACACTTAAACAACATCTGAAACACTGATTTCTCAGAATCACCAGCCAGTTGCTCAAGGTTTTAACCAAGTTGCAGTTGAGATGCCATGAAGTGATCCAGCCATTTCCAGTCAAGTCCAAGCATTCAAACACACTCCATAGGGTGTAGGGAAGCTGTTCAGATCATCACAACTCATCTGTAACACCTCCAACTCAAAAATCACATTGCACTTGCTGTCACGACCTTCAAGTAAGCCTAAACTTGGTCATCTCTTAATCTATACATATTTCCTCGCACAATACTTTTGCCAAATGTTCATAATCATGCATAGGATGTTTCCCCTCAATCAATTGCTTTGTATAAATCGTGTATGGAATTTCTGAACCTTCATGCAGAATTTAGGGTTCTTGAGGTTTCTCTTTGATTTCTTATTCCATGTTAAAAATAAATGAAATTAAAGACCATAGACATGATCGTGAGGTTGAAACGAGCAGATTGATATGTGGTTTGCATGATTCCATCAAGTATTCAGTGAGATTGGAGAGAAAATGCAAATCTGGGCAAAACTCAGAACACGCGCGTGTTCTTGGGTGTTCTTGGCGCCCTTTTTTGAAAATTCAAATATTTGAATTTTGTGATTTTATTTAATTGATTAAAAAATTAATTTGTCTCTGAGTTTTGATGATTTTGAGTTGATTCTTTTTTTAATAATTCACAAAAATGTTAAAATATTTTATTTTACCAAAAAATCCCAAAAATATTATTTATTTCATATAAATGATATTTTTGCAAAGAATTAATGTTTTAATTGTTTTTGACATTTAAAATATTTTTTCCTATTTGATTTTGCAAATTTTAATGACTTCTAATCATTTTGCAAGTCAAAACATGATTTTTGAAACATTAATCCAAGATCACAATTTCTTTTCCACATGTTAAACAATTTTGATCATTTTAATTGAATTTTTTATTCAATTAAAATACATTTTGGAAACAAATTAGGGTTTTGATTAATTCAACCCTCACAAATTATTTTCAAACACTCATGGGCCTCTATTAGAGTGTCAGACCCAATCCCCTTTTAACCAAAACAATTTTGGGCCTCAGATGTTGTATAAGTCCCTCTACGTTAAAAGAAAAGTTCGGCGCGGTCATCGCCCGTTTAAAAAATCACCTTGGGCCTCTCCTCGAGCTATAAGACCCATTCAAAACTTTTGGGCCTCTATTAGAGTGTAAGACCCAAACCCCCTTTGAAAACCAAACCATTTTGGGCCGCAGTCATTGTATAAGACCCACTACGTTTTCGAAAATCTCGGCACGATCGTCATTTCAAACGAAAAATCATCTGGGTCTACCCTCGTGTTATAAGCCCCACTCTTTTTCTTTAAATCTTTTGGGCCTCTTGAGAGAGTGTAAGACCCATCCCCTTGTACAGAAAACCTTTTGGGCCTCAGTCACTTGTATAAGTCCCTCTGTACAAAACGACAATGCGATCACTGATAAACCTTAGGCCTCTCCTTGAGCTGTAAGCCCCAACATCTTTTCAAAATACTATAATTTTGAATATACTGTTGTTTTCAATCTTTCTTTGTTGAACAACTAACCAAACATCATGGAAGCTCTACAACCGAGTAAGTGGTTATATGCTTTCTTTATCCGCTTTCATATACATATAATTGTATTGTGGGGCTGTTTCATTGTAAGTCTTCTTTCATAAACTCATATCGACTGTGTAATAATACTATAGATATTTAGAGTTTCCCCGACAACTACGTCTAGCACTAAGCCCTGTTGATTACTCTTAAAATAAATAAAACTAGATCCCCATAGGATTACCAGATACAGTCTTCCCTCCTCTTGGGGTTAAACAATATGGAGACGTGAAAGGCAGCATTCTCGGTGAACCCTTTCACAGATTGTCACCTTTAGCAATCGCTAAAGAAACTCTATTCCCTATAGATGATCTTTTCTTCGTGAATGGCATCTCTTGAGTTTCTTCCAAATTCTCAAACTTTCCTGGCTTGATCTATTCTCTGTGAATAGCCTGTCTTGAATTTCTCGGGGTTTGGGGACCCACAGGCTTCCTAAAAGCATCCCCGCCTCTTCTTGGGCATTGTACTAGGACCCGTCGGCTTCTTAGAAGTATTCACAGCCTCCTCTTAGGCTTCGTATAAATGATTTCTTCCTCCGGGAATGATAGCATCCTCTTGGGCTTCGTATAAATTGTCCCTCGGCTTCTTAAAAGTTTCCAGCCTCCCCTTGGGCTTCGTATAAATTGTCCCGACGACCTCCTAGAGGTATAGGAACGTAAATTAGTCATCTTAATAGAACAGTCTTTCAAAAAGTCTAGATCTTGCTACTGCTGTTTCTTAAATGTAGTACAAAAGATGAAACTCTAGACTTGGACAGTCTAATACCCTTGAGTCTCAAAGACATTCTCAAGTTCCTTTCAAAACTAGGAGAGGAAACCCGTAGACTCGGACAGTCTCAATACCCTTTAGATTTCCCATTTCCTTAAAGAACAGGAAATAACCCTGATCCTCGAATCAAATCCCTGAGCGTAAACGGTACTTATATAAGAAATGATTTTCTCTTTAAGTCAGCATACTGGACCTGTCACTCAACTGAAACAGTTACCCTAGCCTTCTCTTGGGCTTTGTACAAATTATTCTCCCCAGCGGAGCAAACCCTTTAGCCTCCATCTCGGGCTTTGTACGAGATACAAATCACTCTCTTGTTGAGTATAAAAGACTCCCTTGTTGAGTCAATTCCCTTTTAGCCTCCATCTCGGGCTTTATACGAGATACAAATCACTCTCTTGTTGAGTATAAAAGACTCTCTTGTTGAGTCAATTCCCTTTTAGCCTCCATCTCGGGCTTTGTACGAGATACAAAACACTCTCTTGTTGAGTATAAAAGACTCTCTCGTTGAGTCCAACCTTTAGCCTCCATCTTGGGCTTCGTACAAGACACATATAAAAGATTCTCCTGTAGAGTCAACCCTTTTAGCCTCTCTCTCGGGCTTCGTACGAGACACACAAAAATCACCCTCTTGTTGGGTCGATAGCCTCCTCTTAGGCTTTGTATAAGAAAACCCTGGTTGAACCAATCAACCTTCTAGCATCAAAGTTGTGCCTCATTCACAGTATACAAACATCAACAACTCATTTCCCTTCATCTAATTGCTGTAAGCGGCAAGCCTCTGGATCATCTACATCCATGCCACTGTCCCTCTTTTAGCATGAGAAATTCCTAAGGAAAGATGGCATTGCTCTACACTGAGTTAAAGTCTTCTCCTTTAGGTTAAAAACCCTTATAAAGGAAATTATGGCATTGCTGGATTCACATATCCCAGTTAAAGTAATCCTCCTTTATAACCAGTCACCCAACAGTTGTGACAAACAAACCCTTCTTTAGAGATGACAAATTCTCTCTAAAAACAAAACTTTCAGCTTCACATCTTGGGCTTTGAACAAGATATAAACCACCTTTAGCTTCATGTCTTGGGCTTTGAACAAGACACCAAAACATCATTTCCTCCCATAGAATAGGAGGAACTACGATCGCTCTGATTTCCCTGTTTCGGTAAACGGGAATACGTAGGCATAAGATTGAAAGAAAAATCTTAGCGAGCACACTAATCCAAAACCCAAATCCCAAATCCCATACCTTCAAATATCAATCAAAAAGCATCAGTCTTAAACCTCCCACCAATCGCCCGGGCACTATTTTAACAAAATAACCTAAGAGAGACCCACAATCTTTGTACCATCTGTAAACCAACAGTCATCTGTTCAAACTCAGTTTGCAAGCAGGGTTAATTGGAGACATCTATTTCCCTTCCTTCATCAGCTTCAATAGGATAAAAAATGAATCGAGATGTAGTACCCTAAAGCGATAGTGCTTCGCAACCACGCAAAAATTCGCGCTACAGAAAAATGGCGACTTCACTAGGGAAGTGTCATTAGGATCTATCTCACCTTAGTCATCATTCGTCACCATTTTCCACGGAAAAATGGCGACTTCACTGGGGAGAATCATTGATGAGATCTTGTTCTCTTCCCTTCTCTTAGGTAGAAACCTTAAAAAAGATGCCACAGAAAAGTGGCGCCCACCATGGGGCTCTTTTCTTTTCCTTTATTTCTTCGGGGATTTCACTGGGATAGGATTTTTTGTTGACTTCACTAGGATCTTAGGTCAAAACCTTTAAATTGGGAAGGAACCACAGAGTGGCGCCTCCGCCGGGGAGCCATTTTCTGTCAGGAACCTAGGATTCATAGCTCTTAAAAGTCTAGGACATTAGGACAAATATATATACTGATTTTCCTAATTGATATCTGTGTTTATTTTTCTTCTAATGGGAATGCGTTGATGCCGCATGTGGAAAGATTAAGTATACACCTAGGAAAAACCCTTTTAGTGGTGCGGAAGCTGTCGGAAATAGTTGTCATGCGATACCACCCTCTTCTGAGGACTCTTCGAAAAAACATCACCTAGCACGGTTCCCGGCCCGCTGGTGTTTTTCTCGACAAGAGTTGATGATGTTGAGAGACAGGTACAAAAATCACTAGTATAAACCTTTGGGACGGGTAGAGCCTTGACTCCATGACACCGACCCTTTGACCCTATATTTTTTCTATGTTTTTGTGTGCTGCATTCATGCATTCATTTAAAAAACATTACATCAAAGAAAATCTTTTCTTCTAGTCTCTCCTTTTTTTCAAATTAAACTAAGACAATGATTGCAAATGTCAGAGAAAAGGATTGCGCTCATGGATATCGGTAGGAGGAGAACTCATAAGTACACTTTCAAGGTTCCAAAGTTAGAGGATTTGAGAGGATTAGCAAGGATGGTCACTAACCCTGAAGCTTTCAGAGCCAAGTACGGAGGTCTGCTACCTCTGTTAAGGGTCCAAGTAATTGAAAGAATCATGGATGCACTCGTTCAGTTTTACGATCCGGTCTATCACTGTTTCACATTCCCGGATTACCAGCTCGCACCAACGCTGGAGGAATGTTCTCATCTGATTGATTTACACATCACTGATCGAGCTCCTTTTTCTGGACTGGAAGAAATTCCAAAGGATCAGACCATTGCAAGAGCAATTTATTTGGACGAGTCAGAGGTCAGGACTCACATGACCACTAAGGCTGGCATACAAGGTTTACCAGCCCAGTTCTTAACAAAGAAGGCCCTGTACTTCGCTAGTATAGGGAACGTGACTGCTTTTGAAAGCGTCTTTGTCTTACTCACTTACGGGTTATTTTTGTTTCCCAACATCAATAACTTCGTCGATATCAACTCCATTAAGGTTTTTCTCATTGGAAACCCTGTGCCGAATTTACTCGCAGACGCATATCATTCTGTACACTCAGAAAATTTGTACAACGGTGGGGAGATCACATGTTGTGTACCTCTGCTATACAAATGGTTTATCTCCTATTTGCCTAAGTCTGCTGCTTTTTGGGATCAAAAGAATACTTTACGTTGGTCGCAGAGAATCATGTCTCTTACCAACTCTGACATAGATTGGTGCAATAGGATTTATGAGGGAATCAAGATCATTGACTGTTGTGGAAACTTCCCCAACGTACCCCTCAAAGGAACTAAGGGAGGAATCAATTACCATCCAGCATTGGTTCGTCGTCAATTTGGATACCCATTGAGGCATGTCCTGCGGAATGCTCATCTGGAAGGTCTTTTCTTCAAAGAAGGAGACACTGACAGAGCACTAAAGATGGAAATAGTGCACGCTTGGAAACATGTTCATAAGAAAGGACGAGAGTCTCTAGGAAAACTGGATTGTGTCTCGGTGGAGCCTTACCTCCACTGGGTACAAACTAGAGCTCTCAAGCTAAAGATGCCTTATCCTCGTCACGGAGTTCTTCCGCCAAGGGAGTCTGTCATGTACTTCATGACTGAAACGGAAAAACTCCAGGTTACTCTCAACAAAGTTCAGCGGGAGAGGAGGTTTTGGAAGAACAAGTACCGCACCCTCAATGTGGAGTGTATCAAAATACAGCAACTACTGAAGGATAAGGATGCCCTGATTGAAATTTTGGAGCAGCATGCTGTGGATAATCAGGATGACCAAAGGAATTTGCTCGCTCCTTTCACCTGGCAAAGGAATGACAACCCAACAACGGCCCAAGAGCCCCGGTCCAAGAAAAGGAAAGCACCAGAATCAGCACTCAGTTTCTCCTCAGAGAGGACTCGGGACCCCTTAGCTTAGGTTTCTGTTTCCGCACCTTGTAATCTACTGTATTTCTATTTTCGTAATCCTTTGAATTCAATAAAACGGGATTTCCCCACTGTTTGATATTTGCAATCTAATTGTCGAAGTTTATTTTGATTAAACCAAAAAACAATTAATATAATCATTGCATTCATCATTCTCATGTCACGTATTCTTCTTACCTACGAATCTCACATTTGTGTCTCGGTTCTAGAGTCAAACTGTCTCATTCGTACAATACTCGGGCCAATCGTCAGAAAAAGATGGATGATCTTGAGGAAGAGAACAGAGAGTTGAAAGAAGAGATCGACGCTCTGAGAGAGGATATGAGAAAGTTTCGTAATGACATGCAAGCCATGGCAGAAGCTCAGCTCAAAGAACTGTGATCTCAGAGATCACCTCAACGCCCATAGTGGAGAAGTATGATCCTAGGTACAAAATGTCGAAAGATCGTCCCTGGGGCATGCCTGTTAACTATATCCCGGAAGGATATGTTCCGCCGATCACTGGAGATCCAGAAACTTCAGCAGAAGCCGCTGGGCCTGAAGGTTACAAACTTCGAGAAAGCGAAGATGCCAGAGGCATATTGAGGACTCCTAAAGGTTACAAACTTCGGGAAACGCCAAGATTCACGGCCGTAGTCACGGTACCACCCCTTGTGGTGCATACTGTCCCGGAAGGACAGATTCCACAGATACCTTCTAGTAGAAAGGAAACTATGTTCGACAGGATGGACGAGTTCCAGGAACAGTTCCATGAGATGCAAAAGGAACTGCAAGCCATCCGCGGTCAAGATTTATTTGGAAAGGACGCCGCAGATCTTTGTTTGGTCCCCAATGTGAAAGTTCCGCATAAGTTCCAAGTGCCCGACTTTGAAAAATACAAGGGTAACTCTTACCCTCAGAGTCACTTGGTAATGTATGCTCGACAAATGTCGGCTCAGACAGAGAATCAGGACCTACTGATTCATTACTTCCAAGATAGTTTAACCGGTGCCGCACTCAAATGGTACATGGGTTTAAACCGCGCTACGATCAGCACATTCAAAGATCTTGGCACTGCCTTCGTCCAACAATATAAATACAATCTGGACATGGCACCAGACAGAGATCAGCTCAGATCAATGTCGCAAAAGGACAAAGAAACCTTTAAGGAATACGCTCAGAGATGGTATGAAATTGCTGCTCAAATTTGTCCACCTCTTGAGGAAAAAGAGATAACGAAAATCTTCTTAAAGACCTTAAGCTCATTTTACTATGACAGAATGGTTGCCAGTGCGCCCAGTGACTTTACCGAAATGGTCGGTATAGGGGTACGTCTCGAGGAAGCCGTTCGAGAAGGACGTCTAGTAAAAGACGCTGGATTATCAAGTAGTACAAAACGATACGGTAGTGCTCTCCCTAAGAAAAAAGAGCAAGAAATTAGGAATATCTCTCTCGGAAAGAAAACGCGACGTTATCAACCAATATCAGCTGTGACTCCTGCTATTAATCCTGCGCCTATTTCTATATATCAACCTTAGGTTGCGCAGAGCCAACCTAATCAACAGTAATTTTAGCAAAGGACACAACAGCCTCTTCAGCAGGCTCGTCCTCCATACAACAACAACCGTACAACGCGGCCACCAGGATTTGATCCTATCCCCGTATCATACGCAGAACTATTTTCGTTACTACTAGCCAAGGGGCACATCCAGATTAAATCCCCTCTTGCAGTACCAAAAAATTCGCCTTTTTGGTTTAAGTTGGACCAGACATGCCCTTATCATCAAGGAGGATCAGGGCATAACATAGAGAACTGTCTCAGTTTTAAATCAGACGTGCAAAAGCTTGTTAGGAGGTTCTTATCTTTCAAAGATACGAATCCAAATGTTCTCACGAACCCGCTGCCTCAACACGAGAAAGTTACAGTCAATTTGATAGAGGAAGAGTCTAATAATGTCTATCAAATTCATGATGTACTCTTGTTAAGGACCAATCTGGTCAAGATGCATTGTAGACAGAGTGGGTATGGCAATGTGCCACCTCATAATTATCACCAGTGTGATATCTGCTCTAAAAACAATCAGGGATGTTCTATGGTGCAATCAGCTTTACAGGAACAGATGGATCTCTGATGGATCCAAGAGCACCAAGTTCGTGGAGTTAACATGGTCTATACGAATTCCAACGTCATTCAAAACCACGACATTCGTGCAATGAATGTCAACTTGGTGGCAATGCACTCAAGGAAAAGCCAGTATCATAATTTGCCACGGCATCATTACGGTTCTTGTCTGACTTGCTCGGTAAACGAACAGGGATGCTGTTTTGTACAGGAGGCCCTCCAGCGTCAGATGGATCTTGGATGGATCCAGCACTACCATGATAGGAACCACTATCAGATCAACATGGTTCAAATCTTCGATATTCGCTTAATGAATACCAACCTGGTAGAGTTACATGCTGAGCAGGTCCAACTCGGGTTCTTGATTTCACATAACTATCAAAGTTGTAAGGCGGGTTGCGAAAACAATCAAGGTTGTGCCCTTGTCCAGGAGGCGCTTCAACACTTATTAAATCACTGGTGGATGCCAATCCATATGGATGAAGATACTCAGCAAATTAGTATCAATAACAGGAACCCTAGTATCAAAGTCAGGATGTCCGATCTATGGAAACTAACCTAGTGAGGTTACATTGCATTCAAAGCGGGCGTGTCCAGGTGCCACCACACAACTACGAACGTTGTAGAGTCTGTTCAGAAGATAACCAAGGGTGATACCTTGTGCGAGCAGCTCTTCAGGGTCAGGTTGATCGTAGAGAGATTCGCCCATATCCGGGTTCCGGACCAATTAACTGGGCGCCGGACTACCTCGCTGAGCGAATTGAGGACGTTGTCGTAATCTCTGATTATGAGAAAAGCAAGGATGTTTGTGCCATCATTCCTCTACTTGACGAATCAAGAGTTCCCAACCAGGAACGGATCGAAATTGCTTACAACAGTCAGAAAGATCAGAAGTTTCCCATAGTCATCTATCTACCGGGATCACTACCGTATGAATCAACTAAGGCAATCCCTTACAAATACGGTGCGACGATAATTGAAAATGGAAAGGAAATTCCATTACCCTCCGTTGTAAATATCGCAGACATCAGTCGTGTAACACGGAGCGGTAGAATCTTCAACAGAGGAGTTGGAGAGTCCAGCACAGAAAAGGAACCTCAGACAGAACTTCCCAATTCACCGATCGGTCAGTCCAGTAATCCCGACCTTTCGAAAAACAATGATGAGATGCTGAAGCTCATCCAAAGGAGTGAATACAACATTGTTGATCAGTTATTACAAACTTCTTCAAGGATCTCCGTCCTGTCACTTTTACTCAGTTCAGAAGCGCACAAGGAGGCTCTACAAAAAGTCTTGGAGCAAGCCTTTGTGGAACAGGATGTAACAATCAGACAGTTCGATAACATTGTCTCTAACATCACTTCCTGCAATAACTTGGGATTTAGTGATGAGGAATTACCTGAAGAAGGTCTCCATCATAACATGGCACTCAACATTACAGTCAACTGCCAGGACGGTGCTTTAGCCAGCATACTGGTGGACACAGGGTCAACCCTGAATGTCATGCCGAAGTCCAATTTGATGCAATTATCATTCAAAGGTCCTCCTATGAGAACCAGCGAGGTCGTCGTTAAAGCATTCGACGGATCCAGAAAAACGGTTATTGGCAAAGTCGACCTTCCCATAACCATCGGTCCTCACACTTTCCAAGTCACTTTCCAGGTCATGGATATCCGGGCAACGTACAGTTGTTTATTAGGAAGACCTTGGATACATCAGGCTGGGGCGGTCACCTCGACCCTCCACCAAAAGTTAAAGTTCGTCCAGAACAACCAGCTCGTCACGGTCTGTGGAGAGCAAGCTTTGCTCGTGAGTAGCTTATCATCATCTACTTGTGTAGAACCCGAGGAGGTTATTGGAACTCGGTTCCAAGCGCTTTCGGTGAGCAAGGACAATCAATCTGAAGAGGGAACTTCCATTTCCTCATACAAAGACGCTATCAAAGTGGTCGAGAGTACCAATACAATAGGATGGGAACAACTAGTCATTCCTACTGATAATAAAACAAAGAAGGGTCTTGATTTTTCTGCAACCTGTACCCAGACAGCTACTACCAGTGATGAAAGTCTTCATCCCATTCGGAACTTCTTTTACAGTGGAGGTTTCCTTCAACCGGTGACCCAAGAAGTACACACTATCAATAAGGAGGACCCCTCTGACACAAATGAGGAATGGAAGTCCTATCTTAACGAGGACAGTTATATGTCTCAGGATGAAACGCAGACTCCATTTTGCTTTCCGACACAGAGCCCGAGATTTATACCCCGGTCGGGTGTCGAAATGATATATGGAGATTGTGATTCGGAAGGATGTCGTGCTCCAGCAAACTCATTAGAGGAAGACACTCTGATGAAGGACAACTTTGACCACATCTATTATGGCCCGATGGATGGCCTACCAATGTGGAAGCCTTACCCAGGAGACTTGGGGCAAGAGAATCAGCCGAACAATGAAAATCAGCTGAGCATCATTGAACAGAATACCTGTGTCCCCACCATGTCATGGGATCAACACCCAGGGTATCCTGAAAATACCCCGCACGATGATGAATTCACAACGTTTGCAGGATTAGAGTTCATCAACTATGCTTTTCCTGAGGTCAACGTCATCGAGAGGGATGACTCCTCCAGTTCCAAAGAAGTATGGGACACCTTGGGCCAACCGAGTGGAAAATACGACTATATGGTCAAGTACACTGCTCCCGAGAGCTCTCGTATCAGGTTCGAAGATATCCAGCCAACTGGATGGGGAGATCTACTTGAGAGCACAAATGTTATGCAAAAGGCAATAGAGGAATCCTCCTACGACAACTCTGCCTGGAAGACAGATTCCAATGATCCTGCTCCACCAGAAGTCAGCGTCATTTCTGAAGACAAATCAAGGAAAGTACCAGACTTTGTGATTCACCGAGGAGTTCGCCACCAATGGGTTGCTGTCAATGCTCCGAAGATCGTTCATAAGTCAAAGTAATTGCCATCTTTAACCTTTCACCCTGCCCAGGTGAAACAGATGTTTTGATAGGGCTCGCTTTCTATAAATTTTCCCTCTTCGCTTTGCCCAAAGTGACAGAGTTTTGTTTTATAGGGCTGTAGTTTCAAGAATCGACTTGTTCATTAATAAAATAACGTCGTTCTGTAATTTCTGCATTAATTGCTGTTTTCTCTTTTTGCTTTTCTCAGAAAATGGTAATCCTAAAAAACATCTCAAATAATAAAAACAAGCAGTAAAAGAATACACTGCACACTCTTGCATTTTCTCTATCTCTTCTAAACATGAATCATCACGTCATGCAGATTGCTTGTTTTAAACCCAGTTGAAACATACGATCCGATGCCTTCTCCCAACTTTGAGTTCCCGGTATTTGGGGCTGAAGAAGAAGTTGACGACGAAATTCCAGAAGAGATCTCCCGACTACTCATACAGGAGGAAAGGTCCATTGAACCTCACAAAGAACCGTTGGAAACGGTAAACTTAGGTTCGGAAAAAGAGAGAAAAGAAATCAGGATTGGGGCACTGCTCAGTCCAACCGCCAGAGAGGGTTTGTTAAAGCTTCTCAAAGAATTCCCCGATGTATTCGCTTGGTCCTATCAGGACATGCCAGGGTTGGATACCAGCATCGTGGAACACCATTTACCGTTGAGATCGGAATGTCCGCCAGTTAAACAAAGGTTGAGACGGACCCATCCAGACATGGCCATCAAGATCAAAGAGGAGGTACAGAAACAGATTGACGCAGGTTTCCTCGCTATATCAGAATATCCTCAATGGTTAGCCAACATCGTACCCGTTCCGAAAAAGGACGGAAAAGTCAGAATGTGTGTCGATTATAGAGATTTAATAAGGCTAGTCCAAAGGACGACTTTCCCTTGCCGCACATTGACATGCTGGTAGACAGTACAGCAAAGCTCAAAGTTTTCTCCTTCATGGATGGATTCTCGGGCTATAACCATATCAAAATGGCACCGAAAGACATGGAGAAAACTTCGTTCATTACCCCATGGGGTACCTTTTGTTACAAGGTAATGTCATTCGGTTTGAAGAACGCCGGGGCAACCTATCAAAGGGACATGACTACTCTTTTTCATGACATGATACACAAAGAAATCGAGGTATATATCGATGATATGATTGCAAATTCTAAGACAGAAGAGGAGCATGTGACCCATCTGTCAAAGTTATTCGAGCGGTTAAGAAAGTACAAACTCCGCTTGAATCCCAACAAGTGCACCTTTGGTGTCCGTTCAGGGAAACTCTTAGGGTTCATCGTCAGCCAAAAAGGAATTGAGGTCGATCCTGACAAGGTCAAGGCCATTCAAGAAATGCCTTCTCCGAAAACTGAAAAACAAGTCAGGGGATTCCTGGGACGTTTGAACTATATCTCCAGATTTATATTCCTCATGACAGCGACATGTGCGCCGATTTTCAAACTGCTAAAAAAGAATCAGGACTGCGTTTGGACAGAAGATTGTCAAACTGCCTTCGACAGTATTAAGGAATATCTGTTGAACCCACCGATTCTATCCCCTCTAGTGGAAGGAAGACCACTGATCATTTACTTAACAGTCTTGGAAGACTCCATGGGCTGTGTACTTGGCCAACAAGACGAAACCAAAAGGAAGGAGTCTGCCATCTACTATCTGAGCAAGAAATTCACCGACTGTGAAACTCGGTACACGATGCTCGAGAAAACTTGTTGCGCTTTGGCTTGGGCAGCCAAACGTCTCCGCCAGTACATGATTCGTCACACTACTTGGTTAATCTCCGAAATGGATCCAATCAAGTATGTATTTGAAAAACCTGCTCTCACGGGAAGGATTGCCCATTGGCAGATGTTGCTATCAGAATATGACATAGAGTACCACGCTCATAAAGTCGTTAAGGGGAGTGTTTTAGCCGATCATTTAGCTCATCAACCGATTGACGATCAAGAATCAATCGGGTTTGACTTCCCAGAAGAAGATGTCATGTATCTAAAAATGAAAGATTGCGATGAACCGCTACCCAGTGAAGGGCCAGAACCAGATTGCCAATGGGGACTTATTTTTGACGGAGCTGTCAATCATTACGGAAATGAAATTGGGGCAATTATCATAACACCTCAGGGTACTCACATTCCTTTCACTGCCCGACTTACGTTCAAGTGCACAAACAACTAGGCCGAATACGAAGCTTGTATTATGGGTCTCGAGGAAGCGATGGATTTAAGGATCGAAAACTTGGACGTATATGGCGACTCAGCCCTGGTTATCAATCAGATCAAAGGAGATTGGAACACATACCAATCAGGATTGGTCCCTTATAAAGATTACGCAAGAAGGTTGTTACCCTTCTTCAACAGAGTCGAGTTTCATCACATCCCTCGTAATGAGAATCACATGGCTGGCGCTTTAGCCACTCTCTCATCCATGATTAGTGTAGGTTAATGGAATGGCATACCTAAGATCGACATAATGCGCCTTGAAAGGCCCGCTTACATCTTCGCGATTGAAGCAATCATAGAAGACAAACCTTGGTATCACGATATCAAATGCTTCCTTCAGAAATAAGAGTACCCACCTGGGGCGCTAAGAAAGGACAGGAAAACCCTCAGAAGATTGGCAGGAAGCTTCTTCCTGAGCGGTGATACACTTTATAAGCAAAACTTTGACATGGTCTTGCTCTGATGCGTAGACAGACCAGAAGTAGACATGCTAATGAAAGAAATTCATGAAGGATCCTTTGGCACTCATGCCAACGGACACACGATGGCGAGAAAAATTCTAAGAGCAGGGTACTATTGGTTAACAATGGAATCCGACTGCTACAAGTACCTGAGGAAGTGTCGCAAGTGTCAGATATACTCAGACAGAATCCATGTACCGCCAACACATCTCAAAGTTCTTTCTTCCCCATGGCCTTTTTCCATATGGGGAATCGACATGATTGGCATGATTGAGCCCAAGGCTTCGAATGGACATCGATTCATCCTGGTAGCCATTGACTACTTCACCAAGTGGGTCGAAGCAGCATCATACGCTAATGTAACCCGACAAGTGGTGGTCCGATTTATCAAAAACAATATCATCTGCCGTTATGGTGTTCCGGGCCAGATCATTAGTGATAATGGATCTAACTTGAACAATAAGATGATGAAGGAGTTGTGCGCAGATTTCAAGATCAAACACCATAACTCATCTCCCTACCAACCTAAGATGAATGGAGCGGTAGAAGCGGCTAACAAGAACATCAAGAAGATTGTTCAGAAGATGGTTGTAACCTACAAAGATTGGCACGAGATGCTACCCTTTGCTCTTCACGGTTATCGCACATTCGTCCGCACTTCAACAGGGGCAAACCCTTTCTCTCTAGTATATGGCATGGAAGCAGTGCTCCCCATAGAAGTGGAGATCCCATCAATTCGGGTATTGATGGAAGCTAAGCTTACAGAGGTTGAATGGTGTCAAAGTCGACACGACGAACTCAATCTGGGCGAAGAAAAGAGAATCATGGCAATATGCCACGGTCAGTTGTATCAACAGAGAATGAAGAGGGCGTTTGACAAAAAGGTTCGACCTCGCATCTTCAGGAAATGAGATCTCGTGATCAAGAAAATACAATCATTTCTCACTAATTCTCGGGGCAAGTGGACTCCGAATTATGACGGCCCCTATGTGGTCAAGAAAGCTTTCTCAGGCGGCGCCTTGAGACTTGCAACCATGGACGGAGAGGAATTTGCCTACCCCACAAATGTTGATGTAGTCAAGAAATACTTCGCCTAAAAAAAACGTCTCGGTGGATTGAAAACCCGAAAGGGCGGTCCAGGCAAAAATTAGAGACATAAAAAAAATCAATCATCCCGGTGGATTGGAAATCTCAAAGTACAATCCAGCCAAAAGTTATGGATAATGGCAAGTAACTATATCTGGTCAGTTCAACTCAGTAGCAGTTACGTCGTCCATCAGAAAACTCTAATCAAGGCCATCTTCGACCGAAGCTCAGGATGTCCAGAATTCAAAGTTGGTAAAAGGATAGCTGTCGTTACGTTTCAATGTAGCCCCTTTTCCCTGTAAATTACCATTTTCAAACTTTGTAAATGCTCTATGGAATCACGCGCTTGGCTGATTTCCATCCTATCAATAAAATTTGAGCCTTTGTGCTTTTGCTTGCAATTCTTATTTGTTTTAGCTTTATAGAATGACATTTTAACATGATCAACGGTTCTTGAAATGAAACAAAAATGAATTTACTTGTTAAAACTTTTTCTGCTTTTAAAACTAAAGATGGCAATTTCTTTTGACTGTTGAACATCGAAAGAACATCAATCGCTTCTCCAGAAGTAATCGAGCTTCAAAGTGCAGAATCGAAGTACACCTTCTAAGCCAGTGCGCCTGAATGAAGGATCAGCTGTATCAGATGCGGCTTTCCCATCTGATACCCTCGGCCGAGTTCTTATCTCCTAAGCCCGACCAACGGTATTCCCCACTAGGATTGTCTCTCCTAAGTATGGCAGAATTGCTACTTTTGGATCAACGGTACGACTTCGTCCCGCGATGGCCGAGTATCCCGTCATGTTCATCTTTTTATCTGTATGTCGCGTCAATTTTGTCAGCATATACATACATTCATCATGCATTCTATTTGCATTCTCATTCATATTGCATCACTGTCACTCCAGTCGGTCTTATCCCGAGTGATAGATGTCTTCTCGGTCGAGTTCTCAGTTCTTTCCTCGATTAGGAAATGTTGCGTTTGAACAATCTCTCCTCCATTTTATTTTTGGATTGAAGTTGGGTCCTTGACCACTTTGATAACTTGAACCTCTGAAAGACCAGAGAACCTTCAACTTATGTCACTCTTCGCCATTGAAGATGATATTTTCGCTTTCCTGGGTTAAGGAGAATCCCCAGAGAAAGCCTCTTAATCAGAGATTCAGCAATACAGCAGTTTTGCTCCGAAAAACCACTGATGAAAAGGTCATCGACACCTAAAAATTGGATCCTATCATATGGCATTTCTCCGGGAAGATCTCGAAGAAAAGTATGATGTAATATCCCCAAGCGACAGCAGTCTCTCAAGAGACCTGCTTTCCCCAGTAGAGCCGACAAATGGCGTCTCCAACAGAGAAGTTTGTACACCTATACAACCCAGACGACTGGGTTCCCCAACAAGTCTGACATCATTCTTTTCCCATCAAATGGCATCTCTCCAGGAAAATTCGGCGAGAAGTTTGAGGAAAACCGCTACGAATAGCGTCCCTTGTCAATAAAGTTTATTGACTAAGGAAACTAAGACCAGTTCCTTGGTAGGAAGCCAGAAACGAGGGGAAGTTTATTTCAGAAACTAAGACCAGTTCCTTGGTAGGAAGCCAGGAACGAGGGGAAGTTTATTTCAGAAACTAAGACCAGTTCCTTGGCTGGAAACCAGGATCGAGGGGAAGTTTACCTTTTCTAAGCGTCATTCCTTAGCAAAAGAAGATGAATGCGTAAGCTACCATTCATAACCACCATCAAAATTTCGGGTATTCCGATATTTAATCCTCTTGCACCCCGAATGCCCGAACACCTTCGTCATTCGCACCTTTGGGTCCAAGAAGATTAAATATGGGCATCTGTCATACCCCAAATTTTGACCACTAAGATTCCCATCATTGTGCAAATCATGATCACAATATGGGTGTATCATTATACCTCATCAGTCTCCCCAAATATGGGTGAGCATCCACTACAATCAAACTTAGGGTTTCAAGCCCTTTCAGAGTTCTTAGACAAAGGATCAATCAAGGAATGACATGATCTTCAACTTGTATAAACCTCTCAAACATCCACAATGGAGCAAGAGGACTCCCACATCAAGGATTAAGCACAAGGTTGCTCCCTTCTAGGTGGATCAAGCCTCAAGATCGCCAGTGTTACCAAATTAGGGTTTTGGTCGACCAGGGCCTCCAGTTGGAAATTTTCCTACGGGCATGAGCCAATGCTTCAAAGCATAACCTAATATACTCTATGGAGCCTCATGGACCCAAGTATCAAGTCAATTTGACCTCAGGGGATGTATACATCAAAAATCAGGAATTAGGGTTTCTTGACCTAATTCACCCCTAAGTTGACTTTTGGGACAAATCATGAGCCAAGACCTCAAGAGAGGATTTGAGGGTCTCTAATACACCACATTGATCCATTTTTAACAATGGATTGATCCAAGAAGCTTGAGCAACAAGTCTCAATTTCATCTGAACCACAGTTAGGGTTTTGAGGAAAAAGTCAATTGTAGCTTTGACTTTTGACCAGGACATGCTCCCAAGCCCTAAGACATGATTCAATATACCCTATAACACCCATGAAACATGTCCATCAAGTTTGATTTAGGTCAAGGACATGATTTCCTAAAGGATTACACAGTTTGGAATTCATCGGATAAAAAGTCAACTGTGCACAAAAGTCAACTTTGACTTTTTGAGATTTTTCACAAAAATGGATTTTTAACCCTAAAATGATGTTAATGTATGATTTGAATCATCATTCATCAAGAAAAATCAAAGAAAGTGAGATAACTTGTAAAAGGGGTAACCATAAAAACTTAGAAAATTTTCTAAGTTATGAACAAAGTGGCAAAGGTACCAACTTTGGAGGATCATAACTCCTAAACCACAAAGCCATTTTTCCCCATCCAAAGCTTGATTTGTAGATCTCATGGCCCTCTACAAAAACTTCAACTAGACCTCATTCCAATTCTTCATGGATTTTGAGTTATGGATTGATCAAAATCACAAAAAGTGAAAATGTCACTTCTTTCCAACACTTAGTGAAATTTTCTCTAAGTCAGAATCTGCCTTCACTTTTTTCCAAATGTAGGGACATTTTTCACTTGGATCCAAAAAGTATCAAAACCAAATATGATCAAACAGTTGTTGTATCATATAAGGGCTTTCCAAAATGGCCAAGAACATCACCAAATTCAATTTGAGCTAAGAGTTATGATAATGGCAAAATGCCTTGCTGAAAACTGCCAAGGCAAGGCAGAATTTTGCATTTTTGGTCGATTTGACAAAATCAGCCAATTTCAAGCCTTGTCATCATCTTGGACACATCTGAGGATCAAATCTAAAGGGGACAATCACTGAGCCAAGCCTCCAAAGTCCTTGGAACAAGAAGTAGCATGCCAAACCTAGAATTGCCTAAAAGAGGGACAAGACTCCAATTTTGGATTGGAGCATTTAATAGATGCTTAGAGGTGGCATGGACTGACACATTTGCAACTGAATTCAGTCAAGATTCCTCCAACAAGTAGGGAACCAAAGCTCTATGCTCTAACCTCTAGTCAATGGCTAGAGGAGACTTGAATTTTCATTTGCCAACATTGGTCAAACCTCTGCTGCAGTTGCCATTCACTATTGATCCCAAAACAAACTTGCTCTACTATAAATAGAGCTCATTTGTGATCAGTTTGAGTACACCAAAGCCATCAAATAGATGCTTTCCTCAAAATCACCTTCTCACTTCCAATTTTGCCTTCAAAGGCAAGTCACCATCGGGTTTTGAGTTTGAGAGCAATTCCAATCAAACCAATCACACACACACACCTCATAAACATCATATAGAAGTGATCCAAACACTTAAACAACATCTGGAACACTGATTTCTCAGAATCACCAGCCAGTTGCTCAAGGTTTTAACCAAGTTGCAGCTGAGATGCCATGAAGTGATCCAGCCATTTCCAGTCAAGTCCAAGCATTCAAACACACCCCATAGGGTGTAGGGAAGCTGTTCAGATCATCACAACTCATCTGTAACACCTCCAACTCAAAAATCACATTGCACTTGTGTCGCACCCTAATTTTTGACCCTAAGATCCCCGCCTTTTTCTTTGCATAGCATCTTAGGTCATCACTCGTGCATAACTGACCGCTTTATCTAGTTTTCGTCTGTTTGTTTCGTTTTAAGACAGGTACTGCCGCAGAAGGTTTAAGATCTCGAAGGACGTGCTATGTGTGTGCGTTTGTGGAGGTTCTCTGGTCCTTGCAAGGTGTGTGTGGATTCCTGCGAGATTGTGCCCTCACCCTTTTTGATCCCTAAACCCTTCTCACCCTTACCCGATTAATCGCGCTTGAAACGGAGAATCTTCGATTTTCTTCTCTTTCTCCTCTTTTCTTTCCTCTTCCTTTCTATCTTCTCTTTTCTTTCTCTCTATTTCCTTTTCTCTCTTTTTCTTTCCACTTTCTATTTATAACAAAATATCTAACTACCCAAAATGACCATTTTGCCCTTACGCTCAAATATCTCCCAAACGCTCTCAAAATGCGATAAAACATAAACATACCGATGAAATATATTTCGGAAATAAAAGTTGAAAAGAAATAATAATTTAATACAACTATTTTATCTATCTGAGAAATTAACCAATTAGCAGGTATAATACCATAAATTCACACATTTCACAAAATTCAAATAAATGAAATAAATAAATAGAGTTAAACGAATCGGGGCGTTACAGTAGATCTCCAGCAGACTTCGACAAACAGTCGTTTTTTTGTTGTTTTGGTCAGATGCCTCGCTTAGGCTACCGTGGTGGTAGTAGGTCATCTTTCCTTTTGTGTTTACCTCGCTTAGGCTATCATATGCTTGATAGTATGTAACACATCTTTTTGGTCGGACGCCTTTGCTCAGGCTGCCACAAGTTGGCAATAGGTGATCCTTCTCTTCCAGTTTATTACCTCTGCTTAGGCTATCCTGTGTGATAGTAGGTAATATATGCCATTTTATTTCAACTGAATACCCTCGCGTAGGCTACCAGCTGTTGGTAGTAAGTTATCCTTCCAAGTTTCTTGCCATGCGCTTAAGCTACCCTGTGATTGTCAGTTGATAGTCTCTTTTCCCCTAGTGGAGTTAGGTCTTTCCCCGTGGAGTCTTGTCTTGCTGAGTCGTCCTCGTTGGGTCTGTCTTTCTTTGTGTTTTAACATCAGTTATCCCCTGTGACGTTATTCCTCACAGATTCCTTGTCTTGCATAGCATATCATATCATGTGCATTTGGCGGCATCTTAGGGCCAAAAATTTTGTGCATGTTTGTATTTAAGTCTCTCCTATCTCATCGAGACAAAGATTTCAATCTCCGTATCTCCGAATAGGAGAAACTTAAATAGGGGCATCTGTCGCACCCTAATTTTTGACCCTAAGATCCCCGCCTTTTTCTTTGCATAGCATCTTAGGTCATCACTCGTGCATAACTGACCGCTTTATCTAGTTTTCGTCTGTTTGTTTCGTTTTAAGACAGGTACTGCCGCAGAAGGTTTAAGATCTCGAAGGACGTGCTATGTGTGTGTGTGTTTGTGGAGGTTCCCTGGTCCTTGCAAGACGTGTGTGGATTCCTGCGAGATTGTGCCCTCACCCTTTTTGATCCCTAAACCACTACCAAGCATTTTTCCCCTCAAGACTCTTTAGTTTTCCCCCCACAGAATACCCTCTGATACGGAATTTGGTCCCTGAAGGTTAGTCATTGGCTGTGTGATGGCATTCCCCTTGTAAGCTACTCAAGGTTAAGAAGTGTGTTTGCTCTTTGTTTTGATATGGTTCATCAATAAAAATTCAATTTGGAAGGAATTAGAAGTTTGGAATTCAAAATGCAAATTCAAGTCCTTTGATTGGTTTAAGTTTACAAGATCAAGACATTTCAAGTTTCAAAATTCAAGCTCCTGTCCAAATTCTTTCACAAGTTGGATGATCGTTTAAGTTAAAACTTATTCAAGAAGGTTCCATGCCAATTATCACATTTAGTACAGAGTTTAAGTATGGTTCGCAATTGGAATTCATGAGTTCATTATAAAGAAATGCAGGTTCATAGTTATCACGAATTTCAAGTTTAACGTTGAGTTCCAAATCAAAGTTTACTTGGAATGCACAAGCCCAAATGAGGAAGTCACCCAGTGATAATAGCCTAAGCAACTGCTGCTGGTATGATATTATAATTAATGTGGTCAAACACAATATTAATGATTTATATGTACATATGGGAAACATATTACAACTCCTTGATCAGACTGTCGTACACTATTTTCAGCTCGTATTGGATTGATAACAATACATATTTTTTCCTTATGACCTTAATTCGGTTTTCCGTTAATTAACAAAGCAGCGAGACAGAAATAAAATTAGGATTGTTCATATCAGAAGTTTTTGGATACAATGAAGAACAATGATATCACTCGTTCAAACTACTTTCTAAACTACACCTTGAAGAAAAACCAAACAGGACAGATACTAAAAGCTTCGTGCCTCTCCATATTAACCAATGTACTCCAAGAAGTTAAAGACAGTGGAAGTTTGATGTCACTAGTGGACCTTGCGACACATTTTGTAACCATTGCTTAATTCATTATTCAGAGATTAACTAACACACTCGAGTACCGCGCCATCTTTTTCCTGCACAAAAGATAAGAAGAACCTCATCAAGACTACAACCTTAAGGAAAATAAATTGCAGTATACACACAAAATGGGTGTTTGATCCTACCAAGCTCACTTGATGTAATAAATATGCCGGTGCAAATACTTGGTCCCACTCCTGGCACACAAAACAACCCGTCCAAAATCAGTTCCTAACAAATTAATTCACAACACAATCAAGCCATCAAATTTAACCAATTTAACTCGTAGCCGAATCCAAGGTTATGGTGTTTTAACAACAACTGTCGGTGCGTACTTAAAATGAGCCAAATCAAGATCCTGAGCAAGCTTATAAAAGGCTACGGATAACGGCA
Source organism: Lathyrus tuberosus (assembly GCA_022829125.1). NCBI lineage: Eukaryota > Viridiplantae > Streptophyta > Magnoliopsida > Fabales > Fabaceae > Lathyrus > Lathyrus tuberosus. The sequence continues at coordinate 25,153,483 of JALAZF010000012.1, read as the reverse complement.
AATCTAATAGACGTCCATCTTCAAGTGCTATAGCAACTATGCAATATTCAATCACTTTAATTAGCTGGTTACCTTCTAATGCATCGGCAATCGCGGACTGGGAGGAGCTTGAGCAAGTTCCTCGTCTCTAGTCAGGACTCAGGAGTGTATAGATCTCAAGAGTGGAACCAAGGCCAATGCCAACTTCACCAAAATATTCTATTTCAAGCACGGCTTTCCGGCTAGGATACATTTCCATCACTTCAGTAGCTATTCCATTTTTTTCAGCGGGACAAGACGACTTGCCGGTAAATCTGTTATCGTGCTTGAGCATTATGTGCAGGACCTGTTAGTCTCCAAGACTTCTACACCTTCTTTGGAAAAAGTCCAATGAGAAGAATTTCCTGACAAATTCATTAAAAACAGCATATCAACAATCATTTAACGACGGTTTTGCGAAATATAGTTTCTAACCAAGGTACTCTCCGAATTATGATACGAATTCATCGGAGTTTGAGTGGCAGCATGAACATGGCATAAATTTAGTACCAGAAATAAAGATGGCGGTGGAAGTACTAAAAAGGTTGGGAGCACTTACTAAGTTCAAAATACGTAGTCTTCTCGTCGTCAACAATACCCTCTCTTACTTCATCTGCTGCCTCTAAAGAGGAAACCAAAAGTTTTACCAGTTAATGAAGGAATAACAAATAGGCAAGGAACAGCTGATGAAAGAAAGTCTGTCTCTACACAGCAGGTATCAGGACAAGTGAAGATTCCTAAAGCGGTCGACGTGTTTGAAGCTACTCACGAGTATATGAGTGTGAAGGAACAACGTGGAGAAATGAAGCAGGTCTTTAGAGCATGGACGAAGACGTCGATTGGTATTTGCCACATCCGCTGTATTTCAGTATCTACCTATCATGACATAAAATAAACGTAAGATGAACATCATTACAATGATGAAAAGCATTCACAATCCACCCTCACTTTCTACAAACTAAAAAGAGTTTTATGGAGATAACGAAGCCAATTCTGGAAAAGAATTGAACCATAACTAGAAACATTGTCGAAACAATTATTACCTTAATGATTCACGGGAACGAATCCAGTTTTACGGAGTATGAGCTCTTTGACTACACGCTTCAACAACAGATGTTCAGGAGGTTGAAACCATTGGAACTTTTCCTCACGTTGAACCATGAAAATGGTTTCTTGCCGTGGTAATATCTTGTTGGTCGGATAAGCATTAGGGAACAGTGCTGCACCTGCAAATCAAAACCCAATGGAAATTTGATATTTCAGTATCATGATTTGTCAAGAATCAAGAGCAATCAAAGCAATTCAGTACAAATCCAAACACTTTCCAAACAAATCCAAGACATACAAACACAAGTTTAACGCCTTTCCAAAACAATCCAAAAGGATCAAACGAGAAAGGAAATACATTTAATGAATTCATCACAAGATCAGCCATATGATTTTTTGCCAAGACAAGAAACATTAAACATGATCAATTACATTCAATGTCAAGATTAAAAAAATCAATGCCCATATGGTTATAAAAAGGAACGATTATCAGTAAGGAAGGGGGGAGGCGATACGAAAGAGCACACCAAAATTGACATTTGAAATCTCACACAAACACACCAAAAAATGCAGAACCATCGATACATCTGAGTTACAACACTCCAAACCTCATCCACTGAGAGAGTTTTTGAGGCAGATTCCACACAAACATCCCGGAGAATCCACACCGACATTTTCAGAACACAAACAGCAGGGGAAATACACACACATACAGGTACTCATACGGAAAAGACGGAAAAGCACTTATCTGTACGCAGGTGGTCTGTGAAAACTTGAAGCTTCTCCTCAACTTCCATCTTTGACGCTTTTACTCAAATCTCTGTAATTTGTAATCAATCTATTAATGAGAATTGGGGTATGGGGTTCACAATGGGGATTAGGGTTTAGATTTAGGGCTTTTGAGATTTTGTTTATGATTTGTTTGAGTCTGGATTCGGCGAGAGGTTAGATAGAGTTTGAACGATCGAGAGAGCGTGAGAGATGACGAAAGAGGGAGAAGACGAGAGAGGGAAGACGGAGAGAATTAGGTTTCGCTTGCATTCTTTTTCGGTTTTGTTTCTGAGGCTAATTACGATCACGTATACACACGGCCACCAATCCTAAAGTGCACCCGCGTCCTTTGACGCATATCAGGATCATACTTTGACCCGTCCTGATCCAATGGCCATGATTTGAGAGTCCGCGATGGACCCTCTCTCACCTAGCACACCAGATCTCTTCGTTTTAACTGTTTTTTTTTCTGTTTATTTAATTTAAATTCAAATAATCTTTTTTTTGAGATAATTAGAATTTATTTCTAACACAATTAATTCTTAAAAGATAATAATAAGGAATTAGATTCTTTTAAATAATCATTTTTCTTAAAATTAATAACATTAATTTTGTTTCTAAATTATAAAAAAAACATAACTCCTTTTATATTAAAATATATTTTCTTAATAAAAAAATATAATATTTTTATTATCTAATATAACCTTTTTATTCAAAAAAAATCACTCTTAATAAAATATAACAAAATAAATTAAACTATTTGTTAAAACTCTTTTATTAGTAAAAGTTTTTTTTCAATAAAACTATTATTCGTTGAAATACTAAAAATTAAAAATTCTTTTTAATAAGAAAAACTTTATTTTTTTTTAATATAACTTTAAAATTAAGTAATAATAAAAATTTTATTTATAAAACTATTAAAATTAAAACCTTTTTCTAATTAATTTGAAAACTATTTTTAATTAACTTTCTTAGCATAACTTAAAAAAAAAACTAAAAAATATAATAATCAAAACTTTAAAATAATTAAACGTTTAATAAGAAAACCTCTAACTTTAAATTAGATATTAATCTCTAAAACATAATAAACGTTTTTTTAAAATAAGATAATCTTTAGCGTATTTCCCATTATAAATAATAAACCTTTTATTAATCAAACTCTTTTTCCTATAAAGCGTTCCCCGGTAGAATCTTTAGTGCTTAGTCGTACGCTTGTGTGGAATAAGTTTAGTCTTGTTTGTTACTATGCTTTGCTATTGCTTTTGTTTATTATGTATGATGTATGCATTGCTTTTGTACTTTAAACCTTTCAAAAAATATTAAAACTCTCGATCCAACATCGAGCCTATTTTCTACCCATGTAAGTCGATCGCCTTAGGGCATCGCATTCGACCTACCGATCACAAGACACAAGTCTAGCATCACTTTGCTAGCACCCTCGCCTAAATAATAATAATTAACCGCATAAATATCCAAGGGAAAATCCCATGCATGATAACCATGTTATTATGCATGGTGCACATAATTTGCATCATAATCGATACCCTTAAGATAAGTTTATTAGATAACTTATGATAGATTTCCTAGGTTAGTCCCCCCTTAATTTTGATTCTTAAATCAAACTTTAGCCCACCTAATTCTCCACACAAGAGAATTAGATGTTAATCATCTCAAAGAAGGGACATACAATCCCATACCCCACAAAATACAAACATTTTCAAAGACTGTGGTGGTTTTCTTAAGATGATGACTCATCTTCTCTCCTAAACCTTTAAAACACTTTAGTATCCTTAATAAGGAACTACAAGTGCTCTGATTCCCTCCTGACAGGATATGTAGGCACAAGATGCGATATCTTGTCGAGCACACTTAGGATATAATAATAAATCACCTACCCTTAAACCCTTAGCAAAACAGATAACAAATAACATAATAAATCAAGAGGTTCCTGTAGAGTACTACAGATATCTAGGATGCTAACACCTTCCCTAGGTATAACCAACCCCCGAACTTAGAATCTTAGTGCATTTGCATTGCATTGTGGGAATTCGGTTTTTCTCCCTTCCCTTGGATAAAATCAAAAACCGGTGGTAACATTAAAAAATGCGATCCTAGTTAACAAATAACAATGGTATCCAATTTTCACCGCGACAGAAATGACGACTTCACTGGGGACACTCATAAGAGGGTTCCCCCTAACTTGATTAATTATGTTTTTGTTATATATTTGTTATCTGTTATGTTTGCTTGGGTTATTACTTGTGTGGTGAGACAAAGTCCTACACCCGGACTAGAGTGAAATTAAGATAGGAAAACGGTGAGACTTCAATGATACTTTGAGGGAGTCGATTCCTGAAAAAGTAAATTGAGACTTCACCACTCAGTCTAGGCCCCCTCGAATAAAATATTTGTCCAACGAGTTCATTCGTGAAGACGATATGGTTTCGATCTAAAGGCCCTCGGGACTGGGGACCGTAGTTACCTTTAACCCAACTTGGCCTATTAGGGCGTAGTGCGGGGACTATGCGGGAGTCTATTTTCGCGATAGTTGCTACGCGATACTACACTCAGACGAGATTCTCTTGAGAATATTATTGACTACCAAGTGATCTGGAAAATCGATAATATCCGAAAGATGGGTTGTAGACTCTGGGAACTTTGTAGAACCCGTTCGGCAGGTACATTTGAAACCGTAGTACACACCTATTAGGGCGGGTAGACCTTGACTCCATGTTATGACCTTTCAAACCTAGGACTTTTTGTCTGTTTGATTGCTTGTGTGTGCTTGCATCCCTGCATTCATTAGCATCATATCATAAAGATTCATGGAACTTAGTCTTGTTTATAAACATCATAAGGATATCATGGACTCTAAAAAAAAAACAAAAAAAAAACGTTAAAGTACCTTTACAAGAGTCATAACTTGGACGATCTAAGGAGATTGGAGACCTTGCGGCCAGACAAAGAAGAATTCAAGACAAGATAAAAAGTTATTCTACTGCCGCCTACCATTATTCCTGAAGACTAGTTGGTGAAACCTTATGAAGAATATTCTTAGCTAACCAAGTTACTATTTCAGGACCAAAGTTCATTTCCTATCTTAGGTTCATATTCAAGCCAAGATAACTACAAAAGGAGAAATTTTGGAAAGAAGTTACTCTAGTCCTTAATTAGAAGAAGAAGTCAAACGAAGACCATTGGAAGAGTCTCCTTAGATCCATCATTACTAGCTTTTATTTAGCTTTTCTGTTATGACTCTTGGAAAGTGTACCGACGCGTTGTAGACAATTTTGTAATAAATCAATCTTTTAGTATTCCGATACTAATAGTTGTAACCGTTTTAATAATAAAAAACGAGTCTTTTGATATTCCTTGATGATTATAAATAGCTGAGTTCCATGAAACTTGTTGCATTTGCATTTGCATCTTTAGCATTGCATCCTCTTTGCATACGTCTTTTCTCCACCTCAGCTTATTCAGTCTTCTATTCGTGTCGCTCAGCTGATCTTCTGGCATTCGCATCGAACTTGAAGTAGTTACTAGGGATAATGGATAGAACACAAAATATGGATCCCATGTCAAGCTTCAGAGTGATGACTAACCCGATGTACGGTTTTTCTATTGACGACGATGCTCCACAAGTGGATATCCCTACTCGATCTCAGCCTGTGCAAGATAACCTGGTTGGTCAAGTTAATGAAAGAGCTTCCCATTTTCTAAGGTATATGCCAGATTCTCAGAACGCCCGTCAGGTGACAACTATGGATGATCCAAGATTGGGAGAAATTGAAAAGGGATTTTGTGACCTCCAAGAACAATTGAAGATGTTGAAATGACCTAACGCATCTGGTCTTAAAGCTCCTGACTTGTGTCTAATTTCGGGCGTGGTTTTTCCTCCGAAGTTCAAAATGCCTACCTTCGAAGTATACAAGGGTGTTAGTTGTCCAAGGTACCATTTGACAATATTTTGTCGAAAGATGGCTACTTATGCCGACAATGACAAGCTGATGATTCATTGCTTTCAAGAAAGTTTATCCGGGGCATCCTTGATGTGGTATATGAAGCTAGAAAGGAACCATATTCAGTCTTGGGAAGACTTAGCTAACACTTTTGTGAAGCAATACAATTATAATGTGGACATGGCTCCAGACAGTGATCAACTGATGACCATGAGTCAGAAAAACAACGAATCCTTCAGGGAATATGCAAAGCGGTGGAAAGAATTGGCAGCCCAGGTCCAGCCACCACTTCAAAAGAAGGAGTTGGCCAAGTTGTTTCTAAAAACACTGTCAGACTCTTATTATGTCAGAATGATAGGCGTTGTGCCCTTAGAGTTCTCTAAAATTATGGAAGTCGGAGTAAACATCGAGAATGCACTCAAAAATGGAAAGATCCAAGATGTCACAAATAGACAAGCTGATGAAGAGAAATATATTAGTGATTATCGAAGGGGAAGAAGTGTTGAAGTTAATGCGATTTTGGATTCTCCTCAGACCTCGCAAGCTCCAGTTCCGGTGCCTTATCACAAACGTCGGTATGCAGCGCCTGTTCAGTGCTAGCAATCACTACCTCATGGACGTATGTACAAACGACAAAGGTTGACTCCTCAGAATCAACGTCAAAATACACGAATTCAGAACGTGAATCACCAGAATCAGCGTCAGGATCAGCAGAGACCTTTGAATAGCCCAGAAGAAAAGACTCGTTGGTTTGAGCTAATCCCAATGACTTACAGTCAATTGTGGTCTTACTTTTCCCGAAACTCAGTGATGGCGCCCAGGAAGACCAGAGCCATGAAATATCGCCCTCCTTGGTTTAATCCAGATACCAGTTGTGAATTTCATGATGGAGTGTTGGGGCATTCGATTGAAGATTGTAAGGTATTCCAAGAAAAGGTTCAAGAAATGATTGACGATGAAGTGCCGACCTTCAAGAAAGGAAGCCCAGTTGTGAATGGAGTACCTTTATGCTGATGGACTTGAAAACTCGAGAAGTTCTTTCCAAGCCGGAGAAATCGAGAGGAAAGCATGTTCCCGAGCTCATCAGGCTGTTTATTTATTTGCTTGCACTTATGACTATTTCTTTGATTGTAAAAGTTTGGTTTGCATGCAAGAACTTGTTATTTCGAATAATTAATGCAATAAATATGTTTGTCATGAAGAAATCCATTTGTTTCACTTTTTTTAAAATGCTTTTTCTATTTTATAATGCCAATGCTGCCCAATCTCTTGCTTTGGCAGAGAATTGGAAGGAGGATGACGAACTCAAGCGCAATCTCTCTTGTTGTATGCTTCTGAATAAAACTCTGCTAGTGATATAAGGCATTGTTTCAAAATCCTAAACACCGAAGATATAAGGAGATAAACCCTCGTTAACCCCTTTGAACCTTGAAGTAGGAGTTTTTTTTCTTCCAAATCAAAAAACCCTCACTCTTAACCTGGGGCAGGGTAATTTTCAAAAAAAATGGAGTAAGATATCACGAAGATTGGGTGGGCACAAACAAACTTTGAGCCTTATATCCTTTGTTTCTTTAACCGTGAACCAATCCATAATACAAACCTTAAAAGTCCTAATTGAAGCAAGGTTTATTTCAAAAGCATACTCATTGAGATATCGTTTCCTGACTCTTATGAGCTATGCTCAAAAATTCGTGTTGGCATTATAAAATCGGTAATTCAATCACAAAAACAATTTAAAAAAAAAACTTCAAGACAAACATACGTTGCATTATCTGTTTCAAAATTAACATTTTCTACTTGCTAACATTGCTTGACATCGTAGAAATTAACATACGTGTGGCATTGATGAGCTAAAATTCAGTACTGTTTCAAGGAGATGATAGTATCCAGGGGCACGATACCTGAAGGCTTTGCTGAGCAGGGGCAAGTTGCTTCCCAGCTATTTCTTTCACTGTCTCACCCCATGGGGCAAGTTCGAAGTCTCAGGATATCGTCAATCAGGGGCAGTTACGTCGAGATTTGGTAAATCTCTCAAAGAATTTGAAGACTTGGTTACAGAACACAGTCAATCCGGGCCAGTTACGTCGAGATTTGGTAAATCTCTCCAAGAGTTTGAAAACATTGAGACAGTTGGACGCCATGTTTTCTGTAAAATCCTCTCGAGATGACTTCTTCTCACAAACCATGTGATCTGGGGCATTTTGAGGAGTGAAGATTACTTTTCATCCATTCACAACGACTGTTGTTCAAAATAGAGACTACCATGCAGATCACCAAAACAGAACTACTTTGTTTCTATCCCAAGTAATGTGACGACTCCCCAGCAAGTCTTTGCTTCAGGTAGTCACGACTGTTCCCCGGTAAATCTCTATTTCAAGAAGTTATGACACCTTTGATGCAAGACTCCTCCGACGGGCAACCTAAGAATCCTCAATGGATTTTTCTTACAACGTCAACCTTCCCCAGCAAAGTGAATGTCTATTTCATTCCTTAGTGGATTTTATCATTATCCCAACCCTTTCCAGTGAAGGCGGATGTTTATTTCATCCCCTCGAAGTTTTATATCTGATATTTTCAACTACTATTGATTCAAGCTTCCCCAATGAAGTGGATATTTATTTTATCCAGTAACAACGCTCATTCAGACTACTTCAGTTTGCAACGGATATTTATTTTATCCCCCATGAAGTCTTTTCGATCATTGAGTTTGATTTGTTCCCAGTGAACCTTTCTCGCCCCAACAGAATCACAAGGTTCATCTTGACAATCCTAACTGAAATTATGATGTTCATCCCCAAGTGGAGTGTTCTCTTTTCCCCAGAGATTTGAAGCTTTGAAGCGGGACTTGTTTTTGTATATGGCTCTCCTCTCATCCCCAGTGATGCTTCTTATATTGCAAAGATTGGCTGAGTATCTATATCGAGACGCTTGTTTTCGTCTCCAGTTTTCTTTCTCTTTGTTGCTTTGTCAGCATAAGCATAAGCATAGCATGGCATTCTTTCATGTAGATTCATGGCATGTGTGCATTTTGCATCTTTGAGTTTTTTGTGTTTGTTCTTTCACCTTGGTCGTGTTTATCCCCAAGTGATCGGGTTTGTCTTCTCCCTCCAAGTAGAATCGTCATCCCTAGGCAGAAAAAATGCATACTTTCTAATTCCCCACCGAGTTCAACCCTCGTGGAAGATGGTTACTTTAGTTTCTTTCCTGCTTTTGGGTAAAGATAAAACTCAGTTGAGCTCATTCCTCACTGATTAGAGTCTTGATTGACCGTTTCTTCTCAGTTATTTCCTGGATTGAACTTTGGTCCCCGACAATCACAATTTTGGATATCTCTAGGCTCTGGAACCTAGACTGAGCGTGCATTTATTCTACACCACATCTCTCCAAGAAGGATTTATTCAAAGACCTCTATGGAAGACAAATTTATTCTCCCAGTATTATTATGGGATTAAAAGCCAGACAACAAGTGATGGCTCTTTATTTGAGTTCAGTTTTCCATCCGGATGACAAATGGCAGTCTCCTCAAGACATTTTGTCTATCCCCGGTGAAATTATCAAGGTTATAAACTATTGAAGACATTACGAGTATTCTCTTTATTTGAGAATCTCTATTACAAGAATTTTACTAGTTTCAACACATTTTTCAGCTACAACAATACTATTTCTCAGTGGTATTCTCCCCAGTGAGTTCATAATTCAATTTACTTCTATCAAATGACATCTCTTCGAGAAGTTTGGTGAAGATTCAAATAATCTTTCTCTTTATTTGAGAAGACATTATTTTGCAAGACAGCCGGCATGCATCTCTTTTGAAGATCCCCGGTGAAGCTTCCAGGATCTCGGCAGTAGATTCCCTGGTTTATTTTAAATTGCGACAAACAGTCGTCTCTTTCCAGGATCTCGGTAGTAGATTCCTTGGTTTACATTAAACTTTGACAAACAGTCGTTTATTTCCCTGGTTATTCTCGGCAGAAGATTTCCAGAAGACCTAGGCAGTAGGTATTTCCCTGGTTATTCTCGGCAGTAGATTTCCAGAAGACCTCAGCAGTAGGTATTTCCCTGGTTATTCTCGGCAGTAGATTTCGAGAAGACCTCGGCAGTAGGTATTTCCCTGGTTATTCTCGGCAGTAGATGTAACACCCCAATTCCCATCGCGATTAAATAATACATAAATAAAATCAGAGTAACTAAAAATTTATTTTTTCGACAGAAACAAGGATGTCACATTTAAATAAACAAAACATCATCCCTGCTCATAAATTTGATACATAGCGTAAAATAGATTACCCTCAATTGGGGAAAATTTTCCATATAAAGGTAATACCAAAAATATTCAACAATTATATACATAAATAACATAATCATTTCCCCGACTCCCGTGCTACGTATCAGAGCAGACACCAAGACCGACAACAGAACGGAGGGCTAGTCTCCACAAAAGACCTCCAGCAACTCTAATCTGCAATGCCTCATAGAGCATCATAAAACAGCAGAAGGGTGAGAAATAACAACTAAATCGAGATTGTATAATAATATGCAAACACACATTCAAACACATGTATAATCATCTCACCCATACCATCACATACTAACACATATAGCATACCACAAATACAACATACCACACATAATCAATCGAATCATGATTTTCCACACATAACGCATCCATTCACAATTTTCACCACAATTCATCACAGCTCACTCATATACATCACAATGTATATATGTACAAAACCAAGCATATTCGTCATGCACGCTTCCACAATTCTTATCACTCCACATAAACATACATATTTATGTTTATTCATCAATGCACAAATATAGAGATGATAAATGCAAATCATAGAGACCGACTCACGACTCTATGCAAATGCAATGCGGTACCGACTCAATCATCTCAAGTTCACTCAGGAACTTCTGCTGGAACCATCGCTCGTTACCAAAGTAACTCCCCGTCGGGCCTACGATGTTCACCCACCGCTCACACCTCCACCAAGAGAGGCTCACAGTGTTTATGGATCGCTCACACCTCCACTAAGAGAAGCTCACGACCCGATTGCTCACACCTCCACCAAGAGAGGCTCACAACCCGATTGCTCACACCTCCACCAAGAGAGGCTCACAACCCGATTGCTCACACCTCCACCAAGAGAGGCTCACAATCGTCTATAACCGTCGCTCACACCTCCACCGAGAGAGGCTCACGATGTTATAGCAGATTCTCATTAGAATCCCTCAGCACAAGAATGCACATCATTATGCTACACATGATAATGACACAAGGCATTCTTGAAATGCATACATGTATACAAACATTGTCATGCATTCATCTCTTACAATCACATACAATTCATCAATATGAATTATTTCACCAACTTTATTCATGCATTAGAAATCAATCCAACAATGCATTTTCTTGCCATACGGCCACCAATTAGCATACATTGAACTTCACGTAAGCAATTCATTTTCATACATACATGTAATCATAAACATGCATATAAAACCAATTACAACATATCACATTCCTTTGCCTTTCGGCCACACTTTATCATCACAACATGTCATCACATGCACTATCATTACTCAACATCATACAAGGCATACACATTAATATCAATGCCACATTGTATGTTACACAACCAATATACACATCATCATATTCATGCATTGAAAACAATTCAAACAATGCATTTCATCACCTACCACAACAATCATACAAATCACAATGACTTCCACAAGGGATTCACACCACAAAGGATACCCACGACACATCATAACAACATACATTGATATTCTATCAAACAAAGTATTTTTACCACACAACAACATCATTAATCACGTCTCGAAGTCTAATCCAAAACAATGCACATATTTGCCACAAGGCCACAAACTATCATCGTAACATTTCATCATGTATATTCACATCATATAACGGTCTACAAGCTACACGTTACATGTCACAAGCATATATCATGCTAACACATCAATCGCACACATTATACGCGATAAAAACCCGACAACCCAACACTTTTCCAAAACCACGACCTAAATAATTCATCTACTGCCCTCCAAACCATTTTTAATAGAAATAGTTTTTCATTAGATTTCCAACGCTTCAAACGGCGACCAAAACGGACTTACGGTTTGAAAATTACGACGAAAACAAAATTGGAAAATATCACGTTCGCTCCAGTATTCGCTAGGCGAACCCTAGCGAACCAAGGCAGTGGAAAACAGACATAAAGTTCGCTAGGCGAACCTTCTAGCGAACATTCGCCAGTTCCTTCGCTGGGGTTCGCTAGGCGAACCCGCGAAACCCAGAAATCGCAGCAGCGTCACCCTAGGTCATATGGGACCAAAATACATCATTTTTATCACCCAAACCCTTCTAATTCATACCAGAACAACCAAAACATGTTTAGACATAATCAACGAGTATTCTACGCGGTTTATATCGAATTTCATCCGTGAAAACATCGATTTCTATCAATTACTCCTAATTTTAATCGATAAGAAAAAGTCGAGAAACAACCAAAACAATCACAACAAACAACACATATACATACACAAGCAAGATATAATTGAAACTTCTCACCCTTACCCGATTAATCGCGCTTGAAACGGAGAATCTTCGATTTTCTTCTCTTTCTCCTCTTTTCTTTCCTCTTCCTTTCTATCTTCTCTTTTCTTTCTCTCTATTTTCTTTTCTCTCTTTTTCTTTCCACTTTCTATTTATAACAAAATATCTAACTACCCAAAATGACCATTTTGCCCTTACGCTCAAATATCTCCCAAACGCTCTCAAAATGCGATAAAACATAAACATACCGATGAAATATATTTCGGAAATAAAAGTTGAAAAGAAATAATAATTTAATACAACTATTTTATCTATCTGAGAAATTAACCAATTAGCAGGTATAATACCATAAATTCACACATTTCACAAAATTCAAATAAATGAAATAAATAAATAGAGTTAAACGAATCGGGGCGTTACAATTCTCCCCCACTTAGACATTTTCGTCCTCGAAAATATACTGAGACGAACAACTCCGGACACGACTCTCGCATCCGACCCACAAACCAACATGCCAACAAAAGGCACACCACGAATAACACAACTGACAAACCACCTCGCTAACAACGACTACAACAACGCCACGACAACGGCAACAACCACAACGACCAAATGCAATGCCCATACAATGCACTTGACCACCAACTCACAACTCAAATAAAACCAAGATACCAACACACAGGTTCACTCTAGAACCGAAACACAACAAGAACATAAAATTCCACGACACCACAAGGTCTCAACAACATCAACAAAACCAGAACACCAACAACAATGCTACGATTCACCAATCGAACATGCAACCAAACATCCATCTACATAGTAGCCCATGGATAACATTTTAACCTTTCACCTAACACTTCCATTCTAAAACATCCAATGGTCTCTTCACTCCTAAATGTTCCCAATGTTCAACCTATGACCTCTTACAAGTCCCACTCGCAATTACAAATTGTGCCACACCACGCATCCGCTGCGCACTCTGATTACTCGTAACCATCAAAATTACCACTTTCACGTCCAAAGTCTAACTCTTTCTCATTTTCAGCAAAAATCACTGTTCACTGTTAATATACCCAACCGCACACTATCAGACGTCCATTCACACACCAACCCAAATCTCTAAATCCTCCCAAAAGTTCCCACTTTTTAACCATCAAAGCAGACATAAGTAAAACTTTCGACTTAACTCATCACGCATGACATAAACTTTACCAATAGGATAATTCGAGCCAAGTCATAACTAATCAGGAATTCCAATCATCCGACCGTGCCTCAATCCGAGTCACCAATCAAAAGTTATAAAGGAAACAAAATGGGACAACCTGCCATGTTCGCTAGGAGAACCTTCTAGCGAACCCTCGCCATGCCGTTCGCTCCGCGAACCCCTTGGCGAACCAAGTCAGAACCAAACAGAGCCAAAAACACCCAAAGTTCGCTAGGCGAACAACTCAGCGAACCTTCCCTGATGCCTTCGCTAGGCGAACAACTCAGCGAACCTTCGCTGATTGGTTCGCTAGGCGAACCTGCGAAAACTCAGAATTACAACAGTCTTGTTACTCATCCAAAACTGTCCATTCCTCCATCCAAACACCTTGAACCTAAAACCCTTAAAATAATACCTCTCAATGTAGAACTGCATCTACTTCCGATGGATCCACAATCATACTCTCATCTGAAATAACATATCCAATAAACTAACCTTTTTCAACCCAAATTCTCACTCGAATAACTCAGCATAAAACTTCGTCTCTTTTTGACACTTGTAATTTAAATCCCAAACACTCTACCTGTTCTTCCTCTGAGTTTATAACAGATCTGAATATCCTCAACTCACACCATTCACCACTCTTATCCAACATTCCATCCAATTGCGATTTCACTCAAACTCAACCAAACCATTCCAGTTATCTATTCATGAAAGTGGACACTTATTCTCAATCGTTACATCAATCAACTGTTAGTAATCCATACGCAATTTCTCCTCTTAACAGTCCAAATTCCATAAATCCCCACGTGTAGCAACAACCATCCCAAAAGAACTCTCAAATAGTACATTCACACTTAAGGTTTTCTCAAAATTTCCATTAACGCTTTATAATTCCAAAGACTCCAAACCTCTCCAGAACTTTAAGTTTCGCTTTCCATAGTCTCAATAACAATACCATCATAATGCTTGTTATTCCATTCAATCATCTCTCCATTTTGTTACTATCCATACCGGGGCTCCCCAAGACGACACACTTGGCCTCACAATTCTCCTTTCCAGTAAATCTTCTAACTGCTCTATCAGTCCAGGTACTTCTAATACTAACATCCAATATTCCATCCGGGAATACATCTAAAAATTACGCACAACTAGTAGCTCATCACTGTGTCCTTTCTGCTAATTCCTAGAAAACTATCGTCACAAACATAATAACATCTTAGTTTCACGTCCTAAAAGTTATTTTACTTACTTAGCAGATTAAACCTCAAATCCTTACCTTCGTCCAATTTGAGTTCACACTTTACTCTCTGAGAACAACCTTTAACAATACCCAATCGTTTTCTCCCAGTGACTTCCCAACTTGACCAACATACCAAAAAAACCTCTAATCCGTCTCATCTTCCAGTATAAGAGTCTTCATCAACTCATCAAAGCAATCCGTAATCATTTTCTCAATTCCAAATAATTCATGGCACACACTATCCAAGCTGGAAAAACCCGTCTATTCCATCCAACATAATTCCCGTCTACTATCAACAAGAGATTAAGGGTGATCAGTTCCTCAATTTGTCAATAGACAGCCGATAATCATGATGGGGCATAAGCCGTCTTTACCAAACTATAATAGCCGTTCTTGCATCCCATACATAAAGCTACCTAAGGCCCAAATCCTTAGTTGACATAAACCTTACCTCCGCATTCCCTCCGGGATCGGGAACAACACTGTCCTAACAACACTTACAATCTTGCAATCAACGGCACACTGAGCCCACGCTCCACAACCGAAACAACTTGGAGAAGTACCAGCTTCTCCCCCACTTATCTCATTCTCAATCCTGAAGACAAAGGATTAGAAAAACCAGAAAGCACTAACAGTGTTTCCCACACATATCACGTACTAAGGGATAAACAACAATGACAGTATTCAACTGTCACACCAACTGACTCAACAACTTGGCCGGACGGACCGACCTGCTCTGATACCACTAATGTAACACCCCAATTCCCATCGCGATTAAATAATACATAAATAAAATCAGAGTAACTAAAAATTTATTTTTCCGACAGAAACAAGGATGTCACATTTAAATAAACAAAACATCATCCCTGCTCATAAATTTGATACATAGCGTAAAATAGATTACCCTCAATTGGGGAAAATTTTCCATATAAAGGTAATACCAAAAATATTCAACAATTATATACATAAATAACATAATCATTTCCCCGACTCCCGTGCTACGTATCAGAGCAGACACCAAGACCGACAACAGAACGGAGGGCTAGTCTCCACAAAAGACCTCCAGCAACTCTAATCTGCAATGCCTCATAGAGCATCATAAAACAGCAGAAGGGTGAGAAATAACAACTAAATCGAGATTGTATAATAATATGCAAACACACATTCAAACACATGTATAATCATCTCACCCATACCATCACATACTAACACATATAGCATACCACAAATACAACATACCACACATAATCAATCGAATCATGATTTTCCACACATAACGCATCCATTCACAATTTTCACCACAATTCATCACAGCTCACTCATATACATCACAATGTATATATGTACAAAACCAAGCATATTCGTCATGCACGCTTCCACAATTCTTATCACTCCACATAAACATACATATTTATGTTTATTCATCAATGCACAAATATAGAGATGATAAATGCAAATCATAGAGACCGACTCACGACTCTATGCAAATGCAATGCGGTACCGACTCAATCATCTCAAGTTCACTCAGGAACTTCTGCTGGAACCATCGCTCGTTACCAAAGTAACTCCCCGTCGGGCCTACGATGTTCACCCACCGCTCACACCTCCACCAAGAGAGGCTCACAGTGTTTATGGATCGCTCACACCTCCACTAAGAGAGGCTCACGACCCGATTGCTCACACCTCCACCAAGAGAGGCTCACAACCCGATTGCTCACACCTCCACCAAGAGAGGCTCACAACCCGATTGCTCACACCTCTACCAAGAGAGGCTCACAATCGTCTATAACCGTCGCTCACACCTCCACCGAGAGAGGCTCACGATGTTATAGCAGATTCTCATTAGAATCCCTCAGCACAAGAATGCACATCATTATGCTACACATGATAATGACATAAGGCATTCTTGAAATGCATACATGTATACAAACATTGTCATGCATTCATCTCTTACAATCACATACAATTCATCAATATGAATTATTTCACCAACTTTATTCATGCATTAGAAATCAATCCAACAATGCATTTTCTTGCCATACGACCACCAATTAGCATACATTGAACTTCACGTAAGCAATTCATTTTCATACATACATGTAATCATAAACATGCATATAAAACCAATTACAACATATCACATTCCTTTGCCTTTCGGCCACACTTTATCATCACAACATGTCATCACATGCACTATCATTACTCAACATCATACAAGGCATACACATTAATATCAATGCCACATTGTATGTTACACAACCAATATACACATCATCATATTCATGCATTGAAAACAATTCAAACAATGCATTTCATCACCTACCACAACAATCATACAAATCACAATGACTTCCACAAGGGATTCACACCACAAAGGATACCCACGACACATCATAACAACATACATTGATATTCTATCAAACAAAGTATTTTTACCACACAACAACATCATTAATCTCGCCTCGAAGTCTAATCCAAAACAATGCACATATTTGCCACAAGGACACAAACTATCATCGCAACATTTCATCATGTATATTCACATCATATAACGGTCTACAAGCTACACGTTACATGTCACAAGCATATATCATGCTAACACATCAATCGCACACATTATACGCGATAAAAACCCGACAACCCAACACTTTTCCAAAACCACGACCTAAATAATTCATCTACTGCCCTCCAAACCATTTTTAATAGAAATAGCTTTTCATTAGCTTTCCAACGCTTCAAACGGCGACCAAAACGGACTTACGGTTTGAAAATTACGGCGAAAACAAAATTGGAAAATATCACGTTCGCTCCAGTATTCGCTAGGCGAACCCTAGCGAACCAAGGCAGTGGAAAACATACATAAAGTTCGCTAGGCGAACCTTCTAGCGAACATTCGCCAGTTCCTTCGCTGGGGTTCGCTAGGCGAACCCGCGAAACCCAGAAATCGTAGCAGCGTCACCCTAGGTCATATGGGACCAAAATACATCATTTTTATCACCCAAACCCTTCTAATTCATACCAGAACAACCAAAACATGTTTAGACATAATCAACGAGTATTCTACGCGGTTTATATCGAATTTCATCAGTGAAAACATCGATTTCTATCAATTACTCCTAATTTTAATCGATAAGAAAAAGTCGAGAAACAACCAAAACAATCACAACAAACAACACATATACATACACAAGCAAGATATAATTGAAACTTCTCACCCTTACCCGATTAATCGCGCTTGAAACGGAGAATCTTCGATTTTCTTCTCTTTCTCCTCTTTTCTTTCCTCTTCCTTTCTATCTTCTCTTTTCTTTCTCTCTATTTTCTTTTCTCTCTTTTTCTTTCCACTTTCTATTTATAACAAAATATCTAACTACCCAAAATGACCATTTTGCCCTTACGCTCAAATATCTCCCAAACGCTCTCAAAATGCGATAAAACATAAACATACCGATGAAATATATTTCGGAAATAAAAGTTGAAAAGAAATAATAATTTAATACAACTATTTTATCTATCTGAGAAATTAACCAATTAGCAGGTATAATACCATAAATTCACACATTTCACAAAATTCAAATAAATGAAATAAATAAATAGAGTTAAACGAATCGGGGCGTTACAGTAGATCTCCAGCAGACTTCGACAAACAGTCGTTTTTTTGTTGTTTTGGTCAGATGCCTCGCTTAGGCTACCGTGGTGGTAGTAGGTCATCTTTCCTTTTGTGTTTACCTCGCTTAGGCTATCATATGCTTGATAGTATGTAACACATCTTTTTGGTCGGACGCCGTTGCTCAGGCTGCCACAAGTTGGCAATAGGTGATCCTTCTCTTCCAGTTTATTACCTCTGCTTAGGCTATCCTGTGTGATAGTAGGTAATATATGCCATTTTATTTCAACTGAATACCCTCGCGTAGGCTACCAGCTGTTGGTAGTAAGTTATCCTTCCAAGTTTCTTGCCATGCGCTTAAGCTACCCTGTGATTGTCAGTTGATAGTCTCTTTTCCCCTAGTGGAGTTAGGTCTTTCCCCGTGGAGTCTTGTCTTGCTGAGTCGTCCTCGTTGGGTCTGTCTTTCTTTGTGTTTTAACATCAGTTATCCCCTGTGACGTTATTCCTCACAAATTCCTTGTCTTGCATAGCATATCATATCATGTGCATTTGGCGGCATCTTAGGGCCAAAAATTTTGTGCATGTTTGTATTTAAGTCTCTCCTATCTCATCGAGACAAAGATTTCAATCTCCGTATCTCCGAATAGGAGAAACTTAAATAGGGGCATCTGTCGCACCCTAATTTTTGACCCTAAGATCCCCGCCTTTTTCTTTGCATAGCATCTTAGGTCATCACTCGTGCATAACTGACCGCTTTATCTAGTTTTCGTCTGTTTGTTTCGTTTTAAGACAGGTACTGCCGCAGAAGGTTTAAGATCTCGAAGGACGTGCTATGTGTGTGTGTGTTTGTGGAGGTTCCCTGGTCCTTGCAAGACGTGTGTGGATTCCTGCGAGATTGTGCCCTCACCCTTTTTGATCCCTAAACCACTACCAAGCATTTTTCCCCTCAAGACTCTTTAGTTTTCCCCCCACAGAATACCCTCTGATACGGAATTTGGTCCCTGAAGGTTAGTCATTGGCTGTGTGATGGCATTCCCCTTGTAAGCTACTCAAGGTTAAGAAGTGTGTTTGCTCTTTGTTTTGATATGGTTCATCAATAAAAATTCAATTTGGAAGGAATTAGAAGTTTGGAATTCAAAATGCAAATTCAAGTCCTTTGATTGGTTTAAGTTTACAAGATCAAGACATTTCAAGTTTCAAAATTCAAGCTCCCGTCCAAATTCTTTCACAAGTTGGATGATCGTTTAAGTCAAAACTTATTCAAGAAGGTTCCATGCCAATTAACACATTCAGTACAGAGTTTAAGTAAGGTTTGCAATTGGAATTCATGAGTTCATTATAAAGAAATGCAGGTTCATAGTTATCACGAATTTCAAGTTTAAAGTTGAGTTCCAAATCAAAGTTTACTTGGAATTCACAAGCCCAAATGAGGAAGTCACCAAGTGATAATAGCCTAAGCAACTGCTGCTGGTATGATATTATAATTAATGTGGTAAAACACAATATTAATGATTTATATGTACATATGGGAAACATATTACAACTCCTTGAACAGACTGTCGTACACTATTTTCAACTCGTATTGGATTGATAACAATACATATTTTTTCCTTATGACCTTAATTCGGTTTTCCGTTAATTAACAAAGCAGCGAGACGGAAATAAAATCAGGATTGTTCATATCAGAAGTTTTTGGATACAATGAAGAACAATGATATCACTCGTTCAAACTACTTCCTAAACTACACCTTGAAGAAAAACCAGACAGGACAGATACTAAAAGCTTCGTGCCTCTCCATATTAACCAATGTACTCCAAGAAGTTAAAGACCGTGGAAGTTTGATGTCACTAGTGGACCTTGCGACACATTTTGTAACCATTGCTTAATTCATTATTCAGAGATTAACTAATACACTCGAGTACCGCGCCATCTTTTTCCTGCACAAAAGATAAGAAGAACCTCATCAAGACTACAACCTTAAGGAAAATAAATTGCAGTATACACACAAAATGGGTGTTTGATGCTACCAAGCTCACTTGATGTAATAAATATGCCGGTGCAAATACTTGGTCCCACTCCTGGCACACAAAACAACCCGTCCAAAATCAGTTCCTAGCAAATTAATTCACAACACAATCAAGCCATCAAATTTAACCAATTTAACTCGTAGCCGAATCCAAGGTTATGGTGTTTTAACAACAACTGTCGGTGCGTACTTAAAATGAGCCAAATCAAGATCCTGAACAAGCTTATAAAAGGCTACGGATAACGGCAAATCTAATAGACGTCCATCTTCAAGTGCTATAGCAACTATGCAATATTCAATCACTTTAATTAGCTGGCTACCTTCTAATGCATCGGCAATCGCGGACTGGGAGGAGCTTGAGCAAGTTCCTCGTCTCTAGTCAGGACTTAGGAGTGTATAGATCTCAAGAGTGGAACCAAGGCCAACGCCAACTTCACCAAAATATTCTGTTTCAAGCACGGATTTCCGACTAGGATACATTTCCATCACTTCAGTAGCTATTCCATTTTTTTCAGCGGGACAAGACGACTTGCCGGTAAATCTGTTATCGTGCCTGAGCATTATGTGCAGGACCTGTTAGTCTCCAAGACTTCTACACCTTCTTTGGAAAAAGTCCAATGAGAAGAATTTCCTGACAAATTCATTAAAAACAACATATCAACAATCATTTAACGATGGTTTTGCGAAATATAGTTTCTAACCAAGGTACTCCCCGAATTATGATACGAATTCATCGGAGTTTGAGTGGCAGCATGAACATGGCATAAATTTAGTACCAGAAATAAAGATGGCGGTGGAAGTACTAAAAAGGCTGGGAGCACTTACTAAGTTCAAAATACGTAGTCTTCTCGTCATCAACAATACCCTCTCTTACTTCATCTGCTGCCTCTAAGAGGAAACCAAAAGTTTTACCAGTTAATGAAGGAATAACAAATAGGCAAGGAACAACTGATGAAAGAAAGCCTGTCTCTACACAGCAGGTATCAGAACAAGTGAAGATTCCTAAAGCGGTCGACGTGTTTGAAGCTACTCACGAGTATATGAATGTGAAGGAACAACGTGGAGAAATGAAGCAGGTCTTTAGAGCATGGACGAAGACGTCGATTGGTATTTGCCACATCCGCTGTATTTCAGTATCTACCTATCATGACATAAAATAAACGTAAGATGAACATCATTACAATGATGAAAATCATTCACAATCCACCCTCACTTTCTACAAACTAAAAAGAGTTTTATGGAGATAACGAAGCCAATTCTTGAAAAGAATTGAACCATAACTAGAAACATTGTCGAAACAATTATTACCTTAACGATTCACGGGAACGGATCCAATTTTACGGAGTATGAGCTCTTTGACTACACGCTTCAAGAACAGATGTTCAGGAGGTTGAAACCATTGGAACTTTTCCTCACGTTGAACCATGAAAATGGTTTCTTGCCGTGGTGATATCTTGTTGGTCGGATAAGCATTAGGGAACAGTGCTGCACCTGCAAATCAAAACCCAATGGAAATTTGAAATTTCAGTATCATGATTTGTCAAGAATCAAGAGCAATCAAAGCAATTCAATACAAATCCAAACACTTTCCAAACAAATCCAAGACATACAAACACAAGTTTAACGCCTTTCCAAAACAATCCAAAAACTGTCTCCAAAACACGTTTCAATATGTCGATTGAAAACAGAGAAGGTGTTATCAGAATTCCCAAAATAATTCCAACATGTCCAAATAGGATCAAACGAGAAAGGAAATACATTTAATGAATTCATCACAAGATCAGCCATATGATTTTTTGCCAAGACAAGAAACATTAAACATGATCAATTACATTCAATGTCAAGATTAAAAAAATCAATGGCCATATGGTTATAAAAAGGAACGATTATCAGTAAGGAAGGGGGGAGGCGATACGAAAGAGCACACCAAAATTGACATTTGAAATCTCACACAAACACACCAAAAAATGCAGAACCATCAATACATCTGAGTTACAACACTCCAAACCTCATCCACTGAGAGAGTTTTTGAGGCAGATTCCACACAAACATCCCGGAGAATCCACACCGACATTTTCAGAACACAAACAGCAGGGGAAATACACACACATACAGGTACTCATACGGAAAAGACGGAAAAGCACTTATCTGTACGCAGGTGGTCCGTGAAAACTTGAAGCTTCTCCTCAACTTCCATCTTTGACGCTTTTACTCAAATCTCTGTAATTTGTAATCAATCTATTAATGAGAATTGGGGTATGGGGTTCACAATGGGGATTAGGGTTTAGATTTAGGGCTTTTGAGATTTTGTTTCTGATTTGTTTGAGTCTGGATTCGGCGAGAGGTTAGATAGAGTTTGAACGATCGAGAGCGCGTGAGAGATGACGAAAGAGGGAGAAGACGAGAGAGGGAAGACGGAGAGAATTAGGTTTCGCTTGCATTCTTTTTTGGTTTTGTTTCTGAGGCTAATTACGATCACATATACACACGGACACCAATCCTAAAGTGCACCCGCGTCCTTTGACGCTAATCAGGATCATACTTTGACCCATCCTGATCCAATGGCCATGATTTGAGAGTCCGCGATGGACCCTCTCTCACCTGGCACACCAGATCTCTTCGTTTTAACTGTTTTTTTTTTCTGTTTATTTAATTTAAATTCAAATAATCTTTTTTTTGAGATAATTAGAATTTATTTCTAACACAATTAATTCTTAAAAGATAATAATAAGGATTTAGATTCTTTTAAATAATCATTTTTCTTAAAATTAATAACATTAATTTTGTTTCTAAATTATAAAAAAAACATAACTCCTTTTATATTAAAATATATTTTCTTAATAAAAAAATATAATATTTTTATTATCTAATATAACCTTTTTATTAAAAAAAAAATCACTCTTAATAAAATATAACAAAATAAATTAAATTATTTGTTAAAACTCTTTTATTAGTAAAAGTTTTTTTTCAATAAAACTATTATTCGTTGAAATACTAAAAATTTAAAATTCTTTTTAATAAGAAAAAAAATTTTTTTTTTTAATATAACTTTAAAATTAAGTAATAATAAAAATTTTATTTATAAAACTATTAAAATTAAAACCTTTTTCTAATTAATTTGAAAACTATTTTTAATTAACTTTCTTAGCATAACTTAAAAAAAAAAACTAAAAAAAATAATAATCAAAACTTTAAAATAATTAAACGTTTAATAAGAAAACCTCTAACTTTAAATTAGATATTAATCTCTAAAACATAATAAACCTTTTTTTAAAATAAGATAATCTTTAGCGTATTTCCCATAATAAATAATAAA
Organism: Lathyrus tuberosus; assembly: GCA_022829125.1. NCBI lineage: Eukaryota > Viridiplantae > Streptophyta > Magnoliopsida > Fabales > Fabaceae > Lathyrus > Lathyrus tuberosus. The sequence goes on along the minus strand of JALAZF010000012.1, from coordinate 25,129,705 downwards.
CCTTTTATTAATCAAACTCTTTTTCCTATAAACCGTTCCCCGGTAGAATCTTTAGTGCTTAGTCGTATGCTTGTGTGGAATAAGTTTAGTCTTGTTTGTTACTATGCTTTGCTATTGCTTTTGTTTATTATGTATGATGTATGCATTGCTTTTGTACCTTAAACCTTTCAAAAAATATTAAAACTCTCGATCCAACGTCGAGCCAATTTTCTACCCATGTAAGTCGATCGCCTTAGGGCATCACATTCGACCTACCGATCACAAGACACAAGTCTAGCATCACTTTGCTAGCACCCTCGCCTAAATAATAATAATTAACCGCATAAATATCCAAGGGAAAATCCCATGCATGATAACCATGTTATTGTGCATGGTGCACATCATTTGCATAATAATCGATACCCTTAAGATAAATTTATTAGATAACTTAGGATAGATTTCCTAGGTTAGTCCCCCCTTAATTTTGATTCTTAAATCAAACTTTAGCCCACCTAATTCTCCACACAAGAGAATTAGATGTTAATCATCTCAAAGAAGGGACATACAATCCCATACCCCACAAAATACAAACATTTTCAAAGACTGTGGTGGTTTTCTTAAGATGATGACTCATCTTCTCTCCTAAACCTTTAAAACACTTTAGTATCCTTAATAAGGAACTACAAGTGCTCTGATTCCCTCCTGACAGGATATGTAGGCACACGATGCGATATCTTGTCGAGCACACTTAGGATATAATAATAAATCACCTACCCTTAAACCCTTAGAAAAACAGATAACAAATAACATAATAAATCAAGAGGTTCCTGTAGAGTACTACAGATATCTAGGATGTTAACACCTTCCCTAGGTATAACCAACCCCCGAACTTAAAATCTTAGTGCATTTGCATTGCATTGTGGGAATTCGGTTTTTCTCCCTTCCCTTGGATAAAATCAAAGACCGGTGGTAACATTAAAAAATGCGATCCTAGTTAACAAATAACTATGGTATCCAATTTTCACCGCGACAACTTGCTATCACGACCTTCAAGTAAGCCTAAACTTGGTCATCTCTTAATCTATGCATATTTCCTCGCACAATACTTTTGCCAAATGTTCATAATCATGCATAGAATGTTTCCCCTCAATCAATTGCTTTGTATAAATCGTGTATGGAATTTCTGAACCTTTATGCAGAATTTAGGGTTCTTGAGGTTTCTCTTTGATTTTTTATTCCTTGTTAAAAATAAATGAAATTAAAGACCATAGACATTATCGTGAGGTTGAAACGAGCAGATTGATATGTGGTTTGCATGATTCCATCAAGTATTCAGTGAGATTGGAGAGAAAATGCAAATTTGGGCAAAACTCAGAACACGCGCGTGTTCTTGGGTGTTCTTGGCGCCCTTTTTTGAAAATTCAAATATTTGAATTTTGTGATTTTATTTAATTGATTAAAAAATTAATTTCTCTCTGAGTTTTGATGATTTTGAGTTGATTCTTTTTTTAATAATTCACAAAAATGTTAAAATATTTTATTTTACCAAAAAATTCCAAAAATATTATTTATTTCATATAATTGATATTTTTTTTTGGAAATAGCAAATATATTACTGAGACCAAAAACAATTACAAACAAAGGCGATCAAGAGATCCAGCCACAAGTACACTACAAAAGCCAAACAACTAAGGCATCATAAGTAAACTAACAGCCTTCCTAATCTTGGGGATAAGCCAGAGTCTTTGAATAATAATATTCAAAGTGTTATCAACAACTTTATCCCTATGACTAGTATCACCAAAACAACATTTGTTCCTATAGGTCCATATAGCATAAACTCCTTCTGCAACTGCGCACTTCAGTGCCATAGCTTTCCACCCTTTTTTCTTACACATCATTGTCAGCCACGTGAGTTCCATGTTCCAATTGGTAGCTCTATGATTGATATTTTTGCAAAGAATTAATGTTTTAATTGTTTTTGACATTTAAAATATTTTTTCCTTCTTGATTTTGCAAATTTTAATGACTTCTAATCATTTTGCAAGTCAAAACATGATTTTTGAAAAATTAATCCAAGATCACAATTTGTTTTCCACATGTTAAACAATTTTGATCATTTTAATTGAATTTTTTATTCAATTAAAATACATTTTGGAAACAAATTAGGATTTTGATTAAATCAACCCTCACAAATCATTTTCAAACATTCATGGGCCTCTATTAGAGTTTAAGACCTAATCCCCTTTTAACCAAAACAATTTTGGGCCTCAGATGTTGTATAAGTCCCTCTACGTTAAAAGAAAAGTTTGGCGCGGTCATCGCCCGTTTAAAAAATCACCTTGGGCTTCTCCTCGAGCTATAAGACCCATTCAAAACTTTTGGGCCTCTATTAGAGTGTAAGACCCAAACCCCCTTTGAAAACCAAACCATTTTGGGCCTCAGTCATTGTATAAGACTCACTACGTTTTCGAAAATCTCGGCGCGATCGCCATTTCAAACGAAAAATCATCTGGGCCTACCCTCGTGTTATAAGCCCCACTCTTTTTCTTTAAACCTTTTGGACCTCTTGAGAGAGTGTAAGACCCATCCCCTTGTACAGAAAACCTTTTGAGCCTAAGTCACTTGTATAAGTCCCTTTGTACAAAACGACAGTGCGATCACTGATAAACCTTAGGCCTGTCCTGGAGCTGTAAGCCCCAACATCTTTTCAAAATACTGTATTTTTGAATATACTGTTGTTTTCAATCTTTCTTTGTTGAACAACTAACCAAACATCATGGAAGCTCTACAACCGAGTAAGTGGTTATATGTTTTCTTTATCCACTTTCATATACATATAATTGTATTGTGGGGCTGTTTCACTGTAAGTCTTCTTTCATAAACTCATATCGGCTGTGTAATAATAGTATAGATATTTAGAGTTTCTCCGGCAACTACGTCTAGCACTAAGCCCTGTTGATTACTCTTAAAATAGACAAAACTAGATCCCCATAGGATTACCAGATACAGTCTTCCCTCCTCTTGGGATTAAACAATATGGAGACGTGAAAGGCAGCATTCTCGGTGAACCCTTTCACAGACTGTCACCTTTAGCAATCGTCAAAGAAACTCTATTCCCCAGAGATGATCTTTTCTCCGTGAATGGCATCTCTTGAGTTTCTTCCAAATTCTCAAACTTTCCTGGCTTGATCTATTCTCTGTGAATAGCCTGTCTTAAATTTCTCGGGGTTTGGGGACCCACAGGCTTCCTAAAAGCATCCCCGCCTCCTCTTGGGCGTTGTACAAGGACCCGTCGGCTTCTTAGAAGTATTCACAGCCTCCTCTTAGGCTTCTTATAAATGATTTCTTCCTCCGGGAATGATAGCCTCCTCTTGGGCTTCGTACAAATTGTCCCTCGGGTTCTTAAAAGTTTCCAGCCTCCTCTTGGGCTTCGTACAAATTATCCCGACGACCTCCTAGAGGTATAGGAACAGAAATTAGTCATCTTAATAGAACAATCTTTCAAAAAGTCTAGATCTTTTTTTCCTACACAGAGCCCGAGATTTATATCCTGGTCGGATGTCAAAATGATATATGGAGATTGTGATCCGGAATGATGTCGTGCTCCAGCAAACTCATTAGAGGAAGAAACTCTGATGAAGGACAACTTTGACCACAACTATTATGGCCCGATGGATGGCCTGCCAATGTGGCAGCCTTACCCAGGAGACTTGGGGCAAGAGAATCAGCCGAACAATGAAAATCAGCTGAGCATCATTGAGCAGAATACCTGTGTCCCCACCATGTCATGGGATCAACACCCAGGGTATCCTGAAAATACCCCGCACAATGATGAATTCACAATGTTTGCAGGATTAGAGTTCATCAACTATGCTTTTCCCGAGGTCAACGTCATCGAGAGGGATGACTCCTCCAGTTCCAAAGAAGTATGGGACACCTTGGGCCAACCGAGTGGAAAATACGACTATATGGTCAAGTACACTGCTCCCGAGAGCCCTCTTATCAGGTTCGAAGATATCCAACCAACTGGATGGGGAGATCTACTTGAGAGCACAAATGCTATGCAAAAGGCAACAAAGGAATCCTCCTACGACAACTCTGCCTGGGAGACAGATTCCAATGATCCTGCTCCACAAAAAGTCAGCGTCATTTCTGAAGACAAATCAAGGAAAGTACCAGACTTTGTGATTCACCAAGGAGTTCGCCGCCAATGGGTTGCTGTCAATGCTCCGAAGATTGTTCATAAGTCAAAGTAATTGCCATCTTTAACCTTTCACCCTGCCCAGGTGAAACGGATGTTTTGATAGGGCTCGCTTTCTGTAAATTTTCCCTCTTCGCTTTGCCCAAAGTGACAGAGTTTTGTTTTAAAGGGCTGTAGTTTTAAGAATCGACTTGTTCATTAATAAAATAACGTCGTTCTGTAATTTCTGCATTAATTGTTGTTTTCTCTTTTTGTTTTTCTCAGAAAATGGTAATCCTAAAAAACATCTCAAATAATAAAAACAAGCAGTAAAAGAAATACACTGCACACTCTTGCATTTTCTCTATCTCTTATAAACTCGAATCATCACGTCATGCAGATTGCTTGTTTTAAACCCAGTTGAAACATACGATCCGATGCCTTCTCCCAACTTTGAGTTCCCGGTATTTGGGGCTGAAGAAGAAGTTGACGACGAAATTCCAGAAGAGATCTCCCGACTACTCATACAAGAGGAAAGGTTCATTGAACCTCACAAAGAGCCGTTGGAAACGGTAAACTTAGGTTCGGAAAAAGTGAGAAAAGAAATCAGGATTGAGGCACTGCTCAGTCTAACTTCCAGAGAGGGTTTGTTAAAGCTTCTCAAAGAATTCCCCGATGTATTCGCTTGGTCCTATCAGGACATGCCAGGGTTGGATACCAGTATCGTGGAACACCATTTACCGTTGAGATCGGAATGTCCGCCAGTAAAACAAAGGTTGAGATGGACCCATCCAGACATGGCCATCAAGATCAAAGAGGAGGTACAGAAACAGATTGACGCAGGTTTCCTCGCTACATCAGAATATCCTCAATGGTTAGCCAACATCGTACCCGTTCCGAAAAAGGACGGAAAAGTCAGAATGTGTGTCGATTATAGAGATTTAAATAAGGCTAGTCCAAAGGACGACTTTCCCTTTCCGCACATTGACATGCTGGTAGACAGTACAGCAAAGCTCAAAGTTTTCTCCTTCATGGATGGATTCTCGGGCTATAACCATATCAAAATGGCTCCGAAAGACATGGAGAAAACTTCGTTCATTACCCCATGGGGTACCTTTTGTTACAAGGTAATGCCGTTCGGTTTGAAGAACGCCGGGGCAACCTATCAAAGGGACATGACTACTCTGTTTCATGATATGATACACAAAGAAATCGAGGTATATATCGATGATATGATTGCAAAATCTAAGACAGAAGAGGAGCATGTGACCCATCTGTCAAAGTTATTCGAGCGGTTAAGAAAGTACAAACTCCGCTTGAATCCCAACAAGTGCACCTTTGGTGTCCTTTCAGGGAAACTCTTAGGGTTCATCGTCATCCAGAAAGGAATTGAGGTCGATCCTGACAAGGTCAAGGCCATTCAAGAAATGCCTTCTCTGAAAACTGAAAAACAAGTCAGGGGATTCCTGGGACGTTTGAACTACATCTCCAGATTTATATTCCTCATGACCGCGACATGTGCGCCGATTTTCAAACTGCTAAAAAAGAATCAGGACTGCGTTTGGACAGAAGATTGTCAAACTGCCTTCGACAGTATTAAGGAATATCTGTTAAACCCACCAATCCTATCCCCTCCAGTGGAAGGAAGACCACTGATCATTTACTTAACAGTCTTGGAAGACTCCATGGGCTGTGTACTTGGCCAACAAGACGAAACCAAAAGGAAGGAGTCTGCCATCTACTATCTGAGCAAGAAATTCACCGACTGTGAAACTCGGTACATGATGCTCGAGAAAACTTGCTGCGCTTTGGCTTGGGCAGCCAAACGTCTCCGCCAGTACATGATTCGTCACACTACTTGGTTAATCTCCGAAATGGATCCAATCAAGTATGTATTTGAAAAACCTGCTCTCACGGGAAGGATTGCCCACTGGCAGATGTTGCTATTAGAATATGACATAGAGTACCACGCTCAAAAAGCCGTTAAAGGGAGTGTTTTAGCCGATCATTTAGCTCATCAACCGATTGACGATCAAGAATCAATCAGGTTTGACTTCCCAGACGAAGATGTCATGTATCTAAAAATGAAAGATTGCGATGAACCGCTACCTAGTGAAGGGCCAGAACCAGATTCCCAATGGGGACTTATTTTTGACGGAGCTGTCAATCATTATGGAAACGAAATTGGGGCAATCATCATAACACCTCAGGGTACTCACATTCCTTTCACTGCCCGACTTACGTTCAAGTGCACAAACAACTAGGCCGAATACGAAGCTTGTATTATGGGTCTCGAGGAAGCGATGGATTTAAGGATCAAAAAATTGGACGTATATGGCGACTCAGCCCTGGTTATCAATCAGATCAAAGGAGATTAGAACACATACCAATCAGGATTGGTCCCTTATAAATATTACGCAAGAAGGTTGTTACCCTTCTTCAACAGAGTCGAGTTTCATCACATCCCTCGTAATGAGAATCACATGGCTGACGCTTTAGCCACTCTCTCATCCATGATTAGTGTAGGTCAATGGAATGGCATACCTAAGATCGACATAATGCGCCTTGAAAGGCCCGCTTACATATTCGCGATTGAAGCAGTCATAGAAGACAAACCTTGGTATCACGATATCAAATGCTTCCTTGAGAAACAAGAGTACCCACCTGGGGCGCTAAGAAAGGACATGAAAACCCTCAGAAGATTGGCAGGCAGCTTCTTCCTGAGCGGTGATACACTTTATAAGCAAAACTTTGACATGGTCTTGCTCCGATGCGTAGACAGACCAGAAGCAGACATGCTAATGAAAGAAATTCATGAAGGATCCTTTGGCACTCATGCCAACGGACACACAATTGCGAGAAAAATTCTAAGAGCAGGGTACTATTGGTTGACAATGGAATCTGACTGTTACAAGTACCTAAGGAAGTGTCGCAAGTGTCAGATATACTCAAACAGAATCCATGTACCGCCAACACATCTCAAAGTTCTTTCTTCCCCATGGCCTTTTTCCATATGGGGAATCGACATGATTGGCATGATTGAGCCCAAGGCTTCGAACGGACATCGGTTCATCCTGGTAGCCATTGACTACTTCACCAAGTGGGTCGAAGCAGCATCATACGCTAATGTAACCCGACAAGTGGTGGTCCGATTGTCATACCCCAAATTTGTCCTACCTATGTATTACCTTCATTTGTACATCCACCCACTGACACTTATTCAGAAAAATCCAAAAAAAAATATGTTGTCTTCAACTTCATCCCTCTTTTAATTTTTATCCTTTTTCATTTTAAGTCATATATATCCTTTAACCATTTTTATCCTTCATCCAATTAAATATCCATTTAAAACTAATTTTATCCCATTATCCATTACTCATTATCCAATTCATATCCATCTTAACTATTTTCAAAATCCATCAAAATCCATTTTATTCAATTATCCTTTTATACTTTTTTCTTTTGTCCATTTTTAAGCCATTTGAAAATCCAATTTAATCCATATCCATTTTTTTTAATGGTCAAAGAACCAATTTCATGTCCATGTGTCTATATACCATTTTTTCTTTCATCCATAATCCATTCTTATTATTATTATAGTTATTATCATTTCTACACAAAAACCATAAGTCCAAATTCATCTTTATCAGTTCTAATTCATATCCAAATAATAAATTTCATATCCTATTATCTACATATCCATGTCCATTTCCAAACTAATTCCATTCCAAAATTAAAAAAAAATGAATTACAAATGCCAAAAACCTGCACAAACTATTACTACAGACCATCTTCAATGTCACAAACAACAACCATCAACCAAAATTCCATGAGCAGCACCTCCAAAAGACCAAAACCTTGACACCCTGTACCTGCAGTGTATTGTTTCGCGCAACACAATCTTGTTGCCAAACCTTATGTGGCCCCACTTGTGCATATACCTGCAGAAACGACAAATCCACACACAATTAGATTTCATCTCAGCAAATATCTTCAGGCCCACAACACTACCAGCAAATCCTAATTCACAAAACGTCTTCGTACGGAATTTCAATTCCCAGATCACATAATCATCTTCCTGTTATACCCTCAACTCTCTCTCTATAAAACCAACCTTAAACGTCCTCATTTGGAGAGCTGAAAAAAACCCTAGCCGCCAAACCCTCAACCTCTCCTCAATCAGCCTTCGTATTTCTTAAACCTCTTCATAAACCTTTCCACTCAACTACAAATCAACAATGAACCGCAACGACCTTCAACCTCCCTTCAACCTTGTCTTCAACCCAACACTCACCTCCTTTAAACTAACCCTTGAGAACGCACCCCATTCTTCAACATCCAACCTCATTTCCTTCTGTAACCTAAACCCCAAACTGTTTTTTTTCAACACAACCCGAAACCCATTTCCTTCAATCACTCGCTAAACAACAAACCCGAACCACAAATCGAAACTGAAAAAAAGAAGAAGAAGAAAGGTTCAGAAGTATGAACACACCGAAACCGTGAAAATTGAGATAGTTGAGTTAGAGACAAAGAATCCAATCGAGAACGAAGAAGAGAGCGAGACCGAGCGAAGAAGAGAGACGAACGCGGCTGAGTGAAGGTTGAAGACGATTCGAATCGGTGACCGCGTGGTGTTTTTTTGGTTCTGCTCTAGTTTCATTTCTACTCGCTTTGACCAATGTTTTATCTTTTGAGGAAGAATAAAAAGTAGTTGTTGTTGTGGATAATGCCTTCCGATTTCTGGGAATGGCATATGATGTTTTCAAGATTTGGATTTTTGGGTTTCCAAGCCCATTTATTTATTCTTTGCTCTTATCCACCCGTCTCTTTTTCATGGCCCGCGTGTTGTTTGTAGTGGATGATGGGCTACTAAGCCCAAATGACTCCACACGATCTCTATACCCATCCAAACCATGCGCTTCCCCCTTCCCTTTTTTTATATATATACTTTTATTTTTTTGTTTCTCCAAATGATTTTAAATGATAACTTATTTTCTAAGTATTATAGTGTTTTTTCAAATCAATTTTATTTTCTATTTTATTTTCATGGGCCAATGACATAACAACCACCATAAAATGGATTTATAAAAGTAGATATATGATTTTGGTTAATATGAGGCCTACCATTTTTTATTCATTTTTATTTCGATTTATGTAAATATTTATCATTTTAGTTCATTTATTTCAATTTATTTTGTATTTATCATTTTATTTATTTAGATTTTTTTTAGTATTTTGGGTCAATGAAAACATATATCGATTGATTTGTCAATTTTTTGACTAAATCTCGATAAAGGTGAGACCTTTACTATTTTTCATGTCATTTTCAATTTTATTTTATTTTTTATCTTTTTTGGTTCATTTGCATTTATTTTAGGTCGATGAAAACCAAATATCGATCGATTTATCGATTTCTCGATTAAATCTCAATAAAGGTGAGACCTTTATCATTTGTATTCATTTTCTCGATTTTATTTCATTTTTATTGTTGTTTACATTTATTTTGGGTCCATGAAAACTAAATATCGATCGATTTATCGAATTCTCGATTAAATCTCGATAAAGGTGAGACTTTTATGCCTTGTATTCATTTTCCGATTTAATTTCCTTTTTTTCATTTTATATTCTTTTATTTTCATTTGGGTCAATGAAGGTCAAAAATCTGATTATCAATTTACCGATTAAATCGGGATTAAGACGAGACCGATTTTATATCCATATTATATCTTGTCCATTTTATACTATATTATTGTTGTAAATATTATCATCACATTATATCCATATTCATATCCATTTCATTTTACTCACCTTTAATCGAAAACAAATAATAAAATATCGCAACCATAAAAAACGAACATGAACGGACTGTGGTTATGATCATTTGCTCGACGCGCATTCAAGGTTTAGTTTAGGACACTTTGCACACACACGGTTTTCTCTTGGGCTACCTTACAACGAGACCCTTTATTTCATGTCAACACTTGTATTTTACATGTACCCCTCTCCCATTTCGATGTACGTATTTATTATTGCTTTGATTGTGGTTTGTTTACTAGGAGCACCACTAGGGACTAGCATAGGCAACCCATTTTCAAACCAAAACCTCGATTCGTCGTCGAGACATTTTTCAAACAACCCATTTTCAAACCAAACCCTCGATTCGTCGTCGAGCCATTTTCAAATCAACCTCTAATCAACTCTTTTCAAACCAAACTCTTTTCATTTACAAATAAACCTTGATCCAACGTCAAGCGGATTTTCATAATCAAAGTTCAAAAACAACTAACAACTATCGCAACTCTTTTCAAGGTGAAAAATGGGGGTTCAAGTCTTTGTTCTTCCTTCGATTGTTTGGGTGCGAGTTCTCTTACTCGTGTGTGAGCAGTTGACGCCTCTTATTTTAACAAATCAAACCCTTTTCAAAATAACCAAGCGCATACAATAAACCCTTGATCCCACGTCAAGCGGATTTTCACCAATAAACCTCAAAACGACTAACAACTATCGAAACACTTTCAAGGTGAAAAATGGGGGTTCAAGTCTTTGATCTTCCTTCGATTGTTTGTGTGCGAGTTCTCTTACTCGTGTGTGAGCAATCGACGCCTCTTTTAAAAATCAACCAACCCTCCCTTGTTTCGTGAGCGTACCACGAACTACGACTGCTCTGATTCTTTATTCTCGTCCGAATAAAGATACGTAGGCACAAGATTGCGACGATCTTGGCGAGCACATTTTTTTCTTTTTTCCCGTTTGTGTCCACACTTTTTCTTTTTCCCCCGTTTCCACACTACCATCTTTTTCCGTCAAACCCCGTAGTCGAACTACGATTGCTCTGATTTCTCATTCTCGTCCGAATGAGCATACGTAGGCCCGAGATTGCGATGATCTTGCCGAGCACCCTATCCAAAAACCACCCATTTCCCCCTAATATCTTTTCCCTTTTATCTTACTATTTTGCATTCATTTTTGAGAAGAAAATAGACAAACTTAGCTAACGAGTATCGCGATTCGAATCAAGAGGTTCCCGTTGAGTACAACGGACGTGAGGGGGTGCGCGTACCTTCCCCTCACATAACCGACTCCCGAACCCAGAATGTGGTTGCGACGACCATGTTCTTATACCCTTCCTTAAAAGGTTTTCTCGATATTTTCCTTTCCCTCTTTTGGGATAAATAAGGTTCGGTGGCGACTCTGTCGAACCGTTTTCCGCGCCTTTCGCGCGAGGGTCGTATTTTCGATGAATTTTTGAGGTGCGACACCGATTTATCAAAAAAAATATCATCTGCCGTTATGGTGTTCCGGGCCAGATCATTACTGATAATGGATCTAACTTGAACAATAAGATGATGAAGGAGTTGTGCGCAGAGTTCAAGATCGAACACCATAACTCATCTCCCTACCGACCTAAGATGAACAGAACGGTAGAAGTGGCTAACAAGAACATCAAGAAGATTGTTCAGAAGATGGTTGTAACTTACAAAGATTGGCACGAGATGCTACCCTTTGCCCTTCACGGTTATCGCACATCCGTCCGCACTTCAACAGGGGCAACCCCTTTCTCTCTAGTATATGGCATGGAAGCAGTGCTCCCTATAGAAGTGGAGATCCCATCAATTCGGGTATTGATGGAAGCTAAGCTTACAGAGGCTGAATGGTGTCAAAGTCGACACGACGAACTCAATTTGGTCGAAGAAAAGAGAATCAAGGCACTATGCCACGGTTAGTTGTATCAACAGACAATGAAGAGGGCGTTTTACAAAAAGGTCCAACCTTGCATCTTCAAGAAAGGAGGTCTTGTGCTCAAGAAAATACAATCATTTCTCACTGATTCTCGGGGCAAGTGGACTCCGAATTATGACTGGCCCCTATGTGGTCAAGAAAGCTTTCTCAGGCGGCGCCTTGACACTTGCAACCATGGACGGAGAGGAATTTGCCTACCCCACAAATGTTGATGTAGTTAAGAAATACTTCGCCTAAAAAAAAACGTCTCGGTGGATTGAAAACCCGAAAGGGCGGTCCAGGAAAAAATTAGAGGCATAAAAAAAATCAATCATCCTGGTGGATTAGAAATCTCAAAGTACAATCCAGGCAAAAGTTAGGGATAATGGCAAGTAACTACATCTGGTCAGTTCAACTCAGCAGCAGTTACGTCGTCCATCAGAAAACTCTAATCAAGGCCATCTTCGACAGAAGCTCAGGATGTCCAGAATTCAAAGTTAGTAGAAGGATAGCGGTCGTTATGTTTCAATGTAGCCCCTTTTCCCTGTAAATTAACATTTTCAAACTTTGTAAATGCTCTATGGAATCACGCGCTTGGCTGATTTCCATCCTATCAATAAAATTTGAGCCTTTGTGCTTTTGCTTGCAATTCTTATTTGTTTTAGCTTTATAGAATGACATTTTAACATGATCAACGGTTCTTGAAATGAAACAAAAATAAATTTACTTGTTAAAACTTTTTGTGCTTTTAAAACTAAAGATGGCAATTTCTTTTGACTGTTGAACATCGAAAGAACATCGATCGCTTCTCCAGAAGTAATCGAGCTTCAAAGTGTAGAATCGAAGTACACCTTCTAAGCCAGTGCGCCTGAATGAAGGATCAGCTGTATCAGATGCGGCTTTCCCATCTGATACCCTCGGCCAAGTTCTTATCTCCTAAGCCCGACCAACGGTATTCCCCGCAGGGATTGTCTCTCCTAAGTAAGGCAGAATTGCTACTTTTGGATCAACGGTACGACTTCGCCCCGCGATGGTCGAGTATCCCGTCATGATCATCTTTTAGTCTGTATGTCGCATCAGTTTTGTCAGTATATACATACATTCATCATGTATTCTATTTGCATTCTCATTCATATTGCATCACTATCACTCCAGTCGGTCTTATCCCTAGTGATAGCTGTCTTCTCGGTCGAGTTGTCAGTTCTTTCCTCGATTAGGAAATGTTGCGTTTGAACAATCTCTCCTCCATTTTTTTCTGGATTGAAGTTGGGTCCTTGACCACTTTGATTAATTGAACCTCTGAAAGACCAGAGAACCTTCAACTTATGTCACTCTTCGCCATTGAAGATGATATTTTCGCTTTCCTGGGTTAAGGAGAATCCCCAGAGAAAGCCTCTTAATCAGAGATTTGGCAATACAACAGTTTTGCTCCGAAAAACAACTGATGAAAAGGTCATCGGCACCTAAAAATTGGATCCCATCATATGGCATTTCTCTGAGAAGATCTCGAAGAAAAGTATGGTGTAATATCCCCAAGTGACAGCAGTCTCTCAAGAGACCTGCTTTCCCCAGTAGAGCCGACAAATGGCGTCTCCAACAGAGAAGTTTGTACACCTCTACAACTCAGACGAATGGGTTCCCCAGCAAGTCTGACATCATTCTTTTCCCATCAAATGGCATCTCTCCAGGAAAATTCGGCGAGAAGTTTGAGGAAAACCGCTACGAATAGCGTCCCTTGTCAATAAAGTTTATTGACAAAGGAAACTAAGACCAGTTCCTTGGTAGGAAGCCAGAAACGAGGGGAAGTTTATTTCAGAAACTAAGACCAGTTCCTTGGTAGGAAGCCAGGAACGAGGGGAAGTTTATTTCAGAAACTAAGACCAGTTCCTCGGTTGGAAACCAGGATCGAGGGGAAGTTTACCTTTTCTAAGCGTCATTGCTTAGCAAAAGAAGATGAATCCGTAAGCTACCATTCATAACCACCATCAAAATTTTGGGTATTCCGATATTTAATCCTTTTGCACCCCGAATGCTCGAACACCTTCTTCATTCGCACCTTCGGGTCCAAGAAGATTAAATAGGGGCATCTTTCATACCCAAAATTTTGACCACTAAGATTCCCATCATTGTGCAAATCATGATCATAATATGGGTGTATCATTATACCTCATCAGTCTCCCCAAATATGGGTGAGCATCCACTACAATCAAACATAGGGTTTCAAGCCCTCTCAGAGTTCTTAGACAAAGGATCAATCAAGGAATGACATGATCTTCAACTTGTCTAAACCTCTCAAACATCCACAATGGATCAAGAGGACTCCCACATCAAGGATTAAGCACAAGGTTGCTCCCTTCTAGGTGGATCAAGCCTCAAGATCGCCAGTGTTACCAAATTAGGGTTTTGGTCGACCAGCGCCTCCAGTTAGAAATTTTCCTCTGGGCATGAGCCAATGCTTCAAAGCATAACCTAATATACTCTATGGAGCCTCATGGATCCAAGTATCAAGTCAATTTGACCTCAGGGGATGTATACATCAAAACTCAGGAATTAGGGTTTCTTGAACTAATTCACCCCTAAGTTGACTTTTGGGACAAATCATGAGCCAAGAACTCAAGAGAGGATTTGAGGGTCTCTAATACACCACATTGATCCATTTTCAACAATGTATTGATCCAAGAAGCTTGAGCAACAAGTCTCAATTTCATCTGAACCACAGTTAGGGTTTTGAGGAAAAAGTCAATTGTAGCTTTGACTTTTGACCAGGACATGCTCCCAAGCCCTAAGACATGATTCAATATACCCTATAACACCCATGAAACATGTCCATCAAGTTTGATTTAGGTCAAGGACATGATTTCCTAAAGGATTGCACAGTTTGGAATTCATCGGATAAAAAGTCAACTGTGCACAAAAGTCAACTTTGACTTTTTGAGATTTTTCACAAAAATGGATTTTTAACCCTAAAATGATGTTAATGTATGATTTGAATCATCATTCATCAAGAAAAATCAAAGAAAGTGGGATAACTTGTAAAAGGGGTAACCATAAAAACTTAGAAAATTTTCTAAGTTATGAACAAAGTGGCAAGGGTACCAACTTTGGAGGATCATAACTCCTAAACCACAAAGCCATTTTTCCCCATCCAAAGCTTGATTTGTAGATCTCATGGCCCTCTACAAAAACTTCAACTAGACCTCATTCCAATTCTTCATGGATTTTGAGTTATGGATTGATCAAAATCACAAAAAGTGAAAATGTCACTTCTTTCCAACACTTAGTGAAATTTTCTCTAAGTCAGAATCTGCCTTCACTTTTTTCCAAATGTAGGGACATTTTTCACTTGGATCCAAAAAGTATCAAAACCAAATATGATCAAACAGTTGTTGTATCATATAAGGGCTTTCCAAAATGGCCAAGAACATCACCAAATTCAATTTGAGCTAAGAGTTATGATAGTGGCAAAATGCCTTGCTGAAAACTGCCAAGGCAAGGCAGAATTTTGCATTTTTGGTTGATTTGACAAAATCAGCCAATTTCAAGCCTTGTCATCATCTTGGACACATCTGAGGATCAAATCTAAAGGGGACAATCACTGAGCCAATCCTCCAAAGTCCTTGGAACAAGAAGTAGCATGCCAAACCTAGAATTGCCTAAAAGAGGGACAAGACTCCAATTTTGGATTTGAGCATTTAATAGATGCTTAGAGGTGGCATGGACTGACACATTTGCAACTGAATTCAGTCAAGATTCCTCCAACAATTAGGGAACCAAAGCTCTGTGCTCTAACCTCTAGTCAATGGCTAGAGGAGACTTGAATTTTCATTTGCCAACATTGGTCAAACCTCTGCTGCAGTTGCCATTCACTATTGATCCCAAAACAAGCTTGCTCTACTATAAATAGAGCTCATTTGTGATCAGTTTGAGTACACCAAAGCCATCAAATAGATGCTTTCCTCAAAATCACCTTCTCACTTCCAATTTTGCCTTCAAAGGCAAGTCACCATCGGGTTTTGAGTTTGAGAGCAATTCCAATCAAACCAATCACACACACACCTCATAAATATCATATAGAAGTGATCCAAACACTTAAACAACATCTGGAACACTGATTTCTCAGAATCACCAGCCAGTTGCTCAAGGTTTTAACCAAGTTGCAGCTGAGATGCCATAAAGTGATCCAGCCATTTCCAGTCATTTCCAGTCAAGTCCAAGCATTCAAACACACTCCATAGGGTGTAGGGTGTAACGCCCCAGTTTTGTCAGTTTTTATTTAATCGAGTCGTTTTGATTATTTTATTTTATCTTCGACTTTTATTTGGAAATATGTTATTTTTCAATGTTGTGATATTTTATCGGGTTTTGGGAACATTTGTGAGATATTTGAGTGTGGGGGTATTTTGGTCATTTCATCTTATTTTTCTTTAAGTTAGAAAATAGAAAATAGAAAGAGAGAAAAATAGAGAGAAAGAAAAAGAGAAGAAGGAAAAGGGGAAAGAAAAGAGAAGAAGAGAAGAAAAAGAGAGAAAAACTTGGAAATCAAGAAATCAATCTCCCGACTTTTCTAAACGCGATTAAATCGGGTAAGGGTGCGAAACTCGATTATTATATGCTTGTATATGATTATGTATGTATGTTTTTTATTGTTATTGGATTGAAATGGGAATATATAGTAAAAACCATATTGTGTAGAAATTGATTAGAAATCGATTGAATTGTGTCAAAAATTATGTTTTCAGGTCCATTATTATTGATACATGTTAGATACATGCTGTTAGGCATTGTATTGGTAATTTTCTGGTGTGTAGGTGAAAAATTGGATGATTTGGGGTGGAAAACGCAGAACAAAGTTCTGCAGAATTTTATGGATTTTCCACTGCCCATACGCGTATCACTCAAGGCAATACGCGTATTGGTCAAGGCAATACGCGTATGGCATTGAAGAAAAATGGGCAATATGCATATGAAAGCTTCAATTTCTCGGCCATCTGTCCATTTGCGTATGGTACGCGTAACGTTTAGGGCAATACGCGTATGATGTAGGGCACTACGCGTATTGGAATTTTAATGGGAATTTTGGGGAAAAATGGTCTCTGCCCATACGCGTATGACCTTGGGCAATACGCGTATGGAATGGGTGAGGAATCAGGGAAATACGCGTATGTCTTAGGGCAATACGCGTATTGTCAGGAAAATTGCAAAATGAGGGTTTTTCGCGATGTCTTTTCTTGTTTAGTCCGTAACTTGTGTTCCGTTTATCCGTTTTTAACATTCTTGGTATCGTTGTGTAGCTATTGAATTGTACTTATTATAATAATTTTGAGATTGTTAGCCGATTTAATTATGTCAGGAATTTGGAATAGTGTCGTTTTGTCGACTTTTGTCGTTATAATTGTGTGTAATTGGTGTGTATCATGCAATGTGCTGTTGACATGGATAGGGTATGACTTGCATGCTGTTGTGTGGTGTAAATGCATTTTTTTTGGGCTTAAATTGCAAAGCATGATTTATGTTAAGAGAGATGGTTGCATATATGTGTGCATTTGAATGTCATGAGTCCTTGTATGCCAAGCATCATGATATGCATTGTTGTGACATCCTGAGTGACGGTTTGGTTCAAGAGGGAATCCGCTATAACGTCGTGTGCCCGTGTGGGGTGTGAGCGATGATTATAGACGATCGTGTGCCCATGTGGGGTGTGAGCGATCGGGTCGTGTGCCCGTGTGGGGTGTGAGCGATCCATAAACGTCGTGTGCCCGTGTGGGGTGTGAGCGACGGGGAACATCGTAGGCCCGACGGGGAGTTGCAGTGATGTAACGAGCGATGATTCCAGCAGATTTCCTGAGTGAACTAGTGATGAGAAACATTGGAAGTCAGTACCGCATGTGCATATGCATAAGAGTCGTTGTGTCGGTCTCTTGCATTTGCATAAATCATTAATGGTTTGTTTATGTGTGGAATTGTGGATAAAATTGATAAATTGATATATGGATATGGGTTGGTGATACTTGTATTGTACTTGGTTGGTATACCTTGGTGATGGAAATATGAAATAAACATTGTATTGTTTTGTATTTGAATTATGATATGATGTGTGGTGAGAACCGTATATATGTGTATTTTTGTGTTATATATAATTGTAGGCAATTATATTATGATTGTTTTTCTCACCCTTTTGCTGTTTTATAATGCTCTATGAGGCATTGCAGATTAGACGCTGGAGATCTTTTTGTGAAGCTTAGGACTTCATTCTTTTGTCGGTCGGCTCTGATATGTGACACCGGGTAGTTAGGGAGGCCGTTTGTGATTATTTTGTATTATCTATATATACCTTTTGGATTGTACATGTATGACTTGATGTATGACAAACTTTCATGATATATATATATATATATATATATATATATATATATATATATATATATAAGATTCAGTACAGATTTTCCGCTTTATTCTGTATTTGAATTGTGGGTAGTAGGAACTAAGTTCCTCTGTTTATTTGCTACCTGCGAGTGTTGCATATCTTTATGGGCAGGTTTATTGTGTTTGTTTCAAATTGATGTGACCCCTCGGTCTATGTTGTGAATTTTTAAATATACTCTGATGAAATTTTGAATTTTCTTTTACTGCTTTATTTAATTGGGGGTATAGATTGGGGGTGTTACATAGGGAAGCTGTTCAGATCATCACAACTCATCTGTAACACCTCCAACTCAAAAATAACATTGCACTTGCTATCACGACCTTCAAGTAAGCCTAAACTTTGTCATCTCTTAATCTATGCATATTTCCTCGCACAATACTTTTGCCAAATGTTCATAATCATGCATAGAATGTTTCCCCTCAATCAATTGCTTTGTATAAATCGTGTATGGAATTTCTGAACCTTTATGCAGAATTTAGGGTTCTTGAGGTTTCTCTTTGATTTCTTATTCCATGTTAAAAATAAATGAAATTAAAGACCATAGACATTATCGTGAGGTTGAAACGAGCAGATTGATATGTGGTTTGCATGATTCCATCAAGTATTCAGTGAGATTGGAGAGAAAATGCAAATTTGGGGAAAACTCAGAACACGCGCGTGTTCTTGGCGCCCTTTTTTGAAAATTCAAATATTTAAATTTTGTGATTTTATTTAATTGATTAAAAAATTATTTTCTCTATAAGTTTTAATGATTTTGAGTTGATTCTTTTTTTAATAATTCACAAAAATGTTAAAATATTTTATTTTACCAAAAAATCCCAAAAATATTATTTATTTCATATAATTGATATTTTTACAAAGAATTAATGTTTTAATTGTTTTTGACATTTAAAATATTTTTTCCTTCTTGATTTTGCAAATTTTAATGACATCTAATCATTTTGCAAGTCAAAACATGATTTTTGAAACATTAATCCAAGATCACAATTTGTTTTCCACATGTTAAACAATTTTGATCATTTTAATTGAATTTTTTATTCAATTAAAATACATTTTGGAAACAAATTAGGGTTTTGATTAAATCAACCCTCAGAAATCATTTTCAAACACTCATGGGCCTCTATTAGAGTTTAAGACCCAATCCCCTTTTAACCAAAATAATTTTGGGCCTCAGATGTTGTATAAGTCCATCTACGTTAAAAGAAAAGTTCGGCGCGATCATCGCCCGTTTAAAAAATCACCTTGGTCTTCTCCTCGAGCTATAAGGCCCATTCAAAACTTTTGGGCCTCTATTAGAGTGTAAGACCCAAACCCCCTTTGAAAACCAAACCATTTTGGGCCTCAGTCATTGTATAAGACTCACTACGTTTTCGAAAATCTCGGCGCGATCGCCATTTCAAATGAAAAATCATCTGGGCCTACCCTCGTGTTATAAGCCCCACTCTTTTTCTTTAAACCTTTTGGGCCTCTTGAGAGAGTGTAAGACCCATCCCCATGTACAGAAAACCTTTTGAGCCTCAGTCACTTGTATAAGTCCCTCTGTACAAAACGACAGTGCGATCACTGATAAACCTTGGGCCTCTCCTTGAGCTATAAGCCCCAACATCTTTTCAAAATACTGTAATTTTAAATATACTGTTGTTTTCAATCTTTCTTTGTTGAACAACTAACCAAACATCATGGAAGCTCTACAACCGAGTAAGTGGTTATATGCTTTCTTTGTCCGCTTTCATATACATATAATTGTATTGTGGGGCTGTTTCACTGTAAGTCTTCTTTCATAAACTCATATCGACTGTGTAATAATAGTATAGATATTTAGAGTTTCCCCGACAACTACGTCTAGCACTAAGCCCTGTTGATTACTCTTAAAATAGACAAAGCTAGATCCCCATAGGATTACCAGATACAGTCTTCCCTCCTCTTGGGGTTAAACAATATGGAGAGGTGAAAGGCAGCATTCTCGGTGAACCCTTTCACAGACTGTCACCTTTAGCAATCGTCAAAGAAACTCTATTCTCCAGAGATGATCTTTTCTCCGTGAATGGCATCTCTTGAGTTTCTTCCAAATTCTCAAACTTTCCTGGCTTGATCTATTCTCTGTGAATAGCCTGTCTTGAATTTCTCGGGGTTTGGGGACCCACAGGCTTCCTAAAAGCATCCCCGCCTCCTCTTGGGCGTTGTACAAGGACCCGTCGACTTCTTAGAAGTATTCACAGCCTCCTCTTAGGCTTCGTATAAATGATTTCTTCCTCCTAGAATGATAGCATTCTCTTGGGCTTCGTACAAATTGTCCCTCGGCTTCTTAAAAGTTTCCAGCCTCCTCTTGGGCTTCGTACAAATTGTCCTGACGACCTCCTAGAGGTATAGGAACAGAAATTAGTCATCTTAATAGAACAATCTTTCAAAAAGTCTAGATCTTGCTACTGCTGTTTCTTAAACATAGTACAAAAGAAGAAACTCTAGACTTGGACAGTCTAATTCCCTTAAGTCTCTTAAACATAGTTCAAAACTAGGAGAGGAAACCCGTAGACTCGGACAGTCTCAATACCCTTTGGATTTCCCATTTCCTTAAAGAACAGGAAATAACCCTGATCCTCGAATCAAATCCCTGAGCACAAACGGTACTCATATAAGAACTGATTTTCTCTTTAAGTCAACATACTGGACCTGTCACTCAACTGAAACAGTTACCCTAGCCTTCTCTTGGGCTTTGTACAAATGATTCTCCCCAGTGGAGCAAACCCTTTAGCCTCCATCTCGGGCTTTGTACAAGATACAAATCACTCTCTTGTTGAGTCAATTCCCTTTTAGCCTCCATCTCGGGCTTTGTACGAGATACAAATCACTCTCTTGTTGAGTATAAAAGACTCTCTTGTTGAGTCAATTCCCTTTTAGCCTCCATCACGGGCTTTGTACGAGATATAAAACACTCTCTTGTTGAGTATAAAAGACTCTCTCGTTGAGTCCAACCTTTAGCCTCCATCTTGGGCTTCGTACAAGACACATATAAAGGATTTTCCTGTAGATTCAACCCTTTTAGCCTCTCTCTCGGGCTTCGTACGAGACACACAAAAATCACCCTCTTGTTGGGTCGATAGCCTCCTCTTAGGCTTTGTATAAGGAAACCCTGGTTGAACCAATCAACCTTTTAGCATCAAAGTTGTGCCTCGTTCACAGTATACAAACATCAACAACTCCTTTCCCTTCATCTAATTGCTGTAAGCGGCAAGCCTCTGGATCATCTACATCCATGCCACTGTCCCTCTTTTAGCATGAGAAATTCCTAAGGATAGATGGCATTTCTCTACACTGAGTTAAAGTCTTCTCCTTCAGGTTAAAAACCCTTATAAAGGAAATTATGGCATTTCTGGATTCACATATCCCAGTTAAAGTAACCTTCCTTTATAACCAGTCACCCAACAGTTGTGACAAACAAACCCTTCTTTAGATATGACAAATTCTCTCTAAAAACGAAACTTTCAGCTTCACATCTTGGGCTTTGAACAAGATACAAACCACCTTTAGCTTCATTTCTTGGGCTTTGAACAAGACACCAAAACATCATTTCCTCCCATAGAATAGAAGGAACTACGATCGCTCTGATTTCCCTGTTTTGGTAAACAGGAATACGTAGGCATAAGATTGAAAGAAAAATCTTAGCGAGCACACTAATCCAAAACCCAAATCCCGTACCTTCAAATATCAATAAAAAAGCATCAGTCTTAAACCTCCCACCAATCGCCCGGGCACTATTTTAACAAAATAACCTAAGAGAGACCCACAATCTTTGTAGCATCTATAAACCAACAGTCATCTGTTCAAACTCAGTTTCCAAGCAGGGTTAATTGGAGACATCTATTTCCCTTCCTTCATCAGCTTCAATAGGATAAAAAATGAATCGAGTTATAGTACCCCAAAGCGATAGTGCTTCGCAACCATGCAAAAATTCGCGCTACAGGATGGCCTGCCTATTTGGCAGCCATACCCAGGAGACTTGGGGCAAGAAAATCAGCTAAACAATAAAAATTAGCTGAGCATCATTGAACAGAATACCTGTGTCCCTACCATGTCATGGGATCATCACTCAGGTCATTTGGAAAACGTCCAGTATAACGATGAATTGGCAAAGCTTGCCAGACTAGAATTCATCAACTACGCTTTTCCCAAGGTCAACGTCATCGAGAGAGATGACTCCTCCAGTTCTAAAGAAGTGTGGGACACCCTGGGACAACCAAGTTGAAAATACGACTATATGGTCAAATACACCGCTCCTGAGAGCTCTCATATCAGGCTCGAAGACATTCAGCCAACTGGATGGGAAGATCCACCTGAGAACACAAATACTCTGCAAAATACAACTGAGGAATCCTCCTACGACAATTCTGCCTGGGAGACAGATTCCAATGATCCTGCTCCGCCAGAAATCAGCGTTATTTCTGAAGACAAATCAAGGAAGGTACCAGACTTTGTGATTCACCGAGGAGTTCACCGCCAATGGGTTGCTGTCGATGTTCTGAAGATTGTTCATAAGTTAAAGTAATTGTCGTCTTTAACCTTTCACCCTGCCCAGGTGAAACAGATGTTTTGATAGGGCCCACTTTCTGTAAATTTCCCTCTTCGCTTCGCCCTGAGCAACAGAGTTTTCTTTTATAGGGCTGTAGTTTCAAGAATCAACTTGTTTATAAATAAAATAACGTCATTCTGTATTTTCCGCATTAATTGATGTTTTTTCTTTTCGCTTTTCTCAGAAAATGGTAATCCTAAAAAATAACTCAATAATAAAAACAAGCAGTAAAAAATAAATAATAATACACTGCACACACTCTTGCATTTTCTCTATCTCTTCTAAACACGAATCATCACGTCATGCATATTGCTTGTCTTAAACCCCGTTGAAACACACGATCCAATGCCTTCTCCCAACTTTGAATTCCCGGTATTTGGGGATGAAGAAGAAGTTAATGACGAAATTCCAGAAGAGAACTCTCGACTACTCAGACAAGAGGAAAGGTCCATTGAACCTCACAAAGAGCCGTTGGAAATGGTCAACTTGGGCTCAGAGGAAGAGAGAAAAGAGATCAGGATTGGGGCACTACTCAGTCTAACTGCCAAAGAGAGTTTGACAAAGCTTCTCAAAGAATTCCCCGATGTATTCACTTGGTCCTATCAGGACATGCCAGGGTTGGATACCAGCATCATGGAGCATCATTTATGGTTAAGGTTAGAATATCCGCCAGTGAAACAAAGGTTGAGACGGACTCACCCGGACATGGCCATCAAAATCAAAGAGGAGGTACATAAACAGATTAACGCAGGTTTCCTCGCCACATCAGAATATCCTCAATGGTTAGCTAACATCGTACCCGTTTCTAAAAAGGATGAAAAAGTCAGAATGTGTGTAGATTACAGAGATCTAAACAAGGCTAGTCCAAAGGACGACTTTCCTTTGCCACACATTAACATGCTGGTAGACAGTAGAACAAAGTTCAAAGTTTTCTCCTTCATGGATGGATTCTCGAGCTATAATCAGATAAAAATGGCGCCGAAAGACATGGAGAAAACTTCGTTCATCACCCCATGGGGAACTTTTTGTTACAGGGTAATTCCGTTTTGTTTGAAGAACGCCGGGGCAACCTATCAACGGACCATGACTACTTTTTTTCATGACATGATACACAAGGAAATCGAGGTATATGATATGATTGCAAAATCTAAGACAGAAGAGGAGCGTGTGACCCACCTGTCAAAACTATTCGAGCGACTGAGAAAGTACAAACTCCACTTGAATCCAAACAAATGAACCTTCGGTGTCCGTTCAGGGAAACTCTTAGGGTTCATCGTCAGCCAGAAAGGAATTGAGGTTGATCCTGATAAGGTCAAGGCCATTCAAGAAATGCCTTCTCTGAAAACTGAAAATCAAGTCAGAGGATTCCTAGGACGTTTGAACTACATTTCCAGATTCATATTCCTCATGACTGCGACATGTGCGCTGATTTTTAAGTTACTCAAAAAGAATATTCCTCATGACTGCGACATGTGCGCTGATTTCCAGATTCATATTCCTCATGACTACATTTCCAGGATTGCATTTGGACAGAAGATTGCCAAACCGCCTTCAACAGTATTAAGGAATATCTGTTGAATCCACCTATTTTATCACCTCCAGTGGAAGGAAGGCCACTGATCATCTACCTCACTGTCCTAGAGGACTCGATGGGTTGTGTACTTGGCCAACAAAACGAAACAAAAAGGAAAGAGTCTGCCATCTACTATCTGAGCAAGAGATTCACCGACTACGAGACTCGGTATACTATGCTTGAGAAAACTTGCTGTGCTCTGGCTTGGGCAGCCAAACTTCTTCGCCAATACATGATTCGTCACACTACTTGGTTGGTCTCCGAAATGGATCCAATCTAGTATGTATTTGAAAAACCTGCTCTCACGGGAAGAATCGCCCGTTGGAAGATGTTGTTATCATAATATGACATAGAATACCACACTCAGAAAGCCATTAAGGGAAGTATTTTAGCCTATCATTTGGCTCATAAACCGATTAACGATCAGGAATAAATCGGGTTTGACTTCCCAGACGAAGATGTCATGTATTTAAAGATGAAAGATTGCGATGAACCGCTACCCAGTGAAGGGCCAGAACCAGGTTTCCAATGGGGACTTATCTTTGACGGGGCCGTCAATCATTATGGAAACGGAATTGGGGAAATCATCATAACACCTCAGGGTACCCACATTCCTTTCACAGCCAGACTTACATTCAAGTGTACAAACAACGAGGCCGAATACGAAGCTTGTAACATGGGTCTCGAAGAGGCGATCGACTTAAGGATCAAGGACTTGGATGTATATGGCGACTTAGCCCTAGTTATCAATTAGATCAAAGGAGATTGGAACACATACCAATCAGGACTGATCCCTTACAAAGATTACGCGAGAAGGTTGTTACCATTCTTCAACAGAATCGAGTTTCATCATATCCCTCGTGAAGAGAATCACATGGCTGATGCATTAGCCACCCTCTCTTCCATGATTAGCGTAGTTCAATGGAATTACTTACCTAAGATTGACATAATGCGCCTTGAAAGGCCCGCTTACATCTTCACGATTGAAGCAGTCATTGACGACAAACCTTGGTATCACGATATCAAATGCTTCCTTCAGAAACAAGAGTACCCACCTGGGGCACTAAGGAAAGACAGAAAAACCCTCAGAAGGCTGGCAGGCAGTTTCTTCCTGAGCATTGATACACTCTATAAGAGAAATTTTGACATGGTCTTGCTCCGATGCATAGACAGACCAGAAGCAGACATGCTGATAAAAGAAATTCACAAAGCATCCTTTGGAACTCATGCCAACGGACACGCAATGGCGAGAAAAATTTTGAGAGTAGGATACTATTGGTTGACCATGGAATCCGACTGCTACAAGTACATGAGGAGTTGTCACAAGTGTCAGATATACTCTGACAAAATCCATGTACCGCCAACACATCTCAAAGTTCTCTCTTCCCCATGGCCTTTTTCCTTATGGGGAATCGACATGATCGGCGTGATTGAACCAAAGGCTTCAAACGGACATTGGTTCATCCTGGTAGCCATTGATTACTTCACCAAGTGGGTCGAAGCAGCGACATGCGCCAATGTAACCCGACAAGTGGTGGTCTGATTCATCAAAAACAATCTCATCTGCCGTTATGGTATTCTGAGCCAGATCATTACTGATAATGGATCTAACTTGAACAACAGGATGATGAAAGAGTTGTACGCTAAATTCAAGATCGAACACCATAACTCATCTCCCTACCGACCCAAGATGAACGGGGCGGTAGAAGCGGCTAACAAGAACATCAAGAAAATTATTGAAAAGATAGTTGTAACCTACAAAGACTGGCACGAGATGCTACCCTTTGCTCTTCATGGTTATCGAACATCTATCTGCACTTCAATAGGGGTAACCCCTTTCTCTATAGTATATGGCATGGAAGCAGTGCTTCCCATAGAAGTAGAGATCCCATCAATCCGGGTATTGATGGAAGCTAAGCTAACAGAAGCTGAATGGTGTCAAAGTCGACACAACGAATTAAACTTGATCGAAGAAAAGTGAATAACGGCTCTATGCCACGGTCAGTTGTATCAACAGAAAATGAAGAAGGCGTTTGACAAAAAGGTCAGACCTCGTGTCTTCAGGAAATGAGACCTTGTGCTCAAAAAGATACAATTTTTTCTCACTGATTCTCAGGGCAAATGGACTCCGAATTATGACGGCCCCTATGTGGTCAAGAAAGCTTTCTCAGGCGGTGCCTTGAGACTTGCAACCATGGATGGAGAAGAATTTGCCGACCCCACAAATGTTGATGTAGTCAAGAAATACTTTGCCTAAACTCAAAAAAACGTCTCGATGGATTGAAAACCCGAAAGGGCGGTCCAGGCAAAAATTAAAGACATGATCAAAAATCATCCCGGTGGATTGGAAATCTCAAAGTACAATCCAGGAAAAAATTAGGGATACTGGCAAGTAACTACGTCTGACAGGGGCAAATCCCCCAGCAGCAGTCATGCCATCCATCAGGAAAACTCCAGTCACGGTCATCTTCGATAGAAGCTCAGGATGTCCCGAATTCAAAGTTGGTAGAAGGATATTGGTCGTCAGGTTTCAATGTAGCCATTTTCCCTTTAATTACCATTTTCTAAACTTTGTAAATACTCTATGAAATCACGCGTTTGACTGATTTCCATCCTATCAATAAAATTTGAGCCCTTGTGCTTTTGTTTGCAATTCTTATTTGTTTTAGCTTTACAGGACGACATTTTAATATGATCAACGATTCTTGAAATCAAACAAAAACGAATTTACTTGTCAAAATTTTCTGCTTTTAAAATAAAGATGGCAATTTCTTTTAACTATTGAACATCGAAAGAACATCGATCGCTTCTCCAGAAGTAATCGAACCTCAATGTGCAGAATCAAAGTACTCCTTCTAAACCAGCACGTCTAAACAAAGGATCAACTGTGTCAAAGACCGTGTTTCGTCTGACACGCCCGACAGAGTTCTTACCTCCTAAGCCCGACCAACGGTTGTCCCTGCAGGGACTACTTCTCCTAAGCAAGGCAGAATTGCTATCATGAACCATTGATACTTTTCATCTCCCACTGTGGCCGAGTATCCAGTCGTGTTCATCTACTAGTCTGTATGTCGCGTCAGTTTTGTCAGCATATACATACATACATCATGCATTATTTATTTGCATTCATATTGCATCACTATCACTCTAGTCGGTCTTATCCCGTCGTGATAACCGTCCTCTCAATCGAGTTGTCTGTTCTTTCCTCGTCAGGAAATGTTGCGTCTGAACAATCTCGCCTCCAGTTTATTTCTGGATTGAAGTTGGGCCTCGACCCCTTTGATAACTTGAACCTCTGAAAAACCAGAGAACCCTCAACAAACGCCACTCTTCGCCAGTGAAGATGATATCTCCGCTTTCCCGGATAAAGGAAAATCCCCAGAGAAAGCCTCGTAATCAGAAATTCGACAATACGGTAGTTTTTCTCTGAAAAATCCGCTGACGAAAAGGTCATCGACACCTCAGAATTGGATCACATCATATGGCATTTCTCCGAGAAGATCCCGAGAAAAGTATGATGTAATACCCCAAGCGAAAGCAGTCTCTCAAGAGACTCGTTTTCCCCGATAGAGTCAACAAATGGCGTCTCCAGTTGAGAAGTTTGTACACCTCTAAAACTCAGACGACTGGGTTCCCCAGCAACTCTGACAGCAAACTTTTTCCATCAAATGGCATCTACCCAGGAAAATTCGGCGAGAAGTTTGAGGAAAGCCGCTACAAATAGAATCCCTTGTCAAGAAAGTTTATTGACAAAAGAAACTAAGACCAGTTCCTTGGTAGGAAACCAGGATCGAGGGGAAGTTTATTTTAGAAACTGAGACCAGTTCCTTGGTAGGAAACCAGGATTGAGGGGAAGTTTATTTCAGAAACTGAGACCAGTTCCTTGGTAGGAAACCAGGATCGAGGGGAAGTTTAATTCAGAAACTGAGACCAGTTCCTTGGTAGGAAACCAGGATCGAGGGGAAGTTTATTTCAGAAACTGAGACCAGTTCCTTGGTAGGAAACCAGGATCGAGGGGAAGTTTATGTCAAAAACTGAGACCAGTTCCTTGGTAGGAAACCAGGATCGAGGGGAAGTTTATTTCAGAAACTGAGACCAGTTCCTTGGTAGAAAACCAGGATCGAGGGGAAGTTTATTTCAGAAACTAAGACCAGTCCCTCGGTAGGAAGCCAGGATTGAGGGGAAGTTTTACCTTTTCTAAGCATCATCGCTTAGCAAAAGAAGATGAATGTGTAAGCTACCATTCATAACCGCCATAAAAATTTCGGGTATTCCGATATTTAATCCTCTTGCACCCCGAATGCCCGAATACCTTCGCCATTCACACCTTCGGGTCCAAGAAGATTAAATAGGGGCATCTGTCATACCCCAAATTTTGACCACTAAGATCTCCCATCATTGTGCAAATTATCATCACAATATGGATGTACCTTTATGCCTCATCAATCTCCTCAAGGAATTGTTGAGCATTCACTACTATCAAAGATTAGGGTTTCAAGCCCTCTCTGAGGCTTAGACAAGGGATCAATCAAGGAATGACATGATCTTCAACTTGTCTAACCTCTCAAACATCCAAAAAGGATCAAGAGGACTCCCACATCAAGAATCAAGCACAATGTTACAGCATTCCAGGTGGATCAAGCCTCAAGATCGCCAGTGTCACCAAATTAGGGTTTTGGTCGACCAGGGCCTTCAGATGGAAATTTTCCTCTGGGCATGAGCCAATGCTTCAAAGCATATCCTAATATACTCCAAGGGACCTCAAGAACCAAATCATCAAATCAATTTAGCCTCAGGGGATGCATTCATCAAAAATCTGGAATTAGGGTTTCTTGACCTAATTCACCCCTAAGTTGACTTTTGGGACAAATCATGAGCCAAGACCTCAAGACATGGGTTGAGGGTATCTAACACACCACATTGATCCATTTGCAACAATGGATCGATCCAAGAAGCTTGATTCACAAATTTCAATTTCATCTGGACCACAATTAGGGTTTTCGCGGGAAAAGTCAATTGTATCTTTGACTTTTGACCCAGGCATGCTCCCAAACCTTGGGACATGATTCAATACACCCTATAACACCTATGAAATCAATCCATCAAGTTTGATTTAGGTCAAGGACTTAATTTCAGAGAGGATCGCACAGTTTGGAATTCATCTGACAAAAAGTCAACTGTGCACAAAAGTCAACTTTGACTTTTTGAGATTTTTCACAATTATGGTTCTTTGACCCTAAAATGATATTAATGTATGATTGGAATCATCATTCATCAAGAAAAATCAAGAAAAGTGGGATAACTTGTAAAAGGGGTAACCATAAAAACTTAGAAAATTTTCTAAGTTATGGAACAAAGTGGCTAGGGTACCAACTTTAGAGGATCATAACTCCTAAACCACAAAGCCATTTTTCCCCATTCAAAGCTGGATTTGTGGCTCTCATGGCCCTCTACAAAAGCTTCAAACACAACTCATTCCAATTCACCGTGGATTTTAAGTTCTGGAATGATCAAAATCACAAAAAGTGAAAATGTCACTTTTTTCCAACACTTAGTGAAATTTTCACTAAGTCAGAATCTGCCTTCACTTTTTTCCAAATGTAGGGGGATTTTTCACTTGGATCCAAAAGGTATCAAAACCAACTATGATCAAACAGTTGTTGTATCATATGAGGGCTTTCCAAAATGGCCAAGAACTCCATCAAACTCCACTTGAGCCATGAGATATGACAATGCCAATATGCCTTGCTGCAAACTGTCATGGTAAGGCAAATTTGGGAGTTTTGCTCGATTTGCTCAAATTTTGCAAAGGGGAAGCAACTCTATCCATCTGAACACCTCAAGGGGGGACCAAGGAGGAAACAACTCTGATCCCAAGCCTCCTAAGTCTTTGGAACCAAAAGTAGCATGCCAAACCTAGAAATACCTAAAAGAGGGACAAGACTCTAATTTAGGATTAGAGCATTTAATGGATGCACCAAGGTGGCATGGACTGAGCCATTCCCAACTGAATTCAGTCAAGACTTATCCAAGACCAAGGGAACCAGCAACATGTGCCCTAACCTCTAGTCAATGGCTAGAGGAGACATGGATTCTCATTGCTCAACATTGGCCAAACCTCTGCTGCAGTTTCCATTCACTATTGCAGCCAAAACAAACTTGCTCTACTATAAATAGAGCTCAATTGTGTTTAGTTTGAGTACACCAAAGCACTACAACACTTGCTTTCCTCAAAATCTCTTTCTCTAGGCAAAAATACCTTCTTTAGCAAGGTAACTCTGAGTTTTTGAGTTAGAAAGCAATTCCACCACAACTCATGATCCAAACACATCCAATATGTCATATCTAAGTTTTCCAAACTCTCACAAGTGACCTGTAACACCAAAATCACAAAGTCACCTCTCAAAACCTCAAAATAAGACTTTTGTGCAATTTTCAAGCCATGTCTTGATTCAGTCACTTTCCAAACCAGATAAAACCTCAAACACACTCCAAATATCATCCTTGAACTGTCCCAAATGGTTCCACACATCTGGAACACCATTTGAGAGAGTTGCTATTTTGGTCACTTTTGCCCCTTTTACAAGAAAGAGCTTAAACTTGCTCCTGAGGTTTCTAGCTGATTCCAACCATCCTAAAAGCTTCTAAGAGATCATTTGAGGGTGTCCAAAGCATCAAATCATTTCTGGAACAAGTGGCTTGGCAGATTGCACAAAAGCTCCAAAAAGAGGTAAGCATCACAACTTGGATTCTTTGAATCATGCTTTCTTTTGATGTCCACTGTTCATGCATCTCTTTTACATGTTATATGTGTTGTGTTTGTACCAATTTATCATGTAATTCATGCTTGTACCAAGAGATGGAACAGAAAATGCAAATCATGGCCTATTTTAAAACCACTATCGGGTTTTTCAATAGGAGCATGATCTAAAAAAAACACCACCACCATTGGATTCCTTGTGAAATTCTAGGCAGGATAGACCTAAATTTTGTCCCAATCCATGGAGAAATGAGAAAGTTATGGCCTTCACGTTTTCAACCAAAATCTTGCCTTGCCTTGCCTTGGGCCAGGCCAAAAGCAAGGCAAGCCTTGTATATTTGTGGTTGTGTTTCAATCAACGGATGTATCACCACCTTAATGGTAAGGTGCGAGCCATATACACAAGAGGTCTGGGGTTCGAATCCCCCTCACCCCAGATCCTCTTGTTGCTATTTTTTTCACTTTTTATTTTTTTTCTTATTATTTTTAATGATTTGTGTTAGTTCTTGGATTGGCTAGAATTTTGGTAAAACAAAGTTGTTCAATGTTGATGCCACATGGGTGATGTCTTAACATTGAGTCTTAACATTGGATAATGTTAAGTGTTTAAGTTGTTGAAGTTTTGAAGTCTGATGTCACATGCGATGTCATGACATCAGATATGCAGATCATTAAAACATCAGGTTTGAGATATTTTTAGGGTTAAGTGTATTAGCTGGATTTTGGGAGAGCTGTTAGAGTTATTGGATGCGAATATCTTGGAGGAGATATTTTCTATTGCAAACATATTTGATGCAGATTTGTAGGAGTGTTTAAAGGCTGAAGATTTAAGAAGATTTTAAGAGAAAATCTGTTTTGAAGATTCAATTTTAAATAACAAATCAGGTCAGATATTGTAGCAGGTCCAAGCCCAAATCAAATAGCTACATAAAGCGCATCAATCCTGAAGGAAAAGTAAAGAAGAAAGAGAGCTAAAGACTGAGAGTCATTTGTGTCTTCGTGTATGTGTTGTAAACCATTCTAGTGTGAATTGGTGTTGTTGTTTTGAGTTGTTCTTGATCAAAGCTGTGAAGCAAAATCAAGTTGTGTTATTCAAAGTATGTGATCTTTGAATTATATCACTGAAGTGATTTAGGGATTGAATAGTGTTCTCATACCTAAGTGGTCTCTTAGGTAGAAGGTTCATTAAGTAGTGATTAAGTTTAGGAGATGTCAACTGGGTTGTTGAGTCTGTAAATTAATTCTACTGATAGTGAAATTCATCCCTGGCTTGGTGGCCCCCAGAGTAAGTTGTTTAACTGAACTGGGTGAACAATTCTTTGTGTACTCTTCTGTTGTTTTACATTGTCCATTGCAGAGTGTGTTGTTATGACATCACACGTAACATCACATATCTGGTACCAGAATTTCAATTGGTATCAGAGCAGGCATCCTGCTCTGCATCTGGGTGAGATCTAGGGCTGATACTTTCTGGTAAAGATGGACAAGGAAGTTGGTGGATTTGTGAATAGACCCCCTATTTTGGATGGCTCTAATTATGATTATTGGAAACCAAGGATGATTACCTTTTTGAAATCCTTGGACAGCAGGGCTTGGAAGGCTATCATAAAAGAATGGAAAGCACCTGTTGTTGTTGAGAAAGATGATGCTGGGAAAGAAAAAGAAGGCAGCTCAAAACTGAAACCTAAAGAAGAATGGACCAAGGAAGAAGATGAGCTTGCCCTTGGTAATTCCAAAGCTTTAAATGCTATTTTCAATGGAGTTGATAAGAACATATTCAGGTTGATCAATACCTGTGAAGTTGCTAAGGAAGCTTGGGACATCTTGAAGACTACTCATGAAGGAACTTCAAGGTTAAGATGTCAAGACTTCAACTTCTGACATCAAAGTTTGAAAGTCTAAAGATGAAGGAATATGAAACTATTCATGACTTTCATATGAGTATTCTTGAGCTGTCTAATGCCTCTAGTGCTCTTGGAGAGAAGATGACTGAAGAAAAGCTGGTGAGGAAAATCCTTAGATCCCTTCCCAAGAGGTATAAGATGAAGGTGACTGCAATTGAAGAAGCTCAAGACATCAGAAAAATGAGGGTTGATGAGCTTATTGGATCTCTTCAAACTTTTGAGTTAGGGTTGAATGAGGAGGAACCTGAAAAGAAGACCAAGAGTATAACCTTGGTATCTAATACTCAAGAAGAGAAGAAAGGGAATGATGCTGAGTCTCAGGAGGAGCGGTCCCAGGCCATTGTCTTACTGGGAAGACAGTTTAATAAGGTTATGAAAAGGATAAATAGGAGTTATAATCCTAATGTCAAGAACATCACATCTGACACCAACAGATCAGGAGATCAGGGGAAGAAAACTAGTGATGAAGAAAAGTCCAATAAGGGAGTCCAATGCTATGAGTGTAAAGGGTATGGTCATGTCAAGAAGGAATGTCCCACTTATCTCAAAAAGCAGAAAAAAGGGTTATCTGCTTCCTGGTCTGATAGTGAAAGTGAATCTAAAGATGAATCAGCTAAGCTTGTTAGAGCTATGATTGGGGTTTGTGAGTCAGATGATGATTCGTGTGATGATGAGGTTCCTTATGAAGAGCTTGCTGCCTCTTATAAAGAACTGTGCATGAGAAGTCAACAAGTGTGTCTTGAAGGAGAGAAGCTGAAGAAAACCATAGTACAGTTAGAGGCTGAAAAGACTGAACTTGAAAATGAAGTCAGTATGCTTAACTCTAAATTGGATTCTATGACCAAAACTGTCAGAATGTTGAACTATGGTACTGATGCTCTAGACAACATTCTTAGTATTGGGAAAATTACTGGAGACAAAAGTGGATTGGGATTCAACAATGTTGCAGCTTCTGATGATGGTATTACCAGTTCCAAACCAGTGATGTTAAAACAGATGTTTAAACATCCTGACAGGAGTCCTTCTAGGAAGAAATTCAGGCACTGGAGATGTCATCACTGTGGGCATTTTGGACACATAAAGGCCTATTGTTATAAGTTACATGGGTATCCCTAGAAGGCACATCAGTATACTCCCACACAGAAGTTTCCCATAGGTAATCAAGCTTTAAATTCTAAGAAGCAATGGGTTTCAAAAGGTAAAGTTACCAGCTTAATATCTCACACCTTTCTTAGGGTTTCCACCAAGGAAGACTGGTACTTTGATAGTGGGTGTTCAAGACACATGACAGGAGTTAAAAATTTGTTGGTAGATATTAAGCTTCAGTCTTCAGGTCATGTTACATTTGGTGATGGTGTTAAAGGAGAAATCAAGGGGATGGGAAAGCTGAATTGTGTTGGTGCTCCTAGACTGGATGATGTTCTACTTGTCAAAGGGTTGACAGCTAACTTGATAAGTATTTGTCAACTTTGTGATCAAGGATTCAAAGTAGACTTTACAAAATCTGAGTGCAATGTCACAAATGAGAAAGAAGAAGTCATCATGAAGGGTGTTAGGTCTAAGGACAATTGTTATCTATGGCTGCAACAAGACTCAAGTACCTCAAAATATGTGTTTGCTAAAGATGATGAAGTCAAAATTTGGCATCAAAAGTTGGGACATCTTCATCTGAAGGGAATGAAGAGAATAATATCCTCAGAAGCTGTCAGAGGAATTCCTAAACTCAATATTGAAGAGGGAAGAGTTTGTGGAGATTGTCAAATAGGGAAGCAGACCAATATGTCACATCAAAAGCTTCAACATAAACCACTTCCAAAGTTTTGGAACTTCTTCATATGGACTTGATGGGACCTATGCAGGTAGAAAGTCTAGGAGGGAAGAAGTATGCTTATGTTGTTGTAGATGACTATTCTAGGTACACCTGGGTGAGCTTCATTAAAGACAAATCAGAGGTGTTTGATGTTTTCAAAGATCTTTGTCAAAGACTCCAAAGGGAAAAGGAAAGTAATGTTATTAAAATAAGGAGTGATCATGGAAGAGAGTTTGAAAATAGCAAGTTTGCTGAATATTGTTCTACTGAAGGCATAAGTCATGAGTTCTCTTCTCCAATCACTCCTCATCAAAATGGAGTTGTTGAAAGGAAGAATAGAACTATTCAAGAGTCTGCTAGGGCAATGATTCATGCCAAAAAGCTTCCTTACCATTTCTGGGCTGAAGCTATGAACACTGCCTGCTATATTCACAACAGAGTTACTTTGAGAAGGGGCACTTCAGCTACTCTGTATGAACTATGGAAAGGAAGAAAGCCAAATGTGAAGTACTTTCATGTTTTTGGAAGTAAATGTTACATCTTGTCAGATCGTGAACAGAGGAGAAAATTGGATCCTAAAAGTGATGAGGGAATCTTTCTAGGATACTCTACAAATAGCAGAGCTTACAGGGTTTTCAACTCCAGAACAAAGGTAATGATGGAGTCTATAAATTTGGTGATTGATGACATTGATAAGCAGGAAGATGCTGATGTCCTGGATGATGTTGAAACATCAGTTGAAGAAGTCACAGAAGAAACTGAAGACAGAAGTGTGTCTCCTAGTCAAGTTGATGCTGAGCCTGAACCTGAACAATCTAATAAAGAACCATCTATTAGAGTGCTAAAGGACCATCCCAAGAAGCTTATCATAGGTGATTCTAAGCCAGGGGTTAGCAATAGATCAAGGGAGGTTGTGTCAAATTCTTGCTTTGTTTCTAAAATTGAGCCCTAGAATGTCAAAGAAGCCTTGACTGATGAGTTTTGGATTAATGCCATGCATGAAGAGCTGGAACAATTCAAAAGGAATGAAGTGTGAGATCTTGTACCAAGGCCTGATGGAGTTAATGTCATTGGCACCAAGTGGATTTACAAGAATAAATCTGATGAACAAGGAGTGGTCACCAGAAACAAGGCCAGATTAGTTGCTCAGGGATACACTCAGGTTGAAGGAATTGATTATGATGAAACCTTTGCTCCTGTGGCAAGATTGGAATCTATCAGATTGCTCTTAGGGGTGGCTTGTAATTTCAAATTCAAGCTTTTTCAGATGGATGTTAAGAGTGCCTTCTTGAATGGTTACTTAAATGAAGAGGTGTATGTTGATCAACCAAAAGGATTTATTGATCCAACATTTCCTGACCATGTGTACAAACTAAGGAAAGCTCTATATGGTTTGAAGCAAGCACCAAGAGCTTGGTATGAAAGGCTTACTGAATTCTTGGTTGTGAATGGCTACAGAAAAGGAGGGATTGACAAGACTTTGTTTGTTAAAGAGGAAGGAGGAAAACTGATGATAGCTCAAATCTATGTTGATGACATAGTATTTGGTGGGATGTCAAATGCAATGGTGAAACATTTTGTGGAACAGATGCAGTCTGAGTTTGAAATGAGTCTTGTTGGTGAGCTAAACTATTTTCTTGGTCTACAAGTTAAATGGAGGACTCCATATTCATTTCTCAGAGCAAGTATGCAAAGAACATAGTGAAGAAGTTTGGTCTAGAGAATGCAAATCACAAGAGGACACCTGCTCCTACTCATTTAAAGTTGTCCAAGGATGAACATGGTGTTAGTGTGGATCAAAGTGTATACAGAAGCATGATTGGAAGTCTATTGTATTTCACAGCTAGCAGACCTGATATTTCTTTTGTTGTTGGAGTTTGTGCCAGATATCAAGCTAAGCCTAAAGTTAGTCACTGAATCAAGTGAAGAGGATTCTGAAGTATGTGAATGGGACTAGTGACTATGGAATGCTTTACAGTCATGGATCAGGCACTGAGTTATATGGTTTTTGTGATGCTGATTGGGCAGGGAGTGCTGATGATAGAAAAAGTACTTCAGGAGGGTGCTTCTTCTTAGGGAATAATCTGATATCTTGGTTTAGTAAAAAGCAGAACTGTGTGTCTCTTTCTACTGCTGAAGCTGAGTACATAGCAGTAGGGAGTAGTTGTTTTCAGCTTGTTTGGATGAAGCAGATGTTATCAGAATACAATGTCAAGCAAGATGTCATGACATTGTACTGTGATAATTTGAGTGCTATCAATATCTCTAAGAATCCTATTCAACATAGCAGAACTAAGCATATTGATATAAGGCATCATTTTATAAGAGATTTGGTTGAAGACAAAGTAGTTGCTTTGGAACATGTTGCTACTGATAAACAATTAGCTGACATTTTTACTAAAGCCTTAGATGCAAATCAATTTGAAAGTTTAAGAAGCAAACTGGGAATTTTCATTTATCAGGATTAGGTGTGCTGGAAGATGTATTTGTGCAGTTATGATATGAAAACAACATTTTATTTAACTACTGAAAGCATACAAGATTGGATTTTGGTACATCAATAGCAATATCTAAAGATTGTCCCAGCCCCCTGCATCAAGAAAAGTTTTCCAATCTTTATCCCATTCATCATCAGAAGCATGGTGCTGCACTGAAGGTTTCTTGATGGTTTTTGTCTCTGTTGGTTTTCTTGTTCTTGTTGCTCCTGAAGAAGTTCTAGTTGTTGTCTGTGTTTTGCTCTTCTTCTTCAGTGGATCTAGTTTCTTGTCCTCCTGCTTGAGGTTCTTTGCTGCATCTTTGGAGTTTGACTGGCTTATTCTTGGTTGCTGTGTGGTGCTGCTAGAAGGAAGAAGGCTTGTTTTTATAATGCAAACAAGGAGCATTGTTTGTACCGCCTGACCAGTCAAGGTGTTGGAACTTGTTTTTTTTTTTTTTGGGGAAAGCTTGGTGTTTGACTGTGTCATTTATTATGTCAGGACATTGTGTTTGGTGATTGTCTAATTGTGGCTAAAAAGAGGGAGAGTTAGCCTAGCCTTTGTGTGTAGAGTGTGACCTATCTCAGTTCTGGTGTGGTGCAGATGTTTAGGGGGAGTGTGCATGTTGAACAGCTGTTTATGCTGGTTCTGGTTTTGAGGGGGAGTTTTCCCTTTGTTGATAGGTGGTGTGCATCATTTTGAAGTGGGAGCTGTTTGTTGATAGGTGGTGTGCAGCATTTAGAAGTGGGAGCTGTTTGTTTTAAAAATTTTATCCGCTGCTGAAGTCTCTGATGTTGCAGAGATTGTTTTAGCCAAAATTAGCCAAAGGGGGAGATTGTTAGTTCTTGGATTGGCTAGAATTTTGGTAAAACAAAGTTGTTCAATGTTGATGTCACATGGGTGATGTCTTAACATTGAGCCTTAACATTGGATAATGTTAAGTGTTTAAGTTGTTGAAGTTTTGAAGTCTGATATCACATGCGATGTCATGACATCAGATATGCAGATCATTAAAACATCAGGTTTGAGATGTTTTTAGGGTTAAGCGTATTAGCTGGATTTTGGGAGAGCTGTTAGAGTTATTAGATGCGAATATCTTGGAGGAGATATTTTCTATTGCAAACAGATTTGATGCAGATTTGTAGGAGTGTTTAAAGGTTGAAGATTTAAGAAGATTTTGAGAGAAAATCTGTTTTGAAGATTCAGTTTTAAATAACAAATCAGGTCAGATATTGTAGCAGGTCCAAGCCCAAATCAAATAGCTATATAAAGCGCATCAATCCTGAAGGAAAAGTAACGAAGAAAGAGAGCTAAAGATTGAGAGTCGTTTGTGTCTTCGTGTATGTGTTGTAAACCATTCTAGTGTGAATTAGTGTTGTTGTTTTGAGTTGTTCTTGAAGTGATTTAGGGATTGAGTAGTGTTCTCATACCTAAGTGGTCTCTTAGGTAGAAGGTTCATTAAGTAGTGATTAAGTTTAGGAGATGTCAACTGGGTTGTTGAGTCTGTAAATTAATTCTACTGATAGTGAAATTCATCCCTGGCTTGGTAACCCCCAGAGTAAATTGTTTAACTGAACTGGGTGAACAATTCTTTGTGTACTCTTCTTTTGTTTTACATTGTCCATTACAAAGTGTGTTGTTGTGACATCACACGTAACATCACATATCTGGTACCAGAAT
Organism: Lathyrus tuberosus; assembly: GCA_022829125.1. Lineage (NCBI taxonomy): Eukaryota > Viridiplantae > Streptophyta > Magnoliopsida > Fabales > Fabaceae > Lathyrus > Lathyrus tuberosus. The sequence continues at coordinate 25,090,629 of JALAZF010000012.1, read as the reverse complement.
TTCAATTTGAAAAATTAATAACTCCCTCAATTTTAATTATTTTTTATTGGTTCTTTTTGCAAAAAACCACAAAAATGTTGAATATTTTATTCCACAAAAAAATTAAATTTATATTAGTTATTTAATATAATTAGTATTTTTGTGAATAAATTCATTTTTAATTGTTTTAAACATTTAAAAGTGAATATTTTCTTTGAAAATCAAAACCAAATGAGTTTTAATTCATCTTGTGATTAAAACCTCATTTTTCAAACCTTAAACAAAAATCACAAGTGGTTTATTCAAACTTATTTGGTATTTTTATCATTTTATTTGATTTTCTTTAAATATTTATTTTTAAAAGAAAACAAATTAAGGGTTTCTTTGATTTTCACCCAAACAAAACTTTTAAAAACACTTTGGGCCTCTAGTAGAGTGTAAGACCCAACCCTTTTTGAAAACCTTTTTGGGCCTCAATGTATTGTATAAGTCCCGATATCATCAAAAAGTTCGGCGCGATCGTCGCTTTTTTAACAAAAACCCTTGGGCCTCTCCTTGAGCTGTAAGCCCCATCACTGGTACAAAAACACTTTGGGCCTCTATTAGAGTGTAAGACCCAACCCCCTTTGTAAATACACCACCTTTTGGGCCTCAGTCACTGTATAAGTTCCACTATATTTTCAAAATCTCGGCGCGATCGCCATTTCAAAACAAAACCCTGGGCCTCTCCTTGAGTTGTAAGCCTCACCGCTTGTATAAAAATAAACCTTTGGGCCTCTTGAGAGAGTGTAAGACCCATCCCTTTGTACAGAAAACCTTTTTGGGCCTCAGTCACGTGTATAAGTTCCTGTATAAATTCAAAACCACGGTGCAATCATCGTTAAACCTTGGGTCTCTCCTTGAGCTGTAAGCCCCAACAATCTTTTCAAAGCACTTTCTCCTTTGATTTAGAATATAATATTGTTATCAAAGTTTTCTTTGTTGAACAACTAACCAAACAGCATGGAAGCTCTACAACCGAGTAAGTGTTTATCCGCATTCATTTAACGCTTTCATATGTATATAATTGTATTGTGGGGCTGTTTCACTGTAAGTCTTCTTTCACAAACTTTTATATACTTGTCAAATATCAACTGTGTAATACTAGTATAGTTATTTAGAGTTTTCCCCGGCAACTACGTCTAGCACTAGGTAAAGCCCTGTTGGTCACTCTTAAATACAAACAAAACTAGATCCCCCGTAGGATTCCAGATACAGTCTTCCCTCCTCTTGGGGTTAAACAATATGGAGACATGAAAGGCAGCATTCTCGGTGAACCCTTTCTCAGACTGTCACTCTTAGAAATTTTCAAAGAAAGTCTACTCCCCAGAGTTGATCTATTCTCCGTGAATAGCATCTCTTGAGTTTCTTCCAAATTCTCAGACTTTCCTGGCTTGATCTATTCTCGGTGAATAGCATGTCTTGAACTTCTCGGGGTTTGGGGACCCACAGGCTTCCTAAAAGCATCTTGACTCCTCTTGGGCGTTGTACAAGGACCCTTCGGCTTATTAAAAGCTCTCATGCCTTCTCTTGGCCTTAGCACAAGGACCTAGAGACCTCTACTGGTATAGGAACAGAACCTAGTCATCAATTTGCTAGAGATGTCTTTTTGAGCCAAGTGTCAGACCAGTTAATGGGTTGACCTTCATCCCTTAACATACCAGCCTTCTCTTGGGCATTATACAAAGATCATTCACTATCCGAGAATCGATTTCTCAAAACACCAGTAGACTTGGACAGTCTCAATACCCTTTGGATTTCCCATTTCCTTAAAGAACGGGAAATAACCCTGATCCTCTGGTCAATCCCTAAGCACAACATTACACATATAAGAACTGATTTTCTCTTTCATCCAACACACTGGACATGTCACTCAACTGAAATAGTTACCAGCATAAATAGCCTCCTCTTGGGCTTTGTACAAATGATTCTCCCCAGCGTAGCTAACCTTTTCAGACTCTCTTGTTGAGTCAAACCCCTTTAGCCTCCATCTCGGGCTTCGTATGAGATACAAATCACTCTCTTGTTGAGTATAAAAGGCTCTCTTATTGAGTCAAACACTTTTAGCCTCCATCTCGGGCTTTGTACGAGATAGAAAATCACTCTCTTGTTGAGTATAAAAGACTCTCTTGTTGAGTCAAACACTTTTAGCCTCCATCTCGGGCTTCGTACGAGATACAAAATCACTCTCTTGTTGAGTATTAAAGACTCTCTTATCGAGTCAAACATTTTAGTCTCCGTCTTGGGCTTCGTACAAAACACATAAAAGCACTCTCTCATTGAATCAGTCACTTGTTAGTACTTTCTTGTTGAGTCAACCCTTTTAGCCTCTATCTCGGGCTTCGTACGAGACAACAAATAAAAGACACCCTCTTGTTGGGTCAATAGCCTCCTCTTAGGCTTTGTATAAGGAAAACCCTGGTTGAGTCAATCAACCTTTTAGCATCAAATTTGTGCCTTGCTCATAGTATACAAACATCAACAACTCCTTTTCCTTCATATAAGTGCTGTAAGTGGCAAGCCTCTGGATTATTTACATCCACGCCATTGTCCCTCTTTTAGCATGATAAAATTCCTAAGGAAAGATGGCATTGCTCTACACTGAGTTAAAGTCTTCTCCTTCAGGTTAAAAATCACCTATAAAGGAAATTATGGCATTGTTGGATTCACATATCCCAGATAAAGCAATTCTCCTTTATAATAAGTCACCCAATAGTTGTGATAAACAGATCAAATACCCCCCTTAAGAGATGACAAATTCTCTCTAAAGTCAAAACCCTTCAGCTTCATATCTTGGGCTTCGAACGAGATACAAATAGACCCTTCAGCTTCACATCTTGGGCTTCGAACAAGATAAAAATAAACCATTTAGCTTCACGTCTTGGTCTTCGAACAAGACACCAAAATAATCCCTTTCCGCCCATAGAATAGGAGGAACTACGATCGCTCTGATTTCCCTGAACGGGAATACGTAGGCATAATATTGAAAAATCTTAGCGTGCATACTAATAAAAAACCTAAAATCCCATACCTTCATACATCAATCGAAAAGCACCAAGTCTTAACATCTTACTAAAAACCTCACAGATAATCCTGATACTTGTATTCTTAGGAAAATAACCCAAAGGAGAACCCCCTATTTTGATAGCATCTGTAAATCAACAGTTTTGACTATTTAACCTCAGTTTGCAAGCAGGGTTAATTGGAGACATCTATTTCCCTTCCTTAATTAGCTCAACAGGATAAAAAATGAATCGAACTGTAGTACCAAAGCGATAGTGATTCAAAACCACAAAAATCGCGCTACAGTAGAGTGATGACCACAGTGGGAGGCATTCTTTCTTGCTTTCCCAAAGGATGAAACCCTAAGTTCAGTTCACAGAAATGGCGACTCTGCTGGGGAGTCATTGTCTGTATAGAATCACAAGACTAGAGGTCTAGGATGATTAAGAGAAATATATATACTGCTTTTCCTAATTGATATCTGTAACGCCCCAGTTTTGCCAATTTTATTTTATTGAGTCTTTTGATTATTTTATTATTATTTTATTTTATTTCCGACTTTTATGTGAAAATGTGTTATTTTTCGTCGTGATTATATTTTATCGCGTTTTGGGAACGTTTGCGAGATATTTGAGTGTGGGGGTATTTTGGGCATTTCATAGATAATTGTTAAGTTAGTAAGAAAGAAAAGAAAATAGAAAAGAAAAGGGAAAGAAAAATAGAGAGAAAGAAAGGAGAAAGAAGGAAAAAGAGAAGAAAAGAGGAGAAGAGAGAAAATTGAAGGAAGTGTGGAAAAATCATCAAGAGCAAGTTGTAGAGTCGATTAAATCGGGTAAGGGTGCGAAACTCGATTATTCTATGATTGTATACGATTATGTATGTGTGTTTGTTGTTGTTTTGGATTGAATTGGAAGAAAATGAGTAAAACCCATATTTGGTATAATTGATTAGAAATTGATTTGAATGTGTCAAAACTTGTGTTGATTGTGTTTAAGATTGTCTATACATGTTGGTTGTGTGTTATTGCAATTCAAATTGGTCATTTTCTGAGTTTTAGGTGAAAAATTGGTTGATTGGATTTGGAAAACGCAGAAATTGTTCTACAGAATTTTTCTGGGTTTGTCCTGGAAGTACGCGTAAGGGACTTGCCAATACGCGTATGGGCCAAGGCGTTACGCGTAACATTGTGTTGTTTTTGGGGCATTACGCGTATGAAATGCATGTTTTCACGGCCTTCTGGTGATACGCGTAAGGGCGAGGTGCATACGCGTATGGTTTTTGGCAACGTGATTTGTGAAGGAAATTTGTTCTGTCAATACGCGTATGGATAGTGGTGGTACGCGTATGGACAGGAGAATTGCAAAAATGTGATTTTTCAAAATGTTGTTTTCGGTTTTGTCCGTAACTTTGGTTCCGATGATCCAATTTTTGTATTCTTGGTGTCGTTAGAAAGGTATCGAGTTGTACTTTATGTTTATGAGGTTTTGAGAATTGTTAGCCGATTAAATTTTGTCGGAAAATATGAATAGTGTCGAATCTTGACTTTTGTCGTTTTAATGGTGCGTATTTGATGTGTATTATGTTTGTACTTTGAATGGGTATGCCTTATGTGCTGTTGTGACGATGATTTGTGGCCGAAAGGCAAGGAAATGGTAAGTGTGGTATTTGATGATATATGCATGATTGTGGATGTAGGTGTGCATGCAATGTGAATGTCATGAGTCATTGTATGCCAAACATCATGATGTGCATTGTTGAAATGTCCTGAGTGACGGTTTGATTCCCGAGGGGAATATGCTATAACATCGTGTGCCTCGAAAATATGAGGCGCTGCCTGAGGACCTAAAGCGGTGGTTATAGACGATTGTGGGCTCCTTTGGAGACTTAAAACAATCCTTAACGTCGTATGCCTCGAAAATATGAGGCGATGCCTGAGGACCTAAAGCGACGGGTGAACATCGTAGGCCCGACGGGGAGTTACTTGAGATTCTCAGTAACGAGCGATGGTTCCAATAGTTCCTGAGTGAATTGATGATGAGACATGAGACATTAGAAGTCGGTACCCGCATGGCATGTGCATAGAGTCGTTGTGTCGGTCTATGTGCATTGCATAAATCATGAATTAATTGTGTGTGAATTTGTGAATGTGATTGATGATTGTATGGTATATGTGTGGTGTGTAATGGTATTCGATGATTGAGAATTGTGCGATATTATGTTATATGTGGTTGTGGTGAGAATGTGTTACTTGTACATTTTTGTGTTTATATATAATTTTATTCAATTATATTATGGTTGTTTTTCTCACCCTTCTGCTGTTTTATAACGCTCTATGAGGCGTTGCAGATTAGAGCTGCTGGAGGTATTCCTTTTTGTGAAGCGTTGCGTCTTCATTATTTTGGTCGGTCGGCTCTGATATGTGACTCCGGGTAGTTAGGGTGGCCGCGTGCTATTATTTTGTACATCTGATGATATATTTTGGTTGTACATATGCTACCTGACGTATGACAAACTGTTTATATGTGTATATGTATACATGTTAATCAGATTTTAGATTTTCCGCTTTAATTCTAATTTCTGAAAAGTGGGTGTAAGGAACAAAGTTTCCTCTATATGATTGCTACCCCACAGTTGCATATCATTATGGACAGGTGTTGCATGTTATGTGTATGTTTGGTTACAGTTGATGTGATTTCTCCCTTTCTATGCCGCGAATTCAAATATACTCTGACGAATTTTCGAATTTTCTTTTAGTGCTTTAATTGCACGCTATTTGGGGGTATAGATATGGGGCGTCACATTAAGTGGTATCAGAGCTACGTCCGTGTCAGTTGTGTTTGTGGTGTCTGGCATATTGGGCGAGTTGTGTTGGACGAGTTGTTGTTTAACCATAGTTTCTGTGTTTAGACGAACAGAATATGGCTGGTCGTAATGATGCTGCTTTGGCTGCGGCGATGGAGGCTATGGCACGAGCTGTGCAGGGTGCACTGAATGCTGCCGGAAATGATGAGTTTAGAAAGAATAAGCCGCCAGTCTTTAAAGGGAAACATGATCCGGATGGTGCGCAGTTGTGGTTGAAAGAGATTGAGAGGATTTTCAGGGTGATGGATTGTGATGACGATGATGTTAAGGTGAGGCTGGGCACTCATATGTTACACGAAGAGGCTGATGACTGGTGGGTCAGTACTCGTCAGGTGTTGGAAGCTGAGGAGGAGGAAGAAGAGATCACTTGGGAGGTGTTTAGCCGAGAGTTTCTAAGGAAGTATTTTCCCGAGGATGTCCGAGGAAAGAAAGAGATTGAGTTTTTGGAACTAAAACAAGGTAATTTATCTGTTGTTGAGTATACTGCTAAGTTTGTGGAACTTGTGCAGTTTTATCCTCATTATGTGGAAGCGACTGCTGAATTTTCAAAGTGTGTAAAGTATGAAAGTGGGTTGCGTCCTGAGATAAAGCAGGCTATTGGTTATCAGAGTATTCGAAGGTTTGCTGATTTGGTGGAATGCTGTAGGATTTATGATGAAGATAGTAAGGCCCGTTCTGCTCACTATAAAAGTGTAAGTGACAGGAAAGGGAAACAACAGTTCCGTGGTGGTCAGTATGTGTCACCGACTGATAAAGGTAAACAAAGGGGAACTTTTGATCGAAGGTCAGGTGGAGGGGGTATGTCTAATGCTCCTAGGTGTTTTAAATGTGGTGAATTGGGTCATCGCCAGCATGAATGTAGGAGGAATGTGATTAAGTGTTCTAATTGTGGTGGTATTGGACATGTTTTAGCTGATTGTAAAAGGAAGAATGTAGTGAAGTGTTATAACTGTGGAGAACCTGGTCACATTAGCTCGAAGTGTCCGAATCAGAAGAAAGCTCCGACTAGTGGCAAAGTGTTTTCATTGGCGGGAACTCAGACCTCAAGTGCAGATCGTCTGATAAGAGGTACTTACTTTATTAATAATACGCCTTTAATTGCTATTATTGATACTGGAGCGACTCATTCGTTTATTTCGTCTGAGTGCGCGGAACATTTGAATCTTGGGTTGTCTTCGATGGATGGTGAGATGGTTATTGATACTCCAGCGATGGGGTCAGTAACTACTTCTTTGGTGTGTTTGAGTTGTCCTTTGACCATTTATGGTAAAGACTTTGTGATGGATTTGGTGTGTTTACCGTTGGAAGGTTTAGATGTGGTGTTGGGAATGAATTGGTTGCAATTCAATCGGGTGCACATTGATTGTTATCATAAGCTTGTAAGGTTTCCTTCTCTTGAGGAAGATGAAGACTCGAGTTTCTTATCTACCAAAGAGTTGAAGAGACTTTTAGCGGATGAAGCTCAGTTGTTTGGGTTGTTTGCTTCATTGACTGTGGATAGTCAAGTTTCTCTTGAAGTGTTTCCTGTTGTGTGTGATTTTCCTGAAGTGTTTCCTGAGGATATTTCAGATGTACCGCCGGAGAGAGAGGTGGAATTTTCTATAGATCTAGTTCCTGGTACTAGACCTGTTTCTATGGCACCTTATAGAATGTCGGCGTCTGAATTGGTGGAGTTGAAAAAGCAGTTAAATGAGTTGTTGGAAAAGAGGTTCGTGAGGCCAAGTGTTTCTCCTTGGGGTGCTCCAGTTTTGTTAGTGAAAAAGAAAGATGGGAGTATGCGATTATGTATTGATTATCGCCAGTTGAACAAAGTGACGATTAAGAATAAATATCCGCTTCCAAGGATTGATGATCTGATGGATCAGTTGGCCGGTGCTTGTGTATTTAGTAAGATTGATTTGAGATCGGGTTATCATCAAATAAGAGTGAAAGAAGAGGATATTCAGAAGACGGCCTTTAGAACACGTTAAAGTCATTATGAATATTCAGTGATGCCGTTCGGGGTCTCTAATGCGCCTGGTGTGTTTATGGAATACATGAATCGTATTTTCCACGAGCATTTGGATCGTTTTGTGGTGGTGTTTATTGATGATATTTTAATCTATTCTAAGTCTCGTGAGGAACATGCAGAGCATTTGCGTATTGTTTTGCAGGTTTTGAAAGAAAGGAAGCTTTTTGCCAAATTGTCCAAGTGTGAATTCTGGTTGTCTGAGGTGAGTTTTCTTGGGCACGTCATTTCAGGTAATGGTATTACTGTGGATCCATCTAAAGTGGAAGCAGTTCTACAATGGGAGGCTCCTAGATCCGTTACTGAAATTCAAAGCTTTTTGGGTTTGGCTAGTTATTACCGGAGGTTCATTGAAGGTTTTTCTAAGCTAGCTCTTCCTTTGACGCAGTTGACTTGTAAAGGCAAATCGTTCATTTGGGATATTCAATGTGAAGAGAGTTTTTGTGAGCTAAAGAGAAGATTGACGACAGCTCCGATTCTTATTTTATCTGATCCTACTGAACCATTTGTTGTGTACTGTGATGCTTCTTTAATTGGTTTGGGTGGTGTTCTGATGCAGGAAGGTAAGGTTGTAGCTTATGCTTCGAGGCAATTAAGAGTTCATGAGAAAAACTATCCTACTCATGATCTTGAATTAGCGGCTGTAGTTTTTGTGTTGAAGATTTGGAGGCACTATCTCTGTGGTGCAAGGTTCGAGGTCTTTAGTGATCATAAAAGCTTGAAATATTTATTTGATCAGAAAGAGTTGAACATGAGGCAGCGGAGATGGTTGGAATTCTTGAAAGACTAAGACTTTGGCTTGAATTACCATCCTGGTAAAGCTAATGTGGTAGCCGATGCATTGAGCCGGAGATCGTTGCATATGTCCGCATTGATGGTTAAGGAGTGGGAACTTTTGGAGTCGTTTAGAGACTTGAGTTTGGTATGTGAAGTGACTTCGGTTAGTGTAAGGCTTGGAATGTTGAAAGTTACAAATGAATTTTTGTTGTCGGTTAGTGAGAAACAAAAGCTGGATTTGAAATTCGTTGATTTGATGAGGAATGAGAATGTGGATTTCAAGGTGGATAATTTTGGTGTTTTGAAGTTTCGTGGTCGTATTTGCATTCCTGATGATGCAGAGTTGAAAAGAATGATTTTGGAGGAAGGACACCGAAGTAACTTAAGTATTCATCTGGGTGCGAATAAGATGTACCAAGATTTGAAGAAGATTTTCTGGTGGTCTGGTTTGAAAAGAGATGTGGCTCAGTTTGTGTATGCATGTTTGACTTGTCAGAAATCGAAAGTGGAACATCTGAGGCCTAGTGGTTTGTTGCAACCGTTGGATATTCCTGAGTGGAAGTGGGATAACATTTCGATGGATTTTGTAACGGGATTTCCGAATACGCAAAGAGGTCATAATGCTATTTGGGTGATTGTTGATAGGCTGACTAAATCGGCGCATTTTATTCTGATTGACATCAGTTTTTCTTTGGAACGGTTAGCTGAGATCTATATCAGTGTGGTGGTGAAATTGCATGGGATTCCGTTGAGTATTGTTTCTGATCGAGATCCTAGGTTTACATCGAGATTTTGGGAAAGTTTACAGAAGGCTTTGGGTTCTAGATTGAGGTTGAGTTCGGCTTATCATCCGCAGACGGATGGTCAGACCGAAAGAACTATTCAGTCGTTGGAGGATTTGTTGAGAGCGTGTGTTTTGGAACAAGGTGGTGCGTGGGACGGTTATCTTGCTTTGATTGAGTTCACGTATAATAACAGTTTCCATTCTAGTATCGGAATGGCACCTTTTGAGGCCTTATATGGACGAAGATGTCGAACGCCGTTGTGTTGGCACGAAACAGGTGAAAGTTCGGTGGTTGGACCGGAATTGGTGCAACAAACGACGGAAAAGGTAAAGTTTATTCGTGAGAAAATGAAGGCTTCTCAGGATAGACAAAAGAGTTATCATGATCGGAGACGGAAAGATCTTGAGTTTCAAGAGGGTGATCACGTATTTCTGAGAGTTACGCCGGTAACGGGTGTTGGTCGTGCCTTGAAATCTAAGAAGCTTACTTCTCGATTTATTGGTCCTTACCAGATATCTGCGAGAGTTGGTGCTGTGGTGTGCTGCCGAATCTGTCGAATTTGCATGATGTGTTTCATGTTTCACAGCTTCGGAAGTATGTTCCGGACTCTTCACGTGTGATTCCGATGGACGAGGTTGAGGTAAGGGATAACCTTATGGTCAAGGCATTACCGGTTGATATTTTGGATCGCGAGGTGAAGCGGTTGAGGGGCAAAGAGATTGCACTTGTGAAAGTGGCGTGGGGAGGCGCTGCTAAGGGAAATTTGATGTGGGAGTTAGAGAGTAGGATGCAGGAGTCGTATCCAGAGTTGTTTGTATCAGGTAATATTTTCGAGGACGAAAATTTCTAAGTGGGGGAGAGTTGTAACGCCCCAGTTTTGCCAATTTTATTTTATTGAGTCTTTTGATTATTTTATTATTATTTTATTTTATTTCCGACTTTTATGTGAAAATGTGTTATTTTTCGTCGTGATTATATTTTATCGCGTTTTGGGAACGTTTGCGAGATATTTGAGTGTGGGGGTATTTTGGGCATTTCATAGATAATTGTTAAGTTAGTAAGAAAAAAAAGAAAATAGAAAAGAAAAGGGAAAGAAAAATAGAGAGAAAGAAAGGAGAAAGAAGGAAAAAGAGAAGAAAAGAGGAGAAGAGAGAAAATTGAAGGAAGTGTGGAAAAATCATCAAAAGCAAGTTGTAGAGTCGATTAAATCGGGTAAGGGTGCGAAACTCGATTATTCTATGATTGTATACGATTATGTATGTGTGTTTGTTGTTGTTTTGGATTGAATTGGAAGAAAATGAGTAAAACCCATATTTGGTATAATTGATTAGAAATTGATTTGAATGTGTCAAAACTTGTGTTGATTGTGTTTAAGATTGTCTATACATGTTGGTTGTGTGTTATTGTAATTCAAATTGGTCATTTTCTGAGTTTTAGGTGAAAAATTGGTTGATTGGATTTGGAAAACGCAGAAATTGTTCTGCAGAATTTTTCTGGGTTTGTCCTGGCAATACGCGTAAGGGACTTGCCAATACGCGTATGGGCCAAGGCGTTACGCGTAACATTGTGTTGTTTTTGGGGCATTACACGTATGAAATGCATGTTTTCACGGCCTTCTGGTGATACGCGTAAGGGCGAGGTGCACACGCGTATGGTTTTTGGCAACGTGATTTGTGAAGGAAATTTGTTCTGTCAATACGCGTATGGATAGTGGTGGTACGCGTATGGACAGGAGCATTGCAAAAATGTGATTTTTCAAAATGTTGTTTTCGGTTTTGTCCGTAACTTTGGTTCCGATTATCCGATTTTTGTATTCTTGGTGTCGTTAGAAAGGTATCGAGTTGTACTTTATGTTTATGAGGTTTTGAGAATTGTTAGCCGATTAAATTTTGTCGAAAAATATGAATAGTGTCGAATCTCGACTTTTGTCGTTTTAATGGTGCGTATTTGACGTGTATTATGTTTGTGCTTTGAATGGGTATGCCTTATGTGCTGTTGTGACGATGATTTGTGGCCGAAAGGCAAGGAAATGGTAAGTGTGGTATTTGATGATATATGCATGATTATGGATGTATGTGTGCATGCAATGTGAATGTCATGAGTCATTGTATGCCAAGCATCATGATGTGCATTGTTGAAACGTCCTGAGTGACGGTTTGATTCCCGAGGGGAATATGCTATAACATCGTGTGCCTCGAAAATATGAGGCGTTGCCTGAGGACCTAAAGCGGTGGTTATAGACGATTGTGGGCTCCTTTGGAGACTTAAAATAATCCTTAAGGTCGTGTGCCTCGAAAATATGAGGCGATGCCTGAGGACCTAAAGCGACGGGTGAACATCGTAGGCCCGACGGGGAGTTACTTGGGATTCTCAGTAACGAGCGATGGTTCCAATAGTTCCTGAGTGAACTGATGATGAGACATGAGACATTGGAAGTCGGTACCGCATGGCATGTGCATAGAGTCGTTGTGTCGGTCTATGTGCATTGCATAAATCAAGAATTAATTGTGTGTGAATTTGTGAATGTGATTGATGATTGTATGGTATATGTGTGGTGTGTAATGGTATTCGATGATTGAGAATTGTGCGGTATTATGTTATATGTGGTTGTGGTGAGAATGTGTTACTTGTACATTTTTGTGTTTATATATAATTTTATTCAATTATATTATGGTTGTTTTTCTCACCCTTCTGCTGCTTTATAACGCTTTATGAGGCGTTGCAGATTAGAGCTGCTGGAGGTATTCCTTTTTATGAAGCGTTGCGTCTTCATTATTTTGGTCGGTCGGCTCTGATATGTGACTCCGGGTAGTTAGGGTGGCCGCGTGCTATTATTTTGTACATCTGATGATATATTTTGGTTGTACATATGCTACCTGACGTATGACAAACTGTTTATATGTGTATATGTATACATGTTAATCAGATTTTAGATTTTCCGCTTTAATTCTAATTTCTGAAAAGTGGGTGTAAGGAACAAAGTTTCCTCTATATGATTGCTACCCCACAGTTGCATATCATTATGGGCAGGTGTTGCATGTTATGTGTATGTTTGGTTACAGTTGATGTGATTTCTCCCTTTCTATGCCGCGAATTCAAATATACTCTGACGAATTTTTGAATTTTCTTTTAGTGCTTTAATTGCACGCTATTTGGGGGTATAGATTGGGGGCGTCACAATATCTGTGTTTATTTTTCCTCTAATGGGAATGCGTGTGATGCCGCATGTGGAAAGATTGAGTATACACCTAAGATAGGTGATGGCAATGCGGGTAATCTTACGGGAAGTGAATCCCAGTTAAGAGCCCCCGATCGACCATCAAACTCAGTGGAGACTCCCTTTGCAGATACATTGCCGATATGACTTCGGTTGTTGAAAGTAGTGTGGTCGACTGGGTTAATGAACAAAAACAAGATTAGTATAACAAAAACAAAAAGAATTTGTAAGTAACATAACATGTCAAAATTATACTGTAATGAACAAGATTATGATTTGTTTTCTCAAAGTTGTCCATATGTTATGTGAATCTTTGATTACAGATTAGATTAGGGTGAAATGTGATAGGAATTTCAATCAGTCAAAAGGTTAATTTTGTTTTCGTCGTCAACTTCGGTTGCTTTTGCTTGGCCAGGTTCCTTTTGAGCAATACAAGCAACATTTTTAACAATTGATGAGTAAAGATCAAACTCCGCCTTCAGTTTTAGACAACATGCTTGAATCCACTTCTCAGCTACTGTTGTAGATACACTTTCTTGGGTATCCCTCTCATGTTCTTCAATTGCAGGCCTTATTTCGTTGTATAAAGAATCAAGACCATCTGTGGCGTCGTCTTTTCATTTCTGCATGGAAAATCTTCAAATGTGAGATGAACATAAAACCAGACATGGAGATATATAAATGACATTCACATACCCCATATAATGAAATGACAATGAAGCATTTTCAGATAAAGCAATCACTGTGGTGATTCTTGACATATACAAGCTATGCCTGATAATTAAATTTGGTTATAATGTTACAATTGATGTTCTTTTAGTTAAGGTAAAATGATGTGTGCCTTATGCAGAAATTGTGACAGATAAGGTAAAATGATGTGTGCATTATGCAGCAACTGTAACAGATCTATGTTCATACAAATTACTCTTTCTTCATAAATTATAAGTTACTTTAGAAATGATAACAAAGGTGCTCCATATCCACCTATGAAATGATAACTATATTTTAAAAATATCTTTTTTGGAAGTAATAAGTTAAAATATCAAGGTAACTAAGATTTAGTTCGTTAATAGCAAAATTTAAAGCTAAGTGATAATATGCAGCAATACGCACTTAATAAAAATGCATGTAAACATCATACCTCATAATCTAAGATCTCTTCTTGTGCTTCCTTTGATGCTTAAAGGCCAGCTGCATACTATGCATCAACTTTCTTCTGGATGCGATTTTTAAACTTTCCCCCACTCTGTGCCTTTGATCGGTAGAGAGTGGACCTAGGTCCAATGCGATAGTTTCTTCCTGCAGTGTTACTTCGAATGCGTGATATCATTTTGTTCTTTTGTGGAAGGTCGTGTTCGGTATCTTGGGAGTACAACTTCATGTCACAGCTGTAGCACGATTTTTGTGGTCTTGAAGCACTATCGCTCGGGTACTACAGTTCGATTCATTTTTTATCCTGTTAAGCTGATTAAGGAAGGGAAATAGATGTCTCCAATTAACCCTGCTCGCATACTGAGGTTAAACAGTCAAAACTGTTGGTTTACAGATGCTATTAAGACATAGGCCCTTCTTCGGTTTATTTTGTTAAGAACACAATGTTTGGACTATTTTTGAGGTTTTTGGTAATGTGTTTAGATTTGATGCTTTTGGGGTTGATTGATGGAAATACGGGATTTTGGGTTTTTTGATTAGTGTGCTCGCTAAGATTTTTCAATCTTATGCCTACGTATTCCCGTTTAATGAAACAGGGAAATCAGAGCGATCGTAGTTCCTCCTATTCTATGGGAGGAAAAAGGTTATTTTGGTGTCTTGTTTGAAGGCCAAGACATGAAGCTAAAGTTGGTTTGTATCTTGTTCAAAGCCCAAGATGTGAAGCTAAAAGGGTTCCGAATGAGAGAGAATTTGTCATCTCTAAAGAGGAGTAGTTGATGTTTGTATGTTGTGAACAAGGCACAAATTGATGCTAAAAGGTTGGTTGACTCAACCAGGGATTTCTCTATACAAAGCCTATGAGGAGGCTATTGACCCAACAAGAGGGTGTCTTTTATTTTTCTCGTATGAAGCTCGTGATAGAGGCTACAAGGGTTGACTCAACAAGAGAGTACTAACAAGTGACTGACTCAACAAGAGAGTGCTTTTATGTGTCTTGTACGAAGCCCAAGACGGAGGCTAAAAGGTTCGACTCAACAAGAAAGTCTTTTATACTCAACAAGAGAGTGTTTTAGTATCTCGTACGAAGCCCGAGATAGAGGCTAAAGAGAGATTGACTCAACAAGAGAGTCTTTTATACTCAACAAGAGAGTGTTTTTTATCTGTCTTATACGAAGCCTAACACGGAGGCTGAAAAGGTTTTGACTCAACAAGAGAGTCTTTTATACTCAACAAGAGAGTGCTTTGCTGTCTCGTACGAAACCCGAGATAGAGGCTAAAAGGGAATTGACTCAAAAAGAGAGTCTTTTAAAATCAACAAGAGAGTGATTTTCTGTCTCGTACAACGCTCGAGATAGAGGCTAAAAAAGGAATTGACTCAACAAGAGAGTCTTTTATACTCAACAAGAGAGTGATTTTGATGTCTCGTACGAAGCCCGAGATAGAGGCTAAAAGGGAGATTGACTCAACAAGAGAGTCTTTTATACTCAACAAGAGAGTGATTTGGTATCTCCACTAGGGAGAATCATTGTACAAATCCCAAGAGGAGGCTATCTTACCGCCGTGGATTCTGGAGATCCTGAAGCGAGTCCAAGTGTGGGGAACTCTCATGAGAGAGACCAGGTTTCTGCCTATGTTTGAAGGGAACTTGAAAATGTCTTTGAGACTCAAGGGTCTTTGACTATCCAAGTCTAGATTTTTATCTTTTGTACAATGCCCAAGAGGAGGCACGGGTATTAAGGGATGGATATCAAACTTACAACGGCCGGAGTTTTGACGCTAGGAAGACTGCTCTAGCAAAGAATGACTAAGTTCTATCTTATACCTTTAAGAGGTCGTCAGGGTCCTTGTATTAAGCCCAAGAGAAGGCATGAGAACTTCTAAGAAGCCGAAGGGTCCTTGTACAACGCCCAAGAGGAGGCGGGGATGCTTTTAGGAAGCCTGTGGGTCCCCAAACCAAGAGAAATTCAAGGCATGCTATTCACAGAGAATTGATCAAGCCAGGAAAGTTCTTGAATTTGGAAGAAACTCAAGAGATGCTATTCACGGAGAATAGATCAACTCTGGGGAGTAAAGTTTCATTGACAATTTCTAAGAGTGACAGTCTGAGAAAGGGTTAACCAAGAATGCTGCCTTTCACGTTTCCATATTGTTTAACCCCAAGAGGAGGGAAGACCGTGTCTGGTATCCTACGGGGGATCTAGTTTTGTTTGTATTTAAGAGTGACACATAAGGCTTTACCTAGTTCTAGACGTAGTTGTCGGGAAAAACTCAAAATGACTATACTAGTATTAAACAGTGGATATTTGACAAGTATATAAAAGGATGTGAAAGAAGACTTACAGTAAAACAACCCCACAATACAGTTATATACATACGAAAGCGATAAATGAAAGCGGATAAACATTTACCCGTTGTAGAGCTTCCATGCAGTTTTGTTAGTTGTTCAACAAAGAGAGCTTTGATAACAATATTATATTCAAAATTAAAGGAGAAAGTGCTTTGAAAAGATTATTGGGGCTTATAGCTTAAGGAGAGGCCCAAGGTTTTAACGATGATTGCACCGTTGTTTTGAAAACTGTACGAAGGGACTTATACAATATGTGAGGCCCACAATTGTTTTATGTACAATGGGGGTTAGGTCTTACACTCTAATAGAGGCCCAAAAGTGTTTATTTTAAGAAAAGGAATGGGTCTTATAGCTCAAGGAGAGGCCCAAGGTTTTGTTTTAAAAGGCGACGATCGCGCCGTGATTTTGAAAATACAACGGGACTTATACAACATCTGAGGCCAAAAAAATGGTTTGTATTTACAAAGGATTGGGTCTTACACTCTACCAAGAGGCCCAAAGTGTTTGAAAAAAGTTTGCTGAGGGTTGAATTAATCAAAACCCTTATTTGTTTTCAAAATATATCTTAATTGAATCAAAATTCAATTAAAATGATCAAAATTGTTAATCATGTGTGAAAAACAAATTGTGATCTTGGATTAATATTTCAAAAATCATGTTTATATCCACAAAATGATTGGAAACCAATTAAGTTTGGAAAATCAAGGGAGAACAAATATTTCAAATGTTAAAAACAAATAAAACATTAATTCTTTACAAAAATATCAAATATATGAAATAAATAATATTTTGGGATTTTTTTAATAAAATAAAATATTTTAATATTTTTGTGAATTATTAAAAAAAGAATCAACTCAAAATCATTAAAACTCAGAGAAAAATTAATTTTTGAATCAATTAAATAAAAATCACAAAATTCAAATATTTGAATTTTCAAAAAGGGCGCCAAGAAAATGGCAAGAACACGCGCCACCCTCTGTTTCTGCAGATTTGCATTTTCTATCCAATCTCACTAAATACTTGATTATATCATGCAATCTACATATCAATCTACTCATTTTCACCTCACGATCATGTCTATGGTCTTTAATTTCATTTCTTTTAATCATGGAATAAGAAATCAGAGAGAAACCTCAAGAACCCTAAAATTTGCATGAAGGCTCAGAAATTCCATACACGATTCAAACAAAGTAATTGATTGAGGGTAAACACTTTATGCATGATTACGAACATATGGCCAAATTATTGTGCAGTAAAAAATACATGGATCATAGAGTTAGAAGAGCTCATGCTTACCTCTTGCAGCTGGTGATCGTGTTTTGTGTTGGAGGTGTTACAACTAGGTTCTAATGATGGGAATAGCTTCCCTAGGTGCCAAGTGATATGCCTGAGTGCTTGGAATGGTTTGAAATAGTTGGAACTCAAGATGGTACCCCAACTGCAACTTGGTTAAAACCTTGAGCAGTTGGCTGGTGATTCTGAGAAATCAGTGTTCCAGGTGTTGTTTAAGTGTTTGTATCACTTGGTTGGAATTGCTCTCAAACTCAAAACCCGATAGTGACTTGCTTTGGAAGGTAAAATTGGAAGTGAGAAGGTGATTTTGAAGAAAGCATATGTTTGATGGCTTTGGTGTACTCAAACTGATCACAATTGAGCTCTATTTATAGTAGAGCAAGTTTTTTTTGCAAGCAATAGTGAATGGCAACTGCAGCAGAGGTTAGGGAACATGCTGCTGGTTCCCTTGGTTCAGATCTTATCCTTGACTCATTCAGTTGGAAATGGTTCAGTCCTTGCCACCTTGGTGCATCCATTGAATGCTCCAAAACAAAATTGGAGTATTGTCCCCCTTTTAGGCATTTCTAGGTTTGGCATGCTACTTTAGGTTCCAAAGACTTGGGAGGCTTACGGATCAGTGCTTGTCCCTCCTTGGTCTCCCCCTGAGGTGTTCAGATGGATAAACTTGTTTGTCATTGGTACAAATTGCCCAAATCGAGCAAAATGCACAAATCTACCTTGCCACGACAGTTTGCAGCAAGGCATATTGCCATTGTCATATCTCCTAGCTCAAATGGAATTTCATGGAGTTCTTGGCAATTTTGGAAAGCCCTCATATGATACAACATATGTGTGATCATATTTTGTTTTGATACTTTTTGGATCTAAGTGAAAAATGCCCCTACATTTGGAAAAAAGACAAAGCAGATTCTGACTTAGTGAAAATTTCACTAAGTGTTGGAAAAAAGTGACATTTTCACTTTTTGTGATTTTGGCCATTCCATAACTTGAAATCCATAGGGAACCATAATTATGAAAAATCTCAAAAAGTCAAATTTTGACTTTTGTGCACAGTTGACTTTTTATCAGATGAATTTCAAACTATGCGATCCTCTGTGAAATCAAGTCCTTGACCTAAATCAAACTTGATTGATTGATTTCATAGGTGTTATAGGGTGTATTGAATTATGTCCTAGGGTTTGGGAGCATGTCTTGGTCAAAAGTCAAAGGCACAGATGACTTTTTCCGCGAAACCCTAACTGTGGTTCTGATGAACTTGAAACTTGGGAATCAAGCTTCTTGGATCAATCCATTGTTGCAAATGGATCGATGTAGTGTGTTGGAGACCCTCAAATCATGTCTTGAGGTCTTGGCTCATGATTTGTCCCAAAAGTCAACTTAGGGGTGAATTAGGTCAAGAAACCCTAATTCCTGATTTTTGATGAATGCATCCCCTGAGGCCAAATTGACTTGATGATTGGGTTCATGAGGTCCCATGGAGTATCTTAGGTTGTGTTTTGAAGCATTGGCTCATGCCCAGAGGAAAATTTCCATCTGGAGGCCCTGGTCGACCAAAACCCTAATTTGGTGACACTGGCGATCTTGAGGCTTGATCCACCTGGAATGTTGCAACCTTGTGATTAATCCTTGATATGGGAGTCCTCTTGATCCTTTGTAGATGTTTGAGAGGTTAGACAAGTTGAAGATAACGTCAATTCTTGATTGATCCTTTGTTTAAAGCTCAGAGAGGGCTTGAAACCTTAATCTTTGATAGTAGTGAATGCTCACCCATCTTTGGGGAGATTGATGAAGTATGATGGTTCATCCATATTGTGATGATGATTTGCACAATGATGGGAAATCTTAGTGGTCAAAATTTGGGGTATGAAAGATGCCCCTATTTAATCTTCTTGGACCCGAAGGTGTGAATGGCAAAGGTATTCGACCATTCGGGGTGCAAGAGGATTAAATATCGGAGTACCCAAAATTTTGACGGTGACTATGAATGGTGGCTTGCCAGTCCATCTTCTTTTGCTAAGAAATGATGCTTAGAAAAGGTAAACTTCCCCTCGATCCTGGTCTTCAGCCAAGGAACTGGTCTCAGTTTCTGATATAAACTTCCCCATCGATCCTGGTTTCCTACCAAGGAACTGGTCTCAGTTTCTGTTGTAAACATCCCCTCGATCCTGGTTTCCTACCAAGTAACTGGTCTCAGTTTCTATTGTAAACTTCCCCTCGATCCTGGTTTCCTACCAAGGAACTGGTCTCAGTTTCTGATATAAACTTCCCCTCGATCCTGGTTTCATACCAAGGAACTGGTCTTAGTTTTTGTTGTAAACTTCCCCTCGATCCTGGTTTCCTACAAAGGAACTGGTCTCAGTTTCTGTTGTAAACTTCCCCTCGATCCTGGTTTCCTACCAAGGAACTGGTCTCAGTTTCTGTTGTAAACTTCCCCTCGATCCTGGTTTCCTACCAAGGAACTGGTCTCAATTTCTTTTGTCAATAAACTTTCTTGACAAGGGACGCTATGTGTAGCGATTTTCCTTAAACTTCTCGCCGAATTTTCCTGGGGAGATGCCATTTGATAGAAAACTTTTGATGTCAAACTTGCTGGGGAACCCAGTCGTCTGAGTTCTAGAGGTGTACAAACTTCTCTGTTGGAGACACCATTTGTCGACTCTATCGGGGAAAACGAGTCTCTTGAGAGACTATTTCCGCTTGGGGTTATTACATCAGACTTTTCTCGGGATCTTCTCGGAGAAATGCCATATGATGCGATCCAATTTTGAGGTGCTGATGACCTTTTCGTCAGTGGACGTTGCGGAGAAAAACTGTTGTATTGCCGAATCTCTGATAAAGAGGCTTTCTCTGGTTTTTTAGAGGTTCAAGTTATCAAAGTGGTCAAGGGCCAATTCTAATCCAGAAATAAAATGGAGGAGAGGGAGAGAGATAGTTCAGCCGCAACTTTTCCTGACGAGGAAAGAACAGACAACTCGATTGAGAAGACTTTTATCACTAGGGGATAAGACCGACTAGAGAGATAGTGATGCAATATGATCATGAGTGTAAATCAACAGTGCATGATGTATGTATGTTTATGCTGATAAAACTGACGCGACATACAGACTAGTAGATGAACACGACTTGATACTCGACCATAGTGGGGGATGTAAAGTATCGCTGGTTCACGATAGTAATTCGGCCTTGCTTAGGAGAAATAGTCCATGCGGGGAACAATCGTTGGTCGGGCTTATGAGGTAAGAACTCTGTCAGGGGGTGTCAGATGAAACATGGTCTCTGACACAATTGATCCTTCGTTCAGGTGTACTGGTTTAGAAGGATTACTTTGATTCTGCACTTTGAACCTCAACCATCTTTGGAGAAGCGAACGACGTCCTTTCGATGTTCAACAGTCAAAAGAAATTGCCATCTTTATTTTAAAAGAAGAAAAATTTTATCAAGTAAATTCATTTTTTTTTTATTTTGAGAATCGTTAATCACGTTAAAAACGTCGTTCTGTAAAGTTAAAACAAATAAGAATTGCAAACAAAAGCACAAGGGCTCGAATTTTATTGATAGGATGGAAATCAGCCAAACGCATGATTCCATAGAGTATTTACAAAGTTTAGAAAATGGTAATTTAAGGGAAAAGGGTTACATTGAAACATAACGACCGCTATCCTTCTACCAACTTTGAATTCTGGGCATCCTGAACATCCGTCGAAGATGACCTTGACTGGAGTTTTCTTTCGATGGATGGTGTAACTGTTTCTGAGGGACTTGCCCCTGTTGGACGTAGTTACTTGCCATTATCCCTAACTTTTGTCTGGACTGTACTTTGAGATTTCCAATCCATCGGGATGATTTTTTATTATGTATCTAATTTTTGCCTGGACCGCCCTTTCGGGTTTTCAATCCACCGAGACGTTTTTTTTAGTTTAGGCGAAGTATTTCTTAACTACGTCAACATTGGTAGGTGTAGCACCCCAAAATTTTCTCTCCTTACTTTAGTATTAACTGGCTTGTGTTTCATTTCATTTTTGCATTATCATGTGTGCATATCATTGATTCTAAGCATGGGGTCAAGGTGCTTGAGGCAGTTCAAGAGGAGAAGGTGTTCTTCAAGGGTCAAGTTCCATACCATTTATCAAGAATCAAGGGTTGGTACAAAAGTTACTAAATATGGAAATGACCTATAATTTGAAAGTTTCCATTTTGGGCAAGTTTTTACACCACATTCAACTTGACTTTTCACCATCAAGGAAGCTTTCAAATGAATTTTTATTAAACATGAAAGTTGAAGATATTTTTCTCCCCTTTCCAACAAGTACTAGATGGTCTCCATATCATTTGTGAAACTCAAGTTATGATCAAAAGAAGGCAAAGTGGTTTTTAGGGTTTTCTCATGGTTCCATTTTCACAACTTTTGCATTTTGGGACATAGTGACCTATAATTGGCCCCATTGCTTCAAGGCATATTCTAATATCAAAGTACATTCCATAAGGATCATTTTTGGCCTTTGAACCAAGGGATTCCATGACAAATTCATCACTTATTTCACATTATGCAAAATTGCAAGAAGCATCAAAGCTCATGAATCAAGATGTTTCAAGGCCCAAATCCAATTCAGGTGTGATTAGCAATTGAAAAATAAGTGATCCATCATAGAATGCATGGGTGTACACGCATGGAGGGGGGTGTGTGATTTAAAATACAAATTTGCCAAATTACCCAAAACTCATTAACCAAGGAATTATTAAGACCTAAATGTTAATCACTGGAATAACCTACTGTATTTAAGCTTACTCATGCACTGATTAAAAAAGGAGGCACGTTAGTTTGAGGAGAATTCAAGTTTCAACCCTAATCCTTCATTCCTTTGAATCTCATCATCCACAAGAGCTTTTCACAAAGTTCTTTCACATTCTGGGTCCTGGGGATCCATAGAGCACGAATCAACCACCATCTGAAGATAACAACAAGGATACGGCTTGCTTGATCTTAGGTTAGTGACACTTTTCATGATCTTAGAACTCAAATTTTTGACATGCATAATGGTCTGTGGTTGTTGCTGAGCATGATGATGCATTTTATTTTGAATTTGGATGTGTATTATGTGCATACTGTGATTTTGAAAGTTTTGAACCCTAACTTGTTCCATTCGATTCTCCTTATGTGTTGGTTATTTGTGATTTTTAATGGCATATTATTGATCCTCATTAAATTCTGGTCAAGATAGTGTATGGCATATTATTGATCCTCATTAAATTATGGTCAAGATAGTGTATCCTTTTGCATTTTCTGGGAAGTTTTTTGGTTGCAGGTGGCCGGAAGGGACGACCGGAGCTAGGGCTCCGGCGTCTGGTCTAATCTCCGGTCAGGCTAGGGTTTTTGGGGAAGACGCAATCGTGGTCGTCCGTTAGCCAGATCGTGTGGTCCACGTTGTGCCACATCTTTTAAATTATGTTTTTATTTTGTGGTTTGTGTGTGTGACGTACATGATAATTACCGTGTACATCCAATCTGACCCACTCATCACACTTTCTTTTGATCCATTTGCATCCGTTGATATGATCTGATGGCCTACACAATGCCAGCGCATTAATGATTTGGTGTGTTCTACACGTGTTCTTTCATTTAATTTCTGATGATGTATGGTATGCGCGTGTGTACTCTTATTATGGTGCACTTTTAATCATGGCCATTGATCTTGTTTATTTTGTGATTGTGTTGACTGATGGTGTGCGTTGGATGGGTTGTATGGTCATGATTGGGTCTGTGGGTTGACTGAAGTCCACGTGTTCTTCTTTGTTTTTATTTTATTTTCGCTGATGGGTTTTGGTGTGTGCTCTTGATATCCACACCCCCTCCTTTGGGGCCCATGTTCATTTCCAACGTGTTTGGCTGCTATTCATACCCCCTGGCTATTTTGTTTTCTTTTTATTTTCAATTAATTATTGCATTTCATTTTTAATTTTTAAAAATAGTTTTGTGCATTAAAAAATCATAAAAAAAATCATGAAGCATATTTAGAGTTTTATAGAATTTTCCCAAATTTTATTTTATTATTATATTTTATTTTTAGCATCTGAATTAATTATTTGGTTAATTTCTTTTGAGTTTATTCCATATATGCATACCATAGCTTGTAGAATTTATTTCTCATCATCCATAAAACATTTTGAGTCCATTCTTTTTGCATTGTTTCATCAACACATTGAATTGCATAAAAAAAATTCTATTATTTTTAAAATCATTTCATGTTGCATTTTGGTCCTTCTCTTTTACATATTGAACCATGTTTCTTACTTGATCTTTGCATGATTGTTTGAGTGACTCATCTTGGGAATTTTTGCATGAGTTTTTAACATGATGTTTACCCCTGGTTGAGGTGTGTTGAGAGTTAATTTGGTATTTGTTAAAGATGTTTCGCTAATTGTTTGATTTATCTTTGTTTGAGGTCTCTTTTATGCACATCTTTGATCATGTCTGAGTACTTGTTTGAGAAGGCACTTGTGCCATCATTTGGGATTGCTTCTTTGACTTCATAAACCATGTTTGAATCATTATAGGTCACTTGATTATAATTATAGGTCATTGGTGTGAGGTTGTTGCATATTGTGTGCCCATGTTCAATGTTTGATTTACATGCCTTTTTTTGACTTATCTTCTCACCTCTTCTCATCTATGCTTATTCATGACTTATGTTTGGTTTATGTATGCCATACCTTATCATTCATTTGCACTTCATTTGATGTATGTTTCTGACCTTGGAGCTTTGCATTCATTCATGTCATATGTTATTCATGTTTCATCTTGCATACTTGAACATGTTTCACTTACGTGCTTCCTTCTCCTTCTTCTATTGATTCTTAATGCCTGGATACTTGTTTGTGTGCCTCATGTGACACTTGTATAGCATGTTTAGGCACATGTTTAGGTCATCCATATTCTGACTTGGATATTATTTGAAGCATTCTTGCATGATCACCTTGCATATCCACTATTTCTTCTTCTACTCCTTCTTTGATGACTTTCTTGTATGTTTTGCCACTTGTTTGCATTCTCTTTGCTTGATCTTGTTCGGTAAACATTATGGGTCACCTCTAAGGTGTACGTTGTGACTTGGATGAGTTTCATTTGGTTTGTAACTTTTTCTCTTTGGTTTGCGACTTGCTTGGGTTTCATTTGTCTTATAGTTACTTATGTCTGTTTTTGTACTAACCTTTTATGCAGAGGCTAAGGTAAGTTATTTAAGGGTGTGGATAGTTATCCATGTTCACCCCCATTCTCTCCTTCTCATTTCTTTTCCTTAAGTTTTGGATTTCACTTTGTATGTGATTGAATTGGTTAATGCTTACTTGTGCTTGGTCACATGATCCCCTTAGGATTCCTAGCTCCACTTAATTTCTGATTAAGTTGGAGGTAGGAAAGACATTAGGCTTTCTATCCTTTGCATGATAACATTAGGACTAAATTCCATAGGATAGTCTCCCTCCAAACCTCCCCTTAGGGCCATCTTTTCATGATAACATTAGGATAGAATCCCCTTAGTGTTTTTCTTTTCTTTTGAGTCCCTCTTCTCATCTCTTAACACTTCTAAGATACTCAATAAGGTCAACTTACCTTGCACACAAGCCTTAAACATAGGAAATGAAGATTGAGGGGTCCCCCTTCTCTCTTCTAGAGTGTTGAGCATACGTCCCATTGGGGACGACCATGCGTTGCATCCGTTCCCGTGTCATAGACTTTGGTTCAAGTTGGGTTATGAACTAAATCAAGTCACTTCTGTCTTAAAAAATACAAATAAACTTCAAATATTTTTATCCTGCGGGATTGTCAAACTAAAGGATATTTTCAAAAAGGGCACGTTACTTTCCGTCTGAGTCGCAAACAGGCATCGACCCTAACTGCCAGACGCGAACTTAACGTCGCTCATAAAAAACACAAAAAGAACTTGGTCCGAACTACGTTGACTCTGAATTTCCCATCGCACAATGGGAGTACGTAGGCCTAGGACGTCGACGTCCTACCGAGTTTGTCTCTGTTTTCCCCTTCCCCGTTTTAGTACAGCCATAGATGTTAGGATAACTCACCCTTAGAATAGACAACAAGCGTGGATCCCATCGAGTACGATGGACGCGTGGGGTGCTAAAACCTTCCCCTCACGTAACCGACTCCTGAACCCATGCTATGGTTGAGATGACCATTCCTTTCCATCTTCCTCAGGTTTATACGGTGTTTCCTTTCCCTCTCTTGGGATAAATATACATTGCTGGTGACTCTGTTTACCGCGCCACTTTCGCATTTGTACCTGGATGAAAATCCTGGGTGCGACAGCTGACGACTCTGCTAGGGACTCTAGTTCCCTAAGCGAGTCTGTCCTAGCGCTTGTTTATTTTTGTTCTCTTTGGGGGTTTTTGTTTTTGTTTTGCTTTATTTGTTGTATTTTATTTTTACCACATTTACTGCATTGTATATTATTATCATCTGCTGAACTTTTCTTCTGTTTGGCGGGTTGGGGGTTCCGAGAGATAAGCCCAATACCCAGGCTTGAGCGTACACGTAGGATTAGCGTGGAAAGTAGTGTGACTTGTGTGGCATTTGGCCAGACGTAGTATACATGAAAACTCCACATCCAGACGAGGTTTTCCTTGGTAATGTTCTATCCTGCGCATTGGTGCAGATGATTGAATGTAACCTGGAAAACTGTCAACGCTGGCGGCCATTTCCGAGGACTCAGTAACGACACTCCTCCCAAGACGTGATAATGGCAGACCAGAAATGGCAAACCCATTACACATGTCGATCCGAGGACCCAATGCTGGGAACTTGCTATAGGGTTTCCTTTTGGAAAAGAATCAGTGGAAGCACTCCTCGATTGGCGATAGTACTGTACCCCAAGGGATAAATGTATTATTGCTTCTCGACCTCAGTGCCGAAACTGAGGACTTACCATAGGATGGTTTATTTTGAGGGGAATCAGTTGAGGCCTCCTCGATTGATGATCATGCCAAACCAAAAATGGTGAACGTATCATCATTTCTCGACCTGAGAGCCTGTGATATTGAGGATCCTTGGCTTTCTAGTACCCACGTGTGAGAGGGCAGGGTGTTTACAGGTTTGTAGGTAACCTTGACCTTCAACATACCCGGTTTTCTGGTCAGCAGATTTATCAGTGTGGCATTATGGTTATTTTGGTATTCTGGGTATTTAGGCAGACCTTTGAGATTATTCAGCTTGTTCAGTGCAGCAGTTGTCCAGTCTGTGTGGCATCCTTGATCCCATGGGTGCATTTGCATCATCGTTTTGCATCCTAACATGTTTATTCGTTTGCAGGGTTGCATCCTAACCTTGATTCTGGTTTCCGAAGACTATCGAGGATGAGTACTGAGAAGAAAAAGAATATCATAGGATACAAGTTCCCGTCACTTATTCTGGATCCTGTTCACAAGATTGTTTCTATGGCAGAACCTGGGGAATCGGCACTTGTGGACTTTGATGACATGCCGTAGTTCTCTTTCTCTCTATTGTATTTGGATCACCGCCAGGCTTGTTGGTTGGGATCTACGATTATTGTGTTCAGACTTATTATCGTGAGTTGTGATTGTTGACATTTGGTTTCCTCTGGTTTTCTTAATATATGAGCAAAAGTCCCGTTATATCTTATTGTTAAACTGGAATCAAGGGGTGGATCGCCCTGCGAATTTCTCAACATGTTCATTTGCATTTGCATATTCATAATCATTTTGCATAATCATTTTTCATGATCATTTTTCATAATAGGTGTTTATCTCTGGTGTTCTTACTTTGTTCTCCTCCGCAGTACAGGATTGATCTGCCAGTTCATCGGTATTCTACTCAGTCTGTGATAACCAGAGGATAGCCATGGAACAACTCCGTGCAGAGATGCTTGGAATGAAGGTTCAGATGAGGCAATTTGGGGAAGACATGCTGGTCATGTCCCAGGAGCAGAAGATGCTGAAGGAGGAGGTCAATCAGATGAAGACTCAGATGGGTTTGGTCATGGAAATTTTGAATATAGTGTTAAAGAAGGAAAATAGTCCCGTGCTCGCTTCCGCAATAGAAGTCCTTAATCCTTCCATTTCTGTGGGATTTGCTCTAGATCATGGATTTCCTCGTGAATCCCCTCCACAACCTTTTGCTGCAGAAGCTCCACGTCAGCAACCTTTGTTTGTGCCTCAACAAAATGTAGAAAGGAAAGTGCAAGCGCAGGTGAGGCGCCCAAATCAACATCGACAGCAGAATTATCAGCAGCAGGGGCAACCGAGACCAAGAAGGCCCAAGAGGATATTTGATCCACTCCCTGTTCCTCACAGCCATGTTCTTGCCCGTCTACTTGAAAGTTCTCTGGTTCAACTAAGGGATGCCAAGCGTGTTCCCGACCCTATTCCTCCTGATTATGATCTGGATGCCAGATGTGAATATCACTCAGACACACTGGGTCATTCAATTGAAAATTGCAACGTGTTCAAGCACCAGGTGCAAGACCTGGTAGACTCAGAGATCATTGCATTCACTGAAGATGATATATACATCAATTGAAGCCTCCTTTCTCAAGTGAGCACTCAGTCTGCAAGTACGTCCAGACAGAATCAAGCTTCCTCAGCAATGGCAATCTTCAGCTTCTTTACTGCATTTTCATTTGTAGTTTTTTTCATTTCTTGTTAAAGTATTTTATGCATGTAAGACTTGTTTTTTTTTAATGACAATCATAATACAATGAGCATGTTTTTCTTGCAGTAATCCATTCGTGTTCACTCTTAAATGTTTATATGCACTGCAATACCAATTTTCTTGTCTAGAACTCTCGAGGGAGGATGACGAAATAAGAGCGCAGATTTCTAATGGTGCGCTTTTGGATAAAATCCTGTTAAGGATGTATAGGCATTGTTTCCAATTCACAAACACTGGAGATATAAGGGAGATAGACCCTCGTTAACCCCTTTAAGCCTTGAAGTAGGAGCTTATTTCGTATGAAAAAACACTCATACTTAACCCGGGGGCAGGGTAGGCGTCAGTTAGTTTGACCGAGCGTTCAAATTCCAAGGAGAGTGTGCATCCGAGGAAATATTACCTTCTATCCCCTTGTCAAGAGGTCAAGAGATGTGAAACCACAATGGTTATTCATCAACAACCAAGGAGTGAGGCAGTCACAACCCTGTCAGGCAAGTAAGACAACCAGTGTCACACGCTTTGTTCAAAAAAGGGGGAATTAAAAAAAAAAAAAAAAAGCCCGCTAAGTCGAAACTTAAAAACAAGTGACTTAGGCAAAAGTTAGGGCATCCCGCTGGACTTAAAAATCTAAAAACTCAAAAGAGTCAGTCCAGGCAAAAATTAGGGATAAAAAAAAGCAAAAGAAAGAAGAAGCGAAAAGCATTACAAAAGAAAATCCTCGATAAGAACAAATTTGTGTGATTACAGACACAAAAGATAAAAAGGGGTGACTGTCATTCCAAAACTCCCTTAGGTGCCAAACCATTAGTGGCATAGGTTCCTTAAAGATCATAAACCTTTTGAGAGATGAGCGTTTGGGTCAGATTAACTAAACATAGGAATGGAGAACATTACGAAGAGTGGGTGGGCACCGATAAATTTTGAGCCATAAATCCTTTTTCTGAAACCGTGAACCAGACCACGTTACAACCCTTAAAAGTCCTAATTGAAATAGGGTTTATTCCGAAAGCGTACTTCAACAGGATAACGCTCCTGACTCGTATGAGTTGTGCTAATAAGGTTTGTTGGTATTGCATGTGCGCATTGTTTTTCCATTCAAAAATCAAGGTCGCATCCCAGCTAGTGATTCGTTCACAAGGCTTGGCGACGCATTTTCAATAAAGCTTCAAGGTTAACATGAGTGTTGCATTAGAATTGTCATTCTCATAATAAACATTTTCTACTTGCATATGTTTGATATCCAAGAAGCTTACACGATGAACGACAGTCAAGAAGCTCGATCACGCCAAGTTGAGATGGTGAAAACTCCGAAAGACAATCATGTCAAGGGGTATGTGGCCAAGAGACTGTGCGCGGCCTGGGGGTTCCCAATAAATGGTGATAAGATGCAGCTAATCTGGAGCAGTCACATTGAAAACTCTCCCTAAAGCAGCCGAACAGGGGCAATCAGGTCGATTTGACAAATCTCTGTAAGATCGGTCAGGGGAAAAGTTCCTTCAAGACTTGGGGCAGGCCACCTCTAGAGCATGAGAGATTATCCACTCCTGAAAATGGTTAATTGAAAACACCTCTTCAAAGTTTAGAATACTGGGACAGGGTATTTTCAAGTCATTACCAGTCCTTTCGAGGTAATGTACTTCATGGATTATGAAGTTTGGGGCAGTTATGTCAAGATCTGACAAATCTCTCCAAGAGTTTGGAGACCCTGGGGCAGTGCGGATGCCCGGTCTCCTATAAATCCTCTTGACATGATTTCTTCCATTAGACCTGGTGGTCTGGGGCAAGTGGACAGTTCAAAGGGTCGTTTATGACCTTAGAAACAAGTCAGGATTGGATGGCAACAACATTGTACTCCCCCAGTAGGGTTGCTCTCCCCAACATTGAGATTGCACCTTTCCTCAGCAGAGTAGACCTTCCCCAGCAAGAGACTTGGGAAGTATCTTCTCTGGATTAAGACGTTATTTCCCCACAGAATCAGGGTGTTCACTTTCCCCATCCAGTCAGAAAGCGTGCTTTCACCGACAATGTCATATTCTAATCCCCAGCAAGGTGGGAGTAAAGTCATTTTCCCCATCAGCAGGCTAAGTTCAGCAGTATCCCTAAGCAGGATGGTATTATGGAATGTTTTCCCCAAGCAGGATGGTATTATGGGCTGGCATCCCCCAGCAGGTCCTAAGCCCATATGTTATTGGCAATCCTCAGTAACAGACTTTCGGTTCCGTTATTGGCATTCATTCTCAACTCCCCCAGCAGAGGAGGAATCTCAGGTTCGATGTCACCTTCAGTAAAGGACATGTGTAATCCCCGATAGAGTGTATATTGCTTTGGGATTTCATCCCCGGCAGAAGTTGTGGATCTAAAGAGTCGGTCAGTGTGATCCTTCTCAGCAGAGTTCTTGGATTCAGAGGACAATTTATTTTTGTCATCCCCAGCTGAATTGGTCTTTTCTCTCCAGCATTTATTTTGCTGGAGGGACCCTTTTTGCATATCATAAGCATTTGCATTGCATCCTCAAATGCGTAGCATTTCCACTTCGTGTAGAGCATTATGGCAAAATTCAAACATATGCATCCGAAGCATAAGCCAGGTTTGAGTTTTCCTTCGTCGGGAAAAAAGCAGATTTTGGAGAATATCATTCGACTTTACTCCACAAGTGTTGGGTTTAGTCATTCAAACCAATATTTGACATTCCCTTGCAGAGTTGTTTGCCAGGAGCGTTAATCCA
Organism: Lathyrus tuberosus; assembly: GCA_022829125.1. Taxonomy (NCBI): domain Eukaryota; kingdom Viridiplantae; phylum Streptophyta; class Magnoliopsida; order Fabales; family Fabaceae; genus Lathyrus; species Lathyrus tuberosus. The sequence continues at coordinate 25,059,761 of JALAZF010000012.1, read as the reverse complement.
TGATTTCATTTTTACCCCTTCGTCCAGGTGGTCCTTTGGTTTATTCCCTCAAGGGTTTTTTTCGTCAGACACCCGTCCGTGTTCTTTCAGCACCCGTCCGTGTTTGAACTTTTGTTTCAATTCCCGTTCGTATTGACATTTGGCACCCGTCCGTGTTCTTTCAGCACCCGTCCGTGTTTGAACTTTTGTTTCAATGCCCGTCCGTATTGACATTTGGCACCCGTCCGTGTCCTTTCAGCACCCGTCCGTGTTTGAATCTTTGTTTCAATGCCCGTCTGCATTGACATTTGGCACCCGTCCATGTTCTTTCAGCACCCGTCCGTGTTTGAACCTTTGTTTCAATGCCCGTCTGCATTGACATTTGATACCCGTCCGTGTCCTTTCAGCACCCGTCCGTGTTTGAACCTTTGATTTCGATACCCGTCCATATTGACTTTTGGATGACACCCGTCCGTGTTGCCTTCCATTCCCCAGCGAGATCAATCCCCAGTAAATTTACCTTTTTACACTTGTCCGTGTACCTTTTCGATACCCGTTTGTATTGAATCCTTTTGCACCCGTCAGTGTATCTTTTCGGTACCCTGTTCGTATCTGATATCTTTGACTCCTTGACACCCGTCCATGTTTATCCCCAGCGTAGTTAACACTCGTTTGTGTTTAGTTCATGACATTCCAATACATTGTTAGTATTGGTTTCCAACACTCGTACGTGTTATGAAAAGTGCCGCATTTATTGCTTGTTCCCCAGTGGAGTTGTCCCTCCTTTGAGGATTGCGAATTTCAGGGTTCTTTTGGTATTCAATCCCCGTAAATCCTTTGAACGCATGACAGCCGTTGCTATCATACATTCAGGACCAAGTTGATTGAATAGGGGCAGCTGTAGCACCCCAAAATTTGCTCTCCTTACTTTAGTATTAACTGGCTTGTGTTTCATTTCATTTTTGCATTATCATGTGTGCATATCATTGGTTCTAAGCATGGGGTCAAGGTGCTTAAGGCAGTTCAAGAGGAGAAGGTGTTCTTCAAGGGTCAAGTTTCATACCATTTATCAAGAATCAAGGATTGGTACAAAAGTTACTAAATATGGAAACGACCTATAATTTGAAAGTTTCCATTTTGGGCAAGTTTTTACACTATATTCAACTTGACTTTTCACCATCAAGGAAGCTTCAAATGAATTTTTCTCAAACATGAAAGTTGAAGATCTTTTTCTCCCCTTTCCAACAAGTACTAGATGGTCTCCATATCATTTGTGAAACTCAAGTTATGATCAAAAGAAGGCAAAGTGGTTTTTAGGGTTTTCTCATGGTTTCATTTTCACAACTTTTGCATTTTGGGACATAGTGACCTATAATTGGCCCCATTGCTTCAAGGAACATTCTAACATCAAAGTACATTCCATAAGGATCATTTTTGGCCTTTGAACCAAGGGATTGCATGACAAATTTATCATTTATTTCACATTATGCAAAATTGCAAGAAGCATCAAAGCTCATGAATCAAGATGTTTCAAGGCCCAAATCCAATTCAGGTGTGATTAGCAATTGACAAATAAGTGATCCATCATAGAATGCATGGGTGTACACGCATGGAGGGGGGTGTGTGATTCAAAATGCAAATTTGCCAAATTACCCAAAACTCATTAACCAAGGAATTATTAAGACCTACATGCTAATCAGTGGAATAACCTAATGTATTTAAGCTTACTCATGCACTGATTAAAAAAGGAGGCACGTTAGTTTGAGGAGAATTCAAGTTTCAACCCTAATCCTTCATTCCTTCGAATCTCATCATCCACAAGAGCTTTTCACAAAGTTCTTTCACATTCTGAGTCCTGGGGATCCATAGAGCACGAATCAACCACCATCTGAAGCTAACAACAAGGATACGGATTGCTTGATCTCAGGTTAGTGACACTTTTCATGATCTTAGAACTCAAATTTTTGACATGCATAATGGTCTGTGGTTGTTGCTAAGCATGATGATGCATTTTATTTTGAATTTGGACGTGTATTATGTGCATACTGTGATTTTGAAAGTTTTGAACCCTAACTTGTTCCATTCGATTCTCCTTATGTGTTGGTTATTTGTGATTTTTAATGGCATATTATTGATCCTCATTAAATTCTGGTCAAGATAGTGTACCCTTTTGCATTTTCTGGGAAGTTTTTTGGTTGCAGGTGGCCGGAAGGGACAACCAGAGCTAGGGCTCCGGCGTCTGGTCTGATCTCCGGTCAGGCTAGGGTTTTTGGGGAAGACGTAATCGTGGCCGTCCGTTAGACAGATCGTGGGGTCCACGTTGTGCCACATCTTTTAAATTATGTTTTTATTTTGTGGATTGTGTGTGTGACGTCCATGATAATTAGCGTGTACATCCAATCTGACCCACTCATCACGCTTTCTTTTGATCCATTTGCATCCGTTGATATGATCTGATGGCCTACACAATGCCAGTGCATTAATGATTTGGTGTGTTCCCCACGTGTTCTTTCATTTAATTTCTGATGATGTATGGTATGCGCGTGTGTACTCTTCTTATGGTGCACTTTTAATCATGGCCATTGATCTTGTTTATTTTGTGATTGTGTTGACTGATGGTGTGCGTTGGATGGGTTGTATGGTCATGATTGGGTCTGTGGGTTGACTGAAGTCCACGTGTTCTTCTTTGTTTTTATTTTATTTTCGCTGATAGGTTTTGGTGTGTGGGCTTGATATCCACACCCTCTCCTTCGGGGCCCATGTTCATTTCCAACGTGTTTGGCTGCTATTCATACCCCCTGGCTATTTTGTTTTCTTTTTATTTTCAATTAATTATTGCATTTCATTTTTAATTTTTAAAAATAGTTTTGTGCATTAAAAAATCATAAAAAAAATCATGAAGTATATTTAGAATTTTATAAAATTTTCTCAAATTTTATTTTATTATTTTATTTTATTTTTAGCATCTGTATTAATTATTTGGTTAATTTCTTTTGAGTTTATTCCATATATGCATGCCATAGCTTGTAGAATTTATTTCTCATCATCCATAAAACATTTTGAGTCCATTATTTTTGAATTGTTTCACCAACACATTGAATTGCATAAAAACATTTTTCTCTTATTTTTAAAATCATTTCATGTTGCATTTTGGTCCTTCTCTTTTGCATATTGAACCATGTTTCTTACTTGATCTTTGCATGATTGTTTGAGTGACTCATCTTGTGAATTTTTACATGATTTTTTAACATGATGTTTAACCATGGTTGAGGTGTGTTGAGAGTTAATTTAGTATTTGTTAAAGATGTTTCGATAATTGTTTGATTGCTCTTTGTTTGAGGTCTCTTTTATGCACATCTTTGATCATGTCTGAGTACTTGTTTGAGAAGGCACTTGTGCCATCATTTGGGATTGCTTATTTGACTTCATAAACCATGTTTGAATCATTATAGGTCACTTGATTATAGTTATAGGTCATTGGTGTGAGGTTGTTGCATATTGTGTGCCCATGTTCAATGTTTGATTTACATGCCTTTTTTTGACTTATCTTCTCACCTCTTCTCATCTATGCTTATTCATGACTTATGTTTGGTTTATGTATGCCATACCTTATCATTCATTTGCACTTCATTTGATGTATGTTTCTGACCTGGGAGCTTTGCAATCATTCATGTCATATGTTATTCATGTTTCATCTTGCATACTTGAACATGTTTCACTTACATGCTTCCTTCTCATTCTTCTATTGATTCTTAATGCCTGGATACTTGTTTGTGTGCCTCATGTGACACTTGTATAGCATGTTTAGGCACATGTTTAGGTCATCCATATTCTGACTTGGATATTATTTGAAGCATTCTTGCATGATCACCTTGCATATCCACTCTTTCTTCTTCTACTCCTTCTTTGATGACTTTCTTGTATGTTTTGCCACTTGTTTGCATTCTCTTTGCTTGATCTTGTTCGGTAAACATTATGGGTCACTTCTAAGGTGTACATTCTGACTTGGATGAGTTTCGTTTGGTTTGTAACTTTTTCTCTTTGGTTTGCGACTTGCTTGGGTTTCATTTGTCTTATAGTTACTTATGTCTGTTTTTGTACTAACCTTTTATGCAGAGGCTAAGGTAAGTTATTTAAGGGTGTGGATAGTTATCCATGTTCACCCCCATTCTCTCCTTCTCATTTCTTTTCCTTAAGTTTTGGATTTCACTTTGTATGTGTTTGAATTGGTTAATGCTTACTTGTGCTTGGTCACATGATCCCCTTAGGATTCCTAGCTCCACTTAATTTCTGATTAAGTTGGAGGTAGGAGAGACATTAGGCTTTCAATCCTTTGCATGATAACATTAGGACTAAATTCCATAGGATAGTCTCCCTCCAAACCTCCCCTTAGGGCCATCTTTGCATGATAACATTAGGATAAAATCCCCTTAGTGTTTTTCTTTTCTTTTGAGTCCCTCTTCTCATCTCTTAACACTTCTAAGATACTTAATAAGGTCAACTTGCCTTGCACACAAGCCTTAAACATAGGAAATGAAGATTAAGGGGTCCCCCTTCTCTCTTCTAGAGTGTTAAGCATACGTCCCATTGGGGACGACCATGCGACATATTCGTTCCCGTGTCATAGACTTTGGTTCAAGTTGAGTTATGAACTAACTCAAGTCACTTCTGTCTTAAAAAATACAAACAAACTTCAAACCTTTTTATCCTGCGGGATTGTCAAACTAAAGGCTATTTTCAGAAAGGGCACGTTACTTTCCGTCTGAGTCGCAAATAGGCATCGACCCTAACTGTCGGACGCGAACTTAACGTCGCTCATAAAAAACACAAAAAGAACTTGGTCCGAACTACGTTGACTCTGAATTTCCCATTGCACAAAGGGAGTACGTAGGCCTAGGACGTCGACGTCCTACCGAGTCTGTCTCTATTTTCCCCTTCCCCGTTTTAGTACAACCATAGATGTTAGGATAACTCACCCTTAGAATAGACAACAAGCGTGGATCCCATCGAGTACGATGGACGCGTGGGGTTCTAACACCTTCCCCTCGCGTAACCGATTCCCGAACCCAGGTTATGGTTGCGATGACCATTCCTTTCCCTCTTCCTCAGGTTTATGCGGTTTTTCCTTTCCCTCTCTTGGGATAAATATACATTGCTGGCGACTCTGTTTACCGCGCCACTTTCGCGTTTGTACCTGGATGAAAATCCTGGGAGCGACAGTAGGGTCGGAAAATTCTTCTCCATCCATGGTTGTGAGTCTCAAGGCACCGCCTGAGAAATCTTTCTTTACCACATAGGGGCCTTCATAATTCGCAGTCCACTTGCCCCGAGAATCAGTGAGAAATGATTGTATCTTCTTGAGCACAAGGTCTCATTTCCTGAAGACGCGAGGTCGAACCTTTTTGTCGAACGCCCTCTTCATTCTTTGCTGATACAACTGACCATGGCATAGTGCCGTTATTTGTTTCTCTTCGATCAGATTCAGTTCGTCGTGTCGACTTTGACACCATTCAGCTTCTGTAAGCTTAGCTTCCATCAATACCCGGTCTTTGCTTTCCGAGAGAGATATTCCCAATATCCTGCTCTTTTTTCTTAGGGAGAACACTACCGTATCATTTCGTACGACTTGATGGTCCAGCATCCATAACTAGACGTCCTCCTCGGACGGCTTCCTCAAGACAAACTCCCATGCCCACCATCTCGGTGAAGTCACTGGGCGCACTGGTGACCATTCGGTCGTAGTAAAATGAGCTCAAGGTTTTCAAGAAGATCTTTGTCATCTCTTTCTCCTCAAGAGGTGGACAAATCTGGGCGGCGATTTCACGCCATCTCTGAGCGTACTCTTTAAAGGTTTCCTTGTCCTTTTGTGACATTGATTTGAGTTGATCTCTGTCTGGTACCATGTCCAGGTTATACTTATAGTGCTGAACGACGGCAGCGCCAAGATCTCTGAAAGTAGCGATCTTAGTGCGGTTTAAACCCATGTACCATTTGAGTGCGGCACCGGTTAAACTATCCTGAAAGTAGTGAATCAGTAGCTCCTGGTTCTTTGTCTGAGCCAACATCCGCCGAGCGTACATCACCAAATGACTTTGAGGGCAAGAGTTACCCTTGTATTTTTCAAAATCGGGCACTTGGAACTTGTGCGGAACTTTCACATTGGGGACCAAGCAAAGGTCTGCGGCGTCCTTTCCAAATAGATCCTGACCGCGAATAGCTTGCAGTTTATTCTGCATCTCTAGGAACTGTTCCTGGAACTCATTCATTCTGTCAAACATACTTTCGTTTCCACTAGAAGGTATCTGTGAAATCTGTCCTTCCAGGATAGTGTGTATCACGGGTGGTGGTATAGCCATCATGGCAGAGACTCTTGGTGCCTCCCGAAGTTTGTAACCTTTAGGAGTTATTGTCATGCCCCTCGCATCTTGGCTTTCCCGAAGTTTGTAACCTTCAGGCCAAGCGGTTCCTACTGGTTTTTCCAGATCTTCCATGATCGGCGAGATATATTCTTCCGGGATATAGTTGAGTGGCATGCCCCAATGACTATCTCTCGGTATTTTATATCTGACATTTGCAATCATTGTCTTAATTTAATTTGAAAAAGAGAGAGACTAGAAGAGAAGATTTTTCTATGTTCAAATGTTTTTTAAATGAATGTATGATGCAGCACACAAAAACATAGAAAAAACATGGGGTCAAAGGGTCGGTGTCATGAAGTCAAGGCTCTACCCCCCCCCCCCAAGGTTTATACTAGTGATTTTTTGTACCTGTACGCAAAATCGTTGATCCCTCTTGGGATAAAAATAGCAAGCGGATCGCCAGCGAGCTGATGTATCCTAGAGTGATCTTAAATGAGGGTAGTATCGCGTGACAACTATTTCCGATAGCTTCCGCACTACAAAATGGTTTCAGTCTACTAAAAACCTCAGCTTCTCAGATAACCCAGTCGACCACACTACTTTCAACAACTGAAGTCGTATAGGCAATGTATCTGCAAAGGGAGTCTCCACTGAGTTTGATGGTCGACCGGGGACTCTTAGCTGGAATTCACTCCCAGTAAGATTACCCGTATTAACATCACCTATCTTAGGTGTATACTTAATCTTTCCACATGCGGCATCACACGCGTTCCCATTAGCAGAAAAATAAACACAGATATCAATTAGGAAAAGCAGTATATATATTTGTCTTAATCATCCTAGACCTCTAGTCCTATGATCCTATACAGACAATGACTCCCCAGCAGAGTCGCCATCTCTGTGATACTTTGTGAACTCAGGGTTTTCTACCTAAGATTGTGAACTTAAGGTTTCCACCGAAGATTGTAAGAAAGAGAATCGGGCCCCACGGTGGGCGCCATTTTTTCTATAGCGCGATTTTTGTGGTCTTGAAGCACTATCGCTCGGGTACTACAGTTCGATTCATTTTTTATCCTGTTAAGCGGATTAAGTAAAGGAGATAGATGTCTCCAATTAACCCTGCTCGCATACTGAGGTTAAACAGTCAAAACTGTTGGTTTAAAGATGCTATTAAGACGTGGGCCCTTCTTCGGTTTATTTTGTTAAGAACACAGTGTTTGGACTATTTGTGAGGTTTTTGGTAATGTGTTTAGATTTGATGCTTTTGGGGTTGATTTGATGGAAATACGGGATTTTGGGTTTTTTGATTAGTGTGCTCGCTAAGATTTTTCAATCTTATGGCTACGTATTCCCATTTAACGAAACAGGGAAATCAGAGGGATCGTAGTTCCTCCTATTCTATGGGAGAAAAAAGGTTGTTTTGGTGTCTTGTTTAAAGCCCAAGACATGAAGCTAAAGGTGGTTTGTATCTTGTTCAAAGCCCAAGATGTGAAGCTAAAAGGGTTTCGGATGAGAGAGAATTTGTCATCTCTAAAGAGGAGTAGTTGATGTTTATATGTTGTGAACAAGGCACAAATTGATGCTAAAAGGTTGGTTGACTCAATCAGGAATTTCTCTATATAAAGCCTAAGAGGAGGTTAATGACCCAACAAGAGGGTGTCTTTTATTTGTCTCGTACGAAGCTCGAGATAGTGGCTAAAAGGGTTTACTCAACAAGAGAGTACTAAAAGGTTTGACTCAACAAGAGACTCTTTTATACTCAACAAGATAGTGTTTTAGTATCTCGTACGAAGCCCGAGATAGAGGCTAAAGAGAGATTGACTCAACAAGAGAGTCTTTTATACTCAACAAGAGAGTGTTTTTTATCTGTCTTGTTAGTTCTGCAGCTATGCAGTATTTGTGTTGGCTAAATTTTGTTAAAACCTATATGATAGCTTTATGTCACTTATGTTGTTTTAACATGCTGTTTTGTGTATCTGCCATAATAGTTTAGTTGCAGGTTGTGAAATGTCAAGGAGGATGTCTTGACATGCTGTTCTGCCTAACTAGTTATGTTCAGTATCTGTCATATTAGATTAGTTACAGGTTGTGGAGATGTCAAGTGTGATGTCTTGACATGTTATGCTGCACTAAGCTGATATGAGTGCATGGTTGTTTTAAGGTGTTGTTGTTTTGCTGTCATGTGATGGTTAATTAAGATGTCAAAGGAGATGTCATAACATCATTGTCTGATACATCAGTTGCTGCTATTTTATATCTCTTGACGGATTTGATTTGATTTGATGAGATCTTTTGTGATATACCTCATCATTATATGCAGGTCAAGGAGATTTATTAGGAACAAAGTGCAGATTTAATCGGATTTCATAAAAAGGATCTTGGAGACTTTTTAGGAAACTACTTGGAGATTTGTTTCTGTTTATGTTGAGAAAATTCTGCATCTGATTTAAAGCATGAAGATTTGATTGAGGATCTAATTTGTAGGAGAATCTTTTGCAGATTTGTAGCAGCTGATATGATGTGATTTGAAGCCCAAATCCAGTTGGGTATAGGTTATAAATAGAAGCATTGTAACCTAGAAAAAGGGAGCCAGCCATCATGTAAATTATAAGGGCTGTGTTGGTCGATGAACCACCTAGTTTGTGGGATGGTCATCGTGTTTATCTCGAAGCCTGTAGGTAAGAGATGTATTGTTCTTGGAGGAAGCTGTTAAGCAACTCTAAGTATTGTTCTTAGTCATGTGTGTCATGTCTAGGTATTGTCATTGAAGTGTGTCTTCTACTTTTCTGTGATTGAAGAGTTGTTGGAAATCAAGTTGTTGATGCAGTGGCTGAGGTGTTGACTGCTAGACATCATTGCAATGATTGGAAGTGAGATAGAGTCTCTTATCTAGGGTGGACTTAGGTAGAAGGGTCATTGGGTAGTGATTAAGTGAGTAGATCATCAACGGGTGTGTTGATTGTAGGGTCTATGAATTAATACTTTTGATAGTGAACTTCCTTCCTGGCTTGGTATGCCCCCAGATGTAGGTTGTTAGACCGAACTGGGTGAACAAATTCTGTGTGTTGTTTATGCTTTTTTGTACTATTATTGTTTACACCTTGCCATGTTATCTGTAACAGGCTAGATGTCTCGACATCCTGTAGGACATCTGGGATCTGTCATACCAGAATTTCAATTGGTATCAGAGCAGGCATCCTGTTCTGTTTCTGGGTGAGATCCTAGGGAAGATACTTTCTGGTCATGGGCAAGGTAGGTGGTACCTACTGAAAAGTTGTTTGAACTTGGAGAAGTTCATATTGTTGTTTGAATAGTCCCTAGAAGTGGAGGATTGACTGTTCATGACTGGGTGTGTATTGGACCTGTCTATTGTTATCAGGCTTGTAGCTTTGGTGGTGAGCTGCTATGTGGTTGAATTTATTTTCAAACCTATGTTGACCTATTGCACATGGAGTGTCGTGTTTGTGAAGGTTGTAGAGGAGTTTTCTGGTGTATGTTCCGCTGCATATATATATCTGATGAAAAATTCCTTTTGGTTTTGTGTGTTAAGGCTGCAACACTTTGTTCTCCTTTGAAGGTGTATCACATGGTGTGGTGATACTTGAGGATAGATTCAACTAGCTTGTTAGAGTTGCCAAAGATACTTGAGGTTCATCCCAAGTCCACTCATAAAGGCACTTTTATATGAGTTTGTTGAAAAGAGATCTAGAAACACTTTATTCTTCCTCTAAACCAAAAAGGCCAGTCTTTGGGCTTTGATAAAAGGTCTCTTGGTGTGGTTCTTGAGAAGGGAACTAATGTCCTACCTGATGTAGGAACATCAAACCAGCAGATTGTGCAGAATCTTGTTGGATAAAGGTATGGCATAGCAGATGCTTGGGGGGCTAAACAAATGCGTATTGATCACATCTGTTTGGAACCTACTCCTGGCTTGGAAGAGGAGGCATCTGGGTTGTGTGTCTAAGAAGTTTCCTTCAAGAAACATGTCTTAGATAAGTGTGCTAGTCAAGAGATGATCAACATGGTGTCACTTATTGGATTAGTGTATTTCTGATCCAAGTGAGTAGGAGTACACACAGATGTGAGTAGGAGTACAAATGTTGTTTGTTTTTGTGAAGGTCAAGCTCAAATGTCAAGGACATTTTCCCTGAAATCTGAATGTTCCTTCTGTTTAAAGCAGCCAGATGTATGCAATCTTGTTTATGGCCATGGAGCAGATTCTGTTTGAAAGGAGTTTTATTTGTGCAGCTATTGAATGGGAGAATGAATAATTCCCTTAGGAGTTCTTAGCAGTTAATAAGGGAGAGTCCTTAATCTGATGCTGGAAGAACTCGAAGATATGTCAGACATAATGTCTTTGTATAGAGAATTTATGTCTGGTGGTGTTTCTCAAAAACAGGATGGAGGTTGTTTACTCGAACTTGATATCACTATCAAGTCTATGAGAGCATGGAACTCTTGTTCTAGTGGAAGAGAAACTCAAAGGGTTGTGAGCAGAGGAGATGTATTAACCTAACTGGTTGACTGGTGTCATCCAAATCATCTAGGATGAGCATTTCAGATTTGTGTTTGGAGCAAGGAGGAGTTGGTGTTTTTTTTTGGGACCAAAGGATTATGGTTCCCTGGTACTTGCATGAGAAGTTTCTTCTAAAGCTGGAGTTTAGTTGTGTGGTGTCCTCACATAATGGAACTTTTTTTGCAAGGCTTGAAGAGCATCCTTGTAGGTTGAAGTGTTGGGAGAAGCATATTTTTTTTCAATCTGGTTGTGATGACCAGTCAATATTTCTTTTTGCTCCAGAAACCTGTTAGAGGGAATCTCCTCTTTAGGTGCAAAAGGATGGCATTCAACATCTCAAAGACAGACAGAAGGTCTGAACATTAGAAGTTTGAGAAGAAGATTCTTGAGATGTAGAGTATGCAGGTTCCTACTTGTGTGTATGGTCTGGTTTTGAAGGTTGATCAGATACTGATGGTCGATCCTCTGATGTACCTTGCAAGAGATGTGTGTGGATTATTATAGTTGTTGTCTCCAAAGCCATAGTAAATGTTTAAATCCATGTGATTTAGACTGATGTTGAAACATCATTTCAGTTCTTTGCTTCCTCAACTAAGTTAGTTTGATTAGCTTAGTGTGGTGTGTATGGTTGTCATGATGGTTTGTCATGAAGAAGAATCAGCAGTTGCCTGATGTGTGCGAAAGAAGAATGTCAGACCAATTGTCCTACCTTGTGTGAGAAGGTAGTCTTATCTGAATAATGACAAATACTTTGACGGGAGCTGAGTATTTGTCTATCCTCTGATAAGGGTGTGCATCTGACTAATGATAAATACTTTGACGAGAGCTAAGTATTTGTCGGATGTGAGTATGCAAGTCTGCAGTCTGAATTCTTTGATTCAGAGAGGGTGTGTAAGCTTATTTCTCTCTATCGCGTTTAGGTGTTTATGTTAACCAGAATAAGCTACTGTGGCTGTGTTTTATTGGGAGCTTCTTGAAGGACGTCTATGTGCAATGAGTCCTTTGAATGGTGATGGGAAGCTGGTATCATCATGATTGTTGATGGTTATATTAGGAAGATGATTGAGATTTTGCACTTGGAGTTAGATGCTCAAGCATTTTTGGCAGAAGAGGTGTTTCTGACTATGTGGATTAGAATGTGGAGATTCTGCTCTTGTTTTTAGTAGTATGTTCTGGCAAAGAATGACTACTATTTTTGAAGACCTCACTAGTGTCAACAACTACTAGTGGATGTAATGGCAGAGGAATTGTGCCAGATGAGGTGATTTGATCAGGAAGTTTTGTTTAAGAGTTGTTCTTTCTATTGAAGAGATTAGATCTCAGTAAAGCTTTTAAGTAAGCTGAGAATTCGTGGAGCTTGTGAGCAGTGTCAAACCAGTCAAGATAATTGGATGTGTTCTCTAGGAGTGAGAATACAGTATGTGAATGTGCTCAGCAAATGTGTGAAGATCTTGTGCTCAAATGTTAATCTAGAGCATTGGTTATCCATGACAGAGGGAGTACTTGTCTATGGATTTTGCTGCAAAGGTGCATATTTTGTGAAGCTTGCATGCTGATCCAGCTTGTGGAGATTGGTTGCCTCTTATGAGGATATAATGTCAGATAATATGCTATGACATTAGGTTGTTAGATGGCGTTTTGGTGTGTTCTTAATAAGACATGTATGGTTCTAGCCATGTGAAGCTAATTGTTTGAATCATGTGCGCACATGCTTCTGAAGGACAGTTTTGTTTATGTCTGGGAGAATGTATTTTTCTCTGCAGTTTTTGGAAGAACTCTGTAGGGGTCGTTGTTGATGGGAGATGTCACACTTGTCTTGGTGTGCGTCATTAATTCAAAGTTAGAGGACTTTACTTAGAGTGTAGTGGAAGGCAGTGTGTTTGTGCTTCAGATCTTGTGGATGATTGTGTGAAGCATTCCTGATTCTATTGGATTGTTTCTCAAGGAACAAGAATGTCTATGGCTGTAAAATTCAAGGTGGATTTGTATAGGGTATGGATGGTTTCTGGATGAGAGAGATCAATGGTGATTTGGTCTCAATCCAAGAGTTTGTTGGTTGTAGTACAAGGATGTGATCCTGGTACTTTCTTACTATAGGATCATAAAGGTGTCTTGGGATATCATTGGTGATTTTGTGATGTTTCTTGTTGAAGGAGCAACTTCTGTCAAGTAAATGTACTAGTGTTGTTTGAGGATCAAGCATTAAGTGAAAGCGTTCAGCAGGTGTGTTGAACAGAGGGTGCGCTCTTGAAGACATGAAGATGAGTCTTATGTTTTCCATTCATTTAAGGTGTTCATCTTACAAAGGAGCACTGGTTATATTAGATAGGGGGAGTTGAACTTTTGTTTATCAAGATTGTATGTGGCTCTGGTGAAGGTGTTATGTCAGACAAGATGTCGTGACATTGTGAAGTTCATAGGGGACATGACAGTTTAGAACTGGTGTGTCAATAGATTGATCCAGTAGTGTACATTTACCCCAATGTTTGTCAATTTTTGGCCAAAAAGGGGGAGAGAAGTAGGATTGTTTTGTTCTGAGTATGTTGGTTGGATGATTCAGAGTTTACCTTTGGAAATTTTTGTGCTTGCTGCTGTTGGTGTTCTTTGGTTTGTCTAATTATGGCTAAAAAGTGGGAGAGTAGTGACTTTGGCTTTGGCTTTGCTGTGGTTCTGTGTTCTGGAGTAGATGTTCTTAGTGATGCTCTGAGATGTTTTGATGTTAGTTTTTGGTTGAAGTAGTTGGGTTTCTGGCGGGAGTCAGGGGGAGATAAGTGTGCTGCTGACATATGACGTTCTATATGATGTTCTAACTTCTCTGAGTTAGTGTGAGTGGCTGTGTGAGGCTGTGTATGTGTGCAGATGAAGATTGAGTGCTGATCTGCTTGTGTAGGTGTTGCAGTGCTGATAATTGTTTTATCTGCTACTGATGTGTGTGACTATCTTCTGGTGCTGATATATTTGATACGATATGATGGTTTTAGCCAAAATTTGCCAAAGGGGGAGTTTGTTAGTTCTGCATCTATGCAGTATTTGTGTTGGCTAAATTTTGTTAAAACCTATATGATAGCTTTATGTCACTTATGTTGTTTTAACATGCTGTTTTGTGTATCTGCCATAATAGTTTAGTTGCAGGTTGTGAAATATCAAGGAGGATGTCTTGACATGCTGTTCTGCACTAACTAGTTATGTTCAATATCTGTCATATTAGATTAGTTGCAGGTTGTGGAGATGTCAAGTGTGATGTCTTGACATGTTGTGCTGCATTAAGCTGATATGAGTGCATGGTTGTTTTAAGGTGGTGCTATTTTGTTGTCATATGATGGTTAATCAAGATGTCAAAGGAGATGTCATAACATCATTGTCTGATACAACAGTTGCTGCTATTGTATATCTCTTGACGGATTTGATTTGATTTGATGAGATCTTTTTGGATATACCTCATCATTATACACAGGTCAAGGAGATTTATTAGGAACAAAGTGCAGATTTAATTGGATTTCATAAAAAGGATCTTGGAGTCTTTTTAGGAAACTACTTGGAGATTTGTTCCTATTTATGTGGAGAAAATTCTGCAGCTGATTTAAAGCATGAAGATTTGATTGAAGATCTAATTTGTAGGAGAATCTTTTGCAGATTTGTAGCAGCTGATATGCTGTGATTTGAAGCCCAAATCCAGTTGGGTATAGGTTATAAATAGAAGCATTGTAACCTAGAAAAAGGGAGCCAGCCATCATGTAAATTATAAGGGTTGTGTTGGTCGATGAACCACCTGGTTTGTGGGATGGTCATCGTGTTTATCTCGAAGCCTGTAGGTAAGAGATGTATTGTTCTTGGAGGAAGCTGTTAAGCAACTCTAAGTATTGTTCTTAGTCATGTGTGTCATGTCTAGGTATTGTCATTGAAGCGTGTATTCTACTTTTCTGTGATTAAAGAGTTGTTGGAAATTAAACTGTTGATGCAGTGGCTGAGGTGTTGACTGCTAGACATCATTGCGATGATTGGAAGTTAGATGGAGTCTCTTATCTAGGGTGGACTTAGGTAGAAGGGTCATTGAGTAGTGATTAAGTGAGTAGATCATCAACGGGTGTGTTGATTGTAGGGTCTATGAATTGATACTGCTGATAGTGAACTTTCTTCCTGGCTTGGTATGCCCCCAGATGTAGGTTGTTAGACCGAACTAGGTGAACAAATTCTGTGTGTTGTTTATGCTTTTTAGTACTATTATTGTTTACACCTTGCCATGTTATCTGTAACAGACCAGATGTCTCGACATCCTGTAGGATATTTGGGATCTGTCATACCAGAATTTCATGTCTTATACGAAGCCTAAGACGGAGGCTAAAAAGGTTTTGACTCAACAAGAGAGTCTTTTATACTCAACAAGCGAGTGTTTTGCTGTCTCGTACAAAGCCCGAGATGGAGGCTAAAAGGGAATTGACTCAACAAGAGAGTCTTTTATACTCAACAAGAGAGTGATTTTATATCTCCTACAATGCCCGAGATAGAGGCTAAAAAAGGAATTGACTCAATAAGAGAGTCTTTTATACTCAACAAGAGAGTGATTTTGATGTCTCGTACGAAGCCCGAGATAGAGGCTAAAAGGGAGATTGACTCAACAAGAGAGTCTTTTATACTCAACAAGAGAGTGATTTGGTATCTCCACTAGGGAGAGTCATTGTACAAAGCCCAAGAGGAGGCTATCTTACCGCTGTGGATTCTGGAGATCCTGAAGCGAGTCCAAGTGTGGGGAACTCTCATGAGAGAGACCGGGTTTCTGCCTATGTTTGAAGGGAACTTGAGAATGTCTTTGAGACTCAAGGGTCTTAGACTGTCCAAGTCTAGAGTTTTATCTTTTGTACAATGCCCAAGAGGAGGCACGGGTATTAAGGGATGGATATCAACCTTACAACGGCCGGAGTTTTGACGCTGGAAAGACTGCTCTAGCAAAGGATGACTAAGTTCTGTCTTATACCTTTAAGAGGTCGTCAGGGTCCTTGCATTAAGCCCAAGAGAAGGCATGAGATCTTCTAAGAAGCCGAAGGGTCCTTGTACAACGCCCAAGAGGAGGTGGGGATGCTTTTAGGAAGCCTGTGGGTCCCCAAACCAAGAGAAATTCAAGACATGCTATTCACAGAGAATAGATCAAGCTAGTAAAGTTCTTGAATTTGGAAGAAACTCAAGAGATGCTATTCACGGAGAATAGATTAACTCTGGGGAGTAGAGTTTCTTTGACAATTTCTAAGAGTGACAGTCTGAGAAAGGGTTCACCGAGAATGCTGCCTTTCACGTTTCCATATTGTTTAACCCCTAGAGGAGGGAAGACTGTGTCTGGTATCCTACGGGGGATCTAGTTTTGTTTGTATTTAAGAGTGACACACAAGGCTTTACCTAGTTCTAGACGTAGTTGCCGAGAAAAACTCTAAATGACTATACTAGTATTACACAGTGGATATTTGATAAGTATATAAAAGGATGTGAAAGAAGACTTACAGTGAAACAACCCCACAATACAGTTATATACATACGAAAGCGATAAATGAAAGCGGATAAACACTTACCCGTTGTAGAGCTTCCATGCCGGTTTGTTAGTTGTTCGACGAAGAAAGCTTTGATAACAATATTATATTCAAAATCAAAGGAGAAAGTGCTTTGAAAAGATTATTGGGGCTTACAGCTTAAGGAGAGGCCCAAGGTTTTAACGATGATTGCACCGTTGTTTTGAAAATTGTACAGAGGGACTTATACAATATGTGAGGCCCAAACTTGTTTTATGTACAAAGGGGGTTAGGTCTTACACTCTAATAGAGGCCCAAAAATGTTTATTTTAAGAAAGGAATGGTTCTTATAGCTCAAGGAGAAGCCCAAGGTTTTGTTTTAAAAGGCGACGATTACGCCGTGATTTTGAAAATACAAATGGACTTATACAACATCTGAGGCAAAAAAAATGGTTTGTATTTACAAAGGATTAGGTCTTACACTCTACCAAGAGGCCCAAAGTGTTTGAAAAAAGTTTGATGAGGGTTGAATTAATCAAAACCCTAATTTATTTTCAAAATATATCTTAATTGAATAAAAATTTAATTAAAATGATCAAAATTATTAATCATGTGTGAAAAACAAATTGTGATTTTGGATTAATATTTCAAAAATCATGTTTATATCCACAAAATGATTGGAAACCAATTAAGTTTGAAAATCAAGGGAGAACAAATATACCTCACGATCATGTTTATGGTCTTTAATTTGATTTATTTTAAACATGGAATAAGAAATCAAAGAGAAACCTCAAGAACCCTAAAATTTGCATGAAGGCTCAGAAATTCCATACACGATTCAAACAAAGCAATTGATTGAAGGTAAACACTCTATGCATGATTATGAACATATGGCCAAATTATTGTATAGCAAAAAATGCATGGATCAAAGAGTTTGAAGAGCTCATGCTTACCTCTTGCAGTTGGTGATCGTGTTTTGTGTTGGAGGTGTTACAGCTAGGTTCCAATTATGGGGATAGCTTCCCTAGGTGCCAAGTGATGTGCCTGAGTGCTAGGAATGGTTTGAAACAAGTTGGAACTGAAGATGGTACCCCAACTGCAACTCGGTTAAAACCTTGAGCAGTTGGCTGGTGATTCTGAGAAATCAGTGTTCCAGGTGTTGTTTAAGTGTTTGGATCACTTCTATATGATGTTTATGAGGGGTGTGTGTGTGTGATTGGTTTGGTTGGAATTGCTCTCAAACTCAAAACCCGATAGTGACTTGCTTTGGAAGGAAAAATTGGAAGTGAGAAGGTGATTTTGAGGAAAGCATCTATTTGATGGCTTTGGTGTACTCAGACTGATCACAATTGAGCTCTATTTATAGTAGAGAAAGTTTGTTTTGCAAGCAATAGTGAATGGAAACTGCAGCAGAGGTTTGGCCAATGTTGATCAATGGGAATCCAAGTCTCCTCTAGCAATTGACTAGAGGTTAGGGCATAGGCTGCTAGCTCCCTTGGTTCAGATCTTATCCTTGATTCATTCAGTTGGAAATGGTTCAGTCCATGCCACCTTGGTACATCCATTGAATGCTCTAAAACAAAATTGGAGTCTTGTCCCCCTTTTAGGCATTTCTAGGTTTGGCATGCTACTTTAGGTTCCAAAGACTTGGGAGGCTTATAGATCAGTGCTTGTCCCTCCTTGGTCTCCCCCTGAGGTGTTCAGATGGATAGACTTGTTTGTCATTTGCACAAATTGCCCAAATCGAGCAAAATACACAAATCTGCCTTGCCATGACAGTTTGCAGCAAGGCATATTGCCATTGTCATATGTTAGACGGTGTGGCTAGTGATCGAGAGGGGGGGTGAATAGATCACCGCTTGTAAAATACGGTTTTAAAAACCTTAACAGAGTTTTTGAAATATAGCGGAAAGTTTTGGTCCCGAATCGACTTCCGTCTATTCTGAACCGCTACCAAAAAGACCAGACACGCAAGTATGATGCTGGATTTGAATTGATTGATAGAAAACGTTAACACAGAATTTTCTCGCACTAAATGCACTTATCACAAATTCTGATTCCAATGAGTAAATCACAACAAACCGTTTTGTCAAACACTTGGCGTGTATGTGTTCTATGATAAACAATAGTGATGTTTCAATAAAAGGTTTTCTTGCCACTATTGTATCACGACACGTAAAACGTACTGCGCCAATTTGTATCACAAAACAGTTAACGAAAACGTAAAGGGAGATAGAGATAGAATACGATACACAGAGATTTGTTAAGGAAGTTCCCCACTGTCGTCCTCGCGTGTGGGTACGTCTCCCTCTCAATTTCAAAAGAAATTGAGACCTTTTCTTATCAATAGTTGCTGAATTCGTTCTTACAAAGGTTACAATACCAAGACAGAATTCTAAATCCCTAGAACTTCTTCTTCTCGTATAGAACCTCGACTTGATCAGAGCTGGATCAAGAATTCCCCGCAAGACTTGCAAACGATTCACCGGTTCCACGACCTGTTTGCGAAACAACCCCGTTTCCAAACCCTACGCTGCGGCTGAATCCGTTCTGCAATCGTGACTAACAAACCCGCAAGAACAGTCCCGTTCTTGAAGGACAAACCAGTAGGTTTTTCCTCGAAACCCCCTTCACTCTTCAACCCAGCTAGATCCTTGATCGTTCCACTGACTCCACAGCTAGATCGTTGATCGTACCACTGAACGTTATCTCGTTGATCCTTCAATCCGAAGAACAAGAATGATTGTGTGTAATTGTTCTTGAATTGAAGAGATTGAGAAGATGATGAAGACGAAGTATCTTTCAGGTTTCTGAATGCTCAATCAATTGCTGCTACAAAGACCTCTATGACTTGTGTATTTTGCAATTTTCACTTGTGAATTCATCCTTAAGCCAATACCTGCCACTTTGTATTTATACTAAACAAGACAGAACTGTTAGAATAAAAATTATGCAGAAAAACAGACTTTGGGATCGATGCCAGACACGTATGGATCGATGCCAGACAGTTTTTAACTGTTAGGGATTGATCCCAAAATCTATGAATCGATCCCTACTGAAGGTGAACTGAAAAACAGAATTTCCATTAAATCAGGGATCGATACCAGACACGTATGGATCGATGCCAACTGAACAAATTTAATTCTTTTGATTCAAACCTTATAAAAAGTGTTTCTAACAATCATCTAGTATTGAATAAAGACAAACGCAAAGGCAAAAATCACACATATTCACATGTAGAATGAAGCACAACAAATCATACGCGCAATTTGCAATCATACAAAACAAAACCAAAATAAAGGATTGTCTCACAAACTCCCCCTTTTTGATGATGGCAAATTGATGTGTGATACTCCCCCTGAGTTTGTGCATACCATTCTGTCATGTCAACATCTTCTATACTTCTCCCCCTTTGTCAACATCAAAAAGAGGAAAGAAACAACAAAGAGAAGAACAAAGTAGCAAACCGCAGCATAAATTGATAACAAAGCTAACAATCACAAAGAAAGAAAGCTTAGAAGAATAAAATCACTCACAAAGAATGACCAATAAAGGGCAAGGAAACCATAAACAAGCAAACGGAAATAAGCATTGAAATACTAGGAAAGGATTTAAAATTATATAAGCCAAACAAATATAGTCAGAATATTCGAAAAATGAAACAACAACTCAAGCAACATGAAATGCAATGCTTATGAAACATGTTATGAAAGTGATGCTTAAGAAAAGGTCTCAAATCAGATATTAATATTCAAACAATAAATGCAAAAGAATATACATAAACGAACATAGAGAATTTGTTCTAACATACACAAACACATAGATCCAAAGAGTAGTAAAGAGGATTGATATTACCTTTGTTGATGTGCCTTTGTGAAGTATAAGCTCACAACTTCTAAAACACAACTTATCAACCAAGGTGAGGCAAAAATAGAATCTAACAAGCTTAAGATAGTAATGAAGAAAGATCAAGAATCCCTAATTCACGACGAATGTTAAAGAAAGGTTCCGTTGCTAGTGGTTTAGTGAAAATATCAGCGAGTTGATTCTTAGTATCAACATGCTCAAACACAACGTCCTCTTTCTCAACATGGTCGCGAAGAAAGTGATGCCTAATCTCTATGTGTTTAGTGCGTGAGTGTAAAACAGGATTCTTAGTAAGATTTATAGCACTGGTGTTGTCACACTTTATTGGAATGCGTTTGAGTTGAATATCGAAATCTTGTAGTTGTTGCTTCAGCCACAAGATCTGAGCGCAACAGCTACCGGCTGCAACGTACTCAGCCTCAGTAGTTGACAATGCGACAGACACCTGTTTCTTGCTATGCCAACTGACCAGAGAGTTTGAAAATAAGTGACATGTACCACTAGTACTTTTCCTATCTGATTTCCAGCCAGCAAAATCAGAATCGGAGAAACCTACTAAGCTACAATCGCTTCCTTTTGAATACCAGAGCCCATACTTAGATGTTCCATGAAGATATCTAAATATGCGCTTGACAGCTTTCAAGTGTGACTCTTTAGGATTCGATTGATATCGTGCACACATGCAGACACTAAACATGATGTCAGGTCTAGACGCAGTAAGATACAAGAGAGACCCAATCATACCTCTATACTGTTTGACATCTACACTCTTACCGTGTTCATCTTTATCTAGATATCCGTTGGTAGGCATAGGTGTGTCTATTGATTTTGAGTCGTTCATTCCAAAGCGCTTGAGCAGCTCTCTGCAGTATTTTGTTTGACTCACAGCTGTTCCCTCATCAAGCTGCTTTATTTGGAGACCGAGGAAGAAATTAAGCTCCCCCATAAGACTCATTTCAAATTCACCCTGCATAACTTTTGAAAACTCTTCGACCAAGTGTATGTTAGTTGAACCAAAAATTATATCGTCTACATAAACTTGAACTAAAAGAATGTGTTTTCCTTTGTGCTTAATGAAGAGGGTGGTATCCACTTTACCTCTTAAATATCCATGATCAAGTAGAAATTTGCTAAGTCTTTCATACCAAACCCGGGGGGCTTGCTTAAGACCGTACAAAGCTCGTTTTAATTTGTAAACATAATCTGGATATTCAGCATTCTCAAAACCAGGAGGTTGTGAGACGTATACCTCTTCAGTTAGGACACCATTTAGAAACGCACTCTTTACGTCCATTTGGTAAAGCTTAAAATCTCTAGAACACGCATAAGCGAGCAAGAGACGTATAGCCTCAAGGCGAGCAACTGGAGCATAAGTTTCCTCATAGTCTATGCCCTCCTCTTGGTTATAGCCTTGTGCTACTAAACGTGCCTTGTTCCGAGTTATCACTCCACTTTCATCAAGCTTATTCCTAAAAACCCACTTAGTACCTATGATATGATGTTCTCGCGGACGCGGGACAAGTTCCCAAACGTCATTTCTTTTAAATTGATTAAGCTCTTCTTGCATGGCCATTAGCCAAAATTCATCAATCAAGGCTTCTTTGGCATTTTTAGGTTCCACTTGTGAAACAAAGGCGAAGTGAGAACAAAAATTACTTATCTTAGAACGAGTCATGACTCCCTTTGAAATGTCTCCCAAGATGTTGTCAATGGGATGGTCTTTTGAAGATTTCCAAGCTGGTGGAAGGTCATTCACATCAGTTGTCCTTTCTTCCTTATCTTCTTCATGACTAGTATCTTCCTCCTTCTCAATGGGAGCTGTCTTGGATTGATCAGTTTCCACAACAGCTTCCTTGAGTATGTCTTCTGTAGATACACCTGTGTCATCAAAAGAAATACCTTTTCCGACATTTTTCGGATAAGACTCATCAAAGGAAACATGAACAGATTCTTCAACGGAAAGTAAACGCTTATTATACACTCTATATGCTTTACTTGATTGTGAATAACCAAGAAAATACCTTCATCCGCTTTTGCATCAAACTTCCCAAGTTTTTCCTTACCATTATTCAAAACAAAACACTTACAACCGAATACGTGAAGATGTGATAAGTTTGGCTTTCTTCCTTTTAAAAGCTCATAAGGGGTTTTATTTAACATAGGGCGAATTAGAATCCTGTTTAGAACATAACAGGCTGTGCTAACAGCATCAGCCCAAAAATATTTTGGCAATCCACCCTCATTTAGCATTGTTCTTGCCAGCTCTTCTAAAACGCGATTTTTGCGCTCCACAACGCCATTCTGTTGTGGAGTTCGAGGAGCTGAAAAGTTATGCTCAATACCATACTTATCACAGTACTTATCAAAGAGATAGTTTTGAAATTCTCCTCCATGATCGCTTCGAATTGTAACTATTTTAGAATTCATTTTATTTTGGGACAGTTTTGCAAAATTCTTAAAAGCAGAAAAAGTTTCATCTTTGCTATGAAGGAATATAGTCCAAGTAAATCTAGAGTAGTCATCAACAATTACAAAACCATAATAGTTTCCACCTAAGCTCTTTGTCCTAGACGGACCAAAGAGATCCATATGGAGAAGCTCAAGAGGTCGTGAAGTTGAAATTACATTTTTGGATTTAAAAGAGACCCTTGTTTGCTTTCCCATTTGGCATGCATCACATAGGTGGTCTTTTGAAAACTTTATTTTTGGAAGACCGACTACTAGATCCTTAGATACAACCTTGTTAAGCAAATCGAAATTAACATGCGCTAAACGTCTATGCCAAAGCCAAGAATCATCATTCAAGGTAACTAGACATTTAGTGCTTGTTAAAGATACATCACAAAGATCAAGCATATAGATATTGTTTACTCTAACACCCTTAAACACAACATTATTTTCATCATGTTCAATTATGCAACAAGTTTTTGTAAAAGAAACTTTGTAACCCTTGTCACACAATTGACTTATGCTTAACAAATTGTGTTTAAGTCCCTCTACAAGATTGACATCAGAAATGGTAGTGGTAGAGGGGTTACCTATACTACCTTTGCCAAGTATAGCTCCTTTGTTATTGTCTCCATAAGTAACATATCCCTTTTTCTTTGCTTTGAAGTCTATAAAAAGCGATATGTCACCGGTCATGTGCCTTGAGCAGCCGCTATCTAGGAACCATCTCCTATCTTCGGATGCAAGGCACTCTTCCTACAATATCAAAAGAGAGTGGTTGGTACCCAATTTTCATTGGGTCCAAAGGGGTAAGTGGTAACATGGTTGCCTTTTGGCTTCCATTGATAGATGCCTTTAGGAACAAGAAACCTCCTAAACTTGCATTTCTCAATGGTGTGGCCAGCACGACAACAATAATGACATAAACCATGATGATGCAATTGTTTAGTTTTGTTCATTGAATCCTTTGGAGTAAAAGAGTATTTTGCATATGGAGGATTCAATGACTTCTTAAACAATCTAGTATCAACGGCGTAAGTCACCTTGGGTTGTAAAGCTTTTTCCAATTTGACTTTAAGAGTATTAACCTCTCGTTGCCAAATATGACAAGCTTCACAATACCTAACTTTACTACATCCGTTAACATCAATATCTTTTGAATTTTCTGCAATACTAGCCTTCAAGCTTTCTAAATCTTTTTCAGCTTTGTATACTTTACCTTCCAAGAATGAAAAAATTTGTTTATCGGAAGATAATCTTTTGAAAGCATCTACAGCTTCGTTATGCAGTTTTTCAAAAGCGATTTTCAGTTCAGAAAAAGACATAGAGGAGACATTATTATAGTAGGCTTGTTTTACCTTCTTTTCTTCTTGTTTCTTCTTGTAGTAGGCATGGTCTTTGATGTGAGCCATAAGACATAGGTTTGCGGTTTCATCACTATCACTTGAACTTTGTGAGCTTGATGAATCGCTATCGCTTTCCCATGCTATATAAGCTCTCCTTTGTTTGCTGTACCGTTTAGGTGAATCCTTCCCTTTATCCTTTTTCTTCATAGGACATTCTGTTTTGTAATGTCCAGATTTGCCACAATTGAAACAAGATCCTCTACCTTTATGCTTCTTGTTCTCTTCCTGTTTTGACTCACTAGATTGTCTTCTAAACTTCATGAGGTTTTTGTCGGAATGCTTGTATCCATTCCTTCGAATGAATCTATTGTATCTCCTTACAAAAAGTCCCATTTCTTCATCATCCGAATCTTTGTCACTACTTGAATCATTGTCACTTTGCTCTTTTCTTGAGGACTTAGTGCTAGAGGCCACAAGAGCAATTGGCTTCTTCTCACCCTCTTTGTCTTTCTTCTTCTCTTTCTCCTTCTTACTTTTGTTCTCATACTTTTCAAGACTTTCTAGAGCTTGCTGATGTTCTTCCAGCTTTCCAAAAAGTGTTGTAATCGTAAGAGTCGTCAAGTCGTTGGCTTCCTTGATAGCTGTCACTTTAGGTTGCCATTCCCTGCTAAGACATCTCAGAATTTTGTTAGTAGCTACCTCATTGGAAACAGGTTTTCCAAGTGCATTTAATCGATTTGTAAGATGAGTAAACCTCTTTTGCATGTCGGAGATAGATTCTCCATTTTTCATGCGAAAGAGCTCAAACTCTTGATTAAGTGTGTTAATGCGGGACTGTTTCACTTCAGTAGTACCCTCATGGGCGATTTCTAAAGCGTCCCACATCTCCTTAGCAGTCGTGCAATGGGATACTCGATAATACTCATCAACACCAAGTGCTGAAATTAGTATATTTCGAGCTTTCCAATCACTCGACCACTTTTTCTCATCTTTCTCAGTCCAATCAGCTTCTGGTTTAGGTACTATGGCGCCAGCCTCATTGGTCATGGTTATTTGAAAAGGACCATTCTCAATGGCTGTCCATACTAGCCTATCCACAGAATTTATATGAACTCGCATGCAGTCTTTCCAGTAGCCGTAGTTTTCTCCGTTAAAGACGGGAGCTCTATTGTACGCCCCCTTTGGTTCAGAATCCATATCGTTACAGGCAGCCACAGAGCACCAGCGAACCGGCGCTCTGATACCACTTGTTAGACGGTGTGGCTAGTGATCGAGAGGGGGGTGAATAGATCACCGCTTGTAAAATACGGTTTTAAAAACCTTAACAGAGTTTTTGAAATATAGCGGAAAGTTTTGGTCCCGAATCGACTTCCGTCTATTCTGAACCGCTACCAAAAAGACCAGACACGCAAGTATGATGCTGGATTTGAATTGATTGATAGAAAACGTTAACACAGAATTTTCTCGCACTAAATGCACTTATCACAAATTCTGATTCCAATGAGTAAATCACAACAAACCGTTTTATCAAACACTTGGCGTGTATGTGTTCTATGATAAACAATAGTGATGTTTCAATAAAAGGTTTTCTTGCCACTATTGTATCACGACACGTAAAACGTACTGCGCCAATTTGTATCACAAAACAGTTAACGAAAACGTAAAGGGAGATAGAGATAGAATACGATACACAGAGATTTGTTAAGGAAGTTCCCCACTGTCGTCCTCGCGTGTGGGTACGTCTCCCTCTCAATTTCAAAAGAAATTGAGACCTTTTCTTATCAATAGTTGCTGAATTCGTTCTTACAAAGGTTACAATACCAAGACAGAATTCTAAATCCCTAGAACTTCTTCTTCTCGTATAGAACCTCGACTTGATCAGAGCTGGATCAAGAATTCCCCGCAAGACTTGCAAACGATTCACCGGTTCCACGACCTGTTTGCGAAACAACCCCGTTTCCAAACCCTACGCTGCGGCTGAATCCGTTCTGCAATCGTGACTAACAAACCCGCAAGAACAGTCCCGTTCTTGAAGGACAAACCAGTAGGTTTTTCCTCGAAACCCCCTTCACTCTTCAACCCATCTAGATCCTTGATCGTTCCACTGACTCCACAGCTAGATCGTTGATCGTACCACTGAACGTTATCTCGTTGATCCTTCAATCCGAAGAACAAGAATGATTGTGTGTAATTGTTCTTGAATTGAAGAGATTGAGAAGATGATGAAGACGAAGTATCTTTCAGGTTTCTGAATGCTCAATCAATTGCTGCTACAAAGACCTCTATGACTTGTGTATTTTGCAATTTTCACTTGTGAATTCATCCTTAAGCCAATACCTGCCACTTTGTATTTATACTAAACAAGACAGAACTGTTAGAATAAAAATTATGCAGAAAAACAGACTTTGGGATCGATGCCAGACACGTATGGATCGATGCCAGACAGTTTTTAACTGTTAGGGATTGATCCCAAAATCTATGAATCGATCCCTACTGAAGGTGAACTGAAAAACAGAATTTCCATTAAATCAGGGATCGATACCAGACACGTATGGATCGATGCCAACTGAACAAATTTAATTCTTTTGATTCAAACCTTATAAAAAGTGTTTCTAACAATCATCTAGTATTGAATAAAGACAAACGCAAAGGCAAAAATCACACATATTCACATGTAGAATGAAGCACAACAAATCATACGCGCAATTTGCAATCATACAAAACAAAACCAAAATAAAGGATTGTCTCACATCATATCTCATGGCTCAAATGGAATTTCATGGAGTTCTTGACCATTTTGGAAAGCCCTCATATGATACAACATATATGTGATCATAGTTTGTTTTGATACTTTTTGGATCCAAGTGAAAAATGCCCCTACATTTGGAAAAAAGACAAGGCAGATTTTGACTTAGTGAAAATTCCACTAAGTGTTGGAAAAAAGTGACATTTTCACTTTTTGTGATTTTGGCCATTCCATAACTTGAAATCCATGGGGAATTGGAATGAGGTGTAGTTGACACTTTCAAAGTATGCCATGAGAGCTACAAATTCATCTTTGGATCAGCCCAAATGGTTGCTTGGATATCAAGTTATGATCCTTGGAAGTTGGTACCCTAGCCACTTTGTTTCATAATTTAGAAAAATTCTATGTTTTTATGGTTACCCCTTTTACAAGTTATCCCACTTTCTTTGGTTTTTCTTGATGAAAGTTGATTCAAATCACACATTAACAACATTTTAGGGTTAGGGAACCATAATTATGAAAAATCTCAAAAAGTCAAACTTTGACTTTTGTGCACAGTTGACTTTTTATCAGATGAATTCCAAACTATGCGATCCTCTATGAAATCAAGTCCTTGACCTAAATCAAACTTGATGGATTGATTTCATAGGTGTTATAGAGTGTATTGAATTATGTCCTAGGGTTTGGGAGCATGTCTTAGTCAAAAGTCAAAGGCACAGTTGACTTTTTCCGCGAAACCCTAACTGTGGTTCTGATGAACTTGAAACTTGGGAATCAAGCTTCTTGGATCAATCCATTGTTGCAAATGGATCAATGTAGTGTGTTGGAGACCCTCAAATCATGTCTTGAAGTCTTGGCTCATGATTTGTCCCAAAAGTCAACTTAGGGGTGAATTAGGTCAAGAAACCCTAATTCTTGATTTTTGATGAATGCATCCCCTGAGGCCAAATTGACTTGATGATTGGGTTCATGAGGTCCCATGGAGTATCTTAGGTTGTGTTTTGAAGCATTGGCTCATGCCCAGAGGAAAATTTCCATCTGGAGGCCCTAGTCGACTAAAACCCTAATTTGGTGACACTGGCGATCTTGAGGCTTGATTCACCTGGAATGTTGCAACCTTGTGCTTAATCCTTGATGTGGGAGTCCTCTTGATCCTTTGTAGATGTTTGAGAGGTTAGACAAGTTGAAGATCATGTCAATTCTTGATTGATCCTTTGTCTAAAGCTCAGAGAGGGCTTGAAACCCTAATCTTTAATAGTAGTGAATGCTCACCTATCTTTGGGGAGATTGATGAAGTATGATGGTTCATCCATATTGTGATGATGATTTGCACAATGATGGGAGTCTTAGTGGTCAAAATTTGGGGTATGACACCCGCTTACTATTTCAGTTTTAATTTTTTGAACATCTAAATCCTTGATCTCAACTGAATCGACTGGTTGAACATTAAAAGCAATGGAATCTGATAGTTCCTCAACTTTAAACTTAACAATGTATGAATTCAAACACAAGAAAAATGTTTGCATCGTTTGTAGTATACAATCATTATCACAATAATTATTACTATTTTGTGTTATTAAAGAAAATAAAAATAGATCTTTTTATAACAATGTATAAATTCAAACACAAGAAAAATGTATTGATTTTTTTTATTTTTTTGTTATTAATCTTTTTAATTTGAAATTATTTTTAATTTAGGATATAATATCTTTTAAGAATTAGTAATAACTTTTTTTAATATTGTTTGTGTAGTACTAAATAATTTTGTATAAATAAAAATTTGTTATTTATATTATTTTAATTATAAAATTTTATTTTATTTTCAATGCTATACTTATTATATCTAAAATAGGTATCTATATACCAATCGTTAGTTGGTCCAGTGGTGATTGACGCTGGACTTGGTAGGTCGGACCACGGTTCGATCCCCCGCAGCTGCGATCGGGAGGGGGCTGGAACCACTTGATGCCAGAACAATATGATTGTATTCTTATTTCCAATTGTTTCCTATGATTAGTACTAAAATATTATTATAATATAAAATATTTAATATTGACATTTTTATAAGAAATCTATTTCAAAAAATAATAGTAAATACATTAAAAAATTTATGATTTAAATGCTTTTAAACAGCGTCAATGTACTACTAAGAAATCAGTTTAAGACATTTTAATAGATAATGATGAGATTTAAATACTTTAAATTTGATATATATATATATATATATATATATATATATATATATATATATATATATATATATATATATATATATATATATATATATATATATAAAATTTGATATATATATATATATATAACCTACATGAGATATAAAAAGGAATCAATGGAGACCATATCTTCCATATTAAAAAAATGAGCAAAATATAAATAACAATCGTATTAAAGACTTTAATTAGATTGATATAAAAAGTTAAAATGTAATTATTTGTCAATTGACTTTTAAAAATTCATTTTTAAAGACGAAACAAATAAAGTAAACCACTAGTTGAATTCAAACCCTACGCATATAGGATATCTAAAAAATTGTGTATTTTATTTTAATTTTAAGTAAATCCAAAATTTTCACATATCATTTTTATTCAAATTTTATGAATTCAAACCCTTACTTTTTCAGGTATTGATTCTATCTTTTTTTTTTTAAAATATAAATTATATTTTTTTATTTACTAATTTTTATTAATCATATTTATTTTTTTTTTCAAATTTTAAATAATGTATAAATCCAAACATGAGCAAAATGTATTTATTTTTGTTACTGATATTTATTTAGAGAATTAAAATAATATTTTCAAATACTATGTTATTAGTTGATATTTATAAAACTAAATGATTGTATAAATATTTTTATAAATAGTGTCAAATATTTGTTGTTCTGGACTGGGCCAGCGCTTGCCCGACTGTCGGGCAGGCCCAAGCCCAATGACCAGCGAAGGCCCAATGAGGCCCAACATCGCTGCCGTGCCGGGCACGTACCAATCCCCTTGGACGTCGGGCACGCAAGGCAAAGATTGTCGAGCAGAGGCATATAGCCCGCGGACACAGCTCTCCTCGACACCCCGTGCTCCTCCCCGCGAGGACTTGTCCTTATGTAACTTCCCACTCCCGAAGGAATCGGTCTGCCCTACTTCCAGAGATTCAGGGATCGTTACACCAGGGCGAAGACCACGTGCTGGTCTTCACTACGCCACGTAAGCCCTGGCAGTTACTTGGATTGGAACTTGCAATCCAGTCCAGTGCAAGTAACCATTGGCCCCGCGCTAGGGGATCTCTATAAATACCCTCTCACTTGAGAGGGTCAGGTTACGAAACATTCTAAACTCATTTCTCTGTATTTGCTTTTCTCTGACCTTACCTGACTTGAGCGTCGGAGTACCTTGCAGTTACACCCCCCTGTCGTATCATCATCATCGGAGCCGAAGTCCATACGACGTTGCTAGCCACTGTCTAACTGTCTGATCCAGGTACGATCAGTGGCGCCGTCCGTGGGAAACACTGCTTCCCCGTTTTTCATATGTCGTTAAACCAAAGCAATTCCTCCGTTCATCACCAGCATGGCCAACAACCCGTCTGCGAACAAAGCTCTGGACACCGTCCTCGCGTAACTCGAGATCGAAAACCACCGTGAAGACAATGCTGCCCTCAACATCGAAGAAGGCAACATAAGAGACAGGAAGGCCGCCTCCCCAGACTCCGAAGACATGGCTTACGACGCCGTCCAGCAGGACGACCAGCAAGCCGCTTTTCAGCCAGTTGCTCCTCCACCTGATGCTGATTCGAGCACCGTGGCCCTATTCGCCTTGATCAACCAGACCAACCATCTGATCATGCACCAGAATCTCAGAATTGAAGCACTCGAGCGACGAAGGGGCGTCGGGACCACGCGCCTGCCGCGATCACGTGACGTCTTCGGTTATACGACGAACGACCTCGGTACTGCTCCCCGAGGATTCTTCCCACTGTTAGGAACGTTGGTGAGGACTCCGAGAGTTTCATCTCGTGTCCTCAGGACGTTCTTCTTGTCCCCGGGATATTTATCCCTTCTCCCCGCGAGATTTAACAAGAAAACTAAGATATTCCGCCGTTTTCGCCGGAAATTTCGCGATTTCCGTGGGAACTTCATCAGTTCACCATGGAACCACCGCATAAAATACAAAAGAAAGGGGAAAGATCGAGAAACTTACTTGAAATATAGTTTCGGTAGGGTTCCGATACGGCAATTTGCGGTGGCTTGCGGCGGTGACGATGGCAGTGAGAGAAGAAGAAAGAGAGTCTGAGCAGAGAGAGTGAAAACATGCAAATGACACGGGCTCACCCCTATTTATAAGGGTCGTATAAGACTCGAGGATTTCCTAGGCAATCGATTACGCTACCCTAGCGTAGGCGCCCTAGGTAATGATAGGGTGTGATACGTGGCACATGTTTCCCCACGCACGTCTTTTCATTCCCTAGTACGCGTCCTTCCATTCGCCTCGCTTCAGACTTCTCGTATCCCCGACGTTGCCCAGCCGCGGCCAGTCTAGCGCGAACAGGTTAATTTGTTTCTACCCGGTTGAGCAACCGCTCCTCGTTTAGGATCCCTTCCCCGACGGGTACGTCCTCGACATAGTACTGGCCCTTAAGTCATTACTCTGACACCTCAGAGCAACGACTTTGGGGGCACTTGTTCTGGACTGGGCCAGCGCCTGCCCTACTGTCGGGCAGGCCCAATCCCATTGACCAGCGAAGGCCCAACATCGCCTCCGTGTCGGGAACGTACCAATCCCCTTGGACGTCGGGCACACGAGGCAAAGATTGTCGAGCAGAGGCATATAGCCCGCAGACGCAGCTCTCCTCGACACCCCGTGCTCCTCCCTGCGAGGACTCGTCCTTATGTAACTTCCCACTCCCGAAGGAATCGGTCTGCCCTACTTCCGGAGATTCAGGGACCGTTACACCAGGGAGAAGACCACGTGCTGGTCTTCACTACGCCACGTAAGCCCTGGCAGTTACTTGGATTGGGCCTTGCAATCCAGCCCAGTGCAAGTAACCGTTGGCCCCGCGCTGGGGGCTCTCTATAAATACTCTCTCACTTGAGAGGGTCAGGTTACGAAACATTCTAAACTCACTTCCCAGTGCAAGTAATCCTATTTTTATTAATACTATTTTTTTCTTCTTATTCTATCTTTCTTTTAATATGACTTATATTTTTTATATTTACTAATTTTTATTAATCCTATTTTTAAAAAAACAAATGCGCGTCACATATCAGTGCTACGAAATTGATACTTGTAATAATACTTATATAAAATGTATTTATTTATGTTAATAATATTTATTTATACAGTTAAATTAATATTTATAAATACTATGAAATTATTTGATATTTATAAAACTAAATCACTGTATAAATATTTTTATAAAAAATATCAACCGATGCCCACGGATATTGATTCTTATTAAAAAAAAAATATAAATTCTATTTTTTATATTTACTGATTTTAATTAATTCTATTTTTTTTATATTTTAAATAAAAACAAATGCGCGTCACCGACGGGAACCCGTGCAAACGCACGGGTATCCCACTGGTTACTAATAGCTTGAAATATTGTATCAGAGAGATATAAAAATTATTTTACAATATATTTTTATGTAAGTATGGAGAAGTCATTTTCAGGAATAAAATTTCTTTTCTAAAATTGATTTTTTATATTAAAAATCGGTATTTGATTGAAAAACTAATCTTAAAAAATTAATAATCAATTTTAAAAACTGAATTCTTTTACAAAACTAGTTTTAACTTAAAAACTTGTTAGTTAAAAAAATTGGTTATGGATATAATAATCAGTTTTGTTAAAATAAAACTATTTATATGAATTGCTTATAACAAGCAGTTATGCTGGTTATAAAATAGTTAAGGATTGGGTATGTGAAAAAATCAACCATGAGCATTCCTATACGTACTTATGTAATCGTCGTGGTATGATTGAGGAACTGGTTGGTGGTGTTGCTGGTGGTGCGGCAGTTGATGGGCAAACTAAAGACGGCACTAAGGAACTAATAATATCATCACTTAAGACAAACCTTCAAGTAACAAATCTCATGAATAACATGATATTGGGTGTAGATCAATAAAAGATTTGATAGTCAATCATCTTTGTTGTTGTTTTTTATCTTGCCACTATATAATATATATATATATATTTTTATGTGAAATCATTTTTAAATAGATCATAACTAAGTATATGTGATGATGAGTTAAATTTCAACAAATGAAAGGTAGGAATGTAATATCGTGTGTTATATAAGAAACCTCGTTGCTTAGGAATGTAATATCGTGTGTTATATAAGAAACCTCGTTGCTTTGTACCAATATATTGCGGAATGTATTATCGTGTGTTATATAAAAATTCTCGTTGCTTTCTCTCTCTCTCTCTATATATATATATATATATATATATATATATATATATATATATATATATATATATGGGAAATGCTAACATACCCCAAAATTGGTGGGCCCCACACAAAAATACACTACAACTATTTTTTTTCTATTTTTTTTCTTCATCTTTCTAATGTGAGTCTCACCCAAAATTAGTGGACCCCACATAAAAATACACTAAGGTGTATGTTGCTAATGCACACCTACATGGGTGTTCATTAGCATAACCATATATATATATATATATATATATATATATATATATATATATATATATATATATATATATATATATATCGTGAAGGTTGGATGATCCTGTTGAAGTGGGCCACCAAGTACGTCTTAGATGCTGGGCGTATGGAGAGGAGGAGGGGGTGTACCTGCAAGGCACTCCGACGCTCAAGTAAGAAAGGGTCAGAGAAAAGAGGCAAGTACAAAGTATTAGTTCGTAGTGTGAATATTTGATACCTGACCCTCTCAAGCGAGAGGGTTTATATAGTGCCCCAGTGCGTGGCCAACGACCCTATTTTTGGGGCGAAATAACCGTTTTTCCGAAGAATAGGTAACTACCCAAACTAGCCGTTATGTCGGGCAGTGTGCCCGAAACTAGCCGTTATGTCGGGCATAAGCATAGTATCGGGCATTGCCCTCAACTGTTCGGGGAGCGGAGAAGCCGTGCGTAACGGGCAGCATTTTCGGAGAGGAGCGATGCAGTCCTTGCCCGGTTGGAGGGGCAGAAAGGTAACTTTTTCCCGTTTGTGGATTGGTCTTAGGCAGTTGGGTCGTTTTGGAGCAGAAGTGGATTGGCCCATGCCTGGCCATTGGTCCAGTCCAGAACAGGAGCCCTCCAAGTCGTTGCTCCCGAGCATGGGAGTGATGACTTAAGGACAGCTCGTGGCTCCGGGGAGCTTAACATAGGGTCGTCGCTTGGTGACGTAGGAGGTTCGTCTCGTGGTGCCCGTTGCCTTTGGTCCCCGTGATGTTCCTGATCGTGATAGAACTGCCCGTCGTACGGGGACGCTAACGGTTGGAAGGAATTGGAAACGTTAGGGCGCCACGTGTGCATAGAGTTCTGTGCAGCCGTCGCTAGGCAATGATGGCTAGTTAATAGCCATCATGACCTACGAGCGTGTGCCATCGCACGTGCCCCTCTGTATAAAAAGGGGAAACTCGTTCCATTCTGAACTTTTTCGCTCTTGTTTCTCTTCGTCTTCTTTGGAATTCCTGCTCGTCACCGTCGCTTGCTATTCCGGCCACCGCGTCAACTTCCGGGCAGTCGCTATTCACCTTCCTAATCAAGTAAGTTCGCTGATGTTTTGCTCTTTTACCCATTTGACGGTTGTTTGTAGTCTTGTAGGCGGTTAGGTTTAGGTGTGGGAGATGAAATAGATTAGTTTCCGGTGATTGTTGGTGGTGGACGGTGGTTGTGCCATTTTCCGCCGCCGATGAGGTCGCTAGGTTTTAGGATATTCTGGTGAACCGGGCGGTTTTCGGCGTCATTGCGATGATGATGTCTGCGCAACCGCCGTGATTGTTCAGATTCAGAAGCATCGACGAAGTTTCCGGTGAGTTTTCCCAGTTTTCGGTGAAGCTTTGCAGTTTTCGGTGGAGCTTCAAACGGAAACCGGGAAGTGGCTCGAGGAAGTTCCTCGTACGGAAGCGGCTTTCTCCGGGCATCTCCTCGTGGGAGACTCTTAGCATTTTGTTCGATGTTTGGGCTTAGGTCGGGGACGTCGTCCTCAGCCCTTTGCGCGCCCTTTCACTTGACTAGCGGTGAAAGGGTGGATTTGATCTATTGTCGAATTCATTTTTTCCTCTGCTTTTAAGGTGATTGATATGGTGACGGGGCCAGATGGAGAAATTATCCTAGACTCGTTCGAGGAAGAGGCGAGTTCCTCGGACAGCAGTAGTTCGACGACTTCAAGTATCCCCAGCGAGGTCGGGGAGAAAGAGGAAATGGAAGATATGGAAGAGGATGTCATCGACGATTCCGTAGAGGAGTGGGAGGAGGCCGAACCAGCCGAGCATGGGTCCACCTTTGCCACGTACCTAGGGGATGTTTTTACGGAAGTCGGACCAGAGGGGGAGTGGAAGGTGCACTTTCCCTCCGAGGATGATCAGGTCGGCATAGATTTCGGGGATCGCTTCACTATGTACGAATATGCCTTCAAAGAGCTGAGATTGAGATTGTCGTTCACTGATTTTCAGCAATCAGTGTTTGTGCACTTGAAGTTGGCCCCCATGCAACTGCACCCGAACTCACTGGCCTTCATACGGGCTTTTGAGCCGACCTGTGATTTCTTGATGATTGGCGCTACTCTTCCCTTATTCTTCACAGTCTTCCACCTTCAACGGCAGCTATCGGGGAGGATGTACGGATGGGTCTCATTGAAGCAACCTCGTAAGTTGTTCAAGCCTTTCTCTGAATCGATACGGACGTTTAAGGAGAGGTACTACATCATTGAGCCAGTATCGGAAGCTACCCAGGACAACACTTATCTCTGGGAGATCGAGGTCGATGATGAGGGGAACGAGCTGCGCGACGAAGCTGGGAAGTTTATCAGGGAGAGAGTATACAAGTTCCCCATCCACTGGGGACCTGGCCATTTCACCAAGAAGCCCGGCGATTACGTTCTTCATCTGAACGAGTTAGACGGGCAGGACGCCGTTGCGTACGAGACGCTGGTGAAGTACGTTAACTCCTTCCTGCTCTCTAAATGCTGGACGAAGAAGGGTGACCTGATCTTCGAGGCGGATGGTAGCCAGAGGGTTGAATACCGCTTTATTAATACCAAGGCACTCCTGGAGTGCAAGACTCCCGCGGAAGCCTAGAAGCTGCTCGATAGTCTCGGTTATTTTAATTTGCCCGAACTATTTTCTTTTCTCGCATCTAACATGCTCGTATTCTGTTTGTGCAGGTGAGATGCCTCAGGCTCATGAGAGGATGGTGAAGAATGCTCTGGCGAGGAACAAGCCCGGAACGGCTCCTCCGAAGTCTCGATTTGCCAATGCGCGTGCTCCCACTCCTGCTCAGTCTGCTGCGGGGACCTCTTCTCCCACTCCTGCTCCTCGGGGATCTCCCATGCCTTTGACCTCACGGACCAAGCAGCCGAGGGCCAACGACGTCGTGGATCTCAGCCGGGCCCCAGAGAAAGGGAGGTTCGAGCTTCCTCCTTACATACTTGATAGAAGATTCTTTAAGGGGAACTCCTTGGTCGTGCTGCGGGCAGAATCTCTTCGGATGGAAAGCATGGACCGCTCGAGCAAGAGGGCGTTGGTGGCCCAAGATGCCTCTGCATTGGTCAGATTTCTGGAAATGGCGGCCATATATGCTGAAAGGGACTCTGCAACAGAGTCTGAACTCAAGGCTGCTTGGGCTACCGTGGCATCTCTCACGGAAGAGGTGAAGAGTGCTAACGATGCCCGAAAGACGGTTGACGAGGAGGTGGCCAGGCTGAAGAAGGATAATTCTACGCTGGCTACAGAGAAGAAAGCGGTTGAGGAGCTGGTCCAGCAGCTGAGGGTGGCCAATGCTCCGGGCGAAGATGAACCCGAGGATATGAAGGAACTAAAGACAAGGTCTGAGCTAGTTGCCCGTATGTTGTCGGCCGAGGATGATAATATCGTCATTGCGGATGAATCCTTCAAGAATGATGTGTCTCAACTGCAGGTGGTGAACCCCGGACTTGACTTTTCCACCGAGGGTACTCATTATCTGGCGCATGTTGAAGACGGCCGAATCCTATGCCTGACTCCCTTCTTGAAGAGCATGTCGAGGATCAACCCGCGGAAAACCAGGAGCCTCGTCCCGAGCCTGCCGACCAGATGGATGAGTGAATGATATTCTTTTTGTTGTTGTAATTTGTCCAGCCTGCGTGTCGTGTATTTGTTGTAACCTATTTTGGGGGCATGGCCCCCGTTCTATGTAATCCAGTACAATTATGGTCCTAGTGGCCATTTATCATATTTAAATTATGTGTCCGGTCCTGGTGGCCGGTTTTGTTATTTGCATGGTTTTACTTGTTTTTATTCTCTGCTAAGTGTTGTACTCATGCTCGCTGTGATTGTATGTCTGCCCATGATAGGGAATATTTGACTTATGTGAAGTTTCAGGGGATTGCTCGTTGTAGATGTGTTCGGCAGTGGGGGTACTGGTCGAACGGCCGGGGAATATCCCGGCGGGGGTGCGGAGCTTAGGTCGCGTTTGAGGCCTAAGTTCGCGGCGTGAATGCCCCATCGCGAGCTGGGGTTCTTCCAGTCATGGTACTTTGACGACGACGATGTTCGATTGAGGACCGCTGTCGAGCAGATACTTGGCTCGTTACTGAGCGGGGTTCTGCTTTATCAGTATGCGACGCTTGTACCTAGGAGAGCATAGTGGTCGGTAGCTGACGTTCGCCGTCGTGATGGGTCAAACCGAGAATTAGGGCCTTAGATATAGTATTGTTTTAGCTTTTCGGCATTCCATGGTCGAGCAAATTCTTCCCAGTTGAGATGTTCTAGGTAATAGGCCCCATTCTCCATTTTTGCTCGGACGCGATAAGGTCCTTCCCTGTTGGCGGCTAGTTTGGCCTCGCGAGAGTCTTTATGGTTTCTCCTTAGAATAAGGATTCCCATGTCGAACTCTCGTCGTATCACCTTGGCATGGTGCCTGATGGTAATTTTTTATTTTAATGAGGCTTCGCAGAGGGCTGCCCCATTTCAGATTTCCTCGACGAGGTCGAGTTCTTCTATTAATGATTCGTCGTTCATCTCCTCGTCTAGGGGCGACTCTGTCCGCCTGGAGGGTACGTGAACTTCGACGAAGATTACAGCCTCGGTCCCGTACTCTAGAGGAAAAGGTGTTCCCCCTGTTGTAGAGTGTGGAGTTGTGCAGTATGCCCACAAGACACTGTGCAGCTCCTCGACCCAAGCTTTCTTTGTTTCGTCCAGCCTTCATTTAAGGCCTCTAAGGATGACCCGGTTAGCTGCTTCAGCCTTCCTGTTTGTTTGAGGGTACTCGACGGACGCAAAATGTTGCTTCGTGCCCAGTTGAGCGACGAAGTCCTGGAACTTCCTATCCGTGAATTGTGTCCCATTGTCCGTTACTATTGCTTGGGGGATGCCGAATCATGCGAGGATGTCTCGTTTGTAGAAACATAGTATATTGAGGGCAATTATTTTGGCCAGAGCCTCAGCTTCTATCCATTTTGTAAAGTAGTCTACGCCCACTATTAGGTATTTGTTCTGATTTGATCCTACCACGAAGGGTCCTAGGATGTCTAGGCCTTACCAGGAAAATGGCCACGGGGAGGACATAGCCTTGAGCTCGTTAGGCGGAGCCAGGTGCATGTCCTCGTGCCGTTGGCATTTATCGCATTTCTTCACGTGTTCTCTAGCGTCGTGCTACATGGTCGGCCAGTAATATCCTGCTCGGAGGGCCTTTCGGGCAAGGGACATTCCACCGAGATGTTGGGCGTTGATTCCTTCGTGGATTTCACGCAAGATGTGAGCGACCATTTCTTCCTCGACGCATTTGAGCAGCGGAATGGGAAATTCTCATCGGTAGAGTTTGTCTTCGACCAAGACATAAGAGCAGGCTCTTCGCCTAGCCACGCTGGCCTCCTTGGGGTCAGACGGGAGTTCGTCCTTGGCGAGATAGTTGTAAACGGGGTCATCCAACAATTGTTGTCACCGATCACATGTACATCGATGGTCGAGGAAGCCTTCTCGATGCTGGGTCGAGGTAGAACCTCCTGTATGACGGACTTGTTTCCGCCTTTCTTCTTTGTACTGGCCAGTTTGGACAAAACATCTGCTCGGACATAGTGTTCGCGGGGAACGTGTTTCACTTCTACCGCTGTGAACTTCGCCATTTCCCTTTTGACCATGGCTAAGTATTCAGTTAGGTTTTCTTTTTTGGCTTGATATTCTCCTCGGACCTGAAGGGCCACGAGTTGTGAATCCATGCAAATGACGACCTCTTCTGCGCCCAGGTCCTCGGCTAGTCGTAATCTAGCGAGGAAGGCTTCATACTTAGCCTGGTTGTTAGAGGTGGGGAAGGATAGGGTGAGTGATACTTGAACGATGATTCCTTCGTTGTTTTCCAGTATGATGCCCGCACCGCTTCTTGCCGAGCTGGAGGTACCATCCACGAAAATGGTCCATTTGCGAGTTTCGCTCGTGGGGGAGTCTGCGAACGTCATTTCCGCGATGAAGTCGGCCAGAGCTTGGGCCTTGAGGGCTTTCCTACTTTCATATTGGATGTCAAATTCGGACACTTCAAGCGACCATTTGAGCATTCGACCGGCCATGTCTGGCCGTCCCAGCAGCTGCTTTATGGTTGATCTGTTCGAACCACGATCGTGTGGGCTAGGAAGTAGTGTCTTAATCTTCTTGCTGCGTTGATGAGGGTAAGAGCCACTTTCTCTATCTATTGGTACCTTAACTCTGGTCCTTGCAGTGCTTTGCTCGTGAAATACAGGGCTTCTGCCCGTCAGGTGCTTCGCGGATGAGAGCGGCGCTTACTGCTTCGGTTGCTACGGTGAGGTACAGGTACAAAGTTTCGCCATTGTCTGGGCGAGAGAGGATTGGTGGCTCTGAGAGCGCCCGTTTCAGATGGAGGAGAGCCTTGTCGCATTCCTCGGTCCATTCGAACGCTGCCTCCTTGCGGAGGAGTTTGAAGAACGGCAAGGCGTGCTGGGCAGATTTGGCCACGAAACGAGATAGTGACGCGACCATCCCGTTGAGGGATTGGATGGATTTTTTTGACCTTGGCGTTGGAAACTCGGAGAATGCTCGGCGCTTATCGGGATTAGCTTCGATTCCTCGTTCCATTAAGTAGAAGCCGAGGAACTTGCCTGCCCAGACACCGAACATGCACTTCTCTGGGTTGAAACGCATTTTGTATTTTCTAGCCTGTTCGAAGACCTTCCTTAAATGGGCAGTGTGATCGGTTTCCTCGTGGGATTTTATGATCGTGTCGTCCATATAGACTTCGAGCATGTCGCCTATCTCTCGGAAGACCTTGTTCATCATTCTTTGATAGGTCGCCCCGCCGTTCTTTAGGCCGAAGGGCATTACATTGTAGTAATAGTTGCCCGATTCGGTCATGAAGGTGGTGTATTTTTTATCGCTCATTGCCATTGGTATTTGATTATAGTCTGAGTAGGCGTCCATGAATGACAAAAGTTTAAAACCGGCAGAATTGTCAACAAGTTTATCAATATTGGGGAGGGGATAGGCATCCTTCGGGCATGCCTTG
Source organism: Lathyrus tuberosus (assembly GCA_022829125.1). Lineage (NCBI taxonomy): Eukaryota > Viridiplantae > Streptophyta > Magnoliopsida > Fabales > Fabaceae > Lathyrus > Lathyrus tuberosus. The sequence continues at coordinate 25,019,313 of JALAZF010000012.1, read as the reverse complement.
TTAAGATCAGTGTAGTTAATGCACATTCGCCATTTACCATTAGATTTCTTTACAAGTACAACGTTGGACAGCCAAGTGGTGTACTTGGCCTCCGAGATAAATTTGGCCTCGAGGAAGTCCCTTAAAGCATTTTCTGCAGCCTTCGTTTTCTCCGGAGACTGCTTTCTCCTACGTTGTGCTATGGCCTTGACGGCCGGGTCAATTGTCAGTTGGTGGCAGGCGACGGACGGGTCCAACCGGGCATCTCAACGATGCTCTAGGCGAAGAGGTGGGGTTCTCACGGAGGCATGCTTTGAGCTGCTTCCTCACGACGTCGGGCAAGTCTGCTACAATCTTTACTCCCCGTTGAGGGTCATTGCCGAACAAAATGAGCTCGAAGTTGCCATCAGGGATTGGGCGCTTCGGATGGGAGCTGCTGGTGGACGAGGTAGACGAGCTGGCTAAAGCTGCTTGGTCCCCCTGATGGTCTTATTCGGGGAAGCAGCTATCGAGGTCAATGGAGTCGACCTGAGGCAGGGGCGTGGCTTCCTCAGAGCTGCTGGGCAATGCTGGCTTGCTTGATGCCTTTGGTTTGGACGCAATGGCGTTGAGCCCCTTTGTGGCTACTTCGAAACACCATCGTGCAGCTTCGATGTCGCCATGGAGGGTGGCAACCATCCCTTTTGAAGTGTAGTACTTCATCTTGAGGTGAACTGTTAAAGGCACAGCTACCAACTCGGCCAGAGTTGGTATTCCGAATATGTACTGGTACAACGACAGGCAGTCGATTACCAGAAATTGTACTTTGACGGATCTGGCCATCTCAGCTGATCCAAAGGTTACGATCAGTTCGACGTATCCCCATGGCTTGGTCACTGATCCGTTGAATCCCTGTAAACCAGACCCCACGTCGGTGGTAAGGTGCGATTCGTCTAGCTGAAGTGTCGAAAACAGTCGGGAGTACATAATGTCGACCGAGGTGCCCTGGTCGACGAGGATTCTGCAAACGTCGAAGTTCGCCATTCGAGCTCTGACGAGCAAAGGTATGCTCGAGTTTGGAGACCCCCCGAGGAGCTCTTCCTGGTAGAAGGAGATGGGGGTGGAGCCCTTCTGGGCTTGATCGAGCGTGGTCACCTTGTTAGAGCTTGTGTTGATTAGATGCTCGAATTTTTGCTTCACGGAGCCCACTGTGACTTTATTGAAGCCCCCGCCCGAGATGACCATGGCGGAGGGGAATGTCTCCCACGGGTTGTGGGCCACGAAGTAGGTAGGGGCGCTGAGCCCGTCCGGGACGTAGAAGTCTTCTGGTCGCGACACGACCATTGGGACCTGGATGCTGGCTTCTTCTGAGGAAGGAACTTCTTCCTATATCTTCTTGGACTCCTAGGCGTCTTGCCGAGGAGCGTCTTTCTTCTTAGTGAACTGTTTCAGGTGTCCGTCCCTTATCAGTATCTCGATAGCATCCTTCAAATGGATGCAGTCTTCGATAGTGTGGTCGTGACTCTTGTGGAAACAGCAGTACATCGATTTGTCGGCATTGGGTTTGGTCGGCAGTTGTTTGGGGAAGCAGACCCCTGCTTGTTTAAATTCTAAATTTGCGCATTTGGACAGTATCTTCTACCTTGAGACAGTGAGGGGGGTGTAATTGTGGAATCGTACAGAGGGTCCCTTGCTGTCTCGGGAGTCTCGAGGATGGTCCTCACGCCTCCTTTCGCCTTGACGAGATGTCGAGGCTTCCTCACCTCTGGAGGCCTGAGCGTTCTCCTGATGGCATGATGCTCAGACGTTGCTGGCCGCAACCTTCTCTTCGTACTGGATGTGCGACTGGGCTTTGAGGAGGAGGGCATCTAGGTTCCTCGGAGGTGCGAGGCTGACGGCCTTAGAAAATTATGAACCCGGGCGGAGTCCTTGCTCGAGCAGAAACTTTTTCATCTCCTCTGTTGTAGGGACTTGTACTGCTTCTTTGTTAAACCTTTCGATGTACGCGCGGAGAGGTTCGTCCTTTCCTTGGATAATGGCCCCAAGGGAAGCCTTGGTCTTGGGGTGACGGCGAGAAGCTGTGAAATGTCGTGAGAACATTCTGCCCAATTGTCTCCATGAGGTAATGGACTCTTCGGGCAACTGCTTGTACCACGTCATTGCCCCTTTTCGAAGCGTGGTCGGAAATAACTGGCACTTGATGGCGCCCCGGACGCCACGGTAGTCCAATAGCGCATCGATGTTCTCGATGTGCTCGTCGGGGTCAGTAGTCCCGTCATATGGGCCCAGTGACGGGGGCTTCTCCAGGCCCTTAGGGAGACGGGTTGCCAAGATTTCCGGGGACAATGGGCCGCGAGGCTCATCGTCGCTGCTGGAACTGGTGAATGACGGGGACCGAAGGGTACGCTCGCGGTGATGGTTCTTCTGGGGAGAAGGTGAGCGGGCCCTACTTTTAGACTTGGCGGGGGGCGACTGCTCGTCTCTTCGGGTCCTCTTGTGACCGGGAGAATGCTGGTTATGCGGGGAAACTTGGTCACGCTTCTGGACGGTGCGAGAGTCAAGTTCTTGGCGCAGTCTTCGGTCGATATCTCGTCGGGGCTGCGGGTTCCTTGATTGTCGCTGGTTCCTCCTCGGAGGGGGGTATCTTGGACAGTTGGACTCCTCTAGCGCCCCGATCCTTTCGTTCTGCTGCAGGGTCAGGGTGTTGGTTTTGTTGATCGCTTCCAGGAGGGCCGCCACGGCCGGGTCGTGTTAGGCAGAACAGGAATGGGCTGGATGTCCAGCAAAGGCTGATCGTTGTTGCGGTCAGCAGGGGTAGGGTAAGGAGAAGTTATGGCCCCGTCCCTCAGAAAACAGGCATCTCCGAGAAGAGATGACGGGCCGTCAACGTCAGTCTTGTTGACCGGGGGGGGGCAGTGGGTTGGAGAGCACCTTTGGCGCGATCTTGAGAGGCCATGATGATGATCTTGAAAGTTTGCTTTGATCTTCGGTTTTCGGGGAAAGAAAGATGGGGAGAACAATGTTTCCCACAGACGGCGCCACTGATCGTGAAGGCTGGATCAAATTCTGTTGAAGTGGGCCACCAAGTACGTCTTAGATGTTGGGCGTATGGAGAGGAGAAGGGGGGTGTACCTGCAAGGCACTCCGACGCTCAAGTAAGAAAGGGTCAGAGAAAAGGGGTAAGTACAAAGTATTAGTTCGTAGGGTGAATATTTGATACCTGACCCTCTCAAGCGAGAGGGTTTATATAGAGGCCCCCAGCGTGTGGCCAAAGGTCCTATTTTCGGGGCGAAATAACCGTTTTCCCAGAGAATAGGTAACTATCCAAACCAGCTGTTATGTCGGGCAGTGTGCCTGAAACTAGCCGTTATGTCGGGCATAAGCATAGTTTCGGGCACATGCCCTCAGCTGTTCGGGGTGCGGAGAAGCTGTGCGTAACGGGCAGTAATTCCGGGGAGGAGCGATGCAGTCCTTGCCCGGTTGGAGGGGCAGAAAGGTAAATTTTGCCAGTTTGTGGATTGGACTTAGGAAGTAGGGCCGTTCTGGAGCAGGAGTGGATTGGGCCATGCCTGGCCATTGGTCCAGTCCAGAACACACACACACACACACACACACACACACACACACACACACACATATATATATATATATATAAAGTGCTTAACATCCAAAACCTTAAAATGATAGGTGTATGGGTCATCATACTTATAAAGTGCTTAACATCCACTTTACTAAACAATACGGGACTTAAAACTCACACTTGTTTCTCAATAATTTCCTCCTAAACTGTGAATTTATCCACTATGCTCCCCCTCAAACAGAAGCACTTTCATCCACATGTTTGTACTTCCGTTGAATGATACTCTTACTAGTTAAGGGCAGTACAAGCGGACACGCCGCCTCAACACCATATGTCAGGAAGACTTTCGATACAAAGAGTCGATCCCTTATTCGAACCACAAATCTGATACTACTAATGATTCATCATGAGGGGAAGGCATACATATTAGGTCTAACACTCACCTAAAAGTCAAAGACTCACTCAAACAATTGAGAGAGAAGCGACATATTCACCAAAAACCTTAAAACTCACACTTATAAAGTGCTTAACCTACATTTTTCTAAGTAGTGTGGAACTTAGAACTCACACTTGTTTCTAATATATATATATATATATATATATATATATATATATATATATATTTGTGTGTGTGTGTGTGTGTGTTTAGGTGTGTGTGTGTTGAAGCATGGTTTTCTAACGATTTGATCTTTTAAGTTATCAAACATGTAGTTTGTTGAAGCATGGTCAGAAGAATCAAGGGAATGATTAAATTCTTCAGAACTAAGGTCTCTAGAGTCATGAAACTGTTCTTCAGAACCAGGTCTTCAGAATCTTCAGCACTTTGTTCTTCAGAGTCTTCAGCTTTAGCTCAGAGTCGTGAACAGTGTCAGTCTCGAAAAGTTCTTCAATAGCAAATAGAGTCAGAAGCATGAGCACGAACGTTCTTCAGAACCGTTGTCTACGAGCTCTGCTACGAGTCGTAGCACCAGCTACGGGCACCCATAGCACTAGGCTGGAAAATGTATGGGAAGAAGGGTTCTCCCTTGCTACAGGCCGTAACATATACTACGGACACCTGTAGTAGCTTTCTGACCTTAATTGCCCTGTGTTGTTTTGACCGTATATTGAGTTTTGTAACTCGAAATGAGACACAGTCAAATGCGTTGGAAAGCTATTTCAATGCTTTAGTGAAGGGTGAAGTGAATTTTTTTTTTATGGAAATGATTTATAGGATATTTATGATGAACTGTCATGTATGATATTGTGATGAGTATGTTATAAATTGATTGTTGTGTATATGTGATAATATGATTAAAACTCATGATGATTGGTGAGAAAACCTTATGAGCATAATTAGTTGAATGGAATATAAAGATGTTTATATTATGAAAAATAAATTAGACGACGATGCTTATACGTAATGGTACCTCGTTGTGTATAGTGGATATGTGATCACTTAACTTATGAACAATAGGCCTTGTATGGAACATGTAGTGATGATAAGAGTTTAGGGTGAACGTGATCACTTAGTGATTGAAGATTACAATCACGTTGTGTTTTAATTTGTCATGTATTCAGAAACAACCCCATTATTGTGCCCGTCCCAAGTTGTGTTACTTATATAAATTAAGAATGGGGATACACGCACCAATACTTTGCATCAACTAAATTGGTTAGATTCCCAATAAAGATGTGGAACTTAAAGTGGGTTAGAGTCCCAAACTGGGAAAAACTTGAAATGGGTTTGGATTTCCATAGGGAGTGATAACACGAAAATGTATCGTATTTTTAGACCCGATTCACATGGATTTTAGTTTCGTTTTGTTTATTTTCCTTGATTTATATCTTGTTATGCCGGTATTATTGTCTTTTTCAGGTTGCTTGATTAGAAATGGATTTTGATCATAAAGGAAAGAAAAAGGAATGAAATGAAGAATATTGAAGAAAAATATATAATTTGTGAAAGAAAACAAGGTGGGGCCCACCACAATTCAAGAGGGTGGCACCTGCCACACCAATTGAATGTGGCGCCCACCACATGCAGTGAGTGGCGACTGCCACCAAGAAATAAGGCAAGGGTGGCACAAGCCACCAACATGTGAGAGGTGACACCTGCAACCTATTTTCAAGAGGGAAGTGGCAACTGCCACGATCCCAATTTCTCCTATTTTTCCTGCACGATCAGAAACCTTCCTGGTTCAACGAAGCCTTCTGCATCTCACGGAATTCACCCTATTTTTACGAAGCAGTTGAAGCCATCAAGGGAGGGGAGAAAAAGGGAAGTCAGTTTCCAGATATGGGGGGCGAATTCTTTTTAGCCAGATTTTATTTCTTTAGTTTTTAAGAAATTTTCTTTCACTATGTAAAAGTAATAGCTTTCCAAATAGGGGGGCTATTACGAATTAGTTTTAGGATTTACTTCAGCCATTAATTTCTATTTTGGACCAAAGCCCGCCGGTGTATTACAATTTCAGTTTCCATTCGATTAGAGGTTTTACTTTATTTGCTTACTTTACTATTTTTAATTGATAGCTTAATTATGCCTTGTCTTATATTAATTCATTGTAATAGCCTGTTTATTTTCCATTCCATGTTTGGCTAAATAGTTTAGAGTCCGGTATGTGAGGATCGTCGTTCCGACGGGACTCGGTAATGAAATTGGCATTAACTTATAATAAATTTTGTTTTGTTCTCTGTTTCCAAGTTTAATTTAAATAGCTTTGTCACGAGAGTGAGAGGTTATTTAACACTGTTTCGTCACGAGAGTGAGAAGCAAGTAAAGGTTAGAGCCGGCACTGCGAGAGCGTGGGGGTCGAACCAGATAGTGGGAACGGGGCATTGGTTCTAAAAACAGTGAGAGCGCTTTAGGTATCCATTAGGATCTAATTGATTTTCAAAATACATTTTCTAATTAAAATGGGCGAGCGAGAGCAAAATCCTGTGGTTAGGAGATGTGGCTTTAGTCAATAGTGCGAGAGCGTGAGGCGGAGTCTTTAGATCAATATTTTCTACAGAACATAAGTAAATTAACGCCAACCAATTACAGAGTGTCTGAGGTACACAGAATCCATATTCCGGTCTCTCTTTTCTATTATATTTTCTTAGTCCTATCTTAGTGCTAGTCTTAGTTTCCCTTTTATCGAATATCATTAGCCTTAGCTTTTCAAAGCGTCGATAGATTACGGTAGGTTGACATTGGTCTCTGTGGGTTCGACAATCTTTTATATTACTTCGATATTTTCGTGGACTTGCGGACGCATCATGTTTTTGGCGCCGTTGTAGGGGACCAACAGTCAATATTGTGATTTCATTGTTGCACCGTATAGATTAAGGCACTCTTATATTAATTACTATGTATCACCCACATTTCCTTTACAACTACCACTCCCAATATTTTGAGGAACCGCAAAAATCCCATAAATCTGACCTCGAAATATTAATGGAGGATTTCAATGCGACGCTAACTCATTCTCACCCAAATTCCCTCTATGATAACCACTCCCAGTATTTTGAGGAACCACAAGATTTCCATAAATCCAACCTCGAAATACTAATGGAGGAATATAATGCAACGCTTACTCACTCTAGGATAAAATCTATGATGGGGCGTTTTGTGGAGACACAAACTCTCCAAAATGAAGAGTTTAGAAAACAACATCTCCAAATTAATGAAAACCTTAGGTAGACGAGCATTGTGGTCGAGTCCCTCGTGACTCACAACGAGGAATTGGAGACTCAAATCTCCCTGATTGCACAGACACCTATAGGACCATCCCCTGAGGAACATGTGGATGTTGTAACAACCAGTAGTGAAGAACAAATAGAAAATTCTAGGGAGAGCGATAATGAGGTTGAGGACAGTTCTAGTGAGAAAAGAGTAGGGAGTGAAAAAAATTCACTGACACCACCTGAAAGGGAGGTTGTCGAAGAGGTAGAGAAGGAAGCATCTATTTTTGTTCCTCCTCCCTATACCCCACCAATTTCTTTCCCGCAAAGGTTTGTAGAAGTTAAGGTAGACTCCCAATCCGAAACGTATGTGGAGGTATTGGAAAATATCCACACCGACGCACCTTTGTCTGAGGTCCACCAATTTCTTTCCCGCAAATGCTTTTTGTCTCTTAATAAAAATTCTAACATTGTCACTACTTAAATCACTTAAAAAATGAAATAATTTATTTCATCACAACAATTATAAAGGTGAAATTAGATTATTTTCTTATGCTAATAATTATTTTAATTTTTTTCGTATATATCTTATTTTTTTGTCTCTATCAATATTTTAAATAAAAATTAATATAATCTATTATACTTCAAAAAAAATTGTGCGTGTTAATTTTATAATCATAATAACAACAAAAAAAATCACCTCACAATGTTTAAAATAAAGCAGTTAACTAATACTCTAAAATAGACAGACAAATATTTTAATATTCTTTTTAAAATATAATTCTTGATTATAAATGCGTTTATTTGTTACAAAATCTAACTTCAAATATTAAATCTCATTAAAATGCAAAAAAAATTACATACATATACAAATTATAATATTATAAAACTGAATCTCGCACTATTTAGTTGACCATTTATTTTCTTACTTGCCATATCACTAAAAATATTATATGTCACTCTTCGAAACACAACATTCTAAAACTTCTATTATTTATTTAAGAAAATGTGTAACGTTTCATTTACTAATATTTTTTATCTAAATATATGTCTCTTAATAAAAATGATAACATTGTCGCCAGTTCAATCACGCAGGAAAAAATAGATAATTGATTTCATCAGAACAATTATAAAGACCATAATAACAACGAAAAACCATAATAACCATAATAACAACAAAATACCACCTTACAATGTTTAAAATAAAATGATCAAACAACACTTTTAAATAGACTACCAAATACTTTAAGATTATTGTTAAAATATAATTCTTATTTATTAATGCGTTTATATGTTACAAAATTTAACTTCAAATTTTAAATCTCATTAAAAGTTAAAGAAAAAAATTGTCAAACAATTCTTCCAAATAGATAAATAAATACTTTAAATTGTTTTTAATATATTACTTTGAATTATAATTACAAATACATATTACAAAATAAAACCATAAATTTTCAACTATACTTTAAAATTCAATTTATAAAAATATTTTATATTATATTTTTAAAATATAAATAATTAAAATTGAAGAAATAATTCATATGAATGAAATCAATTGCACATGTTACAAATTAATAATAATTTAAAGGCTTAAATAATGTTCTCGTCCCTGTAAGTTGGCGAGTTTTTAGTTTTAGTCCTTGAATTTTTTTTTTCGGTCCAAGTCCTTAACATTTGATTTCTTTTTGCGATTAGTCCCTAACGTTAAACTTTCGTTACAAAAATGATGATGTGGCTAACGTCGCTGACGTGACATGTGTCTTTTTTATCATTTTTCATTTATTTTAATTTCCAATAATTCCACATAAACATTTTGATTTTGGTCCCTATAGTTTAAGAAGCCAAAAATTCAAATTTTGGTCCCAAGAGGACTTGAATCCATAACCTTTGATTCCAAAGTTTGGTTCTTAGTCACTAGACCATTTAAAGCAAAGGTCATGGGTTCAAGTCCTCTTGGAAACAAAATTTGAATTTTTGGCTTCTTAAACTATAAGGACCAAAATCAAAATGCTTATGTGGAATTATTGGAGATTAAAATAAATGAAAAATGATAAAAAAACACATGCCACTTCAGCAATATTAGCCACATTATCATTTTTGTAACGGAAGTTTAACGTCAGAGACTAATCGCAAAAAGAAATCAAATGTTAAGGACTTGGCCAAAAAATAAAAGATTCAGGGATGAAAACCAAAAATTCGCCAACTTACAGAGACGAAAACATTATTTAAGTCTAAATTAAAATCTAAATTTTATAATATTAGTTTAAAAATTTAATTCAAATGAATGAAATCAATTTGGTTTTACTAAACTTTTGTAGACTGGGCCACCTGAACTACACTCATAAAAGTGTGGGGATTATTTCCTATGTACCTAAGTGACTGCTATGCTTCGATAACTGAGATGCTTCAATATTTCATAGCCTTCCTATCTTTCCCTTCATTATATATAGCACATTTTCTTACTGATTTCCTCATCGTTTACTATCAGAATTTGCAACTGAATTAATTTTTCTATTTTATATTTAAAATGAATTCGAAGATAACAATTATCAACATCATAGGCCTTTTGGCTTTGGTTGTTCTTATCTCAGAGGTGTCAGCTAGAGTCTTCACGGAGACTTCCTCTAACATCAAAAAGGGTGAGTTATACAATATTTATTCAATTAAACTAGAGTTTGTGAAGTTTTGTATAAATTAATATCAATTAATATCAAAACCCATATAGTACAATAATACATATTTATATAATATTGTTTTTGTAGATGGTGGCTAAACCGGTAATAGTGGTGCGTACTTAGGTAATCGTCGTGGTATGATTGAGGGACTGTTTGATGTTGTTGGTAATCTTGTTGAGGGTGTTGCCGCTGGTGCTGAAAATCTTGTTGATGGTGTTCTTGGTGGTGCTGAAAATCTTGTTGGTGGTGTTGTTGGTGGTGCTGCAGTTGATGGGAAAACTAAAGACGACACACGGAACTAATAATATCATCATTTAAGACAAACCTTCAAGTAACAAATCTCATGAATAAAATGATATTGGGTGTAGATCAATAAAAAATTTGATAGTCAATCATATTTGTTGTTGTTTTTTTTATCTTGCCATTCTATAATATTTATATTTTTATGTGAAATCATGTTTAAATACATCATAACTAAGTATATGTGATGATGAGTTTAAATTTCAACAAATGAAAGTGTGGAATGTATTTGTGTTATATAAGAATCCTCGTTGCTTTGTACCAATATATAGCGCAATGTATTATCGTGAGTTATATAAAAATCCTTGTCGCTTTGCACTAATATATATATATATATATATATATATATATATATATATATATATATATATATATATATATATATATATATATATATATAAATGATAGGTCAAACACTCATCTAAAGGTCAATGATTTACACAAACAAGTGGAATAAACATAACATATTCACCTAAAACCTTAAGATGATAGGTATATGAGTCATTATACTTATAAAGTGCTTAACCTCCACTTTTTTTAAACAATGCGAGACTTAAAACTCACACTTGTTTCTCAATAATTTCCTCCTAAAGTGCGAGTTCATCCACTATGCTCCCTCTCAAACAGAAGCTTTTTCATACAGATGTGTGTACTACGGTTAAACGACACCCTTACTCGTTATGGGCATTACAACCAGACACGGTGCCTAAAAACCATATGTTAGGAAGACTTTCGATACAAGGAGTCGATCCCTTATTCGAACCACAAATCTGATACCACTAATGAGTCATTATGACGGGGAAGCATACATATTAGGTCTAACATTCACCTAAAAGTCTAAGACTCACCCAACTATTGAGAAAGATGCGACATATTCACTAAAAATCTTAAGGTGATAGGTGTGTGTCATCTTACTCATAAAGTGCTTAACCTATATTTTTTTAAGCAATGTGGAATTTAAGGCTCAAACTTGTTTCTTATATATATATATATATATATATATATATATATATATATATATATATATATATATATATATATATATATATATATATTTGTGTGTGTGTGTGTGTGTGTTGAAGCAGAGTTTTGAACGATTTAATCTTTTAAGTTATCAAACATGTAGTTTGTTGAAGCATGGTTAGAAGAATCAAGGGCCTGATGAAATCCTCAGAACTAGGTCTTCAGAATCTTCAGCACTTTGTTCTTCAGAGTCTTCAGCTTTAGCTCAGAGTCTTGAACAATGTCAGTCTCGAAAAGTTCTTCAATAGCAAATAGAGTCAGAAGCTTGAGAACAGACGTTCTTCAGAACCGTTGTCTACGAGCATTCTCTAACTTGACCGCATCTTGTGAACACATGTATTTCCTCATAGTTAAAATTTATTGATTCAAGAATCCGATGATGTCAAACGTCATAGCTTCAGAGTTAGAACCAGTTCATCAAAAAATGCACACCTAACAAGGAAAATCTTTAGAGTACAAAAGTATTTTCTATAAATTAACGAATTGTTATCATCAAAACTAAAGGTCAGATGCAGAACCAAAACTTTGTGTCACAGTTATGATATGTTAATAGATGCTAAGGAATGGTAGTATGAATTGTTATGTGTTTAGATTTAAGAAAATGGGTAAAACAAATGAAAAATGAAGTATCATGTTCCTGGGCTCAACTACGGGCCGTAGCACCTGCTACGGGCACCAGTAGCAGTAGGCTAGAAAATATATGGGAAGAAGGGCTCTCCCTTGCTACGGGCCGTAGCACATACCATGGACACCCGTAGCTGCCTTCTGACCTTAATTACCGTGTGTTGTTTTGACCGTATATTGAGTTTCGTAACTCGAAATGAGACCCGGTCAGATGCATTGGAAAACTATTTCAATGTTCTAGTAGATGGTAAATTGAAAAAAATTATTTTTATGGCAATGATTTATAGGATATTTATGATGAACTATCATGTATGATATTGTGAAGAGTGTGTTATAAATTGATTGTTGTGTATATGTGATAATATGATTAAAACTCATGATGATTGGTGAGAAAAGCTTATGAGCATAATTAATTGAATGGAATATAAAGATGTTTATATTATGACAAATAAATTAGATGACGATGCTTATACGTAATGGTACCGCGATGTGTTTATTTCTGATACTAATAAAAGAAACTGAATCTTGACAACACATTTACAATAAACTATATTTATAGCTTTTCACAATTAAATTCAATAATAAAGATAATAAATTTTTAAATTTTATATTATTATTGAAAATTGAAAAATACATATGAATAATAAATATGCCATTTTGTATTACTTGAACATTAAAAAATATAAGTCATATAATATTTTATCCCAAATATTAATAACATAATATAAAACTGTAAAAAATTAATTTTATTCTCTATAAAAAAAAATTATTTGTCACTAATAATAAAAGAGGTCAACTAGTTTTAAGAAAAAATGTTATGTTTTTAACACTATTATTGAGAATTGAAAAACTAATTGGATTCTATTACATTATAATTTTGACTATCCATATATAATTTAATTTAATTTTTAATGGATGAACCTGAGTTACACATTATATTGAATATAATAATGAAATTTTATACTGGTTTAAGGTTTATTATAATTCATAACTCATATAGTTTATAACTAATTGATATGACTATTTACTTACATATAAAATAATTAACTATTTCAATTTTATCATAATTTCAAATTAATTGGATTCTAATTGCATTATAATTTATAAATAATATTTATTTATTATTATGACAATCATTATTATTATTATTATAAACGTTCATATCAAATTTTCTTTTGAATAATCAATTTACATGATTTACTTATATATTAATATTATTAAAAATATTCATATCAATTCTTTTTAATATAACATAGGAAAACAAGAGATCATTTTGTACATCATTTTACTCATCTTTATAATTAATTTTATTTATTATTTTTTATAATCAAAATAATACTCTTCATATTGTTTTTAAATTATAAATAATAAATATAAATATTAAATGACTAATTAAATTATATTCAAACAAAGGTACATATTTTTATTATTAGGATTATTACTTTTACACCTTTAAATTCAATTATGAAAATAATAAATATTTAAATTTTGATTATTATTGAAAATTGAAAAATAAATATGAACAATAAATATGCTATTTTATTTTGCTTGAAATATGTATAATATTTTATCCCAAATATTAATAACATATATGATAAAATGTTACAAAAATAAAATATTTTTTCTTTATAAATATCTTAATAAAGACGTATATTATTATTATAAATATTTATACATTTTTTTAAAATACAAAACATGAAATAATAACGCTAAAATACTTAAACTATTTTTTAAATCATCAAACATAACTGGTGAATTTATGGGCTTGAGTTATTAAGGTATTTAATTATTGACAATTTTAATTTTATTATAATTACGAATTAATTGGCTTTGAATTTTATATTCAATGGTTAACCGTTGCAAAGAATATTCATTTATTATTATCATATTGCATTTGTTTTGCCGTTTAAAATCCATAAAGATAGAAAAATACATACGTTACAGTCATAGGAAAAGTGAAAGGAACACATTATTGTATATAAAAAACAATCTGATACCTTTTTAATATCACACCATAACTTTTTAATATCTGCGAAACGATCAAGAACACACATTTCTAGAAATGATTTTGTTAGATGAGAAGGAATTAACTCTTTATCCAAAATTATTTATTTCTTGTTAACAAAATATATTTTTATATTTTAAATATTTAACATTATTAATTTTTCTCTATAAAATTATTGATTTCAATATTTTATTACTATTTTTTTTCTTTTGGGAATTCCTTTAAATACAACTATAAACAAATATCCTATACCAAAGTTTAGAGAATTGATAAAAGAGAAAAATTTCTATACCAAAAAAAATATATAAAAATAGTTTTGGAAAATGAAACATACAAATCAAAATACATAATTCCAAGCCATTATTTTGAATTTGTTACAACAGAAACAATTTCAGAAAGAGTTGGAGACAACAATGTTCTCTCTGATAGTGTTATACACAAGCTATCCTAAAAAATATAAATTATATTATATAACTATATTCATGTTTCTTTTCAGACATAGTTGAAGTCCTTCATGTTATTTGAAATGAAGAACATGTTTACGTACATACAAAACCTACAAAAAATGTCAGACTTGAGTTGATGCTACAAGAGTAAGATTTCAACTACGCATATTTGCTTATTCATATATTCATATATAAATTAAGTATATTAAATTAAAATAAATCTAAACATTATAAACATAATTTATTCATAGGAATACAATTATTAAAGATAAGTTGTGGAAAAAAATAGCTATTGAATTTGAAATTTTGATGACAAGTCAACTAGAAACAACCACCATTATTGCAATCACCTCTACAACAGTGAAGATGTTTATATGTAACTACATATTTAAATGTTATAGATATTTTGTTCACTCAAAGGATTACCATTTTTACAAACAAATTTAAATTGTTATTCCACGGATGAATACTTGATCATCTAAACTTCAGCTACTCGAATTTACATCAATATAGAAAATCCAGAATTCCAATGCATGAAAAAGTAATATACCCATCAAATATACTTTGTCTGTTAAATGCTAATATTTTTAATTATCATTTTAGATAACTAAAATTTTAAATTACTCTTTCATTACCTCTTTTTATTTTGTATAAATTATATTGTCCATCAATTGATCAACTAGAAATAAAGGATATTTTGATTATTGAGTTTTCAAATATGTTACCTCAAAAGAGGATGACTCAAAATAGAACTAACTGCACAACATAATGGCAATGACATGGGAGTCAGATACACAGGTACACTATAAATTTAATTTACAAACTCTTTTGTAAATACAATTCTAAAGTTATTTTAACTACCAATTTCTCTAAACTTTTAAATATAGGAGATTTCTTCACAGTTTCAGCACCTATAAATGAAAATAATGATACTTTTGGATGACATTACATTGGATGTGAAAAATGTATGAAGAAACTTAAACAAGAAAGCCATGAATTGAAATGTCCTTCGTGTCAAACAACTTCCAAGTATCCAAAACCAAGGTTAGACATTTGCAATCATAAACCAACTTATCAAAAAAATTATTAGTAAAATAATATTTAAAAAACTTGTAATCACAGGTTCAAGATAATGCTGAAAGTTTCTAATGAAACTGTGTTGCGGTGAGAATCGGATAACAAGCTATTAATTAACTTGCATTGCAAAACTTTGAAGTTCACCACCGACTTTGATTTATCCAAAGGTAAGGTTCAAGACTGAGAAAACCTAAAGGGGGAAGATCTAAGGTTCGGGGGTTGGTTATACTAAGGGAAGGTATTAGCACCCTAAGTATCTGTAGTACTATACAGGAACCTCTTGTTTAGTTTGTGTTATGTTATGTATGCTTGCTAAGGGATATCTATGCTAAAGGTAAAGACCTAGGGGTTAGTATCTAAGTATACTCGCAAAGACATCGCGTCTTGTGCCTACGTATCCTGACGGGAGTGGAATTAGAGTATTCGTAGTTCCCCTAACTAAGGGTGAGAGAGGAACCATTGACTATGGCCAAAGTTCCAAAGGGGAATGAGTATGAGCTCATATAGAGTTTAAGAAACTCTCTAAGTCTAAGTCGTAATAGGGTGAAGTGAATACTCAAAGTGATGAGCCTCACATAGAGTTTAAAACTCTAACCTAATTCTAAGTTATGACTCAATGGTGTCATACCCTAAATTTTGACCACTAAGATTTCCATCATTGTGCAAATCATCATCACAATATGGATGTACCTTTGTGCCTCATAAATCTTCTCAAGGAATTGTTGAGCATTCACTGCAATCAGACTTAGGGTTTCAAGCCCTCTCAGAGCTTTTAGACAAAAGATCAATCAAGGAATGACATGATCTTCAACTTGTCTAACCTCTCAAGCATCCATAAAGGATCAAGAGGACTCCCACTTCAAGGATTAAGCACAAGGCTGCTCCCTTCTAGGTGGATCAAGCCTCAAGATCGCCAGTGTCACCAAATTAGGGTTTGGTCGACCAGGGCCTCCAGATGGAAATTTTCCTCTGGGCATGAGCCAATTCTTCAAAGCATAACCTAAAATGCTCCATAGAACCTCATGGACCCAATCATCAAGTCAATTTAGCCTTAGGGGATGCATTCATAAAAAACCAGGAATTAGGGTTTCTTGACCTAATTCACCCCTAAGTTGACTTTTGGGACAAATCATGAGCCACGACCTCAAGAGAGGATTTGAGGGTCTCTAATATACCACATTGATCCATTTACAACAATGGATTGATCTCAGGAAGCTTGAGCAACAAGTCTCAATTTCATCAGTACCACAGTTCGGGTTTCGCGAGAAAAGTCAACTGTAACTTTGACTTTTGACCAGGACATGCTCCCAAGCCCTAATACATGATTCAATACACCCTATGACACCCATGGAACATGTCCATCAAGTTTGATTTAGGTCAAGGACATGATTTCCCAAAGGATTGCACAATTTGGAATTCATCTGACAAAAAGTCAACTGTGCACAAAAGTCAACTTTGACTTTTTGAGATTTTTCATAAAAAATGGATTTTTAACCCTAAAATGATGTTAATGTATGATTTGAATCATCATTCATCAAGAAAAATCAAAGAAAGTGGGATAACTTGTAAAAGGGGTAACCATAAAAACTTAGAAAATTTTCTAAGTTATGAAATAAAGTGGCAAGGGTACCAACTTTGGAGGGTCATAACTCTTAAACCACAAGGCCATTTTCCCCCATCTAAGGCTTGATTTGTAGATCTCATTGCCCTCTACAAAAGCTAAAAACTGACCTATTTCCAAATTCCCCATGGATTTTGAGTTATGGAGTGATCAAAATCAAGAAAAGTCACTTTTTTCCAACACTTAGTGAAATTTTCACTATGTCAGAATCTGCCTTCACTTTTTTCCAAATGTAGGGGGATTTTTCACTTGGATCCAAAAGGTATCAAAACCAAATATGATCAAACAATTGTTGTATCATATAAGGGCTTTCCAAAATGGCCAAGAACATCACCAAATTCAATTTGAGCCATGAGATATGGTAGTGGCAAAATGCCTTGCTGAAAACTGCCATGGCAAGGCAGAATTTTACATTTTTGGTCGATTTGCCAAAATCAGCCAATTCCATGCCTTGTCATCACTTTGGACACCTCTGAGGATCAAATCTAAAGGGGACAATCACTGAGCCAAGCCTCCAAAGTCCTTGGAACAAGAAGTAGCATGCCAAACCTAGAATTGCCTAAAATAGGGACAAGACTCCAATTTTGGATTGGATCATTCAATGGAAGCACCAAGGTGGCATGGACTGAGCTATTTGCAACTGAATTCAGTCAAGACTTATCCAAGACCAAGGGAACCAGCAGCCTGTGCCCTAACCTCTAGTCAATGGCTAGAGGAGACTTGGATTCTCATTGCTCAACATTGGCCAAACCTACTTAGCAGTTACCATTCACTATTCTTTGCAAAACAAACTTGCTCTACTATAAATAAAGCTCAATTGTGATCAGTTTGAGTACACCAAAGCCATCAAACAGATGTTTTCCTCAAAATCTCTTCTTTCACTCCAATTTTGCCTTCTAAGGCAAGTCACTATCGGGTTTTGAGTTTGAGAGCTATTCCAATCAAACCAATCACACACACACCTCATAAACATCATATAGAAGTGATCCAAACACTTAAACAACATCTGGAACACTGATTTCTCAGAATCACCAGCCAGTTGCTCAAGGTTTTAACCAAGTTGCAGCTGAGATGCCATGAAGTGATCCAGCCATTTCCAATCAAGTCCAAGCATTCAAACACACTCCATAGGGTGTAGGGAAGTTGTTCAGATCATCACAACTCATCTGTAACGCCTCCAACTGAAAAATCACATTGCACTTGCTGTCACGACCTAGAGGTAAGCCTAAACTTGGTCATTTCTTAATCTATCCATATTTCCTCGCACAATACTTTTGCCAAATGTTCATAATATGCATGGAATGTTTCCCCTCAATTAATTGCTTTGTTTGAATCGTGTATCAAAATTCTCAGCCTTCATGCAAATTTTAGGGTTCTTGAGGTTTTGTCTTGATTTCTTATTCCATGTTAAAAATAAATGAAATTAAAGACCATAGACATGATCGTGAGGTTGAGACGAGCAGATTGGTATGTGGTTTGCAGGATTCCATCAAGTATTCAGTGAGATTGGAGAGAAAATGCAAATCTGGGCAAAACCCAAAACACGCGCGTGTTCTTGGGTGTTCTTGGCGCCCTTTTTGAAAATTCAAATATTTGAATTTTGTGATTTTATTTAATTGATTCAAAAATTAATTTCTCTCTGAGTTTTAATGATTTTGAGTTGATTTTCTTTTTTTAATAATTCACAAAAATGTTAAAATATTTTATTTTCCCAAAAAATCCCAAAAATATTATTTATTTCATATAATTGATATTTTTGCAAAGAATTAATATCTTAATTGCTTTTGACATTTTTGAATATTTTTTCCTTCTTGATTTTGCAAATTTTAATGATTTCTAATCATTTTGTAGGGCAAAACTTGATTTATGAAACATTAATCCAAGATCACAATTTGTTTTCCACATGTTAAAACAATTTTGGTCATTTTAATTGAATTTTATTCAATTAAAATACATTTTGAAAACTGTTAGTTCTTGAGATTGGCTGAAATTTTGGTAAAACAATGTTAATGTCATGGTTGATGTTTCAACATGAGCTTCTAACATTATTGTTATGTTTAGTTAACATTCTGGTGTAAGGGCTGCAGTTGTGTGCTGATGTTAAACCCGATGTTGTAACATCAGTTGAGAACATCAGTCTGAGATGATGTATTAGGGCTGCACACGGTTCTGGTTTGAATGAGATATTCTGCTGAAGAGAATCAGAGATTGCAGGCGAATATCATGGGGTAGATATATTCTGTTGCAATCAGTTATGAAGAAGATTAGTTTGTTGCTAATTTAATGCAAAAAGATATGAAGAATAATTAGAGTTAATTATGAAGAGCTGATTGAAGATTTAATTAAAGATCTATTTTGTAGAAGAATCTTTTGCGGATTTGTAGCAGAAGATTTGCTGTGATTTGAAGGCCCAAATCCAGTTGGGAAAAAGTTAAAAAATAGAATGCTTGTAACCTAGAAAAGGAACGGGTCCAAGATGTAGATCATTAGGGCTTTGTCTAAGTGAACCACTCGAGCTGTGAGATGGTCACTGTGTTATTACTCAGAAACCTGTAGGTAATGAGTTTTGTATTGTTCTTGGAGGAAGTTGTTAAGCAACTCTAAGTATTGTACTTATTCATGAGGGTTATGTCTAGGTATTGTTATAGGAGTGTGGCTTCTATGTGTCTGTGATTGAAGAGTTGTTGGTAATCAAGTTGTTGATGCAGTGGCGGAGATGTTAACTGCTAGACATCATTGCGATGATTGGGAGTGAGATGGAGTCTCTTATCTAGGGAGAACTTAGATAGAAGGTCCATTGGGTAGTGATTAAATTAGGTAGATTGTCAACTGGTTTGTTGAGTCTGTAATTTGATACTACTAATAGTGGACTTCCTTCCTGGCTTGGTATGCCCCCAGATGTAGGTTGTTGAACCGAATTGGGTGAACAATCCTTGTGTGCAATTCTGTGCTTTTATTGTCTTGTTCATGTTGCAGATATTGATGTTGTGACATCACACTTAACATCACATATCTATTACCAAAATTTCAATTGGTATCAGAGCAGGCATCCTGTCTGTTTCTGGATGAGATCTAGGGAAGATACTTTCTGGTTCATGAGCAAGGAAGAGTGTTGTTTGGTTGATCCCTTGGAGTGAAGGATGGACTATTCATGATAGAGTATTGTTGGCACGTGGTGTGCAAAGATTTTTGAGTAGTGCCTGAAGGTTGTTGAGGAGTTGTCATGTGTTCTGCTGCATGGTATCTGTTGTAACCCTGGCTGGTTCTTGTATCTCTGGTGTTGAGATTCTAGGAAGATATTCTCTTGGAAAGACATTAGGGTTTGGTCTCCTCAGCAGGATATTCTATGATGTTGTAGTTTATGCAAGACAGCTTCAACCGTTTGGTTAGAGATGCCAAAGATACTTGAGGATTATCTCATGTCCTTGTTTTGGGAAAGAAGTAATCATAAGGTGAATGGATCTTATTGAAGATTATATGACATGGAAGTTTCAGTTTTTTTGGAGAAGAATATATTTCAAATCAGGCATTGAAGACCAATCTGTCCAGAACATTGATTCCTTCTTTATCAAGTTTCTTGATGGTGAAAGAAGAGGGTGGAGCCAAAGCAAAAGAGTATCACTGTCAAATCTTTCATGCGGGAGTGAAGATCTTGATAAGTTATCTCTTAAGCTTAGTTGTGGTGACCTAACTAGACGGATCTTCCTGGTTATGATGTCAAATGTAGTTTTGGATGAATTCTCTTGTGTAGATACATGTTTCTGATTTTCACAATCATGAACTGGAGGAAGGTTCATCAAGAGAGAAGTTGAGCTTAATATGTCAATTTTAATGTCTCGACATCGCGCTACACATCAACAGTTTATGGTAAATGCCAAGTCAAAGACCTATTAGATTATAGCTGCTTTGAAGGATCACTGAAGCTGTGAAGTTGAACAATTTTTGAGATGTTGTTCATAATGTCATAGCATTTCAGCAGGAGCTGGTTGAAGAAAAGGGAAAAGGCATCCAAGAGTTTGTGTGCAGTAGCAGGGTAAATCAGCCAGTGGTCAATTGGTGCTTGCTTCAAAGTAGCAGATTGTCTATGGTATGCAGAAGAGGTCTGAACCTTGTGCTTATAAGAAGAAGCTTCTGGAAGAGTGTGTTATACAAGTTAGTGCAATTTTGTTGGTTGATCAGATGCTGATATGCTCTCGTGTGTTCCCTACAAGAGATATGTGTGGATTAATATGATTAGGGGATGTGATTTAGATTAATGTCAGAACTGATGTTGAAACATCATTTCAGTTCTTTGCTCTGGGTAGAGTAAAAGATCAAGACACTGTCCTAACCTGGAAGGCTTTTGTGGTATGAATGGTTGTCATAATGGTTGTCATGAAGAAGATTCAGAAGATGCTAGAATCTGAAGAAGGATTAAACAACAGGGATTTAAGATCAATTGCTATTTATGATATTCACAAGTATTTAGTTGGTTATCCTTGAAAGACAAGATTAAGGATGTTCTGTCAATGGTTTTAACATCTTTTCATCAGAGGTTTGGAGAATCATGGGAGGGATTCTACATTCGCTAACAAGTCGCCTAGGTGTTGATCCGGGATGATTGCTTAGCATCTGTTCCTAGAAAGTATTGTGAATAACTTGTTAGTGGTGCTGTTGAAGATAAAGATGGAAGACTATGAAGACATCATAATATTGATGGTTACAGCTTGGATTAGTTTTTTTTTTATCTAAGTGGTTTGGAGCATGGTGTTTGCTCTGATTGTGAAGGTCGGGGATAAGTGACAGTTATCTCTGACTTTCTACTGACAGCTCTACTAAGGGAAGTGACTTCCTTTAGCATTGTTATGGGGTAGTCTTGGACTACTTATTTTCTAAAAGATTCATATGTGGGAGGTTTGAAGTCTTTGGAGGTTCTGTGCAGGATGGAGGTTGTCTACTCAAACTTGATTGTTGATTCATGTCTATGAGAGCATGGAAATCTGTTTCTGCAAAGGGAGGAGGTTCTTCTAAGTGGAAGAAGGAAGAGCTGAATTCAACAGTTGGATATCATAATGTTTTGACATCTAGCTTAACATCAGAAATCTCAGCTGGTGATATGGTACATCAGCTTAAGATAGAGGTGATCTACAGCAATGGAAGTTATGGATGCTTTAAAAAGATCTATCTCATACAGTTTGCGGGAGTTGTGGCATGAGAAGATGTTACATGACCATGGCTTAGGGAGTCTAAGTGTGTTTGCCTTTGAGCAAGTGGAACATGTGACTTGAAGATCATGTTTCCTTAGTGCTCAAGATATCTTTGTGAGAGTTCTGACAAACGTGAAAACGGTCAAAAGGTGGCATTTGGTTGTTTTCATTTGATAATTCATGAATGAGGTGATCAAATTGTGGCATTTGGTTGTTCTCAGAAGTGGATTCGAAGAATCAAGATAATCGGAGTGTGGCAGCTGGTTATTATTGAGGATTTTCTTGGAACAAGTTACTCTTGGGCAGAAGGGTGATGAGTTGAAGACTCAAGGGGATTATTCTTCTTGAAGGTGGATGAGAGTTTATTTCTCTAGTTCTTTGGATTATTATGCAATAGTAAGTCCAGTTGGTGGAGCATATCAAGAATCATGGTGATGATATCTTGGTGTGTGGCAAATGTTCTAACTTGTGTTGGGACACTATCTGGTTGAATATCCTTGGTGAAGGATGATTTTGCTCTGGTTTAAAGCGTGGTGCATACATTATGCCTAAGGAGCGTCTACATAGTCATACGGGAGAATGATGAAGTAGAAGGTCTGCCTTGGATGGAGAATGTAGAGAAGACTGAAGTCTGAAGATGAAGAGTATGACAGGGAATGACTGCCTTTGGAGAAAAGGATATTGGTACCAAAATGCGTGTGCTCAGCTAGTGTGCTCAAATGTTCATCTCCATCTAGTGCATTAGTTAACCATGACAGGGGGAGTACTTGTGTATGGATTCTGCAGCAAAGATGCATATATTGTGAAGCTTGCATAATGGTCAAGCTTGTGGAGATTGGTTGCCTCTTATGAGGATCTAATGTCAGATAACATGTTATGACATTAGGATGTTGGTTGGCATTGGTTGTTATGACTATTGGTTCTAGCCATGTGAATCATGTGTGCACATGCGTCTGAGAAGAAGTCTGAAGACCAGTTTATTGGTTTGGTATGTATAATCTACTGTGGATGTCTTGGATTGATAATGTGTGAACAAGCAGACATTGTGTGATAAGATGTCAGAACATGGTACAGGACATGTTTTTCTTGAGCCAAACAAGGATTTATTTTGGACGGTGGTGTAAGGATAAGGTGAAACACGTGTCTTCGACTATGCATGGAACTGTTTTGGCACAATTTATGGTAAGAATAAGTTAGAGGCAATAAAGGCGGTCAAGACTGTTTTGGATGGTAGACATTGAATTTAGATGGAGTTTTTAGTTCCTAAAATAGCGTTTCTATGACCAAGAACTTTGACTATTCAAGGCTCGTTAATTCCAAAGTAACTGGTCAGCTATTTATAGAGGTTATTCTTTGCTCCTTCAGCCAGTGAGTGTTCTTGTTTCATAAGTCTTATGGCGTTTATTCGTGTTTGGGTGAGCACTACTTGGGTCTGGTTCTGTGAGGGCTTTCTTTGCCAATTTGTGGCTAAAAAGGGGGAGAAAGGAAAGAGTTTTGCTAAATGGTTTGCGCAGATACTTGTCTGGAGTCTGCAGTTCCAGTTGTGGTCCAGAGGTGTCGAAGAGGATGTCTTAGCCTTAAGTTGGTGTTGAGTCTTTGTGACTTGTGTCCTGAGTTATGAACACAGTTGTGACTTATGTTCTGAGTTACCTGGGTTGGCAGAATGACACTTCTTAAGTTTCATCTTATGCCACAGATTGAACCCAGTGTCTGATCAATGAAGGTGTGCAGAATTATCTTATGCCACCATAGGTGTGTAGAATTATCTTATGCCACCATTGGTCTTTTATGTATAGACAAACATTTCTTTTCTGGAGGAGTCTTCTACAGTTGTTCTGGGTCAGTCCTGGAAGGAAAAATAAATATGTTGTGTTGAGGGGGAGTGTCAGATATCTTCTTCCTCATGTGCACCAAATGACTGCAGGACTTTCTACTTCTTAGGTCCTGATGTGCTGCCTGAAGTTGCTGTGCTATGGTGATGTTATGTCCAACATGATGTCCTAACATCATTCAAAATTAGCCAATAAGATGATTCCCCATGGGTGCTGTACACAGTAGCAGAAGATGAAAAAAGACATGACTTCTAACAGTAGTATAGGGTTGAAATTACTGATGTAATTTGAGCTGTAATGTTTATATATTTGATTTAGCCAAAATTAGCTAAAGGGGGAGATTGTTAGTTCTTGAGATTGGCTGAAATTTTGGTAAAACAATGTTAATGTCATGGTTGATGTTTCAACATGAGCTTCTAACATTATTGTTATGTTTAGTTAACATTCTGGTGTAAGGGCTGCAGTTGTGTGCTGATGTTAAACCCGATGTCGTAACATCAGTTGTGAACATCAGTCTGAGATGATGTATTAGGGCTGCATGTGGTTCTGGTTTGAATGAGATATTCTACTAAAGAGAATCAGAGATTGCAGGCGAATATCATGGGGTAGATATATTCTGTTGCAATCAGTTATGAAGAAGATTAGTTTGTTGCTAATTTAATGCAAAAATATATGAAGAATAATTAGAGTTAATTATGAAGAGCTGATTGAAGATTTAATTGAAGATCTATTTTGTAGTAGAGTCTTTTGCGGATTTGTAGCAGAAGATTTGCTGTGATTTGAAGGCCCAAATCAAGTTGGGAAAAAGTTATAAATAGAATGCTTGTAACCTAGAAAAGGAATGGGTCCAAGATGTAGATCATTAGGGCTTTGTCTAAGTGAACCACTCGGGCTGTGAGATGGTCACTGTGTTATTACTCAGAAACCTGTAGGTTATGAGTTTTGTATTGTTCTTGGAGGAAGCTGTTAAGCAACTCTAAGTATTGTACTTAGTCATGAGGGTCATGTCTAGGTATTGTTATAGGAGTGTGGCTTCTATGTGTCTGTGATTGAAGAGTTATTGGTAATCAAGTTGTTGATGCAGTGGCGGAGATGTTAACTGCTAGACATCATTGCGATGATTGGGAGTGAGATAGAGTCTCTTATCTAGGGAGAACTTAGATAGAAGGGTCATTGGGTGGTGATTAAATTAGGTAGATTGTCAACTGGTTTGTTGAGTCTGTAATTTGATACTACTAATAGTGGACTTCCTTTCTAGCTTGGTATGCCCCCAGATGTAGGTTGTTGAACCGAACTAGGTGAACAATCCTTGTGTGCAATTCTGTGCTTTTATTGTCTTGTTCATGTTGCAGATATTGATGTTGTGACATCACACTTAACATCACATATCTGGTACCAGAATTTCAAAAACAAATTAGGGTTTTTGATTAATTCAACCTTCACAAATCATTTTCAAACACTTTGGACCTCTATTAGAGTGTAAGACCCAATCCATTTGTACATAAACCTATTTGTGGGCCTCACTCATTGTATAAGTCCATCTGTACATTTTCAAATAAACGGCGCGATCGTCGCCTTTTTAACAAAACTCTTTGGGCCCCTCCTCGAGCTATAAGACCCATTCAAAACTTTTGGGCCTCTAATAGAGTGTAAGACCCAATCCCCTTTTAACCAAAACCATTTTTGGGCTTCAGATATTGTATAAGTCCCTCTGCGTTAAAAGAAAATCTCGGCGTGATCGCCATTTCAAACGAAAAATCATCTGGGCCTACCCTTGAGTAGTAAGACCCACTTCTTTTCTTTAAAAACTCTTTGGGCCTCTAATAGAGTGTAAGACCCATCCCTTTGTACAGAAAACCTTTCTTGGGCCTCAGTCACTTGTATAAGTCCCTCGGTACAAATGTGAAACAATAGTGCGATCACTGATAAAACTTTGGGCCTCTCCTTAAGCTGTAAGCCCCAAAGCTTTCTTTTCAAAGCACTTTCTCCTTTGATTTTGAATATATTATTATTTTCAATCCTTCTTTGTTGAACAACTAACCAAACAGCACGGAAGCTCTACAACTGAGTAAGTGTTTTTATGCTTTCATTTACCGCTTTCATATATATATATATATATAATTGTATTGTGGGGCCGTTTCGCTGTATGTCTTCTTTCATAAACTCATATCAACTGTGTAATAATAGTATAGATATTAGAGTTTCCCCGGCAACTACGTCTAATACTAAGTAAAGCCGTATCGATCGCTCTTAGAAATAGACAAAGATGGATCCCCATAGGAGCACCAGATACAGTCTTCTCTTCGGCTGTCCTCCTTAGGAATTGTCAAGAAACTCTACTCCCTAGAGATGATCTCTTCTCCGTGAATTGCATCTCTTGAGTTTCTTCCAAATTCTCGAACTTTCCTGGCTTGATCTATTCTCTGTGAATGGCCTGTCTTGAATTTCTCGGGGTTTGGGGACCCACATGCTTCTTAAAAGCATCTCGCCTCCTCTTGGGCATTTTACAAGGACCCAAAGGCTTCTTAAAAAGCACCCCGCTTCCTCTTGGGCATTATACAAGGACCCGTCGGCTTCTTAGAATTATTCACAGCCTCCTCTTAGGCTTCATATAAATTATTTCTTCCTCCGGGAATGATAGCCTCCTCTTGGGCTTCGTACAAATTGTCCCTCGACTTCATAAAAGTTTCTAGCCTCCTATTGGGCTTCGTAGAAATTGTCCCGACGACCTCCTAGAGGTATAGGAACAGAAATTAGTCATCTTAATAGAACAGTCTTTCAAAGAGTCTAGACCTTACTACTGTTTCTCAAAACATAGTACAAAAGATGAAACTCTATACTTGGACAGTCTAACTTCCTTGAGTCTCAAAGACATTCTCAAGCGCCTTTCACAAATGGGAAGATAAAACCCGTAGGACTTGGACAGTCTCAATACCCTTTGGATTTCCTGTTTCCTCAAATAAAAGGCAATATCCCTGATCCTCGAATCAAAATCCCTAAGTACAACATTACTCATATAAGAACTGATTTTCTCTTTAAATCAACATATTGGACCTGTCACTCAACTGAAACTGTGACAATAGCCTCCTCTTGGGCTTTGTACAAAGATTCTCCCCTGTGGAGCTAACCTTTTAGCCTCCATCTCGGGCTTTGTACGAGATACAAAAAGGTTCTTATTGAGCTAAACACTTTCAGCCTCCATCTCGGGCTTCATACGAGATACAAAAACTCTCTTGTTGAGTCAAACCTTTTAGCCTCTCTCTCGGGATTTGTACGAGACACATAAAAACACCCTCTTGTTGGGCAAATAGCCTCCTCTTAGGCTTTGTATAAGGAAAACCCCGGTTGAGTCAATCAACCTTTTAGCATCAAAGCTGTGCCTCATTCACAATATATAAACATCAACAACTCCTTCATCTAATTGCTGTAAGCGGCAAGCCTCTGGATCATCTATATCCAAGCCACTGTCCCTCTTTTAGCATGAGAAATTCCTAAGGAAAAATGACATTGCTCTACACTGAGTTAAAGTCTTCTCCTTAAGGTTAAAATCCCCTATAAAGGAAATTATGGCATTACCGGATTCACATATCCCGGTTAAAGTAATTCTCCTTTATAACCAGTCACCCAACAGTTGTGACAGACAGACCCTCCTTTAGAGATGACAAATTCTCTCTGAAGTCAAAACCCTTTTAGCTTCACATCTTGGGCTTTAAACAAGATACAAATAGACCCTTCAGCTTCACATCTTGGGCTTTGAACAAGATACAAATAGACCCTTCAGCTTCACATCTTGGGCTTTGAACAAGATACCAAACTACCTTTAGCTTCACGTCTTGGGCTTTGAACAAGACACACAAACACCAATTTCCTCCCATAGAATAGGAGGAACTACGATCGCTCTGATTTCCCTGTTTCGGTAAACGGGAATACGTAGGCATAAGATTGAAAGAAAAAATCTTAGCGAGCACACTCAACAAAAAACCCAAAATCCCATACTTTCATACATCAATCAAATAGCATCAGTCCCAACATCCTACCCAGGTACCACTCTAAAAAAATAACCTAAGAAAAACCCACACTCTGGACAACATCTTTAAACCAACAGTTTTGACTGTTTAAACTTAGTATGCAAGCAGGGTTAATTGGAGACATTTATTTCCCTTCCTTCATCAGCATCAATAGGATAAAAAATGAATCGAACTGTAGTACCAGAGCGATCGTGCTTCGCAACCACATCCAAAATCACTCGCTACAGAAGAATGGCGACTCTTCTGGGGACCTGACGAATCTTTTGTTCTTTTCCCACCACTTAGGTAGAAACTTTAAAGTATTACCACAACCGAAGAATGGCACCCACCGTGGGGCCGAGTTCTTCTCGTTCTTATAATTTAAGGTAAAAACCTTGGACGGGTTATCTTTCATGACAGTTCCACCGGGGGATGTCATCATTGCTAGAATCGACCTTCGCTAGGATCTTAGGTCAAAACCTTTAAATTGGGAAGGAACCACAGAATGGCGACTCCGCCGGGGAGCCACTTTCTGTCAGGAACATAGGATTCTTAGCTTTTAAAAGTCTAGGACATTAGGACAAATATATATACTGCTTTTCCTAATTGATATATGTGTTTATTTTTCTGCTAATGGGAATGCGTGTGATGCCGCATGTGGAAAGATCGAGTATACACCTAGGAAAAACCCTTTTAGTGGCGCAGAGGCTATCGGAAATAGTTGTCATGCGATGCCACCCTCTTCTGAGGACTCTTCGAAAAACACCACCTAGCACGGTTCCCGGCCCGCTAGTGTTTTCTCGACAAGAGTTGATGATGATGAGAGACAGGTACAAAAATCACTAGTAAACCTTTGGGATGGGTAGAGCCTTGACTCCATGGCACCGATCCTTTGACCCAATGTTTTTTCTATGTTTATGTGTGCTGCATTCATGCGTTTATTTAAAAAAAACATTAAAACAAAAAGAAAAATTTCTCTTATAGTCTCTCTCTTTCAAATTAAACTAAGATTGTGATTGCAAATGTCAGAGAAAAAGATTGCGCTCATGGATTTTGGTAGAAGGAGAACTCATAAGTATACCTTCAGGATTCCAAAACTAGAGGATTTGAAAGGTTTGGCGAGAATGATCACAAACAAAGAGGCTTTCAGAGCCAAGTACATAGGTTTGCTATCTCTGTTAAGAGTCCATGTGATTGAGGGAATCCTGGAAGCACTCATTCAGTTTTACGATCTGGTTTATCACTACTTTACATTCCCGGATTATCAGCTAGCACCAACGCTGGAGGAGTATTCTCATCTGATTGATTTACACATCACTGATCGAGCTCCATTTTCTGGACTGGAAATAATTCCAAAGGATCAGACCATTGCAAGAGCAATTTATTTGGACGAGTCTAAGGTCAGAACTCACATGACCACTAAGTGTGGCATCCAAGGTTTGCCAGCCCAGTTTCTGACAAAGAAAGCCTTGTACTTCGCTAGTATCGGGAATGTAACTGCTTTTGAAATCATCTTTATTTTACTCACCTACGGGTTATTTCTGCTGCCCAACATTAATAACTTCGTCGATATCAACACCATTAAGGTTTTTCTCATTGGAAACCCTGTGCTGACTTTACTCGCAGACGCATATCATTCCGTACACTTAGGAAATTTGTACAATGGGAGGGAGATCACATGTTGTGTACCTCTTCTATACAAATGGTTTATCTCCCAGTTGCCTAAGTCTGCTGCTTTTTGGGATCATAAGAGTGCCTTACGTTGGTCACAGAAAATCATGTCTCTCACCAACTCTGACATAGATTGGTGTAATAGGATTTATGATGGAATCAGGATCATTGACCGCTGTGGAAACTTCCCCAACATACCCCTTATAGGAACTAAGGGAGGAATCAATTACCATCCAGTTCTTGTTCGTCGTCAATTTGGATACCCGATGAGGCATGTTCCGCACAACGCTCATCTGGAAGGTCTTTTCTTCAAGGAAGGGGAAAATGACAGAGCACTAAAGACAGAAATAGTGCATGCTTGGAAACATGTTCATAAGAAAGGACGGGAGTCTCTAGGAAAACCAGACTGTGTCTCGGTGGAGCCTTATCTCCATTGGGTACAAACTAGAGCTCTCAAGCTAAAGATGCCTTATCCTCGTCACGGAGTTCTTCCGCCAAGGGAATTTGTCATGTACTTCATGACTGAAATGGAAAAACTTCAGGCTACTCTCAACAAAGTTCAACGGGAGAGAAGGTCTTGGAAGAACAAGTACCGCATTCTCAATGTGGAGTGTATCAAAATACAGCAATTACTGAAAGATAAGGATGCTCTGATTGAAATTTTGGAGCAGCATGCTGTAGAGAACCAAGATGACCAAAGGAATTTGCTCACTCCTTTCACCTGGAAAAGGAATGACAACCCGACAACGGCCCAAGAGCGCCGGTCCAAGAAAAGGAAAGTACGAGAATCAGCACCCGAGTTCTCTTCGGAGAGGACTCGGGACCCATTAGCTTAGGTTTCTGTTTCTGCACCTTGTAATCTGCTGTATTTCCGTTTCCACAATCTTTTGAATTTAATAAAACGGGGTTTCCCCACTGTTTGATATTTGCAATCTAATTGTCGAAGTTTATTTTGATTAAACAAAAAAAAAACAATTAATATAATCATTGCATTCATCATTCCCGCATAACAAATTCTTCTTACCTACGAATCTCACGTTTGTGTCTCGATTCTAGAGTCAAACTGTCTCATTCGTACAATACTCGGGCCAATCGTCAGAAAAAGATGGATGATCTTGAGGAAGAGAACAAAGAGTTGAAGGAAGAGATCGACGCTCTGAGAGTGGATATGAGAAAGCTTCGTAACGACATGTAAGCCATGGAAGAAGCTCAGCTACAAAGGACTGTAATCTCAGAGATCACCTCAGTGCCCATAGTGAAGAAGCTTGATCCTAGGTATCAAATGCCGAAAGATCGTCCCTGGGGCATGCCTGTTAATTATATCCCAGAAGCATATGTTCCGCCGATCACTGAAGATCAGGGAATCATAGCAGAAGCCGCTGGGCCTGAAGGTTACAAACTTCGGGAAAGCGAGGATGCCAGAGGCATACTGAGGACTCCTGAAGGTTACAAACTTCGGGAAACGCCAAGATTCACTACCGTAGTAATGGTACCACCCCTTATGGTGCACACTGTCCCGGAAGGATAGATTCCACAGATACCTTCTGGTAGAAAGGAAACTATGTTCGATAGAATGGATGAATTACAGGAGCAGTTCCTAGAAATGCAGAGGGAACTGCAAGCCATTCGTGGTCAGGATTTATTTGGAAAGGACGCCGCAGACCTTTGTATGGTCCCCAATGTGAAAGTTCCGCATAAGTTCCAAGTGCCCGACTTTGAAAAGTACAAGGGTAACTCTTGCCCTCAGAGTCACTTGGTGATGTACGCTCGGCGAATGTCAGCTCAGACAGAAAATCAAGACCTACTGATTCACTACTTCCATGATAGTTTAACCGGTGCCGCATTAAAATGGTACATGGGCTTAAACTGCGCTACAATTAGCACATTCAGAGATCTTGGCACTGCCTTCGTCCAACAATACAAATACAATTTGGACATGGCACCAGACAGAGATCAACTCAGATTAATGTCACAAAAGGACAAGGAAACCTTTAAGGAGTACGCTCAGAGATGGCGTGAGATTGCCGCCCAAATTTGTCCACCTCTTGAGGAAAAAGAGATGACAAAGATCTTCTTAAAGATCTTGAGCTCATTTTACTACGATAGAATGGTTGCCAGTGCGCCCAGTGATTTCACCGAGATGGTCGGTATGGGAGTTCGTCTTGAGGAAGCCATCCGAGAAGGACATTTAGTAAAAGACGCTGGATCATCAAGTAGTACAAAATGATACGGTAGTGCTCTCCCTAAGAAAAAAAAACAAGATATTGGGAATATCTCTCTCGAAAATTAAAGGTGACGTTATCAACCGGTAGCAGTCGTAACTCCTGCTATCAACCCTGCGCCTATTCCTACGTATCTGCCTCAGATTGGGCAAAGCCAACCTAATCAGCAAAGGACACAACAGCCTCTTCAGCAGCTCGTCCTCAATACAACAACAACCGTACAACGCAGCCACAAGGATTTGATCCTATACCCGTATCGTACGCAGAACTATTTTCGTTACTACTGGCTAAGGGGCACGTCCAGACTAAGTCTCCTCTTACAGTACCGAAAAATCCGCCTTTTTGGTTTAAGGTGGATCAGACATGCCCTTATCATTGAGGAGGATCAGGGCATAACATAGAGAATTGCCTTAATTTCAAATCCGACGTGCAAAAGCTTGTTAGGAGCAGGCTCTTATCTTTCAAAGATACGAATCCAAATGTTCTCACGAACTCGCTGCCTCAACATGAGAAAGCTGCAATCAACCTGATAGAGGGAGAGTCTAGCAATGTATATCAAGTTCACGATGTACTCTTGTTAAGGACCAATCTGGTCAAGATGCATTGTAGACAAAGTGGATATGGCCATGTGCCACCTCATAATTACCATCGATGTGATGTCTGCTCTAAAAGTAATCAAGGATGTTCTGTGGTGCAATCAGCTCTACAGGAATAAATGGATCTCGAATGGATCCAAGAGCATCGAGTTCGTGGAGTTAACATGGTCTATACGAATTCCAACATCGTTCAAAACCACGATATCCGTGCGATGAATGTCAACTTGGTGGCAACGCACTCAAGGAAAAGCCAGTATCATAATCTACTGCAGCATGATTACAGTTCTTGTCTGACATGCTCGGTAAACAAACAGGGATGCTCTTTCATACAAGAGGCCCTCCAGCGTCAGATGGATCTTGGATGGATCCAGGACTACCATGATAGGAATCACTATCAGATCAACATGGTTCAGATCTTTGACATTCGCTTAATGAATACCAACCTGGTAGAGTTACATGCTGAGCAGGTTCGACTCGGATTCCTGGTATCACATGACTACCAAAGCTGTAAAGCGGGTTGCGAAAATAATCAAGGTTGTGCCCTTGTCCAAGAAGTACTTCAGTACTTGTTAAATCACTGATGGATGCCAATCTATATGGATGAAGATACTCAGCAAATTAGTATCAATAACAGAAACCCCACTCGGCGTCAAAGTCAGGATGTCCGATATGTGGAAGCTAACCTAGTGAGGTTACATTGTATTCAAAGTGGGCATGGCCAGGTGCCACCACACAACTATGAATGTTGTAGTCTGTTCGGAAAGTAACCAAGGGTGCTACCTTGTGAGAGCAGCTCTTCAGGGTCAGGTAGATCGTAGAGAGATTTGTCCATATCCGGGTTTCGGACTAATCAACTGGACGC
This sequence comes from Lathyrus tuberosus, assembly GCA_022829125.1. Taxonomy (NCBI): domain Eukaryota; kingdom Viridiplantae; phylum Streptophyta; class Magnoliopsida; order Fabales; family Fabaceae; genus Lathyrus; species Lathyrus tuberosus. Next base: position 24,985,980 of record JALAZF010000012.1, on the reverse strand, counting down.
CGAACTACCTTGCCGATCAAATTGAGGATGTTGTCATAATCTCTGATCATCATAGGACTAGGGATGTTTTCACCATCATCCCTCTACTTGATGAATCGAGGGTTCCCAACCGGGAACAGATCGAGATTACGTACGATGGTCAGAAAAATCAGAAGGTTCCCGTAGTCATCTATCTACCGGGGCCATTACCGTATGAATCAACTAAGGCTATCCCTTACAAATACGGTGCAACGATAATGGAAAATGGAAAGGAAATTCCATTACCCTCCGTCGTGAATATCGCTGACATCAGTCGTGTAACACGGAGTGGTAGAATCTTCAACAGAGGAGTTGGAGAGTCCAACAAAGAAAAGGAACTTCAGACGGAACTTCCCGATCCACCAGTCGGTCAATCCAGTGGTCCCGACCTTTCGAAAAATGATGATGAGATGCTAAACCTCATCCAAAGGAGTGCATACAACATTGTCGATCAACTGTTACAGACTCCTTCGAAGATCTCGATATTATCACTGTTACTAAGTTCAGAAGCACACATGGAGGCTCTACAGAAAGTCTTGGAGCAAGCCTTTGTAGAACAGGATGTAACAATCAGACAGTTCGATAGTATCGTCTCTAACATCACTTCTTGCAATAATTTGGGATTTAGTGATGAGGAATTACCTGAAGAGGGTTGTCGTCATAACATGGCGCTCAACATTATAGTCAACTGCCAGGACGATGCTTTAGCCAGCATACTGGTAGACACAGGGTCAGCCCTGAATGTTATGCCGAAGTCCACTTTGATGCAATTATCATTCATAGGCCCTCCGATGAGAACCAGCGAGGTCGTCGTCAAAGCGTTTGATGTATCCAGAAAAAAGGTTATCAGCGAAGTTGATCTTACCATAACTATCGGTCCTCACACTTTCCAAGTCACTTTCCAGGTCATGGACATGCAGGCAACGTACAATTGTTTATTAGGAAGACCTTGGATACATCATGCTGGGGCGGTCACCTCGACTCTCCACCAAAAGCTAAAGTTCGTTCAGAACGGTCAACTCGTCACAGTCTGTGGGGAACAGGCTTTGCTCGTGAGCAGTTTATCGTCATCCACTTATGTGGAACCGGAAGGGATAATCAGAACCCAATTCCAAACGTTTTTGTTACACAAGGACGATCAATCCGAAGGGGGAACTTCGATTTCCTCATAAAAAGATCCTATTAAAGCGGTCGAGAGTGCCAATACAACAGGATGGGGACAGCTTGTCATTCCTATTGACAATAAAACAAAGGAGGGTCTTGGTTTTTATGCAACCTTGACCCAGACAGCTGCCAACGGTGAAAGTCTTCGTCCCATTTAGAACTTCTTCCACAGTGGAGGTTTCCTTCACCCAGTGCCTCAGGCAGTCCATGTTATCAATGAGGAGGATTCCTCCGATACGGAGGAAGAATGGAAGTCCTATCTTAACAAGGACAATTATATGTCCCAGGAAGAGGTGCCTACGCCATTTTGCTATCCGCACAGAGTTCGAGATTTATACCCCGGTCGGACGTCGAAATGATATATGGAGATTGTGATCCGGTAGGATGCCGTGCTCCACCAAATTCCTTAGAGGAAGACACTCCGATGAAGGACAATTTTGACTACACCTACTATGGCCCGATAGATGGTCTGCAAATGTGGCAACCTTACCCAGGAAACTTGGGGCAAGAAAGTCAGCCGAACAATGAAAATTAGCTGAGCATCATTGAGAAGAATACCTGCATCCCCACCATGTCATGGGATCAACCCTCAGGTCATTCAGAAACTACTTAGTATAACGATGAATTCGCAACATTTGCAGGACTAGAATTCATTAATTATGCTTTTCCCGAGGTCAACGTCATCGAGAGGGATGACTCCTCCAGTTCCAAAGAAGTGTGGGACACCTTGGGACAACCGAGTGGAAAATTTGACTATATGGTCAAGTGCACCGCTCCCAAAAGCTCTCGTATCAGGCTCAAAGATATCCAGCCAACTGTATGGGGAGATATACCTGAGAGCACCAGTATTCTGCAGAATATGACAGAGGAATCCTCCTACGACAACTCTTCTTGGGAGACAGATTCCAATGATCCTGCTACACCAAAAATCAGCGTTATTTCTGAAGACAAATCAAGGAAGGTACCAGACTTTGTGATTCACCGAGGAGTTCGCCGCCAATGGGTTGCTATCGATGTTCCGAAGATTGTTCATAAGTCAAAGTAATTCCCGTCTTTAACCTTTCACCCTACCCAGGTGAAACAGATGTTTTGATAGGGCTCGCTTTCTGTAAATTTCCCTCTTCGCTTCGCCCAAAGCGACAGAGTTTTGTTTTATAGGGCTGTAGTTTCAAGATTCGACTTGTTCATTAATAAAATAAGGGTTATTTATATGAAACCCCCTACCATATGAGCGTGTTTCGTTTTACCCCCCACCGTTGCCATAGGCAGGTTTAGGCAACGCTTTTTTTAAAAAAACCGTTGCCAAAAGGCATGAAGGGGGGGAAAACAAAATTCGCTAACATTACAGGGGTGAAATTCACTATTAACCCATAAAATAATGTCGTACTGTAATTTCCGCATTAATTGATGTTTTCTCTTTTCGTTTTTCAGAAAATGGTAATCCTAAAAAATAATTCAAATAATAAAAACAAGCAGTAATAAAAAATACACTGCACACACTTGCATTCTCTCTATCTCTTCTAAACACGAATCATTACGTCATGCAGATTGCTTGTTTTAAACCCCGTTGAAACATCTGATCCGATGCCTTCTCCCGACTTTGAGTTCCCGGTATTTGGGGCTGAAGAAGATGACAACGAAATTCCAGAAGAGATCTCCCGACTACTCAGACAAGAGGAAAGGTCCATTGAACCTCACAAAGAGCCGTTGGAAACGGTAAACTTGGCTTCGGAAAAAGAAAGAAAAGAAATCAGGATTGGGGCACTGCTCAGTCCAACTGCCAAAGAGAGTTTGATAAAGCTTCTCAAAGAATTCCTCGATTTGTTTGCTTGGACCTATCAGGATATGCCAGGGTTGGATACCAGCATCGTGGAACATCACCTACCGTTAAGATCGGAATGTCCGCCAGTAAAGCAGAGGTTGAGACGCACTCACCCGGACATGGCCATCAAAATCAAAGAGGAGGTACAGAAACAGATTGACGCGGGTTTCCTTGCTACATCAGAATATCCTCAATGGTTATCCAACATCGTACCCATTGCCAAAAAGGACGGAAAAGTCAGAATGTGTGTCGACTATAGGGATCTAAATAAGGCTAGTCCAAAGGACGACTTTCCTTTACCACACATTGACATGCTGGTGGACAGTACAACAAAGTTCAAGGTTTTCTCCTTCATGGATGGATTCTCGGGCTATAATCAAATAAAAATGGCGCCGAAAGACATGGAGAAAACTTTGTTCATTACCCCATGGGGTACCTTTTGTTACAACGTAATGCCGTTCGGTTTGAAGAACGCCGGGGCAACCTATCAAAAGGCCATGACTACTCTTTTTTATGACATGATACACAAGGAAATCGAGGTACATGTCGATGATATGATTGCAAAATCTAAGACAAAAGAGGAGCATGTGACCCATCTATTAAAACTATTGGAGCGGTTGAGAAAGTACAAACTCCGCTTGAATCCCAACAAGTGCACCTTCAGTGTCCGTTCGGGGAAACTATTAGGGTTCATCGTCAGCCAGAAAGGAATTGAGGTTGATCCTGACAAGGTCAAGGCCATTCGAGAAATGCCTTCTCCGAAAACTGAAAAACAAGTCAGAGGATTCCTGGGACGTTTGAATTACATCTCCAGATTTATATTCCTCATGACCGCGACATGTGCGCCGATTTTCAAATTACTTAAAAAGAACCAGGACTGCGTTTGGATAGAAGACTTCTAAACCTCCTTCGACAGTATCAAGGAATACCTGTCGAATCTGTCGATTCTATCACCTCCAGTGGAAGGAAGACCACTGATCATATACCTCACAGTCTTGGAGGACTCAATGGGGTGTGTACTTGGCTAACAAGACGAAACCAAATGGAAAGAGTTTGCCATCTACTATTTAAGCAAGAAGTTTACGGACTGCGAATCTCGGTACACGATGCTTGAGAAAACTTGCTGCGCTTTGGCTTGGGCAGCCAAACGTCTTCGCCAATACATGATTCGTCACACTACTTGGTTGGTCTCTGAGATGGATCCAATCAAGTATGTCTTTGAAAAGCCTGCTCTCACGAGAAGGATTGCCCGTTGGTAGATGTTGCTATCAGAATATGACATAGAGTACCACGCTCAAAAAGCCGTTAAAGGAAGTATTTTAGCCGATCAATTGGCTCATCAACCGATTGACGATCAAGAATCAATTGGGTTTGACTTCCCAAACGAAGATGTCATGTATCTAAAGATGAAAGACTGCGATGAACCGCTACCCTGTGAAGGGCCAGAACCAGATTCCCAATGGGGATTAATCTTTGATGGAGCAGTTAATCATTATGGAAATGGAATTGGGGTAATCATTGTTACCCCTCAGGGTACCCACATTCCTTTCACTGCCAGACTTACGTTCAAATGTACGAACAACGAGGCCGAATACGAAGCTTGTATCATGGGTCTTGAAGAAGCGATTGATTTAAGGATCAAGAACTTGGATGCATATGGCGACTCATCTTTGGTCGTCAATCAGATAAAAGGAGATTGGAACACATACCAATCGGGATTGATTCCTTACAAAGATTATGCAAGAAGGTTATTGCCTTTCTTTAACAGAATCGAGTTTCATCATATCCCTCGTGAGGAGAGTCACATGGCTGATGCATTAGCCACCCTCTCTTCCATGATTAGGGTAGGTCAATGGAATGACATACCTAAGATTGACATAATGCGCCTTGAACGGCCCGCTTACATCTTCATGATTGAAGCAGTCATAGACGATAAACCTTGGTATCACGATATCAAATGCTTCCTTCAGAAACAAGAGTACCCACCTGGGGCACTAAGGAAGGATAGAAAAACCCTCAGAAGACTGGCTGGAAACTTCTTCCTGAGAGGTGATACACTATATAAGAGGAATTTCGACATGGTCTTGCTTCGATACATCGATAGACCAGAAGCAAACATGCTGATAATAGAGATTCATGAAGGATCCTTTGGCACTTATGCCAACGGACACACGATTACGAGAAAAATTCTGAGAGCAGGGTACTATTAGTTGACAATGGAATCCGACTACTATAAGTACATGAGGAAGTGTCACAAGTGTCAGATATACTCTGACAAAATCCATGTACCTCCATCACATCTCAAAGTTCTTTCTTCTCCATGGCCTTTTTCAATATGGGGAATCGACATGATTGGCATGATTGAACCTAAGGCTTCAAACGAACATCGGTTCATTCTGGTAGCCATTGACTACTTTACCAAGTGGGTCGAAGCAGCGTCATACGCTCATGTAACCCGACAAGTGGTAGTCCGATTTATCAAAAACAATATCATCTGCCGTTATGGTGTTCTGAGCCAGATCATTACTGATAATGGGTCTAACTTGAACAACAAGATGATGAAAGAGTTGTGCGCTGAGTTCAAGATCGAACACCATAACTCATCTCCCTACCGACCCAAGATGAACGGAGCGGTAGAAGCGGCTAACAAGAACATGAAGAAGATCGTTCAAAAGATGGTTGTAACCTACAAGGATTGGCACGAGATGCTATCCTTTGCTCTTTATGGTTATCATACATCTATTCGCACTTCAACAGGGGCAACCCTTTTCTCTCTAGAATATGGCATGGAAGCAGTGCTCCCCATAGAAGTAGAGATCCCATCAATTCGGGTATTGATGGAAGCTAAGCTTACGGAAGCTGAATGGTGTCAAAGTCGACACGACGAACTCAACCTGATCGAAGAAAAATGAATGACGGCACTATGCCACGGTCAGTTGTATCAGCAAAGAATGAAGAAGGCGTTTGACAAAAAAAGTCCGACCTCGCGTCTTCAGGAAAGGAGACCTCGTGCTCAAGAAGATACAATCATTTCTCACTGATTCTCGGGGCAAATGGACTCCGAATTATGACGGCCCCTATGTGGTCAAGAAATGTTTCTCAAGCGGCGCCTTGAGACTTGCAACCATGGATAGAGAGGAATTTACCTACCCCACAAATGTTGATGTAGTCAGGAAATACTTTGCCTAAACTAAAAAAAAAACGTCTCGGTGGTTTGGAAACCCGAAAGGGCGGTCCAGGCAAAAATTAGAGACATGATAAAAAATCATCCCGATGGATTGGAAACCTCACAGTACAATCCAGGCAAAAATTAGGGATAATGGCAAGTAACTATGTTCAACAGGGGCGAATCCCTCAGCAGCAATTACGCCGTTCATCTGAAAACTCCAGTCAGGGTCATCTTCGATGGAAGCTCGGAATGTCCGGAATTCAAAGTTGGTAGAAGGATACTGGTCGTTATGTTTCAATGTAGCCCTTTTCCCTTAAATTACCATTTTCTAACTTTGTAAATACTCTTTGGAATCACGCGCTTGGCTGATTTCCATCCTATCAATAAAATTTGAGCCCTTGTGCTTTTGTTGGCAATTCTTATTTGTTTTAGCTTTACAAAACGACATTTTAACATGATTAACGATTCTTGAAATAAAACGAAAATGAATTTACTTGTTAAAACTTTTTCTGCTTTTAAAATAAAGATGGCAATTCTTTTGACTGTTGAACATCGAAAGAACATTGATTGCGTCTCCAGAACTAAACGAACTTCAAATTGCAGAATCAAAGTACTCCTTCTAAACCAGCACGCCTGAACGAAGGATCAACTGTGTCAGAGACCATGTTCCATCTGACATCCTCGACCGAGTTCTTACCTCCTAAGCCCGACCAACGGTATTCCCCGCAGGGACTATCTCTCCTAAACAAGTTAGAATTGCTACTTTTGGACCAACGGTACGTCTTCTCCCCGCGATGACCGAGTATCCCGTCATGTTCATCCATTAGTCTGTATGTTGCGTCAGTTTTGTCAGCATATACATACATACATCCTGCATTTTATTTGCATTCGCATTCATATTGCATCACTATCACTCTAGTCGGTCTTATCCCCTAGTGTTAATAGTACTCTCAATCGAGTTGTCAGTTATTTCCTCGTCAGGAAATGTTGTGTCTGAACAATCTCTCCTCCAGTTTATTTCTGGATTGAAGTTGGCTCCTCGACCACTTTGATAACTTGAACCTCTGAAAGACCAGAAAACGTTCAACAAATATCATTCTTCGCCATTGAAGATGATATCCTTGCTTTACCAGATTAAGGAAAATCCCCAGAGAAAGCCTCTTAATCAGCGGTTCGGCAATACGGCAGTTTTTCTCCGAAAAACCCGCTGATGAAAAGGTCATCGGCACCTTAAAGTTGGATCCCATCATATGGAATTTCTCCGGGAAGATCTCGAGAAAATTATGATGTAATATCCCCAAGCGGAAGCAGTCTCTCAAGAAACTCGCTTTCCCCATTAGAAACAAATGGCGTCTCCAATAGAGAAATTTGTGCAACTCTACAACTCAGACGAATGGGTTCCTTAGCAAGTCTGACGTCAAAACTTTTTCCGTCAAATGGCATCTCCCCAGGAAAATTCGGCGAGAAGTTTGAGAAAAACCGCTACGAATAGCGTCCCTTTTCAATAAAGTTTATTGACAAAAGAAACTGAGATCAGTTCCTTGGTAGGAAACCAGGATCGAGGGGAAGTTTATACCAGAAACTGAGACCAGTTCCTTGGTAGGAAACCAGGATCGAGGGGAAGTTTATATCAAAAATTGAGACCAGTTCCTTGGTAGGAAACCAGGATCGAGGGGAAGTTTATATCAGAAACTGAGACCAGTTCCTTGGTAGAAACCAGGATCGAGGGGAAGTTTATTTCAGAAACTAAGACCAGTTCCTTGGTAAGAAACCAGGATCGAGGGGAAGTTTACCTTTTCTAAGCATTATTGCTTAGCAAAAGAAGATGAATGCGTGAGCCGCCATTCATAACCACCATCAAAATTTTGGATATTCCGATATTTAACCCTCTTGCACCCCGAATGCCCGAATACCTTCGCCATTCACACCTTCAGGTCCAAGAAGATTAAATAGGGGCATCTGTCATACCCCAAAATTTGACCACTAAGATTTCCCATCATTGTGAAAATCATCATCACAATATAGATGTACCTTTGTGCCTCATCAATCTCCTCAAGGAATTGTTGAGCATTCACTGCAATCAGACTTAGGGTTTCAAGCCCTCTCAGAGCTTTTAGACAAAAGATCAATCAAGGAATGACACGATCTTCAACTTGTCTAACCTCTCAAGCATCCACAAACGATCAAGAGGACTCCCACTTCAAGGATTAAGCACAAGGCTGCTCCCTTCTAGGTGGATCAAGCCTCAAGATCGCCAGTGTCACCAAATTAGGGTTTGGTCGACCAGGGCCTCCAGATGGAAATTTTCCTCTGTGCATGAGCCAATGCTTCAAAGCATAACCTAAAATGCTCCATGGAACCTCATGGGCCCAATCATTAAGTCAATTTAGCCTCAGGGGATGCATTCATCAAAAATCAGGAATTAGGGTTTCTTGACCTAATTCACCCCTAAGTTGACTTTTGGGACAAATCATGAGCCAATACCTCAATAGAGGATTTGAGGGTGTCTAATATACCACATTGATCCATTTATAACAATGAATTGATCCCAGGAAGCTTGAGCAACAAGTCTCAATTTCATCAGTACCACAGTTAGGGTTTCGCAAGAAAAGTCAACTGTAACTTTGACTTTTGACCAGGACATTCTCCCAAGCCCTAAGACATGATTCAATACACCCTATGACACCCATGGAACATGTCCATCAAGTTTGATTTAGGTCAAGGACATGCTTTCCCAAAGGATTGCACAGTTTGGAATTCATCTGACAAAAAGTCAACTGTGCACAAAAGTCAACTTTGACTTTTTGAGATTTTTCATAAAAAATGGATTTTTAACCCTAAAATGATGTTAATGTATGATTTGAATCATCATTCATCAAGAAAAATCAAAGAAAATGGGACAACTTGTAAAAGGGGTAACCATAAAAACTTAGAAAATTTTCTAAGTTATGAAATAAAGTGGCAAGGGTACCAACTTTGGAGGGTCATAACTCCTAAACCACAAGGCCATTTTTCCTTATCTAAGGCTTGATTTGTAGATCTCATTGCCCTTTACAAAAGCTAAAAACTGACCTATTTCCAAATTCCCCATGGATTTTGAGTTATGGTGTGATCAAAATCAAGAAAAGTCAGTTTTTTCCAACACTTGTGAAATTTTCACTAAGTCAGAACCTGTCTTCACTTTTTTCCAAATGTAGTGGGATTTTTCACTTGGATCCAAAAGGTATCAAAACCAAATATGATCAAACAGTTGTTGAATCATATAAGGGCTTTCCAAAATGGCCAAGAACATCACCAAATTCAATTTGAGCCATGAGATATGGTAGTGGCAAAATGCCTTGCTGAAAACTGCCAAGGCAAGGCAGATTTTTCTTTTTTGGTCGATTTGCCAAAATCAGCCAATTCCAAGCCTTGTCATCACTTTGGAAACCTCTGAGGATCAAATCTAAAGGGGACAATCACTGAGCCAAGCCTCCAAAGTCCTTGGAACAAGAAGTAGCATGCCAAACCTAGAATTGCCTAAAATAGGGACAAGACTCCAATTTTAGATTGAAGCTTTCAATGGAACCACCAAGGTGGCATGGACTGAGCTATTTGCAACTGAATTCAATCAAGACTATAGACATGATCGTGAGGTTGAGACGAGCAGATTGGTATGTGGTTTGCATGATTCCATCAAGTATTCAGTGAGATTGGAGAGATAATGCAAATCTGGGCAAAACCCAGAACACGCGCGTGCTCTTGGGTATTCTTGGCGCCCTTTTTGAAAATTCAAATATTTGAATTTTGTGATTTTATTTAATTGATTCAAAAATTAATTTCTCTCTGAGTTTTAATGATTTTGAGTTGATTCATTTTTTAATAATTCACAAAAATGTTAAAATATTTTATTTTCCCAAAAAATCCCAAATATATTATTTATTTCATATAATTGATATTTTTGCAAAGAATTAATATCTTAATTATTTTTGACATTTTGAATATTTTTGTGAGCAAGCCTTTAAGTTTTTGTATGATTGCAAATTGTGTGATATGCATGATATAAGATTTGTATGCATGATTAGTTTGTACATACATATGATTTCATACCTACTATGATTTAAAAGACAATGCAAATTGATTCATATCATCATTGTAATCATAAAAACGATTTTTCCTATGTATGCATCGATTCATACGTGTCTTGTATCGACACATACCTTTGATAAACTCACAAAAACCATTTTGCTTCAGTATGTATCAATTCATACGACACTTGTATCGATACATGATCCTTTGTAACTAGGGTATGTATCGACGCATACACATCATGTATCGATGCATGATTTACTTCACATTCTGAAATAATTTTGCTTCAGTATGTATCGATTCATACGATACTTGTATCGACACATGTTCCTTTGTAATTGAGCTATGTATCGACGCATGCGCATCATGTATCGATGCATGATTTATTTTACATTCTGGAAATTAACAGATACATAGAGCCGTTTGTTGCTTTTAATCGTTTCTGTTTTCATATATAAGTGTCATGACAGTTCAGTTTGGTGCAAGAATTCTGGTTAGTGTGAAAAAGTGCAATCAAAGCAAAAGACAAGTTTGGTGTGCATGATTTTTAAAGAGCAGTGTTAGAAACCTGAAAGAGACTTTGTCTTCATCATCTTCTCAATCTCGTTAATTCAAGAACATCAACACATAATGATTTTTGTTCTTCGGATTAAGGGATCTTCGAGATAACGTTCAGTGGTACGATCATTGATCTAGCTGAGTTGGAGATACAAAGGGGGTTTCGAGGAAAAACCATCTGGTTTGTCCTTCAAGAACGGGTGTGTTCTTGAGGGTTTGTTAGTCACGATTGCAAAACAGATTCAGCCGCAGCGTAGGGTTTGGAAATCTGGAGATTTCGCAAACAGGTCGTGGAACCGGTGAATTGTCTGTATTTCTTGCAAGAAAATTCTTGATCAAGCTCAGATCAAGTGAAGGTTCATACAATAGGAAGATCTTGGGGTTTAGATTTCTGGATTTGTATTGTAACCTTGTAAAGAACGAATTCAGCATTATTGATATAACAGGTCTCAATTTCATTTTGAAATTGAGAGGGAGACGTACCCACACGCGAGGACGGAAGTGGGGAACTTCCTTACCAAATCTCTGCGTATCGTATTCTATCTTTATCTCTTTACGCTTTCAACAATTTTGTGATTCGTTTGGTGTGTTGCGTATTAAAGTTTCAAGATACAATAGTGGTACGAAAATATTTGTCAAAATCACCATTATTGTTAATCGTTGAATGCATACACTCCAAGTGTTTGACAAAATTGTTTGCTGTGTTTTTGTTCATTGGAAATAGCCTTTGTATGATAAGTGCATTTGAGTCGATTCCAATCTGGTGTTAATATATCTTTGTCATCCTAATAAATCCAGCATAAACTCGTGTGTCCGGTTTTCTAGTAGCTGGTTCAGAATAGACGGAAGTCGATTCGGGATCATAATTTTTCCGCTAACTTGAAAGACTCTGATAAACTTTTTTAAATCCTTGAGTTTCAAGGAGGTGATCTATTCACCCCCCCTCTCGATCACTAGCCACACCGTCTAACAAGTGGTATCAGAGCGCCGGTTCGCTGGTGCTTTGTGGCTGCTTGTTTCGATATGGATTCTGAACCAAAGGGGGCGTATAATAGAGCGCCTGTTTTCAACGGTGAAAATTATGGCTACTGGAAAGACTATATGCGAGTTCATATAAATTCTGTGGATAGGAATGTGTGGGCTTCCATTCAAAATGGTCCTTTTCAAATTACAATGAGAAATGAGGCTGGCACCATAGTTCCTAAACCAGAAGATGATTACGATGAGAAAGATGAGAAAAAGTGGTCGAGTGATTGGAGAGCTCGAAATATGCTAATTTCAGCACTTAGTGCTGATGAGTATTATCGGGTATCCCATTGCTCGACAGCTAAAGAAATGTGGGATGCTTTAGAAATTGCCCATGAGGGTACTACTGAAGTAAAACAGTCCCGTATTAACACACTTAATCAAGAGTTCGAGCTCTTTCGCATGAAACAAGGAGAATCTATCTCTGACATGCAAAAGAGATTCGTTCATCTCATAAATCGGTTGAATGCACTTGGAAAACCTGTTTCCAATGAAATAGCCACTAATAAAATTCTGAGGTGTCTTAGCAGGGAATGGCAACCTAAAGTAACAGCTATTAAGGAAGCCAACGGCCTCACGACGCTTACGATTACAACTTTATTCGGCAAGCTGGAAGAACATCAGCAAGAACTGGAAAGTCTCGAAATATTTGAGAAAAAGAGTAAAAAGGGAAAGAATAAAGACAAAGAGAGTGAGAAGAAGCCAATAGCTCTTGTGGCCTCTAACTCAAAGTCCTCACAAAAAGAGCAAAGCGACAATGATTCAAGTAGTGACGAAGATTCGGGTGATGAAGAAATGGGACTTTTTGTTAAGATATATAATAGATTCATTCGAAAGAATGGAATCCAGCATTCCGACAAAAATCTCATTAAGTTTCGAAGACAATCTGTAGAGTCAAAACAGGAAGAGAATAAGAAGCATAGAGTAAAAGGATCGTGTTTTAATTGTGGTAAATCTGGACATTATAAAACAAAATGTCCTATGAAGAAAAAGGACAAAGGAAAAGCTCAACCAAGAAGGTCAAATAAACAAAGAAGAGCTTACATAGCATGGGAAAGCGATAGTGACTCATCAAGCTCACAAAGTTCAAATGATAGTGATGAGACAGCAAATCTGTGTCTTATGGCTCACACCAAAAATCAGTCCTACCACAAGAAGAAAATCAATGATAAGAAAGTAAGACAAGCTTACTATAGTAATGTCTCCTCTATGTCTTTTTCTGAACTGAAAATAGCTTTTGAAAAACTGCATAACGAAGCTGTAGATGCTTTCAAAAGATTATCTTCCGATAAACAAATTTTTTCATTCTTGGAAGGTAAAGTATACAAAGCTGAAAAAGATTTAGAAAGCTTGAAAGCTAGTATTGCAGAAAATTCAAAAGATATTAATGTTAACGGATGCAGTAAAGTTAGGTATTGTGAAGCTTGTCATATTTGGCAACAAGAGGTTAAAACTCTTAAAGTCAAATTGGAAAAAGCTTTACAACCCAAGGTTACTTACGTCGTTGATTCTAGGTTGATTAAGAAGTCATTAAATCCACCATATGGAAAATACTCCTTTATTCCAAAGGATTTAATGACCAAAAATAAACAAATACATCATCGTGGCTTATGTCACTATTGTTGTCATACTGGTCATACCATTGAAAAATGCAAGTTTAGGAGATTTCTTGTTCCTAAAGGCATTTATCAATGGAGGCCTAAAGGCAACCATGTTACCACTTACCCACATGGACCCAATGAAAATTGGGTACCTGTTTCTCTCTTTTGATATTGTAGGATGAGTGTCTTGCATCCGTAGATAGAAGATGGTTTCTAGACAGCGGGTGCTCAAGGCACATGACGGGTGACATATCGCTTTTTATAGACTTCAAAGCAAAGAAGAAGGGATATGTTACTTATGGAGACAATAACAAAGGAGCTATACTTGGCAAAGGTAGTGTAGGTAATCCCTCTACCACTACTATTTCTGATGTCCATCTAGTTGAGGGGCTTAAACACAATTTGTTAAGTATTAGTCAATTGTGCGACAAGGGTTACAAGGTTTCTTTCACAAAAACTTGCTGCACAATTGAACATACTAAACAGAATATTGTGTTTAAGGGTGTAAGAGTAAACAATATCTATATGCTTGATCTTTTTGATGTACCTTTAACAAGCTCTAAGTGTCTAGTTGCCTTGAATGATGATTCTTGGCTTTGGCACAGACGCTTAGCGCATGTTAATTTCGATTTGCTTAATAAGGTTGTATCTAAGGATCTAGTAGTCAGTCTTCCAAAGATAAAATTTTCAAAAGAACATCTATGTGACGCGTGCCAAATGAGAAAGCAAACAAGGATATCTTTTAAAACCAAAAATGTAATTTCAACTTCACGACCCCTTGAGCTTCTCCATATGGATCTCTTTGGACCTTCTAGGACAAAGAGTCTAGGCGGAAACTATTATGGTTTAGTAATCGTTGATGACTATTCTAGATTTACTTGGACTATATTCCTTCATAGCAAAGATGAAACGTTTTCCGCTTTTAAGAGTTTTGCAAAACTGTCCCAAAATAAAATGAATTCTAAAATAGTTACAATTCGAAGTGATCATGGAGGAGAATTTCAAAACTATCTCTTTGATAAGTACTGTGATAAGAATGGTATTGAGCATAACTTTTCAGCTCCTCGAACTCCACAACAGAATGACGTTGTGGAGCGCAAAAATCGCGTTTTAGAAGAGCTGGCAAGAACAATGCTAAATGAGGGTGGATTGCCAAAATATTTTTGGGCTGATGCAGTTAGCACAGCCTGTTATGTTCTAAACAGGATTCTAATTCGCCCTATTTTAAATAAAACCCCTTATGAGCTTTTAAAAGGAAGAAAGCCAAACTTGACACATCTTCACGTATTCGGTTGTAAGTGTTTTGTTTTGAATAATGGTAAGGAAAAGCTTGGGAAGTTTGATGCAAAAGCGGATGAAGGTATTTTTCTTGGTTATTCACAATCAAGTAAAGCATATAGAGTGTATAATAAGCGTTTACTTTCCGTTGAAGAATCTGTTCATGTCTCTTTTGATGAGTCTTATCCGAAAAATGTCGGAAAAGGTATTTCTTTTGATGACACAGGTATATCTACAGAAGACATACTCAAAGAAGCTGTTTCGGAAACTGATCAGTCCAAAACAGAAGACAATGAGGAGGAGGAAGATACCAGTCATGTAAAAGATAAGGAAGAAGGACAAACTGAAGTGAATGACCTTCCACCAGCTTGGAGATCTTCAAAAGATCATCCTATTGACAACATCTTGGGAGACATTTCAAAGGGAGTCATGACTCGTTCTAGGATAAGTAATTTCTGCTCTCACTTCGCTTTTGTTTCACAAGTAGAACCTAAAAATGCCAAAGAGGCCTTGATTGATGAATTTTGGCTAATGTCCATGTAAGAAGAGCTTAATCAATTTAAAAGAAATGACGTTTGGGAACTTGTTCCTCGTCCGCGAGATCATCATATCATAGGTACTAAATGGGTTTTTAGAAATAAGCTTGATGAAAACGGAGTGATAACTAGGAATAAGGCACGTTTAGTGGCACAAGGGTATAACCAAGAGGAGGGCATAGACTATGAGGAAACTTATGCTCCAGTTGCTCGCCTCGAAGCTATACGTCTCTTGCTTGCTTATGCGTGTTCTAGAGATTTTAAGCTTTACCAAATGGACGTAAAGAGTGCGTTTCTAAATGGTGTCCTAAATGAAGAGGTATACGTCTCACAACCTCCTGGTTTTGAGAATGCTGAATATCCAAATTATGTTTACAAATTAAAACGAGCTTTGTACGGTCTTAAGCAAGCCCCTCGGGTTTGGTATGAAAGACTTAGCAAATTTCTACTTGATCATGGATATTCAAGAGGTAAAGTGGATACCACCCTCTTCATTAAACACAAGGGAAAACACATTCTTTTAGTTCAAGTTTATGTAGACGATATAATTTTTGGTTCAACTAACATACACTTGGTCGAAGAGTTTTCAAAAGTTATGCAGGGTGAATTTGAAATGAGTCTTATGGGGGAGCTTAATTTCTTCCTCGGTCTCCAAATAAAGCAGCTTGATGAGGGTACAGCTGTGAGTCAAACAAAATACTGCAGAGAGCTGCTCAAGCGCTTTGGAATGAACGACTCAAAATCAATAGACACACCTATGCCTACCAACGGAAATCTAGATAAAGATGAACATGGTAAGTGTGTAGATGTCAAACAGTATAGAGGTATGATTGGGTCTCTCTTGTATCTTACTGCGTCTAGACCTGACATCATGTTTAGTGTCTGCATGTGTGCACGATATCAATCGAATCCTAAGGAGTCACACTTGAAAGCTGTCAAGCGCATATTTAGATATCTTCATGGAACATCTAAGTATGGGCTCTGGTATTCAAAAGGAAGCGATTGTAGCTTAGTAGGTTACTCCGATTCTAATTTTGCTGGCTGCAAATCAGATAGGAAAAGTACTAGTGGTACATGTCACTTATTTTCAAACTCTTTGGTCAGTTGGCATAGCAAGAAACAGGTGTCTGTCGCATTGTCAACTGCTGAGGCTGAGTACGTTGCAACCGGTAGCTATTGCGCTCAGATCTTGTGGCTGAAGCAACAACTACAAGATTTCGATATTCAACTCAAACGTATTCCAATAAAGTGTGACAACACCAGTGCTATAAATCTTACTAAGAATCCTGTTTTACACTCACGCACTAAACACATAGAGATTAGGCATCACTTTCTTCGCGATCATGTTGAAAAAGAGGACGTTGTATTTGAGCATGTTGATACTAAAAACCAACTTGCTGACATTTTTACTAAACCATTAGCAACGGAACCGTTCTTCAACATTCGTCGTGAATTGGGGATTTTAGATCTCTCCTCATCGATGTCTTAAGCATGTTGGTCCTTATTTATATATATCTCACTTTGGCTGTTAAGCTTTGTTTTTAGACATCACTCAGACTCCATAAGGTTACATCAACAGAGGTAATATCATTCCTTTCTAAAATCTCTTTGGAACTTTGTGATTAGTGTATGGTAGAACAAATTCTTTAAGATCGTTTATATGTATTTCATTGCATATGTTGTTTGAACATTAACGTTTGATTCATGAATTATACTTGAGCATCATTATCATGACATCATCCATACTGCATTGACTCAAGAGCTGTTCACAGGTTTCTAACTCAACAGGTAGTCACAAATCAGTTAAAACATGTTTTAGCATCAGTATGTATCGATGCAACAAGAACATGTGTCGACACATTAGAGTTTCCGATCGATACATTCGTGATATGTGTCGATTCATGTCTTTTCATTTTCAAATTTTTTAAAACTTGTTTCAGTATGTGTCGATGCATCCGTGCTTTGTGTCGACACATAGGACACTTTCAAAAACAAAAATTTCGTGATATGAATCGATCCATACCCTTTGTATCGATACATACTGTTTCTTTTAAAATAAATGCATGTTCAAATCAGTTATGGATCAACACATCAGCCAATTTTAAAGGGATAATTCACTCTAACCTCTCTTCTCCTCTCATACCCACACGACTAACCCTAACCTCCTCAAACGTCTTCATCTCCAAAACCCTAATTCACATCTTAACCCCTCTACAATTCATCACCATGCCTCCCAGAATTATACCGGCTAGACAAAGAGGAAGAGGAAAAGGAAAGGAACCCATTGGGACGTCTGGTCAGTCTCCACAACCTCCAGAAATCCCTCCCAGTGCTCTCACTCTTCTTCATCCTGCCATCGCTGAGGAGTTTGAGACCTCTTTCAAGACAAGGTTAGTTATGAAACCTCATGTCTTTGATAAAACTGATGCATCTGCCCTCCATCTCAATGATGTCGTTGATTTATTGAAGGCACAAACCCTTGGTACATTTTTGGCCATAAATGATGCCTATCATGAGGATTTTATTCGTATATTTTATGCTGGTCTGCAAACTGGTAGAGGCTATGTGTTCAGATGCTCAATTGGCACCACAACTTACACTTTTGAAGCCACTGATTGGGAGAAAGTGTTTCAAATTCCGCTTGGGGTGCCTGGACTGAAAAAATGGCATGACCAAAGTTTTGATACGGAGTTTAAAATAAGGGACTATGTTGCATCTATTTCCAAATTGGATAGACCTCTGGGAGAGGATGAACCCATCACTTCTGGTATGATTACAAGCATACCTAGAATACTTCACTGGATTGTCTCGCACATCTTGCGTCCAAAGTCTGGTGGTCATTCTAGGTTGGATCGATCAGACATTCATCTTGTGTACCTTCTTCACAAAAAGGTCCCACTTAATTGGCCAAACTACTTTGTGAAACGCATGTTTCTTATGCGTAACAGTATGGAGAATATCACACTTGGATATGCTGCCCAAATTATGCGAATCATCAAATACTGGAATGTAACCATCCCTTTAGTACCCCTTACATCTTCCTCTTCCGCCCAAGAGTTCAACACTGCCACTTTATCTCATATGGGATACCGGTGGGACAAGGAGCGTCAATGTTTTTATTTTCTGGACAGAGGATCCAAAACAAGGGTGTACAATTTTGATGTGCCATCTGAACAAGTGTTTGTGCCTGAAGACCAACTGGATGAAGAAATGCATGAGGCCAATGAAGAGAATCAGCCTGAAGCAGATGCTAATGCGGGCTGGGGTGATTGGGTGCCACAAAGTTGGTCTCCAACAAATTATGAACCAGGTCCACGTGTTCCTCCGTTCTCTGGTGCTGCCTCCTCTTCAACTGCCCCTGAGTACTTGACTCAAATGTTTCAGCAAATGGAGCTTGCTAATCAAGCCCGTCATGAACAGGCGCTTGCTTGGCATGTGCAGCAAAATGAGTGGCATAAGGAGCATCGTGAGTGGCATGATGAACACACAAGGATGTATCATAATCAGCATGCTTGGCACACGGAATTGGTTAAATGGCATCAAGTCTTTTACAATGAAATGTCTGGTTTTATGGACGATTGCCGTGCACATCCTGGTATCATGGACAGATTCAGAAGTGTTGAAGTTCAGAACCGGTTCCGGCGATACAGTTTCATGGGCCATAATCCTGATGAGATGCCTCCTCCGCCGCCTCCACCAAGCTTCAGAGATCCTGATAGAGAGGATGAGGAGTCCTGTGGAGGCCATAACCCTTTTTAGGCTAGCATCATGTCATTTCATTACATTTCATTTCATCATCATGTTGTTTCAGTTTCCTTGTTACATTGTTCAAACTTCATTTGTTTTGGTTCTGCTTATGTAAACTCCAAGTACTTTCTTAAAATTTTAATGCTTATTTCTTTTAGTTCTGTTTACTTGTGTTAGTCTTTCCCTGTCTTATCATTCTTTGTGAATGATTCTGTTATGTTAAGCTTCATTCTTGGTGATTGTGAGCTTCTATATCAATATTGCTGTCTATTGTTACATCAATTTTGCTGTCTAGCTTTGGGACTATTTCACCAGACTGTCTATCTCTTCTTTTTGATGTTGACAAAGGGGGAGAAGAAAGACAACAAGACGTTGACAGCCATGCACAAACTCAGGGGGAGTGCTCTATCACATCTTGCAAATTTGCCATCATAAAAAAGGGGGAGTTTGTGAGCAAGCCTTTAAGTTTTTGTATGATTGCAAATTGTGTGATATGCATGATATAAGATTTGTATGCATGATTAGTTTGTACATACATATGATTTCATACCTACTATGATTTAAAAGACAATGCAAATTGATTCATATCATCATTGTAATCATAAAAACGATTTTTCCTATGTATGCATCGATTCATACGTGTCTTGTATCGACACATACCTTTGATAAACTCACAAAAAACGTTTTGCTTCAGTATGTATCGATTCATACGACACTTGTATCGATACATGATCCTTTGTAACTAGGGTATGTATCGACGCATACGCATCATGTATCGATGCATGATTTACTTCACATTCTGAAATAATTTTGCTTCAGTATGTATCGATTCATACGATACTTGTATCGACACATGTTCCTTTGTAATTGAGCTATGTATCGACGCATGCGCATCATGTATCGATGCATGATTTATTTTACATTCTGGAAATTAACAGATACATAGAGCTGTTTGTTGCTTTTAACCGTTTCTGTTTTCATATATAAGTGTCATGACAGTTCAGTTTGGTGCAAGAATTCTGGTTAGTGTGAAAAAGTGCAATCAAAGCAAAAGACAAGTTTGGTGTGCATGATTTTTAAAGAGCAGTGTTAGAAACCTGAAAGAGACTTTGTCTTCATCCTCTTCTCAATCTCGTTAATTCAAGAACATCAACACATAATGATTTTTGTTCTTCGGATTAAGGGATCTTCGAGATAACGTTCAGTGGTACGATCATTGATCTAGCTGAGTTGAAGATACAAAGGGGGTTTCGAGGAAAAACCATCTGGGTTGTCCTTCAAGAACGGGTGTGTTCTTGAGGGTTTGTTAGTCACGATTGCAGAACAGATTCAGCCGCAGCGTAGGGTTTGGAAATCTGGAGATTTCGCAAACAGGTCGTGGAACCGGTGAATTGTCTGTATTTCTTGCAGGAAAATTCTTGATCAAGCTCAGATCAAGTGAAGGTTCATACAATAGGAATATCTTGGGGTTTAGATTTCTGGATTTGTATTGTAACCTTGTAAAGAACGAATTCAGCATTATTGATATAACAGGTCTCAATTTCATTTTGAAATTGAGAGGGAGACGTACCCACACGCGAGGACGGAAGTGGGGAACTTCCTTACCAAATCTCTGCGTATCGTATTCTATCTTTATCTCTTTACACTTTCAACAATTTTGTGATTCGTTTAGTGTGTTGCGTATTAAAGTTTCAAGATACAATAGTGGTACGAAAATCTTTGTCAAAATCACCATTATTGTTAATCGTTGAATGCATACACGCCAAGTGTTTGACAAAATTGTTTGCTGTGTTTTTGTTCATTGGAAATAGCCTTTGTATGATAAGTGCATTTGAGTCGATTCCAATCTGGTGTTAATATATCTTTGTCATCCTAATAAATCCAGCATAAACTCGTGTGTCCGATTTTCTAGTAGCTGGTTCAGAATAGACGGAAGTCGATTCGGGATCATAATTTTTCCGCTAACTTGAAAGACTCTGATAAACTTTTTTAAATCCTTGAGTTTCAAGAAGGTGATCTATTCACCCCCCCTCTCGATCACTAGCCACACCGTCTAACAATTTTTTCCTTCTTGATTTTGCAAATTTTAATGATTTCTAGTCATTTTGTTGGGCAAAACTTGATTTATGAAACATTAATCCAAGATCACAATTTTTTTTCCACGTGTTAAAACAATTTTGGTCATTTTAATTGAATTTTATTCAATTAAAATACATTTTGAAAACAAATTAGGGTTTTTGATTAATTCAACCTTCAGAAATCATTTTCAAACACTTTGGGCCTCTATTAGAGTGTAAGATCCAATCCATTTGTACATAAACCTATTTGTGGGCCTCACTCATTGTATAAGTCCCTCTTTACATTTTCAAATAAACGGCGCGATCGTCGCCTTTTTAAAAAAACTCTTTGGGCCTCTCCTCGAGCTATAAGACCCATTCAAAACTTTTGGGCCTCTAATAGAGTGTAAGACCCAATCCCCTTTTAACCAAAACCATTTTTGGGCCTCAGATATTGTATAAGTCCCTCTGCGTTAAAAGAAAATCTCGGCGTGATCGCCATTTCAAACGAAAAATCATCTGGGCCTACCCTCGAGTAAGAAGACCCACTTCTTTTCTTTAAAAACTCTTTGCACCTCTAATAGAGTGTAAGACCCATCCCTTTGTACACAAAACCTTTCTTGGGCCTCAGTCACTTGTATAAGTCCCTCGGTACAAATGCGAAACGACAGTGCAATCACTGATAAAACTTTGGGCCTCTCCTTGAGCTGTAAGCCCCAAATCTTTCTTTTTAAAGCACTTTCTCCTTTGATTTTGAATATATTTTTGTTTTCAATCTTTCTTTGTTGAACAACTAACCAAACAGCATGTAAACTCTACAACCAAGTAAGTGTTTATATGCTTTCATTTACCGCTTTCATATACATATAACTGTATTGTGGGGCTATTTCGTTGTAAGTCTTCTTTCATAAACTCATATCAACTGTGTAATAATAGTATAGATTTAGAGTTTCCCAGGCAACT
Source organism: Lathyrus tuberosus (assembly GCA_022829125.1). Lineage (NCBI taxonomy): Eukaryota > Viridiplantae > Streptophyta > Magnoliopsida > Fabales > Fabaceae > Lathyrus > Lathyrus tuberosus. Next base: position 24,963,973 of record JALAZF010000012.1, on the reverse strand, counting down.
ACGTCTAATACTAAGTAAAGCCGTATCGATCGCTCTTAGAAATAGACAAAGCTAGATCCCCCATAGGAGCACCAGATACAGTCTTCTCTTTGGCTGTCCTCCTTAGGAATTGTCAAGAAACTCTACTCCCCAGAGATGATCTCTTCTCCGTAAATTGCATCTCTTGAGTTTCTTCCAAATTCTCGAACTTTCCTGGCTTGATCTATTCTCTGTGAATGGCCTGTCTTGAATTTCTCGGGGTTTGGGGACCCACAGGCTTCTTAAAAGCATCCCGCCTCCTCTTGGGCATTGTACAAGGACCCGCAGGCTTCTTAAAAAGCACTCAGCTTCCGCTTGGGCGTTATACAAGGACCCGTCAGCTTCTTACAAGTATTCACAGCCTCCTCTTAGGCTTCGTATAAATGATTTCTTCCTCGGGGAATGATAGCCTCCTCTTGGGCTTCATACAAATTATCCCTCGACTTTTTAAAAGTTTCCAGCCTCCTCTTGGGCTTCGTACAAATTGTCCCGACAACCTCCTAGAGGTATAGGAACATAAATTAGTCATCTTAATAGAGCAGTCTTTCAAAGAGTCTAGACCTTACTACTGTTTCTCAAAACATAGTACAACAGATGAAACTCTAGACTTGGACAGTCTAACTTCCTTGAGTCTCAAAGACATTCTCAAGCGCCTTTCAAAAATGGGAAGATAAAACCTGTAGGACTTGGACAGTCTCAATACTCTTTGGATTTCCCGTTTCCTCAAAGAAAATGAAATATCTCTGATCCTCGAATCAAAATCCCTGAGTACAACATTACTCATATAAGAACTGATTTTCTCTTTAAATCAGTATATTGGACCTGTCACTCAACTAAAACTGTGACAATAGCCTCCTCTTGGGCTTTTTACAAAGATTCTCCCCAGTGGAGCTAACCTTTTAGCCTCCATCTCGGGCTTTGTACGAGATACAAAAAGGTTCTTGTTGAGCTAAACACTTTCAGCCTCCATCTCGGGCTTCGTACGAGATACAAAAAACTCTCTTGATGAGTCAAAACTTTTAGCCTATCTCTCGGGCTTTGTACGAGACACATAAAAACACCCTCTTGTTGGGCCAATAGCCTCCTCTTAGGCTTTATATAAGGAAAACCCCGGTTGAGTCAATCAACCTTTTAGCATCAAAGTTGTGCCTCGTTCACAGTATACAAACATCAACAACTCCTTCATCTAATTGCTGTAAGCGGCAAGCCTCTGGATCATCTACATCCATGCCATTGTCCCTCTTTTAGCATGAGAAATTCGTAAAGAAAGATGGCATTGATCTACACTGAGTTAAAGTCTTCTCCTTCAGGTTAGAATCCCCTATAAAGGAAATTATGGCATCACCGGATTCACATATCCCGGTTAAAGTAATTCTCCTTTATAACCAGTCACCCAACAGTTGTGACAGAAAGACCCCCCTTTAGAGATGACAAATTCTCTCTGAAGTCAAAACCCTTTTAGCTTCACATCTTGGGCTTTAAACAAGATACAAATAGACCCTTCAGCTTCACATCTTGGGCTTTGAACAAGATACAAATAGACCCTTCAGCTTCACATCTTGGGCTTTGAACAAGATACCAAACTACCTTTAGCTTCACGTCTTGGGCTTTGAACAAGACACCAAAACACTAATTTCCTCCAATAGAATAGGAGGAACTACGATCGCTCTGATTTCCCTGTTTCGGTAAACGGGAATATGTAGGCATAAGATTGAAAGAAAAAATCTTAGCGAGCACACTCAACAAAAAACCCAAAATCCCATACTTTCATACATCAATCAAAAAGCATCAGTCCCAACATCCTACCCAGGTACCACTCTAAAAAAATAACCTAAGAAAAACCCACACTCTGGACAACATCTTTAAACCAACAGTTTTGACTGTTTAAACTCAGTATGCAAGCAGGGTTAATTGGAGACATTTATTTCCCTTCCTTCATCAGCATCAATAGGATAAAAAATGAATCGAACTGTAGTACCTGAGCGATCATGCTTCGCAACCACATCCAAAATCACTCACTACAAATGGCTCTTGTGAGGTCAAGAAAAGAGAAAGGCTTTTATGAGGCCAAGGAAAGAGAAAGGCTCTTATGAGGCCAAGGTGGGACCCTATGAGGTCAAAGGTAAGAGGTGGCTCTATGACTATGAGGTCTAGAGTGGATCCTATGACTATGAGGTCAAGGGAGATTAATGAGCTATCTATGACTTTGAGATCAATAGAGAGACTTTTCTTTGGAAGGAAGGGGAGTAGAGCAACTTCTAATGAATCAAGAATGAAAAGGATTGAAATTACATGAATAAAATGAGTGTAAGAACTCAAGGGGATAAACATCAATTAAGTATGAACAATATCAAAATATGAGATAAACATTCATGTATAAGCATGGTAAAGTATCATGAAATCAGACATCAAGCAGACATCAAGAACAAACACCAAGCAAATAGAAAGAGATGGACAGATCTAACCAAAAACATAGTGCATGACAATCATTCTCCTCTTTTGAACTGGTGAGCCACTAGCAAGCCAAGCAATAGCCAAACTCAGATGAAAACAAAATATCATGCACACAGAAAATTTACCAATACAGACAAAGCAACTCAATGGGTCAAAAGTCCAAGTCTCAACTTCCAAGAGCTATGGGAAAAGGGTCCCATGTAGTGCTAAACCATTGTAGCATGATCTATGAGGAAGATCATGCTATAGGAGGTTGCGTAGTTGATCTATGTGCTAAAACAACGATGGAGAAAATGATATTGAGGATCATTATCCAATGAAATCGTGCCACACGGAAAGAAAAGATGACGGTCTCGCCTTAATCAAGATTTAATCGAGAAATCGATAATCTATGATATTTGACTTTCATTGACCAAAAATAGAAAATACGAGAAATAAAATGGTCTCATGTTTATCAAGATTTTGTTGATTTAATAAAATCAACCAAGCCATGAAGTTTGTTATATCATCAACCCAAAATAAAGAAAATGGAATCGAAATGAAGAAAAAAGTTGGTATCGTCTTAATCAAGATTTAATCGAGAAATCGATAATCTTTTGATTAGACTTTCATTGACCAACAAAGAAGAAAATGAAGATGGCCTCATATAATCAAAATTTATTGATTTGAAATAATCAACAAAGTTATGATGTTTTTTTATATCATTGGCCCTAATAGGTATAAATAAAATGAAAAAAAATAAGAGTAGGATAAAAATTTGAAATAGTTAAACCAAATCAAAATAAGTATTAACAATTTTTAAAACTAAACTTTTTTAGAAAAAAAATTTTTTTGTAACAAATTAAACTAAAAATATAAAGAGGAGGGAGTTTAAAATAAAACAAAGGGACCGATCAAGACATGGTGGAGTCATTTGGGCCTGATGAAAGCGCATCATCTGCCAAGAGGAATACACGGGTGGAATAGAGTGAGAAGGGACATGGGATTGAAGCCCAAACACAAACATGATCCAAGATCAAATTAAAATAAATAAATAAATAACATGGTGAAGTCAAACCACACGGCTTGCATCAAGCCCATGATTCCACCACCAACACATCTGGACCATCCTCAAGATAAAACAAATTGGAAAATAGGGTATGACTTCAAATATCATCCTTTCATTTGCCTCTTAAAAACATTTTATCAGTTATTAACAACAGGGGATCATAACACGATGGCCAAGAAAAATAGAACAACCGAAGATGCAATCGAAAACATACGTCCAACACTATTTCCCTCACAAACAAATCAATCCTTTCCAGTCCGTGTCTCACTCGTCAGGTTCGTGAAATTTGTTTCCAAGATCTCATTTTCTCTTCATCTCGGACACTCTCCGTTTTGATTTTGAAAAAAAAAAGAAATCTCTCTATGGTTTGCGAATTTGGTTATGAGAAAGATTGATGAGTGTTATGGGTTCAGTGGATTGAGAAGATCGAAAGGTTTTAAGGAGATTGAAGAATATGGTGGAGATTGGTGATTTGGGTTGAAGTTGTTGTTTCAGATGAAAGAGGAAATTAGAGGGTTTAGATTGAAGAAGGAGGGCGATTTGTTGATTTGGGGATGTTGATTTGGGTTACAAATGGTGAGTTTCAAGATTAAAAGTTTTAGGTTTTGGAAATGTTTGAAAGTGTGAAGGTTGGGTTACGAATGAGGTTGAAGAAGAGGAAGGAGGTTGAATGGTTTGATGAAGTTTGTGAGTGAATGAAAGAGAATGTGGCCCGATTGAGGTTTGGAGAGAGGGTCTTTGTGTTGGCGTAAGTGAGGGAGAAGGAAGATTGGGTTGAGATGACAAGAAGCATGAAGGAGTTGAAGGGAGATACGTGGCTGGAAGGGAGAAAGAATCGAGTGAAAATGGTTCTCAAGGAGTTATTGGTGTACTAATTCAAAGGAAATAAGGAACAAGTGTTCAAAGGTGTACTACTTCTTCTCTCTCTTTTTTTTTATCTCTCAGACTCTCATTTCTCATTTTTTTTAAATTCACTCATCCCTCCCCTTTCAAAATGTTGATTCCCTCTTCTTAAATCAAACTTTGAACTTTGTTTCGTCTGTTGCGTGATGTCTTTGTCACTGCAGGGTATAGAAAAAAGTGGTCGAAAGGCAGCGTCTTGTACTTTTCTCTATTGCCTTGTTGGTTTGTACAAAGATTCCTGATTGTTGAAGGTTTAGCAGGTTTACCGCATGGGATATGGCATGTTGGAGGGTGAAACGCAGTAGGACTGGTGTGAGGTTCGTAAGGTTTTGGAGTGAAAAAGGACAGTAACGTACCGGGTGCAGCAGAAGGTTGTGTTGACTCGTTGCTGTCGATGCGCTTGGAGGTAGCAGTATGGAACGCAGAAGTTTGGCTTGTAGCAAAGGTCTGTGATAGCAGGTAGCCTTTAGCGTGGAGTCCTAGAGCAAGACTCTCCCTTTTTATCTATTTTTTATTCATGACTTGTAAGGGATTTGATAAATGAAAAAAATGAAAATGTAATTGGTGACTTGGAAAATTTTTTAGAACAACAAATGAATTTGAGATTTGAATGATATTTGGACTTAGTAATGGAACATGTGATGATGGGCCTAAAAAGGTGACAAACAATGGACTTGTGGACCCTTGAATTGAATTGGAGTAAACTTGAACTTGGAAACAAATTGAAAATTGAAATTTATTTGAATTGAAGTTTAATTTGGATAGAGTTGAAATCCATGAAACTTGAATGATTTTTGAGCATTGAAAGTGAAAGTGAATTGGATTAGAATCGATCTTTGAGGATGAACTTGAATTTAATACTGGAATGGACCTTGACATCTAAAGGATCTTTGAATTTGAAATTTTGATATCTAACTGAAAATGTGGATTGATATGAAAGGCATGACACTTTGCAAACTTTGGAACTTGATATGAAATTTGGAAAGAAACTTGAAACTTTGATTCAAATCCTGAGAAATAGCCAAAAATGAACCACTTGAAACAAAACCTGAATAAGTGGCACTCCTGACTTGAATCGACCAATCATCCTTGAAATTAATTTTTAGCATCTTGAATTCTTCACCAAAATCATGCCAGAAATGCCTTGAGACTTTGAATCAAATCCATGGGACATTATCACCACATCCTGATTCTAACATGAAATGAACATGAATCAGACAGAAAGCTTGAATCTTCCTTTGAAAGAAAGCATGAACCACATAATCAGGACTCAGAGTAATAGACTGAATGTCTTGACGTTAAACGACTCTTAAAGCTTGACTTCATCCGATAAAATTGAACTTTGGACAAAGCCCTGACCTGGATCCTCTAACACAAGTACTTGAATTCAAATCCACACTTGTCCTCAAAATAGCCAATGAAACAGATGACCTGAGATGTGACTGCACCGAAATCCTATTTGGAAGTGAAATGGATCTGATTAACTTCCTTTACCAAAACCTGATACTTGATATTGAAGCAAACCACCTCTTTGACCAAGACTAGGTCTAACTTCCACTAAAACTTAAACCACACTGCACACACACACTTGGCCCTGACAACCTTGCTTGATTCTTTATTCGATCTTGTAAGACCTGAGCCTCGAAGAACTTGTGATGAAGCTATATTGTACTTGGTTATTGATGAAGGGATATCTCTTGAAAGTATGAGGACTTGCTTGGTTGAAGATCTATCCAAAACCTTAAATGATTAACCCTTGAAGCTTCTGAAACAAAACCCTTATTCACAGGAAGCAAAAACCTAACAAATTGGTTAGCTATGTAATGAATGATTGACCTAAGATAATATGCAAAAGATGAATGGATCTAAGGGTAACATTTAGGGTACAACAGTTGCCCCTATTTAAATAGCTTTACCGGATGGCACGAGGAATGGAGATCCTCGGGACATCAAGGTGAAAGGTATTTAACTATAGCAAACCAAAAATTTTGCCATTAGATGGAATGCAGATGCTAAGGACAAGCAACAGACGTGCAAATGCTGACATGCCATGAACTTCTAGTATGATGCTATGATGCCATGATTGTGCAAAAATGTAGACAAACAGGACACTAAAGGATAAAGAGCTACCAAAACACAGGTGAACATTACTGGGGAAAGATGAAGGTTAGCATCCACAAGGAAGACTCACTGGGGATGCAGACTAACCAACAAAAGAGACTAACTAGGGAAACTCTGAGGAAACATTGGGGATAGAAAAATAAGACTGAGGGGGAACCTCACAGATCCTCACTGGAGATGGGAGCTAGGGAGGTGTTCTCCACTGGGGAAAGATCCAGGGAGATGGACAACAGGTTCATACGTGACCGGGCGACACTGGGGAAATGAAACACATTCTTACCGGGCATGAAACCAGAAAGAAGACTTGATCTCCATTGGGGATCAATTTGAAATAAAGGATAGACATCCTACAAGAGATTTCCTAGAGATTTCTTATATTGAAGAGTTCAAACGGGATCTTCAAGAAAAAACCAGAGATAAAATCTGCGCACCAGATAATGAGAGATGACTTGACTTTTTAGCTGGGAATAAGGTTAATGAGTCGTGAATGAGTTGGATTTTGAATACCAGTATGAGCTGGATTTTTTTTTGGGTACCAGTATGAGCTGGATTTTAAATTTCAGTTTAGGTTCATATTTGACCTGGTTTTAAACAACGGGTTCACATCTGACTCGAAGTTTAATTTCATATCTGACATGGTTTCAAACAACGGGTTCACATCTGACTCAAAGTTTAGGTTCATATCTGACCTGGTTTCAAACAACGGGTTCACATCTAACTCGAAGTTTAGGTTCACATTTGACCTGGGTTCAAATGACGGGTTCACATTTGACCTGAAGTTTAGGTTCACATCTAACCTGGTTTCAAACTACGGGTTCACATTTGACCTGAAGTTTAGGTTCACATCTGACCTGGTTTCAAACAACGGGTTCATATTTAACTTGAAGTTTAGGTTCACATCTGACCTGGTTTCAAACAATGGGTTCACATCTGACTCGAAGTTTAGGTTCACATTTGACCTGGGTTCAAACGACGGGTTCACATTTGACCTGAAGTTTAGGTTCATATTTGACCTGGTTTCAAACAAAGGGTTCACATTTGACTCGAAGTTTAGGTTCATATTTGACCTGGGTTCAAACAACGGGTTCATATTTGACTCAAAGTTTAGGTTCATATTTGACCTGGGTTCAAACAGCGGGTTCACATCTGACTCAAAGTTTAGGTTCATATCTGACCTGGGATAAACAATGCCAGCAGTTACTGGACTTTAGGTATCCATATAAGGAGGTTAAATATCAGATGGGTCAGTACCGGGGTTGCATAAATGAAGATTAGACTTCCGTGGGAATACCAGTTATGGTTGCAAAAAGGTTGGATAATACCAGAGATAGATAAGCTTCCCAGAAGAGACTGCCACTTATCGCCATAAAAGAACAAGCTTCTCCAAGAGAATGCCACTTATTGTTGGGTATAAATTCTAAAGAGATATTGATATCACAACACTGCTGAAAAATAAATTTTGTCCTCACAAGGAACAAAAGATTCTTCCTGCGAGACACGGTGCAAAATAAATGCATGCAAAAATTAGGTTCAGCATCCTAAATAGGCCCTGGGACGAAAGATCGATCTAGGAACAAGCTAGAAAGATGCGGTTAAACAAGACTCCAACTTTTGAGGAATGAGCTCAAGTGGGAATTTATCCTATCCAATTATGGAAAAGATAACTGAACCAACCATCATCCACGAGGATAAAACTCTGTGGGGAATTTAGCAAGGATTGACACTTTATGCCTAGGGCTGACAACTCTATTGGAGAGAATAAACATACCCAGTCACTTGGGGAGATAAACGCCAAAGTGAATAAAACAGGTAAGCACCAGAAAGGGAAGCAAAAATGCTAAGATGCCATGCATATGAGTGCTTATGCCATGCTTATGCTTATGCTGACAAAACAGACAAGAAGCAAAACTGGAGATGAAATAAACATCTCGACAAAGGATACCCAGCCAAACTCGTCAGATTGGGCCATTACTGGGGATGAAATTGCAGAATTAGTGGTTCTACATTAAGATTACAAACTTCTCCGGGGGAAAAAAGTGATCCACTTGGGGTATAGCATCATGACTTCACTAGGATTGCCATCATGAGGTTGATTTCTTCATTGGAGGGAAATCCATGAAGAATTGCCAAGATTTTGCTGGAGAGACAGCTTACTAAGGAGCTAGTAATAGACGTCATCTGCCCCAAAGTACATGGTCTATCAGAAGAAAATAACAAAAGGATTTTATAGAAGAATTGGCATACAAGGTATTTCAATATCTTCCAACTCTTGGAGAGGTTCATGAATTTTTGGCATAACTGCACCAGATTAACTGTATTTACACAACAAGATCCTTGAACTTGTGCTTCAGACTGGTTTTCGATAACTGGGGAACAAACTTGCCCCTGTCATCTTGGTTGATCTGTGAAGGAGATGCCCCAACCTAATTGGCCTTTTGAGAGAATTGCCGAATCTCGACCTGACTACTTCTGATTGACAGGTCTGTGAGGGTAAGTCATCAAAAGGATTTTACAGAATAATTGACATACCAGACACTTCAATGTCTTCAAACTTTTGAAGAGAAATGAACCTAGACATAATTGTCCCAGTTCAACTGTATTTGAAATATCAAGTCCTTTAAACTGTAGTAGAAACGACTGGGGAATAAACTTGCCCCTGCTGATGGGTCACTGGAGTCCATAATTGTCATAAGATGATCTCACGAAGACTTGCTCCAAAATTCTGAATTTTGAAGTGTTCTGCCCCTGATTCAATAGCTCTTGGAATGGTGGATTGGCAGATCCTTCCGCTTGGTTGCCCCTGACTGAGCTTCCTTTATCAAGTCAATATTCCCTAGCTGGCTGCTTTTGTTGGGATTTCTTTGATATTAAATTGTTTTTTACAAACAAGTATTGTTCATTAAAAATTGACAATTTCAATGCGATATTCATGCAAGCTTTTGAAATCAAGTTTTATTGATGAAACACACATGGTGGAATGATTAAATCAAAAACATAGTGGATCTAGTCATTTACGGAATGACAGATGAAGTGATTAACCCACGCAAATAGCAAAGATCATTAGGAGTCAAGTTAATCAACCTTGCTGTAGTATGCTTTTCAAAACAACCTTACCTCAATTAGGTCTTTTAAGGGTTGTAACGTGGCATGATTCACGGTTTATGAAACAAAGGATAAAGGCTCAAAGTTTATTTGTCACACCCAATCTTCGTGATGAACTCCAATCCTATACTCAGTTAACTCAAGCCATACATTCGAGTTTCCATAGGCTATGAATTGATGATAGTTGACTATGATTCAGACACCTTTGTAGTCATTACTCCCTTGCAGCATTTGGTTATCCTTCATTGTTGAGGTTTTGAGACCTCCTCTTGTCTTTGTTTAAGGTTTTGAGACCTCCTTTTTTATTGAGGTTATGAGACCTCCTTTTCTTCTTTGAGGTTATGAGACCTCGTCTTTGTCTTGATTGTTGTATGCACCTTCTTGTATAAGGCGAAGTTTTGGGCTTCCCATCTTTCTTGGCTTTTGCCTTGAAAGGGACTCGGCTCACTCTTCGATTAAGGATTTCTCCACGATCCTTCCTTATTTGTCGCTTCGGGAACAACTTGTACATTTATTCACTTGATTGGAGAGCTGACTGGTGTCTTGCATGAAGGGCTTGCATTAGAATGCATAACCAAGTTAAACTGAGAACTGCCCTACCCCAAGGTTGAGATTTAAGGGTTTTTTTGTGTAAGAAAAGAAAACTCCTACTTCTAGGCTCGAAGGGTTAACGAGGGATTATCTTCCTTATTTCTCCAGTGTTTGGGAAATGAAACAATGTCTTACATCGTCAGTAAGGTTTAATTGAAAGCATACCACATCAATTATGGATAATATTTTCATGATCCTCCCCAATCTTTGCTTAAACAACAGTTTGATATTGATAAATGGATGGAAACAAGATAAATATTTTTTCTTTTATGAAAATAACAGTAAAGGAGTGAAACGAAAGGATTGACCTAAAAAGTGCATGAACATTTCATTAATCTTGCCAATTCGAAAGAACAACAACTTATAAGCAAATACAAATTCAACATGTAAAGGAAAAACAACTGAAAATAGAAAATACAGCCAGCTTTGGCAAATTGACTTCAGTAGCTGGGCCCAGACAGGGGAACACCTTCATCCTTGAATACTAGCTCCTTGTGGTACAGAACCTTAAGAGGCTTCACAGGTCCTTCGCCTTTGGCTTTGGGAGTCACCAATGCGTTCTGCATAAACAGTGGGAAAAGTTCGCTCAAGGGCACAGGAATTGGCTGGTAGTGAGCCTTGTCCCTTTTGACAGAGTATCTCTTCTTGTTCTGGCTTCGAGAACCTTGAGGAGAAGCAACCTTAGGAGGCTGAAATGCTCTTTCCGCAAACACCTGATGGGGGTGACATTCTGGCGCGAGGCCAAACACTGATTGATGCAAGGTTCCCTCAAGGCGTGTCCTTGGTATGGGAAAAACACAGGAGATGATGAAGTGGTGACTTCTTTGGGTGCAACGAGATGAGCGTGCCCTTCCTTCTTCATCAAGTTTTACAAGGTCTCTAGGACCCAACTCATTTGGATCTTGAGGTTTTTGATCTCCTCTTTCACAGCTTCCTGATTCTCTAAAATCTCGTTCATTGTTTCCATTGTCCTGAGCACGGGCTAGGTATCCTCCAGACACAGAAGAAGAAGAGACTCAAGATTGAGGAATGCAAAGAGATGCAAATGCGAAGAAATGCGCATGTAATGATAATGCAAGCCATATGGTTTCAAGGAACTCAAAGGAAAGTTGCGAATTTTTTTTGGAAAAACTGAAGAAGTTTTTATTTTTAAGATCCAAGCTCTGTTGATCTTTTGAAAAGGAAATGAATGTCTGAATTCCTTGAAACCAACAATGGATGCAATGAGATGTATGCAATGCACAAACACGAGTACACATAAACACAGGCATATGTACATACAATGAAGCACACAAGTCCTAGGTTTAGAGGTCTCATGAATGGAGCCATGGTCTGCCCATCCTAATATATCTGTATTATGGGTTTATCAATTGTAGAACTGGGTTCAAAAATGTTCCCAGAGTCAACGTAAATCCTTCGGATATTATCAGCCTGCATGACTACTCACGCGGGTTAATAATATTCTCAAGATAAACTCGTCTGAGTGTAGTATCATGTAACAACTACTTGGGACTTACTCCCTCATAGCCACCACACTACATCCTAAAAAGAAAAGTGGGGGTTAAGGTAAATACGGTCCTCAGAATCCTTGGCTCCCATTTGGAATAATAATATCAATGCGACTGCTCACATTAGACATCAACCATCCCAAAGGGCCTCATCTGAGTGTGGTCATCATATGCCATAAATTGTTAGGACTACTCCCAACAACCGACTATTGATTACACCACGATCCTATCATATGTGTGCTCTCAAGTCCGGGTTAGGACTTATCTCACCACTCAATAGTAGCAACCCTGCAAAACAGAAGATCCAAGCACAGACAGATATATACATATATGTACAAATATGGCAAGCAAGCATAAATAACATAAGCAAAAACAAGGTGGGCTTAACCCTCAAGTGTGGTCCCCAGTGAAGTCGCCAATTCTGTTGCGGTGAGAATCGGATAACAAGTTATTAATTAACTTGCATCGCAAAACTTTGAAGTTTACCACCGACTATGATTTATCCAAAGGAAAGGTTCAAGACCGAGAAAACCTAAAGGGGGGAGATCTAAGGTTCGGGGGTTGGTTATACTAAGGGAAGGTATTGGCACCTTAAGTATCTGTAGTACTCTACAGGAACCTCTTGTTTAGTTTGTGTTATGTTATGTATGCTTGCTAAGGGATATCTATGCTAAAGGTAAAGACTTAGGGGTTAGTATCTAAGTATACTCGCAAAGACATCGCGTCTTGTGCCTACATATCCTGACGGGAGTGGAATCAGAGTATTCTTAGTTCCCCTAACTAAGGGTGAGAGAGGAACCAATGACTATGGCCAAAGTTCCAACGGGGAATGAGTATGAGCTCATATAGAGTTTAAGAAACTCTCTAAGTCTAAGTCGTAATAGGGTGAAGTGAATACTCAAAGTGATGAGTCTCACATAGAGTTTAAAACTCTAACCTAATTCTAAGTTATTACTCAATGGCTCTTGTGAGGCCAAGAAAAGAGAAAGGCTCTTATGAGGCCAAGGAAAGAGAAAGGCTCTTATGAGGCCAAGGTGGGACCCTATGAGGTCAAAGGTAACATGTGGCTCTATGACTATGAGGTCTAGAGTGGATCCTATGACTATGAGTTCAAGGGAGAGTAATGAGCTATCTATGACTTTGAGGTCAATAGAGAGACTTTCCTTTGGAAGGAATGGGAGTATAGCAACTTCTTACGAATCAAGAATGAAAAGGATTGAAATTACATGAATAAAATGAGTGTAAGAACTCAAGGGGATAAACATCAATTAAGTATGAACAATATCAAAATATGAGATAAACATTCATGTATGAGCATGGCAAAGTATCATGAAATCAGACATCAAGCAGACATCAAAAACAGACCCCAAGCAAATAGAAAGAGATGGACAGATCTAACCAAAAAGATAGTGTATGACAATCATTCTCCTCTTTTGAACTGGTGAGCCACTAGCAAGCCAAGCAATAACCAACCTCAGATGAAAACAAAATATCATGCACACAGAAAATTTACCAGTACAGACAAAGCAACTCAATGGGTCAAAATTCCAAGTCTCAACTTCCAAGAGCTAAGGGAAAAGGGTCCCATGTAGTGCTAAACCATTGTAGCTCGATCTATGAGGAAGATCATGCTATAGGAGGTTGCGCAGTTGATCTTTGTGCTAAAACAACGATGGAGAAAATGATATTGAGGATCATTCTCCAATGAAATCATGCCACATGGAAAGAAAAGGTGACGGTCTCACCTTAATCAAGATTTAATCGAGAAATCGATAATCTATGATATTTGACATTCATTGACCAAAAATAGAAAATGCGAGAAAGAAAATGGTCTCGTGTTTATCAAGATTTTGTCGATTTAATAAAATCAACCAAACCATGAAGTTTATTATATCATCGAGCCAAAATAAAGAAAATGGAATCGAAATGAAAAAAAAAAGTTGGTCTCGTCTTAATCAAGATTTAATCGAGAAATCGATAATCTTTTGATTAGACTTTCATTGACCAACAAAGAAGAAAATGAAGATGGCCTCATATAATCAAAATTTATTGATTTGAAATAATCAACAAAGTTATGATGTTTTTTATATCATTGGCCATAATAGGTATAAATAAAATGAAACAAAATAAGAGTAGGATAAAAACTTGAAATAGTTAAACCAAATCAAAATAAGTATTAACAATTTTTAAAACTAAACTTTTGTAGAAAAAAAAAGTTTTTTGTAACAAATTGAACTAAAAATATAAAGAGGAGGGAGTTTAAAAAAAAAAACAAAGGGACCGATCTAGACATGGTGGAGTCATTTGGGCCTTATGAAAGCGCATCATCTGCCAAGAGGAATACACGGGTGGAATAGAGTGAGAAAGGACATGGGCTCTAAGCCCAAACACAAACATGATCAAAGATCAAATTAAAATAAATAAATAAATAACATGGTGAAGTCAAACCACACGGCTTGCATCAAGCCCATGATTCCACCACCAACACATCTGGACCATCCTCAGGATAAAACAAATTGGTAAATAGGGTATGACTTCAAATATCATCCTTTCATTTTCCTCTTAAAAAAACTTTATCAGTTATTAACAATAGGGAATCATAACACAATGGCCAAGAAAAATATAACAACGGAAGATGCAATCGAAAACATAAGTCCAACACCGTTTCCCTCACAAACAAATCAATCATTTCCAGTTTGTGTCTCCAAGATCTCATTTTCTCTTCATCTCGGACACTCTCCGTTTTGGTTTTGAAAAAAAAAAGAAAACTCTCTCTGGTTTGCGAATTTGGTTATGAGAAAGATTGATGAGTGTTATGGGTTCAGAGGATTGAGAAGATTGAAAGGTTTTAAGGAGATTGAAGAATATGGTGGAGATTGGTGATTTGGGTTAAAGTTGTTGTTTCAGATGAAAGAGGAGATTAGAGGGTTTAGATTGAAGAAGGAGGGCGGTTTGTTGATTTGGGGATGTTGATTTGGGTTTCGAATGGTGAGTTTCAAGATTAAAGGTTTTAGGTTTTGGAAATGTTTGAAAGTGTGAAGGTTGGGTTACGAATGAGGTTGAAGAAGAGGAAGAAGGTTGAATGGTTTGATGAAGTTTGTGAGTGAATGAAAGAGAATGTGGTCCGATTGAGGTTTGGAGAGAGGGTCTTTGTGTTAGCGTAAGTGAGGGAGAAGGAAGTTTGGGTTGAGACGACAGGAAGCGTGAAGGAGTTGAAGGGAGATACGTGGGTGGAAGGGCGAAAGAATCGAGTGAAAATGGTTGTCAAGGAGTTATTGGTGTGATTCCCATTCAAAGGAAACAAGGAAAAAGTGTTCGAAGGTGTACTACTTATTCTATCTCTTTTTTTATCTCTCAGACTCTCCTTTCTCCTTTTTTAAAAATTCACTCTTCCCTCCCCTTTCAAAATGCTGATTCCCTCTTCTTAAATCAAACTTCGAACTTTGTTTCGTCTGTTGTGTGATGTCTTTGTCACTGCAGGGTATAGAAAAAGGTGGTCGAAAGGCAGTGTCTTGTACTTTTCTCTATTGCCTTGTTGGTTTGTACCAAGATTCCTGGTTGTTAGAGGTTTAGCAGGTTTACCGCATGGGATATGGCGTGTTGGAGGGTGAAACGCAGCAGGACTGGTGAGAGGTTCGTAAGGTTTTGGAGTGAAAAGGGACGGTAACGTACCGGGTGCAGCAGAAGGCTGTGTTGACTCGTTGCTGTCGATGCGCTTGGAGGTAGCAGTATGGAACGCAGAAGTTTGGCTTGTAGCAAAGGTCTGTGATAGGAAAGATCTGTGATAGCAGGTAGCCTTCAGCATGGACTCCTAGAGCAAGACTCTCCCTTTTTATTTATTTATTTTTCATGACTTGTAAGGGATTTGATAAATGAAAAAAATGAAAATGTAATTGGTGACTTGGAAAATTTTTAGAACAACAAATGAATTTGAGATTTGAATGATATTTGGACTTAGTAATGGAACAAGTGATGATGGGCCTAAAAAGGTGACAAACAATGGACTTGTGGACCATTGAATTGAATTGGAATAAACTTGAACTTAGAAAGAAATTGAAAATTGAAATTGATTTAAATTGAAGCTTAATTTTGATAGAGTTGAAATCCATGAAACTTGAATGATATTTGAGCATTGAAAGTGAAAGTGAATTGGATTAGAATCGATCTTTGAGGATGAACTTGAATTTGATACTGGAATAGACCTTGACATCTAAAGGATCTTTGAATTTGAAATTTTGATATCTAACTAAAAATGTGGATTGATATGAAAGGCATGACACTTTGCAAACCTTGGAACTTGATATGAAATTCGGAAAGAAACTTGAAACTTTGATTCAAATCCTGAGAAATAGCCAAAACTGAACCACTTAAAACAAAACCTGAATAAGTGGCATTCCTGACTTGAACCGACAAATCATCCTTGAAATCAATTTTCAGCATCTTGAATTCTTCACCAAAATCATGCCAGAAATGCCTTGAAACTTTAAATCAAATCCATGGGACATTATCACCCCATCCTGATTCCAACATGAAATGAACTTGAATTGGACAAAAAGCTTGAATCTTCCTTTGAAAGAAAGCATGAACCACATTATCAAGACTCAAAGTAACAAACTGAATGTCTTGATGTTAAACGACTCTTAAAGCTTGACTTCATCCGATAAACTTGAACTCTGGACAAAGCCCTAACCTGGATCCTCAAACACAAGTACTTGAATTCAAATCCACACTTGTCCTCAAAATAGCCAATGACACAGATTACCTGAGATTCGACTGCACCAAAATCCTAATTGGAAGTGAAATGGCTCTGATTAACTTCCTTTGCCAAAACATGATACTTTGATACTGAAGCAAACCACCTCTTTGACCAAGACTAGGTATAACTTCCACTAAAACTCAAACCACACTGCACACACACACTTGGCCCTGACAACCTTGCTTGATTCTTCATTCAATCTTGTAAGACCTGAGCCTCGAAGAACTTATGATGAAGCTATATTGTACTTGGTTATTGATGAAGGGAATTCTCTTGAAAGTATGAGGACTTGCTTGGTTGAAGATCTATCCAAAACCTTAATTGATTAACCCTTGAAGCTTCTGAAACAAAACCCTTATTCACAGGAAGCAAAAACCCAACAAATTGGTTAGCTATGCAATGAATGATTGACCTAAGATAATATGCAAAAGATCAATGGATCTAAGGGTAAATTTTGACATTGTTTGATCAAGAGGCACACACGCCACTCAATACAACAACTCAAATTCTCATGCAACAACAAGCTATCACGTCTACACAATCAATACTACAAAACCTCTGTCATCGTACTCTTATTTTTGAAATAAAGTTGTCTGCAAAAAGCTTAAAAGAATGGTCGCAAATCTACACAGTATCACGAACTTTTGTTCAGACCGCTATTCTACATGAACCAATTCTGAAAACCCCTATTAAACAGGTAATTAAATTTGTACTACAATCATGCAAACTTACTACTAGCTTTATGAATACTTACAATATACGTATTACATATATGACTTCATGTTACCACCAATTATTCAAAATAAAGAAGATTACCAAGAAGAAGAAAAAGAACAAGAAGAAGAAGAGGAAGAAGAAGAAGAAGAACATGGAAGAGAAAATGATGATGACAACATCAATGGTAAACCATTCAAGAAAAGAAAAAGAAAAACTCGAGGTTCTAAATGAAGGTTAATCATAACATCATTAGATGATGAAACACATATCAAACGAAATTAAAAAAATAATAGTAGTAACAATGAACTTCATAAATTATCCTCCGCGACAAATCACTTCTCATACACAAATTAAAGACTCGAAAGTCCATTAAGGCAAAACAAAGGAACAACAAAACCTGATCTAAGAAAAAATAACCAAAAACCATAAAAATTGATTTCATTTTTGAAGACTTCTTTCATGTTTTAACATTTAATTTTATGTCTCACCTTACAGTTCCATTGTTTATAATGTATTACTTTTCAATTAAAATTAGACTATTTTATTTTGTTATGTTAATCTTATTATCTATTTTGTAGAGTTTTTATAATAAATAATATCTACCATGAATAAAGTCTTATTTTATTTTAGCAATTCTATTTACTACCCACATGATCTTCTTTATCACCCATTCTAGTTTACATTAAAACCAATAATCTTTAAATGTATATTTTTTTCAAAACATTTAAATATGTCAAATCAATTTTACACTTTTAAATTTATTTTTTAATACATTTAGATGTGAATGGAAACATGCTAGTATTTAATATTCATATTTAAAATGCAAGCACTTAAAATTAAGAGTTTAATAGAGGTACAACGTCAGTGTAATTTTTTTTTATATTTAGCATCCAATAGAAAACCACCAATTTTACACAATCGCCCAATACAAAATCACTAAATTTTTTACTAATCACTCATATTTGGAACAATTACCTTTAATGTTTTTTGACATTGATAGCCACCCCCAAGAGTTGAGGACGATCCGTTATGTCACTAGATCCGGATGTCCAATTTCGTCATTGAAAAGTATTTGATTTCTAGTATACCATATGCTCCAACAAACGATACACCACATACCCACCTCATTAACTATTGTAATCTTCGGTATATCCTTTTGAATCCAAATCCTCAAATGATCACAACACAACAATGCAATTATCTTTCAGTCCCAGACCCACCACAAATGGATCTCCATGTAAAACTTGTTCTAGAACAATCGAAAAAAGTATGAAGTGAATCTTCTTCAAATGCAAAGCAAAATACACAGATTCTATCGTGTGGGTTAGTGATAATACCACGTGTCGTAAGATTACGACGAGTAGGTAATCTATCTAATAACAAACGTCACACAAAAACTTTGATTTTTTACTGAATTGCAAATTTCCAAATTAACTTCAATGCACTATTCTGTTCGTCATACACCGTAGTATTCTCGTGTGCCATTAATAACTTGCAATAAAAAGACTTAATATTGAAATATTTCATGGTAGAATATGGCTAAGCCACCAAGTCCAGACCTGTCCTCTTTGGCCTGAATTCACGCAGCAGCAGTAGCAGGGAATTCATTTCTGTCTGCAGCACCAATTCATCACCTATCTCAATACTATCAACATTCCAAAATCAATTATATTTAATCCATTGTCCCATTTGGTTCACATACCCCAATTGCATATTGGATTTATTAAATAAATATGGAAAAACAAGCTGTAGAGGTTTATCACCACACCATTTTGATTTCCAAAAAAAATCTTATTGCCATCACCTAGAGTGTGAGATAAGTTGCAACGCCCCAAAATTGTTAGAATATTTATTAAATTTATTTAAATATAATATTCATGAATGTTTGTGAATTTTGGTGGTTTGTGTTGGTGTCGGTATTTTTGTGGTGTTTGGTTATTTATTTAAATAATAGTATATAATATATAATATATGGTATTATTATTTACTTAAATAATATTAGAGGAAGTAATGGTAAGATTGACTTTTGAGGAGGATTAGTGAGGGTAATATTGGGAAAGCCCATTTTAGAAGCCCAAAGGTTAGGTTTAACAAAAAGGAGAATTTTGGGAAAAATAGGATTCATTTTGGTTCGAACGTGAAAAGAAGGGAAAATGCCAGAGCTTTGAGGAAAGAGGGAAAAGCTTAGGATTCGAGAAGGGTTCCAAGAACTCAAGAAAGAAAGCTTGGAATCGACAATCTAAGGTATGGGGAGTATTGATTTTCATTGTTTTCGATATAGGAATTCGATGTGTTTAAAGCTGATTTTGAGGTTTATATGGGTTTGCGGGTTTTTGAGTAAATTGGATCTTTAGGGCATTTTGTGGATTAATTATTAAGGGTTGAATTGAATCGGATAAAAGTACACCTTCGAGACTAATTTCTCTGTTGATGTTGTTTTGGCCTTGAAGGGAAAGAGATACATGGGGTTTATGAGAATCTTTGTGGTTGTGAAAGTTTAGGTGATTTTGAGTCAAGATAGTGTAATTAATCGACCTAGTAGTCGTAGGTTTTGTGCCTTTGATTTCCGCAATTCCTTAGGAAGGTTTTGGGGTAAATGAGGCTGGAATCGTAAGAGTTTTTGGGTCTGCTATGCTACTGATGCGTAGCAGCGATTTCCTGAAATCGCGAGTTCGCAAAGCGAATAATTCCTTCGCAAGGCAAACATTCGCCCCAAACTCGCAAAACGTGTAGCGCAGCGAATGCGCGATGATTTTGTATTATAATACTGAGATGAACCCTGATTATGATTTTTAGTTTGCACGACGAACTTCCCAGCGAATGACTTTGCAAAGCGAATAGAGGTAGCGAGAAGAGACATAATGGGGCTTTTTATGGTTTTGTTTGGGATTCTAGGATTCGCTGGAAGCTCGCAAAGCGAACATCCTAGCGAATGAGTTTGCATGGCGAACTTGGTAGCGAACGACTGCTGTTCGCGAATTGTTTTATGATTTTCGTGCTGTCTTGATATTTTGATGCTGTGATTTTTCTGATGATTTACCATGAAGTTATTGATGATTATGAGATGATGATGTCGTTATGTTTTGATGAATAATTGATGATCAGAATTACTATGAGTTTATTGATGATTATGAACCGTTTATACATGATTTTGAAGGTTAATTGGTGATATGAATTACCATGACGTATATTGACGTTATGAGCTACGTATATGTGATCTTCAATGATTAAATGACGATGTGAATGACCATGAGTTATATTAATTGTGAGATGATGATGCATGACTATTTTGATGTGAATTTCCATGAGTTGTATTGATGATTATAAGATGATGATGCATGATGTCTTGATGAATGAATGGCGATATGATGAGATTATGATGAATGATGATGCACGTAATGACTTGTGTTGATGATGATGATTATGACGTTGTGTATCATGCATTCATAGCATTACAATGATGTTAGACTTCGGTGTATTGTGGCTTTCATCCCATTGTGTGGATGTGAGGTGGTTTTGATGTGCTCCGGTTCTCGTGTAGAATCGATCCTAATGACGGGGATCTTTAGAGGGTGATGGCCTAGTGTCCATCGATTGTGACGATTGGTACCACATGCATGAGTCTTGTTGTGCATTGCATTTAGTTGGCATTGATGTGATTTATTATATCGTGATTTCTGATGTTTTCCTTTGATGACCCTAATGATGTTGTATATGATGATGACGCCATTTTATGCATATCCTGTTTTTATATTGATTATAATGAATTGTGATTACTCACACTTCCTGTTTGAATGTTGCCTCCACATGGGTAATGTGCAGGTGATCATGATTAGCCGTGGATGCCTTCGAGGACTTTTGTAGTTTATTTTGCTTTTGGTCGATGTAGAGGGTCTTACTTTGATAGTGTAACATCGGGTTGGGTCATTGAGTCAAACCATTGTTGTGTTGTTATTTTGTTGTTATTTGATGACTATGGTTTTATTTTTAAAACCTTTTTATGTTGGATTATTGTGGTTATGGTGGTTCCACTGCTGTTTGATGGTTTTTGAATTATTCTGACGAAAACCCGTTGTTTACGGAGCAATTTTGTTTAATTGAATTTATTGAGAAATGTGCACCCTTTGAGGTGGTTCTGATTTTACCCTAATATTTGATTTAATCTGCTGTAATATTTGTGGGGTAGAAAAGGGTGTTACATTAGTGGTATCAGAGCAGGTCGGTCCGTCCGGCTAAGTTGTCTAATATTGTCTATTCCCTAGTGTGTGAAATGTGTGTGAAAATACTGTCGATGCTTATTTTGTTTTCCATTTATAGGTTGGGAATGAAACAAGTGGGGGAGAAGATGGTGCTTCTCCAAGATGCTTCAAGGGTGGAGCAATGGCTAAGTGTGGTGTTGGATACTACAATAGTTAGGTTAGATAGTTTTTACCACCTCATGATAGTTGGCTGTTATTGACAAATTGAGGAATTGATCACCCTTAATCTCTTGTTGATAATAGACGGGATCATGCTGGATGGGATAGACGTGTCTTGCGAGCTTAAGTGGTGTGCGTAGTGAATTTTTTAAAGTTAAGCCAAGTGCTTACAAATGGTTTTGATGAGTCGATGCAGGAAGGCGCCAAGACGTTTATGTTGAGGGTAATTTTGAGTATTAGTGAAGGTGAAGAAGTTGGTGTTTTGCCTTTTGTTTGTGGAATTTTGGAAGTGTTTCCTGATGGCGTAAGTGATTGGCCTCCAGAGCGTGAGGTAGAGGTTGCGGCGGATTTGATACCAGGTATGAGTCTGATTTCAATGGCTCCTTATCGGATGTCAGCTTCTAAGTTAAGTGAACTGAAGAAACAGTTGGAAGAGTTGCTTGGGACAAATTTTGTTCGACCGAGTGTTTCTCTGTGGGATGCTCCTGTGTTGTCGGTGAAGAAGAAAGATGGTACTATGAGATGGTGTATGGATTATATATATTTGAATAAAGTGACGATCTAGAATAAATATCCACTTCCGAGGATTAACGATTAGATGGATCAGCTAGTAGATGCCTGTGTATTTAACAAGATTGATTTAAGGTCTGGTTATCATCAGATTCGTGTTAAGCTTGATGATATTTCGAAGACGGCTTTCAGGACGAGGTATGGTCACTATGAGTACACTGTGATGTCATTTGGTGTATCCAATGCACCTGGTGTGTTCATGAAGTACATGAATCAGATCTTTCATGAGTATTTGGATAAGTTTGTGGTGGTGTTTATCGATGATATCTTGATATATTATAGATCTGAAGAAGAGCATGCTGAGCATTTGATAATTGTGTTGCGAGTAATGCAGGAGAAGAAGTTGTATGCAAAGCTGTCGAAGTGTGAGTTTTGGTTTAAGGAAGTGAATTTTCTTGGCCATGTGATTTCAAGTGGTGGAATTGTTGTAGATCCTTCTAAGATTGATGCTGTGTTACAGTGGGAAACTCCAAAGTCTGCTACTGAGATACAAAGTTTTCTGGGATTGGAGGGTTATTACGGCAAGTTTATTGAAGGCTTTTCTAAGTTGGCATTACCCTTGACTCAGGTAACTCGAAAGGGTCAAGCTTTTTGTGTGGGATGTAGCTTGTGAGGAGAGTTTTGTGGAATTGAAGAAGGGGTTGATGATCGCTCTAGTGTTGATTTTGCCTAATCTGAGCGAATCTTTTGTGGTGTATTGCGATGCGTCGAAGATGGGTCTTGGAGGAGTATTGATGCAGAATGGACAAGTTATTGCCTATGCTTCGAGACAATTGCGAGTTCATGAGAGGAATTATCCTACACATGATTTGGAGTTGGCCGCTGTGGTGTTTTTGTTGAAGATTTGGAGACATTATCTGTTTGGCTCTAAATTCGAAGTGTTCAGCGATCATAAGAGCTTGAAGTATCTCTTTAATAAGAAAGAGTTGAATATGACGTAGAGAAGGTGGCTGGAATTGTTGAAGGATTATGACTTTGATTTGAATTAACATCCAGGTAAAGCAAATGTAGTGGCTGATGCATTGAGCAGGAAGTCAATGCATATGTTGATGCTTATGGTGAAGGATTTGGAGTTACTTGAACAATTCCAAGATTTAAGTTTGGTGTGTGAAGCGACCCCTGACAGTGTGAAGTTGGGAATGTTTAAGTTGACGAGTGGTATTTTGGAAGAGATCAGAATGGGACAACAATCTGACTTGAAGTTGGTTGACCAGTTGACATTGATCAATCAAGGTGACGAAGGTGAATTTCGAATTGACGAGAATGGTGTAATGAAATTTTGGGATATAGTATGTGTCCCAGATGTTCCAGAAATCAAGAAAAGTATTCTAGAAGAAGAACACCGAAGTGGGTAGAGTATTCATCCCGGTTCTACGAAGAAGTACCAGGATTTGAAAAAGTTGTTTTGGTGGCCAGGTATGAAGAAGGATATCACAGAGTTTGTTTATGTGCGCTTGACGTGTGAGAAATCGAAGATTGAGCATCAGAATCCTTTAGGTATGATGCAGCCATTGAATATTCCAGAATGGAAATGGGATAGCATTTCCATGGATTTTGTGTCGGGATTTCTGAGAACTGCTAAGGGAAATGATTCAATTTGGGTGATCGTGGATAGATTAACTAAATCAGCGCATTCCTTGCCGATGAAGAATAATCATTTTATGCAGAAGCTAGCCGAGATGTACATCGAGGAGATTGTGAAGTTACATGGGATACCTTCGAGCATTGTGTCGGATAGAGATCCAAGATTTACATCTAGGTTCTGGAAGAGTTTGCAAGATGATTTAGGTACTAAGTTGAGGATGACTTCTGCCTATCATCCGCAGACGGATGGACAGACAGAAAGGACTATCCAATCCTTAGAGGATTTGCCGAGGGCTTGTGTGTTGGATCACGGAGGATCTTAGGATAACCATTTACCGTTGATTGAGTTCACGTACAATAACAATTTTCATGCTAGTATTGGAATGGCACCCTATAAAGCTTTGTGTGGGAGAAGGTGTAGGACTTCTTTGTGTTGGTATGAGTCGGGCGAAAGTGTTGTACTCTGACCTGAGATTTTGCAAGAGACGACTGAGAAGATTAAGATGATCTAAGAAAGGAAGAGAGCATCGCAGAGTCGCCTGAAGAGCTACAATGATAAGAGGAGGAAGGCACTTGAATTCCAAGAGGGAGATCATGTGTTTTTGCGAGTGACGCCAGTAACTGGTGTGGGACGAGCTTTGAAGTCTAGGAAGCTTACTCCACGTTTTATGGGTCTGTATCAAATTTCACAAAGGGTGGGAGAAGTAGCCTATCGGATTTCTTTACCACCGACGCTTGCAAATTTGCATGACGTGTTCCATGTGTCTCAGTTAAGGAAGTACATTCCGGATCCGTCGCATGTGATTCAGATGGATGATGTACACGTGAGGGATAACCTGACAGTGGAAGCTTTACCTGTGCGGATTGATGGTCGAGAGATGAAGCAACTACAAGGTAGAGAGATATCTTTGGTGAAGGAGTTGTGGGGAGGACCAGCTGGCGAAAGTTGGACTTGGGAACGTGAAGATCAAATGAGGGAGTCGTATCCGACTCTATTTCCTTGAGTTAATTTTCGAGGGAGAAAATTCTTTAAGTGGGGGAGAGTTGTAACGCCCCAAAATTGTTAGAATATTTATTTAATTTATTTAAATATAATATTCATGAATGTTTGTCAATTTTGGTGGTTTGTGTTGGTGTCGGTATTTTTGTGGAGTTTGGTTATTTATTTAAATAATAGTATATAATATATAATATATGGTATTATTATTTATTTAAATAATATTAGAGGAAGTAAGGGTACGATGGACTTTTGAGGAGGATTAGTGAAGGTAATATTGGGAAAGCCCATTTTAGAAGCCCAAAGGTTAGGTTTAACAAAAAGGAGAATTTTGGGAAGAATAGGATTCATTTTGGTCAGAACGTGAAAAGAAGGGAAAGGGCCAGAACTCTGAGGAAAGAGGGAAAAACTTAGGATTCGAGAAGGTTTCTAAGAACTCAAGAAAGAAAGCTTGGAATCGACAATCTAAGGTATGTGGAGTATTACTTTTCATTGTTTTCGATATAGGAATTCGATGTGTTTAAAGCTGATTTTGAGGCTTATATGGGTTTGCGGGTTTTTGAGTAAATTATTGCTTTAGGGCATCTTGTTGATTGATTATTAAGGGTTGAATTGAATAGGATAAAAGTACGCATTCGAGGCTAATTTCTCTGTTGATGTTGTTTTGACCTTTAAGGGAACGAGATTTATGGGGTTTATGAGAATCTTTGTGGTTGTGAAGGTTTAGGTGATTTTGAGTCAAGATAGTGTAATTAAACGACCTAGTAGTCGTAGGTTTTGTGCCTTTGATTTCCTTAGGAAGATTTTGGGGGATGTTTTAAGGTAAATGAGGCTGGAATCGTAAGAGTTTTTAGGCCGGCTATGCTACGGATGCGTAGCAGTGATTTCCTGAAATCGTGAGTTCGCAAAAAGAATAATTCCTTCGCAAGGCGAACATTTTCCCCAAAATCACAAAGCGAGTAGCGCAGTGAATAAGCGATGATTTTATTTAATGATATTGAGCTGAACCCTGATTGTGATTTTGAGTTTGCATGACGAACTTCCCAGTGAATGACTTTGCAAAGCGAATAGAGGTAGCGAGAAGAGACAAAATGGGGGTTTTTTCTGGTTTTGTTTGGGATTCTGGGATTCGCTGAAAGCTCGCAAAGCGAACATCCTAGAGAATAAGTTCGCACGGCGAACTTGGTAGCGAACGACTACTGTTCGTGAATAGTTTTATGATTCTTGTGTTGTCTTGATGTTTTGATACTATCATTTTTCTGATGATTTACCATGATGTTATTGATGATTATGAGATGATGATGTCGTTATGTTTTGATGAATAATTGATGATCAGAATTACTATGAGTTTATTGATGATTATGAACAGTTTGTACATGATTTTGAAGGTTAATTGATGATATGAATTACCATGACGACTATTGACGTTATGAGCTGCGTATATGTGATGTTAGATGATTAAATTATGATGTGAATGACCATGAGTTATATTAATTGTGAGATGATGATGCATGACTATTTTGATGTGAATTTCCATGAGTTGTATTGATGATAAAAAGATGATGATGCATGATGTCTTGATGAAAGAATGACGGTGTGTTGAGATTGTGATGAATGATGATGCACGTAATGACCTGTGTTGATGATGATGATTATGACGTTGTGTATCATGCATTTATAGCATTACAATGATGTTAGACTTCGGTGTATTGTGGCTTTCATCCCATTGTGTGGATGTGAGGTGGTTTTGACATGCTCCGGTTCTCGTGTAGAATCGATCCTAATAACGGGGATCTTTGGAGGGTGATGGCCTAGTGTCTATCGATTGTGATGATTGGTACCACATGCATGAGTCTTGCTGTGCATTGCATTTAGTTGGCATTGATGTGATTTATTATATCGTGATTTCTGATGTTTTCCTTTGATGACCCTAATGATGTTGTATATGATGATGACGCCATTTTATGCATATCCTGTTTTTATTTTGATTTTAATGAATTGTGATTACTCACCGTGTCTGTTTAAATGTTGCCTCCACGTGGGTAAAGTGCAGGTGATCAGGATTAGCCGTGGATGCTTTCGAGGAATTTTGGAGTTTATTTTGCTTTTGGTCGATGTAGAGGGTCTTGCTCTGATAGTGTAACATCGGGTTGGGTCATTGAGTCGAACCATTGTTGAGTTGTTATTTTGTTGTTATGTGATGACTATGGTTTTATTTTTAAAAACTTTTTATCTTGGATTATTGTGGTTATGGTGGTTCCACTGTTGTTTGATGGTTTTTGAATTATTCTGACAAAAACCCGTTGTTTACGGAGCAATTTTGTTTAATTGAATTTATTGAGAAATGTGCACCCTTTGAGGTGGTTCTGATTTTACCCTGATATTTGATTTAATCTGCTGCAATATTTGTGGGGTAGAAAATCCGTCCAGCTAGGTTGTCTAATGTTTTCTATTCCCTAGTGTGTGACATGTGTGTGAAAACACTGTCGATGCTTGTTTTGTTTTCCATTTACAGGTTGGGAATGAAATAAGTGGGGGAGAAGATGGTGCTTCTCCAAGATGCTTCGAGGGTGGAGCAATGGCTAAGTGTGGTGTTGGATGCTATAATAGTTAGGTAAGATAGTTTTTACCACCTCATGATAGTCGGTTGTTATTAACAAATTGAGGAACTGATCACCCTTGAGAAGGTGTGGGACTTCTTTGTGTTGGTATGAGTCGGGAGAGAGTGTTGTACTCGGACCTGAGATTGTGCAAGAGACGACTGAGAAGATTAAGATGATCCAAGAAAGGATGAGAGCATCGCAGAGTCGCCTGAAGAGCTACAATGATAAGAGGAGGAAGACACTTGAATTCCAAGAGGGAGATCACGTGTTTTTGCGGGTGACACCAGTAACTGGTGTGGGACGAGCTTTGAAGTCTAGGAAGCTTACTCCATGTTTTGCGGGTCCGTATGAAATTTCATAGAGGGTGGGAGAAGTAGCCTATCAGATTGCTTTACCTCCGACGCTTGCGAATTTGCATGACGTGTTCCATGTGTCTCAGTTAAGGAAGTACATTCCGGATCCGTCGCATGTGATTCAGATGGATGATGTACAAGTGAGGGATAACCTGATAGTGGAAGCTTTACCTGTGCGGATTTATGGTCGAGAGATGAAGCAACTACGAGGTAGAGAGATATCTTTGGTGAAGGAGTTGTGAGGAGGACCAGCTGGCGAAAGTTGGACTTGGGAACGTGAAGATCAAATGAGGGAGTCGTACCCGACTCTATTTCCTTGAGTTAATTTTTGAGGGCGAAAATTCTTTAAGTGGGGGAGAGTTGTAACGCCCCAAAATTGTTAGAATATTTATTTAATTTATTTAAATATAATATTCATGAATGTTTGTCAATTTTGGTGGTTTGTGTTGGTGTCGGTATTTTTGTGGAGTTTGGTTATTTATTTAAATAATAGTATATAATATATAATATATGGTATTATTATTTATTTAAATAATATTAGAGGAAGTAAGGGTACGATGGACTTTTGAGGAGGATTAGTGAAGGTAATATTGGGAAAGCCCATTTTAGAAGCCCAAAGGTTAGGTTTAACAAAAAGGAGAATTTTGGGAAGAATAGGATTCATTTTGGTCAGAACGTGAAAAGAAGGGAAAGGGCCAGAACTCTGAGGAAAGAGGGAAAAACTTAGGATTCGAGAAGGTTTCTAAGAACTCAAGAAAGAAAGCTTGGAATCGACAATCTAAGGTATGTGGAGTATTACTTTTCATTGTTTTCGATATAGGAATTCGATGTGTTTAAAGCTGATTTTGAGGCTTATATGGGTTTGCGGGTTTTTGAGTAAATTATTGCTTTAGGGCATCTTGTTGATTGATTATTAAGGGTTGAATTGAATAGGATAAAAGTACGCATTCGAGGCTAATTTCTCTGTTGATGTTGTTTTGACCTTTAAGGGAACGAGATTTATGGGGTTTATGAGAATCTTTGTGGTTGTGAAGGTTTAGGTGATTTTGAGTCAAGATAGTGTAATTAAACGACCTAGTAGTCGTAGGTTTTGTGCCTTTGATTTCCGTAATTCCTTAGGAAGATTTTGGGGGATGTTTTAAGGTAAATGAGGTTGAAATCGTAAGAGTTTTTAGGCCGGCTATGCTACGGATGCGTAGCAGTGATTTCCTGAAATCGTGAGTTTGCAAAAAGACTAATTCCTTCGCAAGGCGAACATTTTTCCCAAAATCACAAAGCGAGTAGCGCAGCGAATAAGCGATGATTTTATTTAATGATATTGAGCTGAACCCTGATTGTGATTTTTAGTTTGCACGACGAACTTCCCAGTGAATGACTTCACAAAGGAAATAGAGGTAGCGAGAAGAGACAAAATGGGGGTTTTTTCTGGTTTTGTTTGGGATTCTGGGATTCGCTGGAAGCTCGCAAAGCGAACATCCTAGCGAATAAGTTCGTACGACGAACTTGGTAGCGAACGACTACTATTCGCGAATAGTTTTATGATTCTTGTGTTGTCTTGATGTTTTGATACTGTGATTTTTCTGATGATTTACCATGATGTTATTGATGATTATGAGTTGATGATGTAGTTATGTTTTGATGAATAATTGATGATCAGAATTTCTATGAGTTTATTGATGATTATGAACCGTTTGTACATGATTTTGAAGGTTAATTGATGATATGAATTACCATGACGACTATTGACGTTATGAGCTGCGTATATGTGATGTTAGATGATTAAATGATGATGTGAATGACCATGAGTTATATTAATTGTGAGATGATGATGCATGACTATTTTGATGTGAATTTCCATGAGTTGTATTGATGATAAAAAGATGATGATGCATGATGTCTTGATGAAAGAATGACGGTGTGTTGAGATTGTGATGAATGATGATGCACGTAATGACCTGTGTTGATGATGATGATTATGACGTTGTGTATCATGCATTCATAGCATTACAATGATGTTAGACTTCGGTGTATTGTGGCTTTCATCCCATTGTGTGGATGTGAGGTGGTTTTGACATGCTCCGGTTCTCGTGTAGAATCGATCCTAATAACGGGGATCTTTGGAGGGTGATGGCCTAGTGTCTATCGATTGTGATGATTGGTACCACATGCATGAGTCTTGCTGTGCATTGCATTTAGTTGGCATTGATGTGATTTATTATATCGTGATTTCTGATGTTTTCCTTTGATGACCCTAATGATGTTGTATATGATGATGACGCCATTTTATGCATATCCTGTTTTTATTTTGATTTTAATGAATTGTGATTACTCACCGTGTCTGTTTAAATGTTGCCTCCACGTGGGTAAAGTGCAGGTGATCAGGATTAGCCGTGGATGCTTTCGAGGAATTTTGGAGTTTATTTTGCTTTTGGTCGATGTAGAGGGTCTTGCTCTGATAGTGTAACATCGGGTTGGGTCATTGAGTCGAACCATTGTTGAGTTGTTATTTTGTTGTTATGTGATGACTATGGTTTTATTTTTAAAAACTTTTTATCTTGGATTATTGTGGTTATGGTGGTTCCACTGTTGTTTGATGGTTTTTGAATTATTCTGACAAAAACCCGTTGTTTACGGAGCAATTTTGTTTAATTGAATTTATTGAGAAATGTGCACCCTTTGAGGTGGTTCTGATTTTACCCTGATATTTGATTTAATCTGCTGCAATATTTGTGGGGTAGAAAATCCGTCCAGCTAGGTTGTCTAATGTTTTCTATTCCCTAGTGTGTGACATGTGTGTGAAAACACTGTCGATGCTTGTTTTGTTTTCCATTTACAGGTTGGGAATGAAATAAGTGGGGGAGAAGATGGTGCTTCTCCAAGATGCTTCGAGGGTGGAGCAATGGCTAAGTGTGGTGTTGGATGCTATAATAGTTAGGTAAGATAGTTTTTACCACCTCATGATAGTCGGTTGTTATTAACAAATTGAGGAACTGATCACCCTTGAGAAGGTGTGGGACTTCTTTGTGTTGGTATGAGTCGGGAGAGAGTGTTGTACTCGGACCTGAGATTGTGCAAGAGACGACTGAGAAGATTAAGATGATCCAAGAAAGGATGAGAGCATCGCAGAGTCGCCTGAAGAGCTACAATGATAAGAGGAGGAAGACACTTGAATTCCAAGAGGGAGATCACGTGTTTTTGCGGGTGACACCAGTAACTGGTGTGGGACGAGCTTTGAAGTCTAGGAAGCTTACTCCATGTTTTGCGGGTCCGTATGAAATTTCATAGAGGGTGGGAGAAGTAGCCTATCAGATTGCTTTACCTCCGACGCTTGCGAATTTGCATGACGTGTTCCATGTGTCTCAGTTAAGGAAGTACATTCCGGATCCGTCGCATGTGATTCAGATGGATGATGTACAAGTGAGGGATAACCTGATAGTGGAAGCTTTACCTGTGCGGATTTATGGTCGAGAGATGAAGCAACTACGAGGTAGAGAGATATCTTTGGTGAAGGAGTTGTGAGGAGGACCAGCTGGCGAAAGTTGGACTTGGGAACGTGAAGATCAAATGAGGGAGTCGTACCCGACTCTATTTCCTTGAGTTAATTTTTGAGGGCGAAAATTCTTTAAGTGGGGGAGAGTTGTAACGCCCCAAAATTGTTAGAATATTTATTTAATTTATTTAAATATAATATTCATGAATGTTTGTCAATTTTGGTGGTTTGTGTTGGTGTCGGTATTTTTGTGGAGTTTGGTTATTTATTTAAATAATAGTATATAATATATAATATATGGTATTATTATTTATTTAAATAATATTAGAGGAAGTAAGGGTACGATGGACTTTTGAGGAGGATTAGTGAAGGTAATATTGGGAAAGCCCATTTTAGAAGCCCAAAGGTTAGGTTTAACAAAAAGGAGAATTTTGGGAAGAATAGGATTCATTTTGGTCAGAACGTGAAAAGAAGGGAAAGGGCCAGAACTCTGAGGAAAGAGGGAAAAACTTAGGATTCGAGAAGGTTTCTAAGAACTCAAGAAAGAAAGCTTGGAATCGACAATCTAAGGTATGTGGAGTATTACTTTTCATTGTTTTCGATATAGGAATTCGATGTGTTTAAAGCTGATTTTGAGGCTTATATGGGTTTGCGGGTTTTTGAGTAAATTATTGCTTTAGGGCATCTTGTTGATTGATTATTAAGGGTTGAATTGAATAGGATAAAAGTACGCATTCGAGGCTAATTTCTCTGTTGATGTTGTTTTGACCTTTAAGGGAACGAGATTTATGGGGTTTATGAGAATCTTTGTGGTTGTGAAGGTTTAGGTGATTTTGAGTCAAGATAGTGTAATTAAACGACCTAGTAGTCGTAGGTTTTGTGCCTTTGATTTCCGTAATTCCTTAGGAAGATTTTGGGGGATGTTTTAAGGTAAATGAGGTTGAAATCGTAAGAGTTTTTAGGCCGGCTATGCTACGGATGCGTAGCAGTGATTTCCTGAAATCGTGAGTTTGCAAAAAGACTAATTCCTTCGCAAGGCGAACATTTTTCCCAAAATCACAAAGCGAGTAGCGCAGCGAATAAGCGATGATTTTATTTAATGATATTGAGCTGAACCCTGATTGTGATTTTTAGTTTGCACGACGAACTTCCCAGTGAATGACTTCACAAAGGAAATAGAGGTAGCGAGAAGAGACAAAATGGGGGTTTTTTCTGGTTTTGTTTGGGATTCTGGGATTCGCTGGAAGCTCGCAAAGCGAACATCCTAGCGAATAAGTTCGTACGGCGAACTTGGTAGCGAACGACTACTATTCGCGAATAGTTTTATGATTCTTGTGTTGTCTTGATGTTTTGATACTGTGATTTTTCTGATGATTTACCATGATGTTATTGATGATTATGAGTTGATGATGTAGTTATGTTTTGATGAATAATTGATGATCAGAATTTCTATGAGTTTATTGATGATTATGAACCGTTTGTACATGATTTTGAAGGTTAATTGATGATATGAATTACCATGACGACTATTGACGTTATGAGCTGCGTATATGTGATGTTAGATGATTAAATGATGATGTGAATGACCATGAGTTATATTAATTGTGAGATGATGATGCATGACTATTTTGATGTGAATTTCCATGAGTTGTATTGATGATAAAAAGATGATGATGCATGATGTCTTGATGAAAGAATGACGGTGTGTTGAGATTGTGATGAATGATGATGCACGTAATGACCTGTGTTGATGATGATGATTATGACGTTGTGTATCATGCATTCATAGCATTACAATGATGTTAGACTTCGGTGTATTGTGGCTTTCATCCCATTGTGTGGATGTGAGGTGGTTTTGACATGCTCCGGTTCTCGTGTAGAATCGATCCTAATGACGGGGATCTTTGGAGGGTGATGGCCTAGTGTCTATCAATTGTGACGATTGGTACCACATGCATGAGTCTTACTGTGCATTGCATTTAGTTGGCATTGATGTGATTTATTATATCGTGATTTCTGATGTTTTCCTTTGATGACCCTAATGATGTTGTATATGATGATGACGCCATTTTATGCATATCCTATTTTTATATTGATTATAATGAATTGTGATTACTCAATGTGTCTGTTTAAATGTTGCCTCCACGTGGGTAAAGTGCAGGTGATCAGGATTAGCCGTGGATGCTTTCGAGGAATTTTGGAGTTTATTTTGCTTTTGGTCGATGTAGAGGGTCTTGCTCTGATAGTGTAACATCGGGTTGGGTCATTGAGTCGAACCATTGTTGAGTTGTTATTTTGTTGTTATGTGATGACTATGGTTTTATTTTTAAAAACTTTTTATCTTGGATTATTGTGGTTATGGTGGTTCCACTGTTGTTTGATGGTTTTTGAATTATTCTGACAAAAACCCGTTGTTTACGGAGCAATTTTGTTTAATTGAATTTATTGAGAAATGTGCACCCTTTGAGGTGGTTCTGATTTTACCCTGATATTTGATTTAATCTGCTGCAATATTTGTGGGGTAGAAAATCCGTCCAGCTAGGTTGTCTAATGTTTTCTATTCCCTAGTGTGTGACATGTGTGTGAAAACACTGTCGATGCTTGTTTTGTTTTCCATTTACAGGTTGGGAAAGAAATAAGTGGGGGAGAAGATGGTGCTTCTCCAAGATGCTTCGAGGGTGGAGCAATGGCTAAGTGTGGTGTTGGATGCTATAATAGTTAGGTAAGATAGTTTTTACCACCTCATGATAGTCGGTTGTTATTAACAAATTGAGGAACTGATCACCCTTGAGAAGGTGTGGGACTTCTTTGTGTTGGTATGAGTCGGGAGAGAGTGTTGTACTCGGACCTGAGATTGTGCAAGAGACGACTGAGAAGATTAAGATGATCCAAGAAAGGATGAGAGCATCGCAGAGTCGCCTGAAGAGCTACAATGATAAGAGGAGGAAGACACTTGAATTCCAAGAGGGAGATCACGTGTTTTTGCGGGTGACACCAGTAACTGGTGTGGGACGAGCTTTGAAGTCTAGGAAGCTTACTCCATGTTTTGCGGGTCCGTATGAAATTTCATAGAGGGTGGGAGAAGTAGCCTATCAGATTGCTTTACCTCCGACGCTTGCGAATTTGCATGACGTGTTCCATGTGTCTCAGTTAAGGAAGTACATTCCGGATCCGTCGCATGTGATTCAGATGGATGATGTACAAGTGAGGGATAACCTGATAGTGGAAGCTTTACCTGTGCGGATTTATGGTCGAGAGATGAAGCAACTACGAGGTAGAGAGATATCTTTGGTGAAGGAGTTGTGAGGAGGACCAGCTGGCGAAAGTTGGACTTGGGAACGTGAAGATCAAATGAGGGAGTCGTACCCGACTCTATTTCCTTGAGTTAATTTTTGAGGGCGAAAATTCTTTAAGTGGGGGAGAGTTGTAACGCCCCAAAATTGTTAGAATATTTATTTAATTTATTTAAATATAATATTCATGAATGTTTGTCAATTTTGGTGGTTTGTGTTGGTGTCGGTATTTTTGTGGAGTTTGGTTATTTATTTAAATAATAGTATATAATATATAATATATGGTATTATTATTTATTTAAATAATATTAGAGGAAGTAAGGGTACGATGGACTTTTGAGGAGGATTAGTGAAGGTAATATTGGGAAAGCCCATTTTAGAAGCCCAAAGGTTAGGTTTAACAAAAAGGAGAATTTTGGGAAGAATAGGATTCATTTTGGTCAGAACGTGAAAAGAAGGGAAAGGGCCAGAACTCTGAGGAAAGAGGGAAAAACTTAGGATTCGAGAAGGTTTCTAAGAACTCAAGAAAGAAAGCTTGGAATCGACAATCTAAGGTATGTGGAGTATTACTTTTCATTGTTTTCGATATAGGAATTCGATGTGTTTAAAGCTGATTTTGAGGCTTATATGGGTTTGCGGGTTTTTGAGTAAATTATTGCTTTAGGGCATCTTGTTGATTGATTATTAAGGGTTGAATTGAATAGGATAAAAGTACGCATTCGAGGCTAATTTCTCTGTTGATGTTGTTTTGACCTTTAAGGGAACGAGATTTATGGGGTTTATGAGAATCTTTGTGGTTGTGAAGGTTTAGGTGATTTTGAGTCAAGATAGTGTAATTAAACGACCTAGTAGTCGTAGGTTTTGTTCCTTTGATTTCCGTAATTCCTTAGGAAGATTTTGGGGGATGTTTTAAGGTAAATGAGGTTGAAATCGTAAGAGTTTTTAGGCCGGCTATGCTACGGATGCGTAGCAGTGATTTCCTGAAATCGTGAGTTTGCAAAAAGACTAATTCCTTCGCAAGGCGAACATTTTTCCCAAAATCACAAAGCGAGTAGCGCAGCGAATAAGCGATGATTTTATTTAATGATATTGAGCTGAACCCTGATTGTGATTTTTAGTTTGCACGACGAACTTCCCAGTGAATGACTTCACAAAGGAAATAGAGGTAGCGAGAAGAGACAAAATGGGGGTTTTTTCTGGTTTTGTTTGGGATTCTGGGATTCGCTGGAAGCTCGCAAAGCGAACATCCTAGCGAATAAGTTCGTACGGCGAACTTGGTAGCGAACGACTACTATTCGCGAATAGTTTTATGATTCTTGTGTTGTCTTGATGTTTTGATACTGTGATTTTTCTGATGATTTACCATGATGTTATTGATGATTATGAGTTGATGATGTAGTTATGTTTTGATGAATAATTGATGATCAGAATTTCTATGAGTTTATTGATGATTATGAACCGTTTGTACATGATTTTGAAGGTTAATTGATGATATGAATTACCATGACGACTATTGACGTTATGAGCTGCGTATATGTGATGTTAGATGATTAAATGATGATGTGAATGACCATGAGTTATATTAATTGTGAGATGATGATGCATGACTATTTTGATGTGAATTTCCATGAGTTGTATTGATGATAAAAAGATGATGATGCATGATGTCTTGATGAAAGAATGACGGTGTGTTGAGATTGTGATGAATGATGATGCACGTAATGACCTGTGTTGATGATGATGATTATGACGTTGTGTATCATGCATTCATAGCATTACAATGATGTTAGACTTCGGTGTATTGTGGCTTTCATCCCATTGTGTGGATGTGAGGTGGTTTTGACATGCTCCGGTTCTCGTGTAGAATCGATCCTAATGACGGGGATCTTTGGAGGGTGATGGCCTAGTGTCTATCAATTGTGACGATTGGTACCACATGCATGAGTCTTACTGTGCATTGCATTTAGTTGGCATTGATGTGATTTATTATATCGTGATTTCTGATGTTTTCCTTTGATGACCCTAATGATGTTGTATATGATGATGACGCCATTTTATGCATATCCTATTTTTATATTGATTATAATGAATTGTGATTACTCAATGTGTCTGTTTAAATGTTGCCTCCACGTGGGTAAAGTGCAGGTGATCAGGATTAGCCGTGGATGCTTTCGAGGAATTTTGGAGTTTATTTTGCTTTTGGTCGATGTAGAGGGTCTTGCTCTGATAGTGTAACATCGGGTTGGGTCATTGAGTCGAACCATTGTTGAGTTGTTATTTTGTTGTTATGTGATGACTATGGTTTTATTTTTAAAAACTTTTTATCTTGGATTATTGTGGTTATGGTGGTTCCACTGTTGTTTGATGGTTTTTGAATTATTCTGACAAAAACCCGTTGTTTACGGAGCAATTTTGTTTAATTGAATTTATTGAGAAATGTGCACCCTTTGAGGTGGTTCTGATTTTACCCTGATATTTGATTTAATCTGCTGCAATATTTGTGGGGTAGAAAATCCGTCCAGCTAGGTTGTCTAATGTTTTCTATTCCCTAGTGTGTGACATGTGTGTGAAAACACTGTCGATGCTTGTTTTGTTTTCCATTTACAGGTTGGGAATGAAATAAGTGGGGGAGAAGATGGTGCTTCTCCAAGATGCTTCGAGGGTGGAGCAATGGCTAAGTGTGGTGTTGGATGCTATAATAGTTAGGTAAGATAGTTTTTACCACCTCATGATAGTCGGTTGTTATTAACAAATTGAGGAACTGATCACCCTTGAGAAGGTGTGGGACTTCTTTGTGTTGGTATGAGTCGGGAGAGAGTGTTGTACTCGGACCTGAGATTGTGCAAGAGACGACTGAGAAGATTAAGATGATCCAAGAAAGGATGAGAGCATCGCAGAGTCGCCTGAAGAGCTACAATGATAAGAGGAGGAAGACACTTGAATTCCAAGAGGGAGATCACGTGTTTTTGCGGGTGACACCAGTAACTGGTGTGGGACGAGCTTTGAAGTCTAGGAAGCTTACTCCATGTTTTGCGGGTCCGTATGAAATTTCATAGAGGGTGGGAGAAGTAGCCTATCAGATTGCTTTACCTCCGACGCTTGCGAATTTGCATGACGTGTTCCATGTGTCTCAGTTAAGGAAGTACATTCCGGATCCGTCGCATGTGATTCAGATGGATGATGTACAAGTGAGGGATAACCTGATAGTGGAAGCTTTACCTGTGCGGATTTATGGTCGAGAGATGAAGCAACTACGAGGTAGAGAGATATCTTTGGTGAAGGAGTTGTGAGAAGGACCAGCTGGCGAAAGTTGGACTTGGGAACGTGAAGATCAAATGAGGGAGTCGTACCCGACTCTATTTCCTTGAGTTAATTTTTTAGGGCGAAAATTCTTTAAGTGGGGGAGAGTTGTAACGCCCCAAAATTGTTAGAATATTTATTTAATTTATTTAAATATAATATTCATGAATGTTTGTCAATTTTGGTGGTTTGTGTTGGTGTCGGTATTTTTGTGGAGTTTGGTTATTTATTTAAATAATAGTATATAATATATAATATATGGTATTATTATTTATTTAAATAATATTAGAGGAAGTAAGGGTACGATGGACTTTTGAGGAGGATTAGTGAAGGTAATATTGGGAAAGCCCATTTTAGAAGCCCAAAGGTTAGGTTTAACAAAAAGGAGAATTTTGGGAAGAATAGGATTCATTTTGGTCAGAACGTGAAAAGAAGGGAAAGGGCCAGAACTCTGAGGAAAGAGGGAAAAACTTAGGATTCGAGAAGGTTTCTAAGAACTCAAGAAAGAAAGCTTGGAATCGACAATCTAAGGTATGTGGAGTATTACTTTTCATTGTTTTCGATATAGGAATTCGATGTGTTTAAAGCTGATTTTGAGGCTTATATGGGTTTGCGGGTTTTTGAGTAAATTATTGCTTTAGGGCATCTTGTTGATTGATTATTAAGGGTTGAATTGAATAGGATAAAAGTACGCATTCGAGGCTAATTTCTCTGTTGATGTTGTTTTGACCTTTAAGGGAACGAGATTTATGGGGTTTATGAGAATCTTTGTGGTTGTGAAGGTTTAGGTGATTTTGAGTCAAGATAGTGTAATTAAACGACCTAGTAGTCGTAGGTTTTGTGCCTTTGATTTCCGTAATTCCTTAGGAAGATTTTGGGGGATGTTTTAAGGTAAATGAGGTTGAAATCGTAAGAGTTTTTAGGCCGGCTATGCTACGGATGCGTAGCAGTGATTTCCTGAAATCGTGAGTTTGCAAAAAGACTAATTCCTTCGCAAGGCGAACATTTTTCCCAAAATCACAAAGCGAGTAGCGCAGCGAATAAGCGATGATTTTATTTAATGATATTGAGCTGAACCCTGATTGTGATTTTTAGTTTGCACGACGAACTTCCCAGTGAATGACTTCACAAAGGAAATAGAGGTAGCGAGAAGAGACAAAATGGGGGTTTTTTCTGGTTTTGTTTGGGATTCTGGGATTCGCTGGAAGCTCGCAAAGCGAACATCCTAGCGAATAAGTTCGTATGGCGAACTTGGTAGCGAACGACTACTATTCGCGAATAGTTTTATGATTCTTGTGTTGTCTTGATGTTTTGATACTGTGATTTTTCTGATGATTTACCATGATGTTATTGATGATTATGAGTTGATGATGTAGTTATGTTTTGATGAATAATTGATGATCAGAATTTCTATGAGTTTATTGATGATTATGAACCGTTTGTACATGATTTTGAAGGTTAATTGATGATATGAATTACCATGACGACTATTGACGTTATGAGCTGTGTATATGTGATGTTAGATGATTAAATGATGATGTGAATGACCATGAGTTATATTAATTGTGAGATGATGATGCATGACTATTTTTATGTGAATTTCCATGAGTTGTATTGATGATAAAAAGATGATGATGCATGATGTCTTGATGAAAGAATGACGGTGTGTTGAGATTGTGATGAATGATGATGCACGTAATGACCTGTGTTGATGATGATGATTATGACGTTGTGTATCATGCATTCATAGCATTACAATGATGTTAGACTTCGGTGTATTGTGGCTTTCATCCCATTGTGTGGATGTGAGGTGGTTTTGACATGCTCCGGTTCTCGTGTAGAATCGATCCTAATGACGGGGATCTTTGGAGGGTGATGGCCTAGTGTCTATCAATTGTGACGATTGGTACCACATGCATGAGTCTTACTGTGCATTGCATTTAGTTGGCATTGATGTGATTTATTATATCGTGATTTCTGATGTTTTCCTTTGATGACCCTAATGATGTTGTATATGATGATGACGCCATTTTATGCATATCCTGTTTTTATATTGATTATAATGAATTGTGATTACTCAATGTGTCTGTTTAAATGTTGCCTCCACGTGGGTAAAGTGCAGGTGATCAGGATTAGCCGTGGATGCCTTCGAGGACTTTTGGAGTTTATTTTGCTTTTGGTCGATGTAGAGGGTCTTGCTCTGATAGTGTAACATCGGGTTGGGTCGTTGAGTCGAACCATTGTTGAGTTGTTATTTTGTTGTTATTTGATGACTATGGTTTTATTTTTAAAAACTTTTTATCTTGGATTATTGTGGTTATGGTGGTTCCACTGTTGTTTGATGGTTTTTGAATTATTCTGACGAAAACCCGTTGTTTACGGAGCAATTTTGTTTAATTGAATTTATTGAGAAATGTGCACCCTTTGAGGTGGTTCTGATTTTACCCTGATATTTGATTTAATCTGCTGCAATATTTGTGGGGTAGAAAATCCGTCCGGCTAGGTTGTCTAATGTTTTCTATTCCCTAGTGTGTGACATGTGTGTGAAAACACTGTCGATGCTTGTTTTGTTTTCCATTTACAGGTTGGGAATGAAATAAGTGGGGGAGAAGATGGTGCTTCTCCAAGATGCTTCGAGGGTGGAGCAATGGCTAAGTGTGGTGTTGGATGCTACAATAGTAGGTAAGATAGTTTTTACCACCTCATGATAGTCGGTTGTTATTCACAAATTGAGGAACTGATCATCCTTGAGAAGGTGTGGGACTTCTT
Organism: Lathyrus tuberosus; assembly: GCA_022829125.1. Lineage (NCBI taxonomy): Eukaryota > Viridiplantae > Streptophyta > Magnoliopsida > Fabales > Fabaceae > Lathyrus > Lathyrus tuberosus. Next base: position 24,923,378 of record JALAZF010000012.1, on the reverse strand, counting down.
TGTGTTGGTATGAGTCGGGAGAGAGTGTTTTACTCGGACCTGAGATTGTGCAAGAGACGACTGAGAAGATTAAGATGATCCAAGAAAGGATGAGAGCATCGCAGAGTCGCCTGAAGAGCTACAATGATAAGAGGAGGAAGACACTTGAATTCCAAGAGGGAGATCACGTGTTTTTGCGGGTGACACCAGTAACTGGTGTGGGACGAGCTTGGAAGTCTAGGAAGCTTACTCCACGTTTTGTGGGTCCGTATAAAATTTCATAGAGGGTGGGAGAAGTAGCCTATCGGATTTCTTTACCACCGACGCTTGCAAATTTGCATGACGTGTTCCATGTGTCTCAGTTAAGGAAGTACATTCCGGATGCATCGCATGTGATTCAGATGGATGATGTACAAGTGAGGGATAACCTGACAGTGGAAGCTTTACCTGTGCAGATTGATGGTCGAAAGATGAAGCAACTACGAGGTAGAGAGATAACTTTGGTGAAGGTGTTGTGGGGAGGACTAGCTGGCGAAAGTTGGACTTGGGAACGTGAAGATCAGATGAGGGAGTCGTATCCGACTCTATTTCCTTGAGGTAATTTTCGAGGGCGAAAATTCTTTAAGTGGGGAGAGTTGTAACGCCTCAAAATTGTTAGAATATTTATTTAATTTTTTTAAATATAATATTCGTGAATGTTTGTGAATTTTGGTGGTTTGTGTTGGTGTCGGTATTTTTGTGGAGTTTGGTTATTTATTTAAATAGTAGTATATAATATATAATATTAGAGGAAGTAAGGGTAAGATGGACTTTTGAGGAGGATTAGTGAGGATAATATTGGGAAAGTCCATTTTAGAAGCCCAAAGGTTAGGTTTAACAAAAAGGAGAATTTTGGGAAGAATAGGATTCATTTTGGTCGGAACGTGAAAAGAAGGGAAAGGGCCAGAGCTCTGAGGAAAGAGGGAAAAGCTTAGGATTCAAGAAGGTTTCCAAGAACTCAAGAAAGAAAGCTTGGAATCGACAATCTAAGGTATGGGGATTATTGCTTTTCATTGTTTTCGATATAGGAATTCGATGTGTTTAAAGCTGATTTTGAGGCTTATATGGGTTTGTGGGTTTTTGAGTAAATTGCTGCTTTAGGGCATTTTGTGGATTTATTATTAAGGGTTGAATTGAATCGGATAAAAGTACGCCTTCAAGGCTAATTTCTCTGTTGAAGTTGTTTTGACCTTTAAGGGAAAGAGATTTATGGGGTTTATGAGAATTTTTGGGGTTGTGAAGGTTTAGGTGATTTTGAGTCAAGATAGTGTAATTAAACGACCTAGTAGTCGTAGGTTTTGTGCCTTTGATTTCCGTAATGCCTTACGAAGGTTTTGGGGGATATTTTGGGGTAAATGAGGCTGGAATCGTAAGAGTTTTTAGGTCGGCTATGCTACAGATGCGTAGCAGCGATTTCCTGAAATCACGTGTTGGCAAAGAGAATAATTTCTTTGTAAGTCTAACATTTGCCCCAAATTCGCAAAGCGAGTAGTGCAGCGAATACACGATGATTTTGTTTGATGATACTGAGATGAACCCAGATTGTGATTTTTAGTTTGCACGACGAACTTCCCAGTGAATGACTTCGCAAAGCGAATAGAGGTAGCGAGAAGAGACAAAATGGGGGTTTTTCTGGTTTTGTTTGGGATTCTAGGATTCGCTGGAAGCTCGCAAAGGGAACATCCTAGTGAATGAGTTCGCACGGCGAACTTGGTAGTGAACGACTGTTATTCACAAATTGTTTTATGATTCTTTTGCTGTCCTGATGTTTTGATGTTGTGATTTTTCTGATGATTTACTATGATGTTATTAATGATTATGAGATGATGATGTCATGCTGTTTTGATGAATAATTGATGATCTGAATTACTATGAGTTTATTGATGATTATGAACCGTTTATACATGATTTTGAAGGTTAATTGATGATATGAATTACAATGACGTATATTGACATTATGAGTTGCGTATATGTGATGTTCGATGACTAAATGACGATGTGAATGACCATGAGTTATATTGATTGTGAGATGATGATGCATGAATATTTTGATGTGAATTTCCATGAGTTTTATTGATGATTATAAGATGATGATGCATGATGTCTTGATGAATGAATGACGATATGATGAGATTGTGATGAATGATGATGCACGTAATGACTTGTGTTGATGATGATGATTATGACGTTTTGTATCATGCATTCATAGCATTACATTGATGTTAGACTTTGGTCTATTGTGGCTTCCATCCCATTGTGTTGATGTGAGGTGGTTTTGACGTGCTCCAGTTCTCGTGTGGAATCGATCATAATGACAGGGATCTTTGGAGGGTGATGGCCTAGTGTCCATCGATTGTGACAATTGGTACGACATGCATGAGTCTTGTTGTGCATTGCATTTAGTTGGCGTTGATGTGATTTATGATATCGTGATTTCTGATGTTTTCCTTTGATGACCCTGATGATGTTGTATATGATGATGACGCCATTTTATGCATATCCAGTTTTTATATTGATTAAAATGAATTATGTTTACTCACCTTGCCTGTTTAATGTTTCCTCCACGTGGGTATTGTGCAGGTGATCAGGATTAGCCGTGGAATCCTTCGAAGACTTTTGGAATTTATTTTGCTTTAGTTCTATGTCGAGGGTCTTGCTCTGATAGTGTAACATCGGGTTGGGTCGTTGAGTCGAACAATTGTTTAGTTGTTATTTTGTTGTTATTTGATGGCTACGATTTTATTTTGAAAACCTTTTTATGTTGGATTATTGTGGTTATGGTGGTTCCGCTGCTGTTTGATGGTTTTTAATTTGTTCGGAGGTAAACCCATTGTTTACAGAGCAATTTTGTTTAATTGAATTTTGAAATTCTGGTACCAGATATGTGATGTCACACTTAATGTCACAACAACACACTCTGCTATGGACAATAACAAACAGCAACAGAAACACACAGAATTGTTTACCCAGTTCAGTTCAACAACTTAATCTGGGGGCTACCAAGCCAAGGATGAAATTCACTACTTGTAGAATTAATTTACAGACTCAACAACCCAGTTGACAATCTCCTAAACTTAATTTCTACTAATGAACTTTCTACCTAAGAGCCCACTTAGGTATGAGAACGCTACTCAATCCCTAAAACCTCTCAAAGATCAAACAATTTGAGAAACACCTTGATCCTGCTTACAAGCTTTGATCAAGTAATAACACTCTCTTGCTTCACAGCTCTAGAGAGGACAGATTACCCTCACCAATTCACACTTGAATGGTTAACACACTAGTCGTACAAAGACAATGAATGACCCTCAGTCTATGCTTTCTCTCTTATGTACTTTCTTCAAAGGATTGATACGCTTTATATAGCTATTTGATCTGGTCTTAGACTTTCTACAATATCTGACCTGATTTGTTATTTAAAACTGATTCTTTGACATATTTTCTCTCTCAAAATCTTCTTAAATCTTCAGCCTTTAAACACTCCTACAAATCTGCATCAAATCTGTTTGTAACAGAAAATATCTCCTCTAAGATATTCACATCCAATGAGACTAACAGCTCTCCTAATATCCAGCTAAAATGCAAACCCTAACAACATCACTAAACCTGATGTGATTAATCTTCTGCAGACCTGATGTTACAACATCGCATGTGACATCAGACTTCACAACTTCAACAAGATAAATACTTAACATAAACCAATGTTAAGACATCACCCATATGACATCAACATTGAACAACTTTGTTTTACCAAAATTCTAGCCAATCCAAGAGCCAACAATCTCCCCCTTTGGCTAATTTTGGCTAAAACAATCTCTACAACATCAGAGACTTCAGCAGCGGAAATTTTTTTTAAAACAAACAGCTCCCACTTCACAATGCTGCACACCACCTATCAAGAAAGGGCAAACTCCCCCTCAAAGCAAGAATCAGCAAACCAGCAACTGTTCAACAACTCTCCCCCTCAATATCTGCATTTCAGCAACACACTAACTGCACCCCTTTGCATTACACAATGACTGATTCTTCTTCTTGGCATTTCAACACCTTGACTAACACTTGGCTAACTCTCCCCCTTTTTAGCCACAATTGGACAAACCTCAACATGTAAGTCCCACTCACTACAGTTAGTCCTAAACTAGCTCTCATTGTCAGTCTAAAGTCAGCATGCAAGACAAGACAAATCATAGAACATAAAAACATAAATAGTGCATACACAGGCAAAATATTCAAATTACATAATAGGCACAAAAAAAAATATAAAACTAAACTACTATCTAGAAAAAGCATCAAGGAAACTAGTCTTCATCAGAGCTGGCCCCATCTTCATCATCAATGCTAGGACCACCTTCTTCAGAACCTAGTTCTTCAACATCATCATCACCTTGTTCCAAGGATTTGATCAGCTGCTTAATTCTCAACTTCCTAGCAGTGCTAGTACTGATAACCACATCAAGATCCTTGCATGTTGCCTTTAATTCTTCAATCAACTCAGCTTTAGTACTGGCCTTTTTAACACCAGAACTTGATGTTACAACAATGTCTGGAACATGATGTCCAGCAAACAACTTAGGATGCAAGGACAAGGCTGACTCCCTCTTGCAAGCTATATCTGAACTTGTTAAAGTTTCAGGATGTTGCTCCAAGATGATTCCACAAACAAGGGATGGGAATGCTATAGGTAACTTGATAGCATTTGTTTCAGCATGTTTCACCACTTGCTTAAAGATGTAGCTTCCATAGTCAAACTTGATCTTCTTCCCAACAGCATAGATAAACCTACCCAATCCAATAGCTATTGTTGTCTTGTGGTTCGTTGGCACCCAGTTGGCTGCTCCAATTATGTGAAGAATGGCATACTTGATGCTAAGTTTACTAGCCTTCAACTTCCCTTTCAATGGCCAAACCTTTACCTGACCAGCTGTAATCTCTTTACATATTTCATTATCAGTCATCTCAAGTTCACTATACTCTGCATCATCTCTTCCCAGATACTTGTTGATAGTACTAGGAGAGAAATTAATGCACTTTCCTCTCACATAGACTTTCATGAAATCAATGCTCTTTTTATCAGCAATTTTTCTAGAAATGTTGACAACAAATTCTCTAACAAGACCCTCATAGCACTTAGGAAATTTGGTCACAGTCTTCACCAACCCATCCTCATTAATCAGCTCCATAATATCCTTCATCTCTAAAGCTTCTTTCCCAAGCTCCCTCTCTAGGGCTAGTCTTCTCTGACATACAAATTTCCACATTGATGCACTGCTGGCATAATGAAAGGAAATGTTGTCAACTGGTACTTCATGGACTTTGTCAGAGATTCTCTTCAAAATTATTTTTCTGACAGGTGTGATGTCTCGAACATCATCCTCAACATCAAAGTCAGAATCAGAATCTTCCCTTATCTTCCTCTTTTTGGAGGATGTAGCAACCTTGCTCCAAGGTTTTGTAGGACCAACAACATCAGTTTTCTTCTTGTCTTCAGAAGACTTCTTTGGAGAGGATTCAACAGTCTTTCCTTTCCTTGTCCTCAGTCTCTTAGTAATACTTGGAACAACATTTCCAATGACTTCATCATCAGATAAATCAACCACATTGATCACATCCTCATCCTTTTCTTCACCAGGAGTAGTTTCAACAGGTAATGTTCTAACATCCCCCTTAACATTAGCTTCCTCATGCACATCATCTTCTTCCACTCCCACTTCATAATCTTCAATAACAGACATAGCAAGTCTTTGAAGATTTGTAGCAGCACTTTGCATGTCCTCCTTTTCCCTTTCATAATGTTCAGCAGGCATTTGCCTCAGTGGTCTAGATATACCCTTTATAGGAAGCCCTTTCTCAAAGATCTTATCGACAATCTGACCTAAGCTTTTGTCAACATCTACCCTTTCTTTAACAGTTTGAGAAGTGGATGACCTAGCTGCAGATTTATCGCTAAAAAGTACACTAGTGACTAGCCTCTTTGTCTCATCATCATTAAATTTAGTTCCAGCCCTTTTGGGTTGAAGTTTGGAAGGTCTTGACATACTAGATTCAGGAACCATCATGGAGATGGGTTCTACATTCAAAGCTTCCTCTGCAGAGCAATCTTCTGTAGAAACCCTAGCTTTGTCTTGCGATGAACTTTGTGAGGCAGATTTCTTGGATGGAGATGACATCTATTTTGACATGGTTCCTTTGAGGCAGTAAAGGTTCAGAGACAGATGATTCTTCTTGTTGAAGGAGATGAACAATCGGGAGATATGAGCTTTGATGAAACGTGATATTGCTACAATAGGGAATGATGGCCTAAGGTATGGCGCCTGATTTTGTGTATCCCTGAAAGACCAATCAATGATTTTCTCCCTCCAAATTAACTTTCCTTTTAAAAATTTAAAAGGATTCACATTAAGAGTAATTAACCCTAACTGACCTTTCAGCAGACTTTCACACTTGTTGTCACAATCTGATGTTACAACATCACCCTTAACATCACCAGATAAGGTGTCCACTTGAGGTACCCATTGATAGCAATTATCTCTGGATCTTATTCCCTTCATCACTACCTCATTCTGCTCATTTGTCACCACACACTCATCTTTGGTGTAACTGGCCTTATATCCATCATCACAGAGCTGACTTATGCTAATCAAGTTAGCACTCAAACCTTTGACAAGAAGCACATTGTCAAGTTCAGGTCCACCATGACACTTTACTTTTCCAACACCTTTCACCACACCTTTCTCTCCATTTCCAAAAGTCACATCAATTAAGGAGTAAGAATTGACTTCCACCAATTGGTTTTTGAATCCAGTCATGTGCTTTGAACAACCACTGTCAAAGTACCATCCATCCTTAGCTGAGTGTCTGTCTGAAAAGTGAGCCAATAGACACTTAACCTCTTCTTTAGGAACCCACTGCTTAACAACCTTGGGCCTGTTCACCTTCTGTCTGGGTTGAGGATTAGACTTGGGATAACCATGTAGCTTGAAACAAGAAAACTGCATGTGTCCAAATCTGCCACAGTAAAAGCACCTAACTCTGTCTTCTCTGAAGTGGTTAAACCTTCTGCCAGCTTGATGATGATACTGCTGTGGCTGCCACCCATAATGTTGTCTTCTTCTCCCATAGTTTGACTGTCTTCTATGGTAAGGATGCTGTCCTTTTGACTGTCTTCTATGGTGATGAGGCTTCCTTCTTCCATAATAATAAGGCACAACATTATTATATCCATAGCCATACATGTTTCCCTGATGTTGAGACATCTGATGGAACATGTTCTGTTTGAACCTAGAGGCCTGCATGCTCTTATGATATTGTGGAGGCATATACTGCCTAGCTCCAGAAACATGTGCCTTCCTTTGATGAGGACCATGATCATGCCTCTTCCCAATATTTTGAGGTTGTGGATGAGCTACATGCTCAGGTTTAGGATCCTGTCTCTTTGTGTGATGTTGAGACATCTCCTTCTTGGTTCCTGAAGTGCTTGCTTCAGCAGATGCCTTTTCCTCAACCACAAATCCTATGTCTGACTTATCTCCAGCAACCTTTTCTGTCTGAAGGATCTTATCAAGTGTGTCTATACCACTGTTCAGCATCCTAACGGTTTTGGTCATATGATCAAGATGAGCTTTGACCAATAAGACTTCATTTTCCAAATCAGCTTTATCAGTCTCAAGTTGAACAATCTGTTTCTTCTGTTTTTCACTTTCTTGACAGATTTCTGCACTCTTCAGACAAAGCTCTTGATAAGTGGATGCTAACTCCTCAAAAGTCAGTTCCTTATCACTTAAATCGCCATCAGAAACAATTGTTCCAGTTAAAGCTTTGACATGTTTGGCTAACTCTCCTTCACTTTCACTGTCAGAGTCTGACCAAGAAACTGTCATGCCTTTCTTCTGCTTCTTCAGGAATGTGGGACATTCTTTCTTAACATGTCCATACCCTTCACACTTAAAGCATTGAACACCCTTGTCTTGAGCAGTCTTTTCTTCATCCTTCTCCTTAGACTTGCTGATGTCAGAAGCGATGTTCTTGACATTAGGCTTGAAGTTCTTGTTCATTCTTTTGAACACCTTGTTGAATTGCCTTCCCAACATAGCAATGGCCTGAGATAGATCCTCCTGGGATTCAACATTATTCCCTTTCTCTCCTTGAGCATCTGAAACCAAGGCTATACTCTTTGGCTTCTTTTCGGGTTCTTCCTCATTCAACCCAAGATCAAAAGTTTGAAGAGATCCAATGAGCTCATCAACTCTCATCTGGCTGATGTCTTGAGCTTCTTCAATGGCAGTCACCTTCATCTTGTACCTCTTAGGAAGGGACCTAAAGATTTTCCTAACAAGGTTTTCTTCTGACATCTTTTCTCCAAGAGCACTGGATGCATTGGACAGCTCAAGAATACTCATGTGAAAGTCATGGATAGTCTCATCTTCTTTCATCTTCAGACTTTCAAACTTTGATGTTAGAAGCTGAAGTCTTGACATCTTAACTCTAGATTATCCTTCATGAGTAGTCTTCAAGATGTCCCAAGCTTCCTTTGCAACTTCACAGGTATTGATCAACCTGAATATGTTCTTATTGTAATACCCCAAAATTTGCTCTCCCTCTTTGTCATCATAGCATGGCATTATCATTTATCATATCATATCCACCTCATTAACATTACATTGCATTTAACATAGAAAAATGAAGCATGGCATCCTTCTTACCATCAGGGCATGTGATCAGGTGGAAGGTGGATAATCAAGGAATCATTCAAAGCACAAAAAGGTCAATCAAGTTGCCTCAAGGCAAGCCAAGAGCCTCTCATGTCTCATACTATCTCAATTGATCTTCCAAAACCTCAAGGAAGTGAGATTCAATGGGAGGTTGAAGCACTACATCTTTCACTATGCAAGAGGTTCAAAAATTGAAGGAAAACCCTCAAAAGAGATAGCTCATTGATTCAAAATCATTCTCAAGTGGCATTTCTCATCATCCTTTAAGAGGATACACAACATACTCTGAGGAATTTGGATTTGGAAGATGTGCAATTTCCTCCTAACCAGAGAGGGTCAAAATTAGGGTTTCTAATAAAATCAGGATATCTCTGATTTTTTGGACAAAGCTTGTTGTCATGATATTCTACATGTTCTTAAGTGTATGTATGTGGAAAATTGCCTCTCAATTGGTTTTAGAAGTGGTTCAATTGGAAGAAAGATCAAGAATCAGAGAAATTGGGGCAAAGTCAAATAATCAGAGGAAAAAGTCAACTCTTGACTTTTTGAGGCCAAATTCATGAAATTCATGTTACATATGTCCAATGTACAAAATTTGATCAAGAAACTCCAAAGGAATCATGAAAAAATCAAGATGTAAAAAGTTGCCATTTTTGGATGAAGTAGGGTTGCTAAAAATAGCAAGTTTTGGCCATTTTGCATCAGAGTTTGAACCAAGGCCATTTAAATTTGGAGCACCAAATGAAAATTCCACTCTGCCTCAATGAAAGGCCTTGCTTTAAGCTTCAAATCCATGTGTGGAACATCTCCATTGGATAAAAATTGAGTGAGATATGATTGATCAAAGTTTGAGCAAAGTAGGTCCAAAACTAGGTCATGACCAAGATTTTCAGGGCACGCGCGCAGTCATTTTCTCAAACACTTGGTGGGCCAAATGTATTGATCAATTACTCATGATTAGAGGCTTCAAATGGAAAATCTTTCAACATCAAAGTTGTTCCTCTATGTGAGATCTTCAAAGTTGGTGTTTATCAATTTTTCATCTGATCAAAGGTTAAGGAGTTATGATGGCTCAAAGAATGGTCATTGCAACTGAAATTTGACCAGGTCACAACCAGGTCATGCCACAAGTCTGCGCACCCATGTACCAGCTTCTTTTTCCATCTGTTTGAGGTCATTTTTAGACATGTTTGAGACCTCATTCCACTTCAATTTCCAAATCAATATTGTGCTCCCATGCATCCTCTTTCCAATGAACCCATAAACTCCCTAATGCAGCCATTGAGTAGAGAGAAAAACCTCCACAAACTACCCTATGTTGGCATGGATACATTGACAGCATGTTGCATGATTTTGGTTCACACACACCACAAACACTTCTTAACCTCAGCTTTCCTCTTTAAACCAAGCACACATGACATAAAACTCATACACTAGCACGTGTCTTGCATGGAAATAGAAAAGACAAGCTTGCTGAGCAAGTTTCTAATGCAACAGCCTTTGCCATTCGTTTCTCTTGCTGCTTCACCATAACTGTCATGAGATTAACCTCACCATAACCCAGCCTTGATCACTCGCCCCCTAACTAACTTGACTCAGTTAGTTAGGGTGGACTCAGTTAACCACTTTAACTCACCTTAACTGACTCATTAAACCATGGTTAGCTTACACTATAAAACAAAATCTCACTTCACATTTTCATTTCAGCTTCATTTTTTCTCATTCTTCACACTGAATCTCTCTCACATTCTCTCCACTTTTCTTCTGCTTGCACACGAGTTTAACCATTTGTTTCTACATTTCATCTCCATCTTCATCATTATTCTGCTTTGGAGATCAAGAACAAGAGTGCATAGGTTCAGTTAAAGAAGCTCAGCATCAAATTCCAATTGATTTTCTGCACGAATTCGAGCTCTCAAGCCTTTATTTGGCCAAGTGAAACTCAAGGAGGAGGCATCTATTTCTGGTATTCTTGTGCTTTCCAAGTTTCATCATCTTCAGGTTTGAACTCTTGAAATTATATTGCACGATCCCTGGTTATTTTTACTTGTTTTAGGTGCTTTATGCTTGATAGAAGCTCTGCTTACTCCGGCTAGTTGATAGAGCTTCTTAGAAGCCTAGATCCAAAACTTAGGGCATGATTTAATCTCCTCTGTTCTCTATGTGTGTGCTTGGTATGTGAAAAACAATTGTGAATTCTTAATCTACGTGAGCTCAGCTTCATTTTGGTATAATAGTTGGGCATTTCTGGGACATGTGAAGTTGCAGACGGTGGCGTGTGACCGGAGAAGGTGACCGGAGGTCCCTCTCCGGCCGGTGGTTTTTAGTTAGGGTTTTGGTTGCAGTTTAAATCATGGCCGTTGGATGTGTGTGATCGTGTGGTCCAAAAGTTGACAGCACATTAAAATTCACGTGCAAATCATGTGCACCATTTCTGAATTTACTTAAACATTGTGTGATGCAGTACATGGTAATTTGTGTGTGACCTCATGCGCGTGTGTTGGATTCGTGTACTTTGACTTTTGTTTGACTATGACTTAATCTGATGGCTTGGATTGCTTTGACTATGTTGACTGAAGAACACGCTAGTTATGGTGTTTTGCGTGCTAATTGGACTTAACCAGATTGATAATTACACCCCCCTTGTTTAAGGCCCAATGTAATTTGAACTGTCCAATTGCTATGTTCATACCCCCCTTCATTTTGCATTCTTTTTTTATTTTTATTTCTTTCTACACGTTTGATTTCTAATTTTTAAAAATACCAAAACATATTGGAAAATTCTACAAAAATTCATGTGTATTCTTAAAACATTTAGGAAATTTTTCATGATTTTATTTTCTGATTTTATGACCATTTTGCCCCTGTTCCATTATTTCTTTTGAATTTCCATTTGTATGCATACTTAATGTGACATATGATTTTGTGCATTTTTGTTCTTGATCATAAAAAATGATTTTGATGCCTTTCTTTTTGCATTGTGGTCACAATATGTTGAGGTATGTTTGAGATTTATGAGATGATTTTTAAGTCTTTTTTGGATGACTTTTGATGTGTTGCTTTGAGCATGAATGCATGAAGCTTCCATGAGACTTTGACCTAATTGTTGAGTGACTTTGGTTCTGATTCATTGCTTGTGGACTTGATATGTTAATGGCATGTGTTTAAGGTGTTTGATTGGTGAAAGTCATAATTTTTGAAGCATGTTTGCTATTTGTTTGAAGCATGAAGTTTAACTTGTTCATTTTGTGAATGCATGCCTCATGTTTGGTTTGCTTGATCATGAAGGCACTTGTGCCATGAGTTGTGGTTTTGTTTGAGGATGTATAGCATGTTAATTGACTTCTGATTGTGACATTTGGGTTTCATCTTTGCATGTTTGATGTTTATCTTGCACCTTAAGTCACTTGTTTCACAAGTATGAACCACATTCACATCACTTCACCTTTTCTTCTTTGCTTCTTGTTGGATTGAGATTTTGTTTGCATGATTTGGTATGCTCATTTAGGATAACATTAGGTTGTGTAAATATGAGTTACATTCTGACTTGGAAGCATGTATAGCATTCAATCTCATTTTACTTTGTTTGTCAACTTGTTTGAATTTGACTTGTTCATTATATTTTCTTACTTTACTTGTAAGTGATTGTGCAAACCATGTAGGGGCTTCGGTAAGTTTCAATTGAGTGTGGATAAGGAATCCACATTCAACTTCTATCCTTTCTCTTTTACAATTCCATTTTGTGTTTTGTTAAGCACTTATGTGCTTTCTTTCAATAACTCATTACTTTCCCTTTTGAATTACAATTCATCTTCTACTTTGGAAGTGAATTGTTTAATTCTTTCTTTCTTTAGATTTTAGGTTGAAACCTCACAAACCTTTAGGATCACTCCCTTTAATCTTCAATTAGGATTGAGTCTTAGTCCATATAGGTTTTACCTTTTCTCCTCTCTTGAGTCTCTTTTCTCATCTCAAAGAAAATTCAAAATATCTAACAAAGGTAGGCATTTATTGCATTTAGGCCTTTCATGTAAAGAAAAGATTATAAGGGGTCTTCTCTTGTAATCTTAGAATGTGTAGCATATGGCCCATCTTAGGTCAATGTGTTACATATTTGATCTTGTATGAGGGACTTAAATGCAATACTTGTTGAAGGTGCAAATAACAAAAAACACTTCTTCACTTCATAATCAACAAAACACTTAATAAACACAAGTATGCTAGTGTGTTTGAACCTTGACAATTGGAACTAAGTGTGGGGGTCTTCTTCACCCTTAGTGTGCTTTCTTACCCATTCCATCTTGGAATGTGAGAATGTACACATTCCGATGACTAAGATTTGGATACACTATCATATGCAAACAAATAACAAAACACTTCTTTCTAAAAGACAAAAACAAACAATAACGTCTTTCCTTCGGGAATTCTTTTCTCACCTCATTCACTCTTAGCGTACGAACGCGCTTCTACTCGTTCTCTTGCAAGATGGTAACGCACTCGGACCAGCGAGCCTGCAACACCTGAGCTAGAACGTCAGCCGTTCTCTAAAAAACACAAACAATTCATCCCTAGTGAGGGGAACTACGTCGCTCTGATTCTCATGCTCCCGATGAGATACGTAGGCAGTGGGGTAGGGCCCATGCGAGCACTTCTTTTATTTTCCCTACATTTGTTTCCCGTTCCTTTTCTTTTTTTTTCTCCTTTCTTTCTTTCAGTTCCCTTTCCAGTATCTCTTCTTTACACCCTTTGATCGAGACAAGCAAGCGTGGATCCCATCGGGTACGATGGACGTGAGGGGGTGCTAATACCTTCCTCTCACGTAACCGACTCCCGAACCCATTTCTCTTGGTCGCAAGACCATGCTTTTCCTTTCTCTTCAGGTTTACGCGGTGTTTCCTTTCCCTCTCATGGGATAAATACACATTGCTGGCGACTCTGTTTCGGTGCCACTTTCGCGTTTGTACTAGGATGAAAATCCCGGGAGCGACAGCTGGCGACTCTGCTGGGGACCATTACCCAGAATCTCTGGTTTCCTTAGCGAGTCAATCCTAGCGCTTGTTTGTTTTTCTTTCATTGGGTGTTTACTGTTGTACTGTATTTACTGTTTTATTGTATGGTTATTTACTGTTTTACTGTACATTACTGTATTTACCGCATTTTAGCATTACATATCATATATTGTGTTGCACTGTTTTGTCTGTTTGGCGGGATGGGTGTTCTGAGAGATAAGCTCACTACCAAGGCTTGAGTACATACATAGGTATTAGAGTGGATAGTCATGACGCTTGCGTGGTGGTGACCACGTATTGTTGTTCATGAGACCCACAACCAGACGAGGTTCTATCAGGAGCTTTCTGCTACTGCATGTTATGCAGGCCAGTGGTTATTCTCTTGAGGAACTGTCGACTCTGGTGACCATTCCCGAGGACTCAGTTGCGGCACTCCTCCCGAGATGTGACAGTGGCAGACCACATTCCGTGGCAAACCCATTGCACATTCTCGATCCGAGGACCCAATGCTGGGAACTTGCTATAGGACATCCCTTTTTGAAAGAGAATCAGCGGAGGCACTCCTCGATTGGCGATAGTACTGTACCCTGAGGGATGAATGTACTATTGCTTCTCGACCTCAGTGCCAGAAGCTGAGGACCTTTTTGTTTTGGAGAATCAGTTGAGGCCTCCTCGATTGATGATGATGCCAAACCAGAAATGGTGAACGTATCATCATTTCTCGACCTGAGAGCCCGGGATATTGAACATCCTAGTACCCACATGTGAGAAGGGCGGGTTGTTTACAGGTTTGCAGGTAACCATGACCTCCTACATACCCGGTTTTCTATCATCATTGCACAAAAAGGAAGTTTCATCCTATTGTATTCAGATGGTTCTTATCTATGGTTCTATATTAGTCTCAGAGCTACACTGACACCGTTCACAGTTCAGCACAGACACCTGATTACCTGATCACATTGCCCTTTGCATTGCATTATCATATCCTGACATACATGTTTATTCATTTCCAGGTGCATATTACCCTTGATTCCAGTCATCAGGTCGCTGCAAAGATGAACACTAAAGAGAGGAAGAATATCATCAGCTATAAGTTCCTTACGCCTACTGTAGGCCCTATTGTTATGCTGAAGGGAATGGCGAGTCCTGCAGTACGAGAAGCTTTTGAAGAGAAATATGGGTGGATTTTATCTATGGTCTGTAATGTCAGTGATTATGAAGCCAGAGGTCTCCATACGTTGATGCAGTTCTATGATCCGCCTCTGAGATGTTTTGTATTTCCAGACTATGTGTTGGTTCCTACCCTGGAGGAGTATTCCAACATGTTGGGGATTGCTATCAAGGAGGAGCCCCCTTTCTTTGGATCAGTGGGGGATCTTGACTTTGGAAAGGTGGCTGGTGCTCTTTATTTGAGCAAATCAGAGTTAAGTGACAATGTCTCCAACAAAGGAAAGATTCGTGGTTACAAGCTGGAATATCTGATTAAGAAGGCCCAGGAAGCAGCTAAAGGCGAGAATTGGCTTGTTTTTAATGCTTTGCTAGCCCTTTGTATATACGGCATAGTGTTGTTTCCCAACGAGCCGGATTTCATTGATACGGACGCTATACGAATATTCATGATGAAGAACCCGGTGCCAACGCTACTGGGAGATCTTCACTACTCGTTGTACAACCGAAACGAAAAGAAAAGAGGAGGGATAATTCGTTGTTGTGCACCCTTGTTCTATAAGTGGTTTGCGGGCCGTTTACCACAATCAGGGGCTTTTGTGGATTCCAAAGATTCTCTAGAGTGGAAACAGCGTTTAATGGGATTGGTGGCCAAGGACATCGTATGGGTAGATCATGGGCTGATTGGTAAGAATATTATCCACAGCTGTGGTAAGTTCCCTAACGTTCCACTGATAGGAAGACTGGGTGGGATTAACTACAATCCTTCTTTGGCCATTCGACAATTTGGGTATGCCCTGACAGGTCCGCCTATTAAGAGAGATGTGGAGGAGTCCCTCTATTTTCATACATCAGAAGGATGGGAAGCAGCACAGAAAGCTTCTGAAAGCTGGGGTAGCATACTGAAAAAGGGGAAAGTTACTCTAGGAAAGCCTAACAACCGGGTTTATCCAGCATATGAAGAGTGGGTGAAGAAAAGAGTTGAAGATTTTCTCTTGCCTTTTGGTAAGGCACCCCTTTTGTATCCGGAGAATGAGAAAGCAAGAAGCACTGCTACTGTGGAAGAAGTTGACCAGTTGCAAGCCTTGGTGAAAAAGCTCCAAGGAGAGAATTCCGAGTTGAGTAGCCGTCTTCAGAATGCTCTACATGCCAACAAAGAGCTGGAGCGGAAAGCCCAAGATGCTGAACAAATCCTAACTGCAAAAGAAAAAGACTTTGCTGGAAGAGCCCAACATTTCCGGAAGATTAGTAAAGGTGCTGATGATGCTACTCAAGCCCACAAGCAAACCAAACAGGCGTTAGCACAGACCAAAGAAAAGTTAACAAAGTTTCAGCACGCTTGGGACGAAGTTAGGATAAAGAATGCTGAATTACAGGAACAGTTGCAGATTAAGGACGAAGAGCTTGAAAAGGCGCATGAGCAGAGGAGAAAGTATCGGGAAAGCCTCGGTAAGAGTCAAGAACAGCTAGAAGAAGCTAGAGGTGAGCTGAGGAATACCAAGAAAGAGCTTGAAGAAGTCATGATAGAAAGGGAGATACTCAAGACGCAAGCCGGCATAAAGAGACACAAAGGAGTGTGTGATGACGAAGCTCTGATGCTGCATATGGGTTCTTTAACTGAAGCTCTTGAGAAAAGGGATGTCTTGATCAAAGAAATGATTGAAAAGCCGAATCACCAGCGTACCCGTATACTTTTTGAGGAGATCAAATACTCAAGTGATAAGCTGAAGGGTGTGGAATTGTCAGACTGATGTTCTTTTCCTTATATTTTGTTGTTAATGGTTACCATCAGGCTTGTTGATGGATCCATTTTTCCTTGTATTGCATTTGGGGATGAGCCTTTCTTAAATGTACTTGAATATTTTGTTGAATGAGTATGAGCAGTTTTATTCAGGATTATTCCTTATCAGATAGCCGCACATAAGCACATGACCACGACACGTCTCTTTATATCACAATTTCTGGTCTTCAGATTTCTGTGGTTGGATTGGAATCAGGGTATAAAGCACCTCGGAAATGACAAACATGGCATTGCATGGCATTGCATATCATTTTGCATTTTTGTTACTTGCTTTTCAGGTACTCGTTGCAGGGTCTCTAACCTTTATTTGGTTTCAGGCAGTATAGCGGAGAGTCATATTCACCGATATTCGACGCGAAGGAATCAAGTAAGAATCATGGATCAAGTGCAAAGTGATTTGGCGGAAATGAGGGCGCGTATGGACCAGTTCATGACCCTCATGACTGGCATGGCGCAAAATCAGGAGAGACTGAGGCTTCTGGTAGAGCGTCCCGACAATGGGCCCGAAGGTGATCATCATGACAATTCACAGGGACATGGCATTCCTCCTCCCGGTGGCAACCCTCCTCCTGGTGGTAACAATCGGGGTAATGGAAATGGTAGGCAGGCTGGTGTTACTCTTGAAGATACTCTGGAAGACCAATTTACTCTGCTGGATGCTGATGTGGGTAATCAAGGGGATCGAAGGTATGATGAGTTAGCAGAGAAGATCAGGGCCATAGAATGCAAGAACTCTATGGGTATTGATGTTACCAGCTTGGGGCTGGTCTCAGGAGTCAGAATTCCCCCTAAGTTCAAACCTCCCACTTTTGATAAGTATCACGGCAATGCGTGTCCCCAAACGCATCTTCAAGCTTACTTTGGGAAGATTTCAGCCCATACGGATGACGAGAAGCTATGGATGCACTATTTTCAGGACAGTCTGGCGGGGGCGTCTTTGACCTGGTACATGAAGTTGAGTAGAGCTGCTGTGAAGAATTGGAAAGATCTGGCAGAAGCGTTTCTGAAGCAATACCAGTATAATATTGACATGGTGCCCAACCGCACTCAATTGCAGGGGTTGTCACAAAATGCCAAGGAGAGTTTCAAAGAATATGCACAGAGGTGGAGGGAAATGGCTGCCCAGGTTCAACCTCCCTTGTCAGACAGAGAAATGGCAGATATGTTCATGGGCACCTTGCAAGGGGCCTATCTGGATAGATTAGCTGCTTGTCCGTCAACTGGATTTGCTGATATTGTGATTGCGGGAGAAAGAATAGAAAGTCTGTTAAAGCTTGGAAAGATCCAGGATGTGAGTGGGGCTGGCTCTTCGGGGACGAAGAAACCGTTTGCTAGTAACCATAAAAGACGAGAAGGTGATACGAATGCTGTGTTTAGAGGACGAGGCAGAGGGCGTTCTCGAGCTTATTATCAGGTAGATGCTGTAACAATCCCCACACCGTCTGTTCAGAAACAACAACCCCAACAACAAGTTCAACAGCAACAACCTTTTTTCCAGCAAAGGTCTAGACAGAGGGATCGTAAGATGGATCCTCTCCCTATGACTTATGCCGCGCTGTTGCCCCGGCTACTCGAGTTAAAGTTGGTAGAACTCCGTACTATGAAAGCTCCGGTTGCTGGAAACCTGCCACCTAACTTCGATGCTAATGCTCGTTGTGAGTTCCACTCAGGTGCTCAGGGGCACTCCATTGAAAAATGCTGGGCTTTCCATCATAAAGTACAAGATTTGATTGATGCTAAAGCCATCAATTTCTCTCCCGCTCCTAATATTACTCAGCATCCCATGCCTGATCATAGTGCAGCAAATGTGTACGCTATTGAAGATGGGAGGAGATTGAATCTGGTGACAGATATCCGTCAAGTGAAAACTTCTTTGTTGGTTGTAAAAGATCGTTTATTGAAGGGACAGGTGTTCCCGGGCTGTAGTCAAGATTGCTCTGAGTGCATGAATCAGGAGAACGGCTGTGATAAGTTGAAGATGGGTTTACAGAATCTGATTGATGAAGGATGTCTACAGTTCGACAGAGTCGTGAAAGACACTGATGAGATATCAACCGTGACCATCTATTACACTCCCGCTGAGATTCAAATGCCGGTCAATGCAGTTCCCGTGGCGAGTGTTGTGCCAGAAGGGCCCAGTCCTGTCACTATCACGGTGCCAGGACCAATTCCGTTCACATCTACGAAAGCTATCCCATGGCACTATGGGGCAGATGTATATTACGAAGGTAAAAAGCAGGAAGTTGAGCCGTCAGTCAGCCCAAATATTGATAATGTAGGGGGTGTAGGGGGCTTTACAAGGAGTGGAAGGTTGTTCGCTCCCCAAACCTTGAGAAGTGATAAGGAGGTAGAAGCTGCAGCAAAGGCTAAGGGTAAACAGGTGGTTGAAAGTGCGCCTACACCTGAAGCAGAGACAAAGATTACTTTTGATAAGGAAATGGAAGAATTTATGAAGATAATCAAGAAAAGCGATTATAAGATTGTGGACCAACTGAATCAGACCCCTTCAAAGATTTCAATCCTGTCACTATTGATGTGCTCTGATGCGCACCGGCAGGCGTTGTTGAAAGTGTTGAAGAGTGCGTACGTGCCGCAAGAAATTACTGTTAATCAGCTCGAGGGCGTAATCTCCAATGTTAATGTCAGCCATGGCTTGGGCTTTACAAGTAGAGATTTGACTGTTGAAGGAAGAAACCATAATAAGGCTTTGCATATCACGATGGAGTGTAAGGGCGCAGTGTTATCTCATGTACTGGTAGACACTGGTTCATCACTCAATGTCTTGCCCAAGAAGGCATTAATGAAGCTGGAAGTTGACGGTTTGATCTTAAGGCCTAGTGAATTGGTGGTCAGAGCATTCGATGGAACTAGACGATCTGTGTTTGGTGAGGTGGAATTGCCCGTACAAATTGGACCACAGGTATTCAAATCCACGTTCCATGTAATGGACATACGACCTGCATATAGCTGCCTATTGGGACGCCCTTGGATTCACGGAGCCGGGGCTGTTACTTCTACTCTACATCAAAAGCTGAAGTATGAGTTTGAAGGGCAGGTTGTGACAGTGTGTGGGGAAGAAGACATCTTTGTGAGTCACTTGTCCACGTTCAAGTACATTGAAATGGATGGGGAAATTCATGAGATGCTGTGCCAATCATTTGAAGCAGTCAATATTGACGATGCACCTGAGTCTTCTTCTGTACCAGTTGGGGCCGGTACCTCCATTTCATCTTACAAACAAGCTGTCGAAGTCGTCAGGGGAGGCAACGCCCAAGGTTGGGGCAGGTTGATAGAGACCCCAATGAAGGAAGACAAATTTGGTATTGGTTATCATCCCTCTACAACTTCAGATGCGGGGAGCAGGGGACCCATTACTTTCAATAGTGGGGGAATTATCTACATGGACCAGTCTTGTGCAGCCACGGAGGATAGTGTTGACAGTGATTGTGACCTGGACAACTGGGTACGCCCTCATGCTTCGGGACAACAAGTGCAAAACTGGTTCGTTGAAGAAGTCATCCGGGTTACTCTTCAGACAGAGTAATTTTTCTTTGTTTTTTTCTAACCATAATGCATGACAAAATCTTGCGCTCTGCCCAAGGCGTATAGATTCATTTGTAGGGCCACCATGGTTGCATTTGCAATGTTTAATCATTAATAAAGGACGTTTTGCAATCAAATTTTGTTCTCTGTCTTTCAGTTTTTATTTTTGCACAAAAAATATAAAATGGCAATGTTTCATTTTCTTTTGTTTTGCTTAAAAATAAATTCTAAAATAAGGCATGAACCCGTTCATGCAGACTTGATCCTCCGGATACCACTGATAACGATTTTGATATGGCCATGTATGACTTTGACAATCCGATTTATCAAGCCGAAGAAGGGGATGGGAAAGATTGTGAACTTTCTGAAGAACTGGCCAGATTGTTGAAACAAGAGGAAAGGGTCATCCAGCCTCATCAGGAGACTGTAGAAATCATCAATATTGGTACCAAGGACGCCAAGAAAGAGATCAGGATTGGTGCCAGCTTACAAGCAGATGTGAAGCAAACTTTGATGGAAATGTTGCGCGAGTATGTTGACATCTTCGCCTGGTCGTATCAAGACATGCCGGGGTTGGATACAGATATTGTTGTGCACAGGCTGCCATTGAGAGAAGAATGTCCGCCAGTCAAGCAGAAACTTCGTCGGACTCACCCCGACATGGCCTTAAAGATTAAGGAGGAAGTCCAGAAGCAGTGGGACGCTGGTTTTCTTGCTGTGACAAAGTATCCTCCATGGGTAGCCAACATCGTGCCAGTACCGAAGAAAGATGGAAAAGTGAGAATGTGTGTGGATTATCGAGATCTTAATAAAGCTAGCCCGAAAGATGATTTTCCACTACCTCATATTGATGTGCTGGTCGATAATACAGCTCAGTTTTCAGTGTTCTCATTTATGGACGGGTTCTCCGGGTACAACCAGATCAAGATGGCACCTGAAGACATGGAGAAGACCACGTTCATTACTCCGTGGGGTACATATTGTTATAAAGTAATGCCTTTTGGGTTGAAAAACGCAGGGGCAACGTACCAGCGGGCGATGGTGACATTGTTTCATGACTTGATTCATAAGGAGATCGAATGTTATGTAGATGATATGATTGCCAAGTCGAGAACAGAAGAGGAACATCTGGTTAACCTGAAAAAGCTGTTTGAAAGGTTGAGAAAGTTCCGTCTGAGATTAAATCCAAACAAGTGCACGTTTGGGGTGCGTTCTGGAAAGTTGCTAGGTTTCATTGTGAGCGAAAAAGGAATCGAGGTTGATCCTGCCAAGGTGAAAGCAATACAAGAAATGCCTGAACCGAGAACAGAAAAAGAGGTTCGTGGCTTCTTGGGTAGATTGAACTACATTGCAAGGTTCATATCTCACCTAACAGCCACGTGTGAGCCAATATTTAAATTGTTAAGGAAAGATCAAACGGTCAGGTGGAATGACGATTGCCAGTTGGCATTCGATAAGATAAAAGAATACTTGCAGGAACCTCCGATTCTAATGCCTCCAGTTGAAGGGAGACCGCTGATAATGTATCTGACAGTGCTTGAAGGATCCATGGGTTGTGTTCTCGGTCAACATGACGAGACAGGTAGGAAGGAGCATGCTATTTACTACCTGAGCAAAAAGTTCAATGATTGTGAGTCCCGATACTCAATGCTTGAAAAGACATGCTGTGCGCTTGCATGGGCCGCTAAGCGATTGAGGCAATATATGGTTAGGCACACGACCTTGTTGATTTCAAAAATGGATCCTATCAAGTATATTTTCGAGAAACCAGCATTGACGGGCAGAGTTGCACGGTGGCAAATGGTCTTGACAGAGTATGACATTCAGTACACTTCACAAAAAGCCATCAAAGGAAGTATCTTGTCTGACTATCTTGCGCAACAGCCGATTGATGATTACCAACCCATGAAATTTGACTTCCTTGATGAGGACATCATGTTTCTCAAAGCTAAAGACTGCGAGGAACCACTTCCGGAGGAGGGGCCAGACCCTGAATCCAAATGGAGTCTGATGTTTGATGGGGCTGTCAATATGAATGGGTGCGGAGTTGGAGCAGTTCTTATCACGCCGGAAGGTGTTCATATGCCTTTCACTGCACGAATAACTTTCGGATGCACCAACAATGAAGCAGAGTACGAAGCTTGTATAATGGGGATCGAGGAGGCGATTAATCTACGGATTAAAACCCTTGATATATTCGGTGATTCAGCTTTGGTAATCAATCAAGTGAAAGGGAGTTGGTACACGCACCAAGCAAATCTAGTGCCGTATAGAGATTATACGAGGAGATTGCTGACATTTTTCACAACAGTGAAACTGTACCACATTCCTCGAGATGAGAATAGGTTCGCTGATGCCTTGGCCACTTTGTCTTCCATGATCAAAGTGCAAGGATGGAACCATGTACCTAAGATTGAGGTATCCCGCCTTGACAGACCAGCATTTGTGTTTGCGGTCGATGCAACGTCTGATGACAAGCCATGGTTTCATGACATTAAGTGTTTCTTAAAGAGTCAAGAGTACCCGCCCGGGGCATCGTCCAAAGATAGGAAGACGTTGAGAAGGTTAGCTGGTAGTTTCTTCTTGAACAAAGATGGCGTGCTGTATAAAAGAAATTTTGACACGGTTCTGCTTAGATGTGTGGATAGACATGAAGCAGACTTGTTGATGATTGAAGTGCACGAAGGCTCTTTCGGTACCCATGCCGGAGGGCATGCAATGGCTAAAAAGTTGTTAAGGTCGGGATATTATTGGTTGACTATGGAGTCAGATTGTTGCAAATATGCCCGCAAATGCCATAAATGCCAGATCTATGCAGATAAAGTGCATGTACCTCCAAATCCGTTGAGTATCATGTCGTCGCCTTGGCCGTTTGCCATGTGGGGCATTGATATGATCGGAAAGATTGAGCCTACAGCTTCCAATGGTCACCGTTTCATCTTGGTGGCAATTGATTACTTCACCAAATGGGTTGAAGCCGCATCCTATGCCAATGTTACTAAGCAAGTGGTCGCTCGTTTCTTAAAACGGGATATCATTTGCCGATATGGAGTTCCCGAAAGAATCATTACTGATAATGGTTCTAATTTGAACAATAAGATGATGGCTGAGTTATGCCGGGACTTCAAAATCGAACACCATAATTCTTCTCCGTACCGCCCAAAGATGAATGGCGCGGTCGAAGCGGCCAACAAAAATATCAAGAAGATTGTGCAGAAGATGGTTGTCACATACAAAGATTGGCATGAGATGTTACCATTTGCTTTGCATGGGTATCGAACGTCGGTACGCACGTCCACTGGGGCAACCCCATTCTCACTTGTATATGGTATGGAGGCAGTGCTACCGGTTGAAGTAGAGATTCCGTCCCTCAGAGTCATGATGGATGTTAAGCTAGATGAAGCTGAATGGGTACGAGCCAGATTTGATCAGTTGAGCCTTATTGAGGAAAAGCGATTGGCGGCTGTATGTCATGGGCAACTATATCAGCGCAGAATGAAACAGGCATTTGACCAAAAGGTGCGTCCTCGGGTTTATAAAGTCGGAGATGTGGTACTCAAAAGGATCCTTCCTCCTAATACAGATCACAGGGGCAAATGGACTCCTAATTATGAAGGTCCATTCGTGGTTAAAAAGGTCTTTTCGGGCGGAGCTTTATTGCTTACAACCATGGATGGCGAAGACTTTTCATCCCCTGTCAACTCGGACGTAGTCAAAAAATACTTCGCATGAATAGACCCGCTGGATAATAAGAATAAAAAAATCCAGGCAA
Source organism: Lathyrus tuberosus (assembly GCA_022829125.1). NCBI lineage: Eukaryota > Viridiplantae > Streptophyta > Magnoliopsida > Fabales > Fabaceae > Lathyrus > Lathyrus tuberosus. Next base: position 24,899,360 of record JALAZF010000012.1, on the reverse strand, counting down.
AAAAGGGCATCCCGGCGAACCAAAAACAGAATAAGGTTCGGGCAAAAATTAGGGATATAATTGAAAAAATTTTGTACACCCGGTAAGTTGAAAACCCGAAAGGGCAACTTAGGCAAAAAAAGGGTATCCTGGTGGATCGAAAACCTGAAAGGGCGGTCCACACAAAAGAGGGATTTAAGCGAATGACTACAGTCTGAGTTATCTGTACTCATTACCGTTTGAACAACTGACGTTCTGAAGAATAGGAATCGGTCTGATCATTCCTCAGAAGGCAAGGTCGGGGAGTTTTGAAGACATACTGGTCATAACAGAATGGAAACTTAGTGGAATTCCGTTTTCACATTGCCATTAGGATAGTTTCTTTTCTCAATTTTCAGCGATCACCTCTTTCCAGGGATTGCTTCCAGATGTAATTGCCTATTCTGGGCTCTCAGTCAATAAATTGAATTTCAATAAAAGGCTTTCTATTTTTGTTTTATTGCTTTGTTTGCAAAAACGTCCTAATTGTTGATAAAACATTGCATTTGAAAACATGGCAGCCTTGCAATAACATGCGCAGAAAAATATTTGAAATTACTTCGAATGTTGAATACTCCCGGATGGTGGATTCTAGCCACGCAATATTCGGGGCATGTGGGCATATTCTTTTGTTGCAGGTAGCAGGTGCAGATGATTTTAAGCACAAGACCAGCAATAAATCACCCCCACGCAAAAGACTGGGGCAATTATGGGTAAGGAGATCGGCGTTCATCGTTCGGTCGACGGTCGGTCACGACGATTCGATATCAACGAACTGAGTTCAACTGGGAATCGTTGTATCTTATTAAGTCGATTCTCTCATTCAGTACTTCCAACAGCTACAAGCTTTTCTGTGTCGATGATGGTTGCGAATTCCCCAATAAAGTTGCTTCGCAGACACCGAAGTTGATGGTCAATCCCCGTTGAAGTCACAAGAGTTTGAAGAGGCTAGATCTTCTGTAAAATCCTCTTATGACATCCTCTCCGGGGACAAATTGTTGGTTTTCTTAAGCATGGGGCATGTTGTTTCCCCAGCATGAAGTGTTGATCACCCCCCAGTAGAGTTTGATGGTCATTATCCCCAGCGAAGTCGCAGGAGTTTGAAGAAGTTAAATCTCCTGTAAAATCCTCTTATGACATCCTCTTCGGGGACAAATTGTTTGGTTCCCCAGCATGAAGTGTTGATCATCCCCAGTAGAGTTTGAGGACAGTTGGTCTTCTGTAAAATCCTCTCAAAAGGCATTCCCCAGCACGAGACGCTTTAAAGCAGTTTTCTCCAGCAGAGTTTGTTATAAACTCGTCATCCCCAACGGAATTGTCTAAAGGAAAGCTCGCCTAACATGGTGCATTGTGGTACTTATCCTAAGCTTGACAGTCATATTCTTCAGCAGACTACTGTGGATTTGCTTTGGGTTTCCCCAACAGATCTCTAAGGACTCTTTCCTAGCAAGTTGCAGGGGAATGTTCTAACCAGGATTCGCATATCCCTGGCAGAGTAGCCCTGATCCCCAGCAAGATTGTGTCTCTGGTAATGATCCCCCAAAGAGGTCAGCATCGAATCTTGTCAGCAACTTCCAGCTGAGTTGTTGTTCTCTCCGCAGAGGTTTATCAGATCGACAGAATCTATTCCTCAACAAGGATGGTACAGCCTTTCCCCAGCCGGGTCAGAAGGTTGATAATCCCTATAAAGGATCTTGGGTTGAATAAATCCCCAAGCAGAGTTTTAATGGCTCATTTCCCCAGCAGGACGTCATTTAAAAATTCTCATCCCCAGCGGAGTTGCCGTGACCAGAATCCAGCCCCAAACAGATGGAATAATTCCTGGCAGAGTCATCATTCCCTCATATCTTAAAGTCCAATTTATTTTTGGCAAGCTTGACAATTCGAAGCAGACGGATTGTTCATCCATTCGCCAGCAGAGATATTATCCTTTTAGGAGTCTCCGAGATTAAATCATTGATTGTGGGTCCTCAGCAGAGTCGGCAGAGATGTCTGGCGCAGAGGCAGAGAGTAATTCAATTTTGAAATTCCAAAAGTCCAACAGTGGATTGGCAAAAGTCCGTCTTCGGGTGGCAAAAGTCCAACAGTGGATTGGCAAAAGTCCGTCTCCGGGTGGCAAAAGTCCAACAGTGGATTGGCAAAAGTCCGTCTTCGGGTGGCAAAAGTCCAACAGTGGAGTGGCAAAAGTCCGTCTTCGGGTGGCAAAAGTCCAACAGTGGAGTGGCAAAAGTCCGTCTTCGGGTGGCAAAAGTCCAACAGTGGATTGGCGAAAGGTCCATCTAAGGGTGGCATATTCTAAAAGTCCAACAGTGGATTGGCAAAAGTCCGTCTTCGGGTGGCAAAAGTCCAACAGTGGATTGGCAAAGGTCCATCTAAGGGTGGCATATTCTAAAAGTCCAACAGTGGATTGGCAAAAGTCCATCTTCGGGTGGCAAAGCAGCTAAAAGTCCAACAGTGGATTGGCAAAAGTCCGTCTTCGGGTGGCAAAAGTCCAACAGTGGATTGGCGAAAGGTCCATCTAAGGGTGGCATATTCTAAAAGTCCAACAGTGGATTGGCAAAAGTCCGTCTTCGGGTGGCAGAAGTCCAACAGTGGATTGGCAAAAGTCCGTCTTCGGGTGGCACGAAGCTGCAAAGTCCACCAGTAGTGTGGCAGGCCAGTAGTCGTCTGGAATTGCATAAAAGACAGTATTAAAGTCCACCAGTAGTGTGGCAAGCCAGTAGTCGTCTGGCGTCGTTCAAAAAGACATTTCCAAAGTCCACCAGTAGTGTGGCAGGCCAGTAGTGGTCTGGAATTGCATAAAAGACAGTATTAAAGTCCACCATCAGCGTGGCAAGCCAGTAGTCGTCTGGCATCGTTCAAAAGACAGATCTCTCCGACGTTTCATCGAAGATTCAATCCAGCAGTCTCGTTGGGTTTATATCCCTTTTATTCTTCATCATCCAGAGCAAATTTTTGGGTTATAGTTGGTATTCAATCACTATATACCTTGAAAGTCCGAAAGCAATTGCTTTCAGGCATTCAGGTCTACAGCGCTTGAATAGGGGCAGCTGTAATACCCCAAAATTTGCTCTCCCTCTTTGTCATCATAGCATGGCATTATCATTTATCATATCATATCCACCTCATTAACATTACATTGCATTTAACATAGAAAAATGAAGCATGGCATCCTTCTTACCATCAGGGCATGTGATCAGGTGGAAGGTGGATAATCAAGGAATCATTCAAAGCACAAAAAGGTCAATCAAGTTGCCTCAAGGCAAGCCAAGAGCCTCTCATGTCTCATACTATCTCAATTGATCTTCCAAAACCTCAAGGAAGTGAGATTCAATGGGAGGTTGAAGCACTACATCTTTCACTATGCAAGAGGTTCAAAAATTGAAGGAAAACCCTCAAAAGAGATAGCTCATTGATTCAAAATCATTCTCAAGTGGCATTTCTCATCATCCTTTAAGAGGATACACAACATACTCTGAGGAATTTGGATTTGGAAGATGTGCAATTTCCTCCTAACCAGAGAGGGTCAAAATTAGGGTTTCTAATAAAATCAGGATATCTCTGATTTTTTGGACAAAGCTTGTTGTCATGATATTCTACATGTTCTTAAGTGTATGTATGTGGAAAATTGCCTCTCAATTGGTTTTAGAAGTGGTTCAATTGGAAGAAAGATCAAGAATCAGAGAAATTGGGGCAAAGTCAAATAATCAGAGGAAAAAGTCAACTCTTGACTTTTTGAGGCCAAATTCATGAAATTCATGTTACATATGTCCAATGTACAAAATTTGATCAAGAAACTCCAAAGGAATCATGAAAAAATCAAGATGTAAAAAGTTGCCATTTTTGGATGAAGTAGGGTTGCTAAAAATAGCAAGTTTTGGCCATTTTACATCAGAGTTTGAACCAAGGCCATTTAAATTTGGAGCACCAAATGAAAATTCCACTCTGCCTCAATGAAAGGCCTTGCTTTAAGCTTCAAATCCATGTGTGGAACATCTCCATTGGATAAAAATTGAGTGAGATATGATTGATCAAAGTTTGAGCAAAGTAGGTCCAAAACTAGGTCATGACCAAGATTTTCAGGGCACGCGCGCAGTCATTTTCTCAAACACTTGGTGGGCCAAATGTATTGATCAATTACTCATGATTAGAGGCTTCAAATGGAAAATCTTTCAACATCAAAGTTGTTCCTCTATGTGAGATCTTCAAAGTTGGTGTTTATCAATTTTTCATCTGATCAAAGGTTAAGGAGTTATGATGGCTCAAAGAATGGTCATTGCAACTGAAATTTGACCAGGTCACAACCAGGTCATGCCACAAGTCTGCGCACCCATGTACCAGCTTCTTTTTCCATCTGTTTGAGGTCATTTTTAGACATGTTTGAGACCTCATTCCACTTCAATTTCCAAATCAATATTGTGCTCCCATGCATCCTCTTTCCAATGAACCCATAAACTCCCTAATGCAGCCATTGAGTAGAGAGAAAAACCTCCACAAACTACCCTATGTTGGCATGGATACATTGACAGCATGTTGCATGATTTTGGTTCACACACACCACAAACACTTCTTAACCTCAGCTTTCCTCTTTAAACCAAGCACACATGACATAAAACTCATACACTAGCACGTGCCTTGCATGGAAATAGAAAAGACAAGCTTGCTGAGCAAGTTTCTAATGCAACAGCCTTTGCCATTCGTTTCTCTTGCTGCTTCACCATAACTGTCATGAGATTAACCTCACCATAACCCAGCCTTGATCACTCGCCCCCTAACTAACTTGACTCAGTTAGTTAGGGTGGACTCAGTTAACCACTTTAACTCACCTTAACTGACTCATTAAACCATGGTTAGCTTACACTATAAAACAAAATCTCACTTCACATTTTCATTTCAGCTTCATTTTTTCTCATTCTTCACACTGAATCTCTCTCACATTCTCTCCACTTTTCTTCTGCTTGCACACGAGTTTAACCATTTGTTTCTACATTTCATCTCCATCTTCATCATTATTCTGCTTTGGAGATCAAGAACAAGAGTGCATAGGTTCAGTTAAAGAAGCTCAGCATCAAATTCCAATTGATTTTCTGCACGAATTCGAGCTCTCAAGCCTTTATTTGGCCAAGTGAAACTCAAGGAGGAGGCATCTATTTCTGGTATTCTTGTGCTTTCCAAGTTTCATCATCTTCAGGTTTGAACTCTTGAAATTATATTGCACGATCCCTGGTTATTTTTACTTGTTTTAGGTGCTTTATGCTTGATAGAAGCTCTGCTTACTCCGGCTAGTTGATAGAGCTTCTTAGAAGCCTAGATCCAAAACTTAGGGCATGATTTAATCTCCTCTGTTCTCTATGTGTGTGCTTGGTATGTGAAAAACAATTGTGAATTCTTAATCTACGTGAGCTCAGCTTCATTTTGGTATAATAGTTGGGCATTTCTGGGACATGTGAAGTTGCAGACGGTGGCGTGTGACCGGAGAAGGTGACCGGAGGTCCCTCTCCGGCCGGTGGTTTTTAGTTAGGGTTTTGGTTGCAGTTTAAATCATGGCCGTTGGATGTGTGTGATCGTGTGGTCCAAAAGTTGACAGCACATTAAAATTCACGTGCAAATCATGTGCACCATTTCTGAATTTACTTAAACATTGTGTGATGCAGTACATGGTAATTTGTGTGTGACCTCATGCGCGTGTGTTGGATTCGTGTACTTTGACTTTTGTTTGACTATGACTTAATCTGATGGCTTGGATTGCTTTGACTATGTTGACTGAAGAACACGCTAGTTATGGTGTTTTGCGTGCTAATTGGACTTAACCAGATTGATAATTACACCCCCCTTGTTTAAGGCCCAATGTAATTTGAACTGTCCAATTGCTATGTTCATACCCCCCTTCATTTTGCATTCTTTTTTTATTTTTATTTCTTTCTACACGTTTGATTTCTAATTTTTAAAAATACCAAAACATATTGGAAAATTCTACAAAAATTCATGTGTATTCTTAAAACATTTAGGAAATTTTTCATGATTTTATTTTCTGATTTTATGACCATTTTGCCCCTGTTCCATTATTTCTTTTGAATTTCCATTTGTATGCATACTTAATGTGACATATGATTTTGTGCATTTTTGTTCTTGATCATAAAAAATGATTTTGATGCCTTTCTTTTTGCATTGTGGTCACAATATGTTGAGGTATGTTTGAGATTTATGAGATGATTTTTAAGTCTTTTTTGGATGACTTTTGATGTGTTGCTTTGAGCATGAATGCATGAAGCTTCCATGAGACTTTGACCTAATTGTTGAGTGACTTTGGTTCTGATTCATTGCTTGTGGACTTGATATGTTAATGGCATATGTTTAAGGTGTTTGATTGGTGAAAGTCATAATTTTTGAAGCATGTTTGCTATTTGTTTGAAGCATGAAGTTTAACTTGTTCATTTTGTGAATGCATGCCTCATGTTTGGTTTGCTTGATCATGAAGGCACTTGTGCCATGAGTTGTGGTTTTGTTTGAGGATGTATAGCATGTTAATTGACTTCTGATTGTGACATTTGGGTTTCATCTTTGCATGTTTGATGTTTATCTTGCACCTTAAGTCACTTGTTTCACAAGTATGAACCACATTCACATCACTTCACCTTTTCTTCTTTGCTTCTTGTTGGATTGAGATTTTGTTTGCATGATTTGGTATGCTCATTTAGGATAACATTAGGTTGTGTAAATATGAGTTACATTCTGACTTGGAAGCATGTATAGCATTCAATCTCATTTTACTTTGTTTGTCAACTTGTTTGAATTTGACTTGTTCATTATATTTTCTTACTTTACTTGTAAGTGATTGTGCAAACCATGTAGGGGCTTCGGTAAGTTTCAATTGAGTGTGGATAAGGAATCCACATTCAACTTCTATCCTTTCTCTTTTACAATTCCATTTTGTGTTTTGTTAAGCACTTATGTGCTTTCTTTCAATAACTCATTACTTTCCCTTTTGAATTACAATTCATCTTCTACTTTGGAAGTGAATTGTTTAATTCTTTCTTTCTTTAGATTTTAGGTTGAAACCTCACAAACCTTTAGGATCACTCCCTTTAATCTTCAATTAGGATTGAGTCTTAGTCCATATAGGTTTTACCTTTTCTCCTCTCTTGAGTCTCTTTTCTCATCTCAAAGAAAATTCAAAATATCTAACAAAGGTAGGCATTTATTGCATTTAGGCCTTTCATGTAAAGAAAAGATTATAAGGGGTCTTCTCTTGTAATCTTAGAATGTGTAGCATATGGCCCATCTTAGGTCAATGTGTTACATATTTGATCTTGTATGAGGGACTTAAATGCAATACTTGTTGAAGGTGCAAATAACAAAAAACACTTCTTCACTTCATAATCAACAAAACACTTAATAAACACAAGTATGCTAGTGTGTTTGAACCTTGACAATTGGAACTAAGTGTGGGGGTCTTCTTCACCCTTAGTGTGCTTTCTTACCCATTCCATCTTGGAATGTGAGAATGTACACATTCCGATGACTAAGATTTGGATACACTATCATATGCAAACAAATAACAAAACACTTCTTTCTAAAAGACAAAAACAAACAATAACGTCTTTCCTTCGGGAATTCTTTTCTCACCTCATTCACTCTTAGCGTACGAACGCGCTTCTACTCGTTCTCTTGCAAGATGGTAACGCACTCGGACCAGCGAGCCTGCAACACCTGAGCTAGAACGTCATCCGTTCTCTAAAAAACACAAACAATTCATCCCTAGTGAGGGGAACTACGTCGCTCTGATTCTCATGCTCCCGATGAGATACGTAGGCAGTGGGGTAGGGCCCATGCGAGCACTTCTTTTATTTTCCCTACATTTGTTTCCCGTTCCTTTTCTTTTTTTTTCTCCTTTCTTTCTTTCAGTTCCCTTTCCAGTATCTCTTCTTTACACCCTTTGATCGAGACAAGCAAGCGTGGATCCCATCGGGTACGATGGACGTGAGGGGGTGCTAATACCTTCCTCTCACGTAACCGACTCCCGAACCCATTTCTCTTGGTCGCAAGACCATGCTTTTCCTTTCTCTTCAGGTTTACGCGGTGTTTCCTTTCCCTCTCATGGGATAAATACACATTGCTGGCGACTCTGTTTCGGTGCCACTTTCGCGTTTGTACTAGGATGAAAATCCCGGGAGCGACACTTATCAACTCCATTGAAAATAGCATTTAGGGCTTTAGAGTTACCAAGGGCTAGCTCATCTTCTTCCTTGGTCCATTTTCTTCAGGCTTCAGTTTTGAGGTGCCCTCTTTATCTTTCCCAGCATCATCTTTCTCAAACACAACAGGTGCTTTCCATTCTTTTATGATAGCCTTCCAAGCCCTGCTGTCCAAGGATTTCAAAAAGGTAATCATCCTTGGCTTCCAATAATCATAATTAGAGCCATCCAAAATAGAGCATCTGTTGACAAATCGTCCAACTTCTTTGTCCATCTTTACACCAGAAAGTAACTTCCCTAGATCTCACCCAGAGACAGATAAGATGCCTGCTCTGATACCAATTGAAATTCTGGTACCAGATATGTGATGTCACACTTAATGTCACAACAACACACTCTGCTATGGACAATAACAAACAGCAACAGAAACACACAGAATTGTTTACCCAGTTCAGTTCAACAACTTAATCTGGGGGCTACCAAGCCAGGGATGAAATTCACTACTTGTAGAATTAATTTACAGACTCAACAACCTAGTTGACAATCTCCTAAACTTAATTTCTACTAATGAACTTTCTACCTAAGAGCCCACTTAGGTATGAGAACACTACTCAATCCCTAAAACCTCTCAAAGATCAAACACTTTGAGAAACACCTTGATCCTGCTTACAAGCTTTGATCAAGTAACAACACTCTCTTGCTTCACAGCTCTAGAGAGGACAGATTACCCTCACCAATTCACACTTGAATGGTTAACACACTACTCGTACAAAGACAATGAATGACCCTCAGTCTATGCTTTCTCTCTTCTGTACTTTCTTCAAAGGATTGATACGCTTTATATAGCTATTTGATCTGGTCTTGGACTTGCTACAATATCTGACTTGATTTGTTATTTAAAACTGAATCTTCGACAGATTTTCTCTCTCAAAATCTTCTTAAATCTTCAGCCTTTAAACACTCCTACAAATCTGCATCAAATCTGTTTGTAACAGAAAATATCTCCTCCAAGATATTCGCATCCAATGAAACTAACAGCTCTCCTAATATCCAGCTAAAACGCAAACCCTAACAACATCACTAAACCTGATGTTATTAATCTTCTGCAGACCTGATGTCACAACATCGCATGTGACATCAGACTTCACAACTTCAACAAGATAAATACTTAACATAAACCAATGTTAAGACTCAATGTTAAGACATCACCCATATGACATCAACATTGAACAAATTTGTTTTACCAAAATTCTAGCCAATCCAAGAGCCAACAAATTTATTAAGAAATGTGCACCCTTTGAGGTGGTTCTGATTTTACTCTGATATTTGATTTAATCTGCTGCAATATGTGTGGGGTAGAAAAGGGTGTTACATAAGTGATTAACAAAATTACTTTCGGCAACATATTCATTGAATGACAATATATCCTTCCATCATAAAGAATTTGATTTTCCAGTCTTGACAGATTCTTTGGACATAATTGATTTCGTGACTTCACCATATCGCTCGTCAATAATTCCTCTCCAAATAGCTTATTTTTCATTAAGTATTCTCCTCAACAATTTGGCCATCAATGCTTTGTTAAACAAACCAACATCTTTGACACCTAAACCTCAGTTCGCTTTAGTTTTGCAAATATTTTTACAATCTACCTAAGCGATTCCTCGCGTATCTTTGGAACCACACCACAAGAACTTTCTTTGAATAGCTACTATGGATTGAATTACTTTACTAGGAATTTTGAAGAATGACAGAAAATGAATAGGGATGTTGGTGAGTACAGCGTTGATGAGAGTGATTCTCCACCCCATGGACATCAGCTTGGCTTTCCACCTCGCTAGCCTCCTCTTCAAGGAGTCTATAACCGGTTGCCAAAATGAAAGTATACGATGACAACTACCTATATAAACACCTAAGAATTTAAAAGGCATGCGAACTGATCTTCTATGGCTACTACCACGTGGTCGAACTTTGGAACCAATGACCTCAAGATCTTTTCAATAACTGATCTTGATGTCAAAACTTCTCCACATACCTTGATTGGATTCACCAGTTTAGTAACCCTAGTGAAGGAATCAGTTATGCTTTCACTTTCTTCCATCTAAAGCAACTCATACGCCCTTTAGTGAGTTTGTAACCTCACCTCTTTCACCTTCTCTATGCCTCAAAACAATTTCTCCAAGATTTCCCATTCTTCTTTCACTGATTCTACATCACTAACCTTTTCAAAGTTATCTGGATCAAAACATTGATGAATTATAAAGAGAGCTTTATAATCTTTCTTCTTCAATTCTTTGTATGCAACCTTTTCTTGATCCGTCGCGTTTTCTACAAGCGGTGCTACTCCCCCTTCACAAGATTTCAAAGATATTGATAACAGAAAACCACTTTTATCTACTTGCACCAATTCTTATAATTATTCTTCTTGAGAATCGGGAGGTTCGCCCAAAAATACCCGTTTGGATGATTCAGCGCCATCGTGATTTTTTCCCTCTAATCACAACCGGAGCTCTAGATATCAGATGTTAGAATTAACCCAAAACCTTTTGAGAATTCCTAATCAATCTTGATCTCATGAAATATTATGCGCAGTAACTGTTAATGAAAAGAAAAACGAGAAAGAGAGAGTTATTTTTAACTGCGGAATCACCGCCCACAAACTATAGAAACCTTCTTTTATTCCATTTGCAACTGCAAAACTGTGAATACAAGTTATTACAAAGTATGGGTTACTCCCTCTATTTATAGATGAGAAAACCTAAAACACAAAATCCCAAAAATTACTATTTCGGTCTAAGTCGAAATCATGTGTCAAGCAACCTGATTCGACACTTCGACATCTAAACAACTCAACACACTCACACATTAGGCTAATTCGACTAATCCTTGTTTCTGTCGATCTACACCGATTCGACACAAGGAATTATAATCTCAACACACCACCTAATTCATTGTGTATAAGCTATCTATATTCATCATAGACCTTGACTTCTTGAACGCTTCGAATTGCACTCTTTTCATCATGATATCTGCAATCTGATTCTCAGGTTTGCAATGTTCCAAGTTCATATTCCCTTCTGCTACCTGCTCTCGAAGATCGTGGAACCTCATTTATATGTGCTTGCTTCGTCCATGTGTTATTGGATTCTTCTTCGGGTTAATAGCTGACATGCTGTCGATCTTCATGGTAATTGCCCCATGACTCTTTGCTATAATCTCTTTGACCAGGTTCACCATCCATGTTTCTTGACATGCACAAAGAGAAGCAACAATGTATTCTATTTAACATGGCGACAATGCAACTACTGGCTCCTTTTTCGAATCTAAGCAACTGGTGCACCACCTAGCATAAACACATAACCAGCTGTGGATTTTCTATCCTCAGCATCACTACACCAACTTAAGTCGGTGTATCCCACTAACTTGCATTATTTTCCTTCATCAACTGCTTTAAACAAGATGTCGTAGTCGAGAGTTCCTTTTAGATACCTTACTATCCTCTTCGTCGCTGCTAGGTTGATACCTTTGGCTTCTGCATGAATCTACAGACCATATCCACACTGTATGCTAAGTCAGGCCTTATGTGACAAAGGTATCGAAGTGATGCAATAAATCTTCTATATTGGGTTGGGTCGACATTATCTTCATCTGAATATTTCGATGATTGCATTTTGGGCTCAGCTGGAGTCAAAGTTGGGTTGCAATCTTGCATCTTAAATCTCTAGAGTATTTCGCCTGCATATCTTCTTTGAGTATTTCCCAAGTCTGACATTTCAAACTCCTCAATTAGGTCATGTTTGAAATCTTCGATCTGCTTCCCTTCAGCTTCCTATTATCAACATGTCATCGACATAGAGACATAGTGTATATATATATATATATATTAGCGTGTAATATTTTTAAATCATTTACTATATACGGAGTTGTGGGGAGACACTATAGGTTCAATAACTCTAGAAAAAAGCTTTCATTTTGTGAGCCCAAGGTTAGTGGATTAATTGTGATATTCACTTATATATATTCATGAAATGTGTGGTTATATATTCAAGAAAAGTTTAAATTTGTAGACTAGGAATTAAGAAGAAGGATACGAGTGTGGGTACTATGTAATGAAACACGTGTTTAACATCGTCTTTGTGGACATTGTTGATTCATGGTATTAGATATATATAAAGTTAAAGTAATTTTCTATTATAATTAAAATGACATGATATTCGATGTTTCCGCAACAGCCACTTCAGCATGCTCGCCCGCAGTACAATAACAACAATTGGACAACACAACCATCAGGGTTTGACACTATACCAATGTTGTACGCAGAGTTATTTCCACTTCTACTGGCCAAGGGGCATGTTCAAACTAGGACTCCTCTTATAGTATCGGAAAATTCGCCTTTTTGGTTTAAAGTAGATCAAACTTGCCCTTACCATCAAGGAGGATTGGGGCACAACATTGAGAACTGTCTTAGCTTCAAGTCTGATGTACCGAAGCTTGTCAGGAACAGGATCTTATCTTTCAAAGATGCTAATCCAAATGTTCAGACAAACCCGTTGCCGCAACATGAAAAGACTACAGTAAATTTAATAGAGGAAGACTCTAGCCGCAGTTATCAAATTCACGATGTACTCCTATTAGGAACCAATCTGGTGAGGATGCATTGTAGGCAGAGCGGGTACGGTCATGTACCATCTCACAATTATCATGAGTGTGATATTTGCTCAAAGAACAACCAGGGGTGTTCCATAGTGCAATCGGCATTACAAGAACAAATGGATCTGGATTGGATTCAGGATCACAGGATCCGTGAAATAAACATGGCCCATGCAAATCCCAACATTGCTCAGAACCACAACATTCTTGCGATGAACGCCAATTTAGTGGCGATGCATTCAAGACAGAGTCAATATCATAATCTGCGGTGACATGATTATAACATTTGTCTGATCTACTTAACAAGCAATCAGGGACGCTCTTTCATACAAGAGGCCCTCCAACGTTAGATGGATCTTGGATGGATCCAAGACTACCGTGAAGGAAATAACCATCAAGTCAATATGGTCCAGATATTTAACATACGCTTGATGAATACCAGTTTGGTAGAATTACATGCTAAACAAATCAGACTCAGCTTTCTGGCTTCACATTATTATCAAGACTGTGAAAGGTGCCGTAAAGACGACCAGGGGTGTGCACTTGTATAAAGAACACTTCAACACCTTTTGGACCACTGGTGGCTACCAATCTACCTGGATGAAGCTACACAACAGATTAGGATGACTGATGGAAACCCTGAATGACATCAAAGTTGTGATGTTCGCTCAATGGAAATAGATCTAGTAGAGATGCACTGTATACAAAGCGGGAGGGGTCGGGTACCACCACACAATTATGAGAGCTGTAGAGTATGCTCAGAAAACAACCAAGGTTTCTATCTCGTGCGAGCCACTCTTCAAAATCAGTTGGACCGGAAAGATATTTGACCATGTTCAAGCTCTGGGTCGATCAACATGGTACAAGATTATCTGCCTCATCTTAATGAATCAAGAATCCCTCTTGATAATAGAAAAGTTCCCAACCAGGAACTGATTGAGGTTTTCTATAACGGTCAGAGAAATAAAAAAGTTCATGTGGTTATTTACCTGCAAGGTCCAATACCGTACAAATCAGAAAAATCTATCCCTTACAAGTACGGTGCAACGACAATAAAAAATGGAAAAGAAACTCCATTACCCTCCGTCGTGAACATTGCTGACATCAGTCGAGTTAGTCGGAGCGGTCGGATCTTCAACAGAGGAGTTGGAGAACCTGCCAAAGAAAAGGAACCTCAAACAGATGTTCCAAATCAATAAGTCAGTCAATCCAGTAATCCCAAACTTATAAATAACAACGATGAGATGCTGAAGCGCATCCATAAAATCGAGTACAACATTGTAGACCAATTGTTGTAAACTCCGTCCCGAATCTCTGTGCTATCTATCTTACTTAGTTCCGAAGCTCACAAGGAAGCTCTATAAAAAGTCTTAGAGCAAGCCTTTGTGGAACAAGATGTGACAGTAGGACAATTTGACAACATTATTTCCAACATCACTTCCTGCAACAACTTAGGATTCAGTGATGAGGAACTGCCGGAAGAAGGCAAGAATCATAATATGGTGCTCAACATTAGAGTCGACTACCAAAACGATGCTTTATCCAATGTATTGGTAGACACAGGGTCATCTTTGAATGTTATGCCAAAATCAACTCTGATACGACTATCATTTCAAGGAGCTTCGATGAGGAGGATTGAGATCATCATCAAAGCCTTCGACGGGCTAGAAAAACACTTATCGGCGAAGTCGATCTTCCCATAACTATTGGTCCTCACACTTTCCAGGTCATGGACATCCGGGCACCATACAGTTGTTTATTAGGAAGATCTTCGATACACGAAGCTAGGGCAGTCACTTCGAGACTTTACCATAAGCTAAAGTTCATCAAGAACGACAAGCTAGTCACAGTCTGCGGAAGCAAGCCTTAATCGTGAACAACTTATCATAATTCTCCTGTGTAGAACTAGAGGAGGTTGTTGGAACTCAGTTCCAAGAACTTTCGGTGAGCAATGAGAATCAACCAGAAAAAGGAACATCAATTTCCTCATACAAGGAAGCTCTCGAAGTGATCAAGAGTAATGACACAAAAGGATGGGGACAAATTATAAATCCTACTGATAACAAGACAAAGAAAGGTCTTGGTTTCATTTCAACCTGTACCCAAACTGCAAAGAAGGATGAAAGTTTTCGTCCCATTCAGAATTTCTTCCACAGCGGAGGCTTCCTCCACCCGGTGTCTCAAACAGTACACACCATCAATGAGAGTGAGTCCTCCGATATGGATGGGGAATGGAAATATTATATCAACGACAACGGTTATATGTCTCAGGAAGAAGCGCATTTGGAATTCTGATTTCCAAAGCAGAACCTGAGATATATACCAAGATCAGTCGTCCGAATGATCTATGGAGATTGTGATCCTGAGGGATGTCGTACTCCACCTAACTCATTAGAAGATGATCTAATGAAATACAACTTTGATCAAGATTATTATGATCCCCTGGATAACTTGCATATCTGGAAGTCGTACACAGAAAACATGGGGTAAAAGAGTCAGCCGAACGATGCCTATCAGTTGAGTAATATTGAAAAGAATACCCATGTCCCCACCGAGTCATGGGATCATTACTCAGGACATTTTGAAGATTTCCAGCACAATGATGAATCTGCAAAGATTTTCGGACAAGAGTTCGTCAACTATGCTTTTCCTGAGGTCAACGTCATTGAGAAAGATGACTCTTCCACTCCCACAGAAGTATTAGACACTTTAGGACATCCGAGTGGCAAGTATGACTTCTTAGTTAAGTACACCGCTCCTGAAAGCTCACACATCAGATACGAGGACATCCAGCCAACTGGATGGGGAGATCCTATTTAGAATGAAAACACTAAGGAAGATACAACAGAAGAGTTCGTTTACGACAACTCTACTTGGAGGAAGACTCCAATAATCCTGCTCCGCCAGAAATCAGCGTTATTTTTTAGGACAAGCCAAGAAAGAAGGTACCAGACTTTGTGATTCACCGAGGATTTCGTCGCCAATGGGTTGCTCTCAATGTCCCGAAAGTCATCCAAAAGTCTAAGTAATTACCGTCTTTGTTTTAACCTTTCACCCTACCCAGGTGAAACAAATGTTTTTATAGGGCTCACTTTTATGTAAATGTCCCTCTTCGCTTAGTCCAAAGCAACATATTTTTGTTTTATAGGGCTATATTTCAAGAATCGAAAAGTCATAAATAAATAATGTCATTCTGTAATTTCCGCAGTTATTGTTGTTTTCACTTTTCGTTTTTCCAGAAAATGGTAATCCTAAAACAACCCAAAATAAAAACAGGCATTTTTCAGAAAATACACTACACACACTCTTGTATTCTCTCTGTCTTTGCTAAAAAACGAATCATCACATCATGCAAATTACTTGTTTTAAACCCCATTGAAACATATGATCCAACGCCTTCTCCCAACTTTGAATTCCCGGTATTTGAAGCTGAAGAAGAAGTGGACGGATAGATTACAGAAGAGATCTCGTGATTACTCAGGCAAGAGGAAAGGCCTATTGAGCCTCACAAAGAGCTGTTGAAAACAGTGAATTTGGGTTCAGAAGAAGAGAGGAAAGAAACTAAGATTGGGGAACTGCTCCGTCCAACTGTCAGAGAAGACAAGATAAAACTTCTCAAAGAGTTTCCAGATGTATTTGCTTGGTCCTATCAGGACATGCCAGGGTTGGATACCAGCATCGTGGAACATCATTTACCATTGAAACTAGAATGTCCTCCGGTAAAACAGAGACTGAGACGGACTCATCCAGATATGGCAATCAAGATTAAAGACGAAGTGCAGAAACATATCGATGCAGGTTTCCTTTCCACCTCAAAATATCCTCAATGGCTAGCTAACATAGTGCCAGTTCTGAAAAAGGACGGAAAAGTCAGAATGTGTGTAGACTACAGGGTTCTGAACAGGGCCAGTCCAAAGGAAGACTTCCCCTTGAAGATGTCTGGAAATCTACCTGAGTGAATCGCACACTCAAAGATACAACAGAGTCTCCACCGAACTTTATTTAGTCCCAGAGGACATGGAAAATATCGATAAAACCCAAGGGGAAGAGAAACGGGAACGGAGGGTCGGTTATGCAAAAGGAAGGTATTAGAACCTAACGCATCCGTCGTACTCGACGGGAACTATTTCGCTTGCTTCTAGGCTTGGATGGGTTATCTATCTAAAAGCTTCTAGCTAAGAGAAAAGGAGAGAGAGGGAAAGGGGAAAAAGAAAAGAATGAAAGAAGGTGCTCACGGAGGATTGTGGCCCTCGTGCCTACGTACCCTCATGGTGCAGTGAGGAAATCAGAGCGTCGTAGTTCATGGAACCAGGGGACAGAAAGGAAGGAAGAAAGGGAGAAGGAAGGAAGGGTGGAAGTGTGCTCGCCAAGACATTGCGTCTCGTGCCTACATATCTGACATCCAAAAGAATGCAGAATCAGAGCTTCCGTAGTTCGGGGAACTGAACGAAAAACCAAACAAGAAAGAAACAAGGAGGCGAAAGAGGTGGTGTCGAAACCAAGAGCAAGAGTGAAGGAAAAACTCCACTGGGGATGACCCCGCAGTAAGAAAGATTGCACAAAAGAATAGGAAAAGGATGGTGTCAAAACCAAGAATGAAAGAAACTCCGCTGGGGATACCAGAGAGAATTGGTGTCGAAACCAAGAAAGTAAAAGCAAAGGGAATAAGAAGGGCTCCGCTGGGGATCCAAATAAAGGGATGGTGTCATAACCAAGAGAAAAAGGAGACTCGGTATATTAACTGGCTGGCAGTGGTTAACCGAAGAAAGAGAGTAAGACCCTGGTGGGGAAAGGCAGCTGGTGTCAGCACACGGACTGTGATAAACCAAGAGAGAGAGTGATGAACCAAGAGGAGGTGTTTGACTCTGAAGGGGCCTCGGTATATTAACTGACTGGCAGTGGTTAACCGGGGAAGAAAATACTGCAACTCTGTGGGGGTAGAGAAGCATTGGTTTTAACAGAGAAAACTGTGATCAACCAAAGAACGGGTGTAGGACCGATCGAAGGTCGTTACCCAAAAGGGATGTTGGTAACGACTGAACAAACAGCACTCGACCAACGAAGAAAGGGTATTTGAACCAAAGAAATATTACTAACCCAAGGGTGCCAGTATTCGAACTAAGAAAGGTTGCCAACTGCAAGGGATTCGGTTTTAACAGGAGAGCTGTGATTAACCGAGAAAAATGAGTGATTAACCAAGAGAAGGTGATTAACTCAAAAAGGGTTCAGTATTTTAATAGATGAACTGTGGTTAACTGAAGGAAAGGGTGATTAACCAAGAGAAGGTGATTAACCCAAGGAACTCAGTATTTTAACAGACGAACTGTGGTTACCTAAGGAGACGGGTGATTAACCAAGAGAAGGTGATTAACCCAAGGAACTCAGTATTTTAACAGACGGACTGTGTTTAACTAAGAAAGAGAGCAAAATTGGTGTTTTAACTGACAGGCAGTGATTAACCAACAAAGGAGAAGAACCAAAAGAAGGTAGCGAACTCCTGGGGAAAGATGGTCGTGACAGGAAAACTGTGTTGGATCACAAAAGATTGAGACTCTTCAGGGGAATCAAAAAGTAATGATTGACCGTAAGAAAAGAATAGGGTATTGAAACGAAGAAAGCTTGCTAACCCAATGAACAAATGATCATGACCAAGAAGGTGATTGATCAAGAGAGATGGTGATAGGAGTGATCAAGGATCAAAGAGATTGCAAAGAGGAATGAGTGATCAAGGATCGAAAGAGATTGCAAAGATCAAAGAGTGATCAAGGATCGACTCGACTGGGGAAAAGAGAGTACACTACCACCTCGAGATAGAGGTGACTAAGCCAAGCACAGGGTCATTCGTCCCCTACCTGAAGTAGTCAGAATGAGAGTAGGAATTCTCCCTTCTCATTCCTTCTCTAAGACACAGGGTGTAATGTGGAAGTTGAAACGGACAGCACAACAACTCCAAGTTGTACAATGCTTCTGCGTAGAGAAACGGACAGCGTAACGACGTCAATTTGTACAGCGCTCCGGTGCAAGGCGTAGCGCGGACTCCAACTCCACGAGGGGATCAAGAGAAAAAGCTCTAAAGGAGGCCTAAAGAGAGGAAGAGGTAAGATTGATTAATCGAAACAAAGTTTTGATTAATTAATTAAGGGAGAAACATGCTAACAACTTTCCAAAGAGAATGATAAGTCGTTAAAGCAAAAGGTGTGAATTATTGATTATATAAGATTAAGTTTATCCATGAAGAATAAACTTAATGCAAACTGAAATGGAATGTGCAACACAATGCCAAATGATCATCAAAATGCCACACAAAATGTGCATCGAAAGTTCATGAACATGCTTCAACCAGAAGTGAAATGACATTAAAAACATCCATAAAATCAAGCATGACAATCAATGGAAGTTAAAATGAAGAAAGCATGGAAAACACACTTGAAAATGCAAGAAAATGGCCTTCTGGTTCAGTGTTAATCGATTAACACAATTGCACTGCAAAGTGTTAATCAATTAACACATGAAAAAGTGCAAAAAACACTGGTTAATCGATTAAAACAATTGCACTGCAATGTGTTAATCGATTAACACTGTACAGGGAGCAGAAAATAAGTTTTGGAAAAGTGCTTTTGGCCAACTTTTTGATTGTGAAATCACTCCAATGCTAGGGAAAACAATTATGCATGAAAAATCAAGTTTAGAAACAGAAAATGATCAACAATAGATTCAATTAAACAATCAAGATCATGGATCAAGCAAAAGTACAATTAATTCACATGCAAGAAAAGAAATATTGAAACTACATCGCGAATGTTACGAAAACGATCGAAACAGAAAAATGAGTGAGATCCACCAACCTACAAGGCTGAGATGTGCCTTGGTAAATGTTGCAATGTGATCTTGGTGAAGATAACCAAAGAAAACCCGAGGATCCTTGAGTTGTAGACGAAATGCGTACAAACCGATCAAAAACGCGAAAATGCACCGAAATCAAACTTGCACCAAAATAAATGGTGTGAAACACTTGGATTGCAGTAGAATAAGATGTAATTCCAGAAATCCAATCAAAGAATGTCAAATGATGAAGGTTAAGCTCAAGAATTAATCACTTTCAATGTGAAAAGTGATTATCCTTCAAGAATTAAGAGCTTTTAGTGAGGTTTTGGGAGAGAAGTGAGATGAAGATGAAGAATGAGTAGAGAAATCAGAGAGAAAGTGAGAGAATTGAGAGTGAAGAATGGTAGAGAGTGGTTGAGAAATGTGGGAAATGATGGAGAGAGAATGGTTTGGAATGTGGTTTGGAATTAGCTTTGGGTTTGGACCTAGGTTAGGAGTTAGTTGGACTTGACTCACCGAGTCAAGGCGGTTAACTCGGTTAGTTAGAACCAACTCGGTAGCAATCCCAAGGTGAACTTTAACATCTAAAGATCCACATTACTTGGAAAACAAGGAACATGGTGTACTTGATTTGAAGTGAAGTATTAAAGCAAATGCACTTGGAATGTTTAGAAGTGTTTAGAATATTCCACCTGCTGCTAGAATACTATAGAATCCAAGACCAAAGTGTGTGCAAAGGTGTTGTCATGAAAAAGAAGCAAATTATGCCTATTCTGCCTGTGTTAATGGATTAACACAATTGCACTGCAAATGGTTAATCGATTAACCAGGACAAAATATGCCCAATTTGCCTAAAAAATGGTGTTGTGGTCCCGGTTCCGATTTTCCACTTCTTGTATTGATGAATAGGCATAGAAACCTTCAGTTTGTGCTTGTTTTGATGATGTGATGACCTCGTGAGGATATGATTAATCGGGTTTGGAAAACCTGAATATCCTGCAACAGGAAACACACGAAGAAAAGTGTGAATGAGTATGCCGACGATGCGAATACTTATGCTCATGCAAAAGGCAAAAGAGGGAGATCAAATTTCGGGTTACGACAGCTGCCCCAATTTATTCCTCTTGGACCTGAATGTACGAATTGCCCCAGCTTTTCGATGATTCGAGGTAAAAGTGGATTAAATAAAAGAGTAGCTCGAGAATTTGGCCGACGGCGACAAAAGAAGAGTTGAAAGTGTTTGAATAGATAAATGCAAGGTTTGGCTAAAAATCTGCTGGGAGACAAGTCAGGCAAAAAGAGAGGGAGTATGATCGATACATATGTTATGTATGCGTTACTACATGGTGCTTGATATCATGCAATGCAAAGGCGCAAGATAAGGCACGGTGTGAAGTGATTAGGTAGACATCGTAGCAAAACGACTTCGACACCCTCGGTCGGGGAGAGGACCCGCAGATAAAGACACTCTCTGCTGGAGAAGAGAGTTCACAAGGGATGATGATCCTGCCGAGGAAAGAAACCGAGGACATCTCAGGTTTCTAAATCACCATGGCTGTCCCTGTTGGGGATTAAATAATCAACTCGATCCTTTCTACCAAGACTGGCTCAGCATGGGGAAAAGAAGTTCCCGAATCAAGTTGACTCATCTGAGGAGAAACCACTGTTGCTGGCGACAGATAGTTCCTAATCATTGCAGATGATGCACAACCCTTGCTGGGGAAAAGAGAACAAAGTGTCTTTGTTGGGGAACACCTTGGCAACCTGCTGGGGAGAATGATGACTCTGCTAAGGAATTGCTGAGGAGACAACAACTTCTTCATAGAATCATCCCGTTGTCGGTCAGACGTTAGGCTTGCCAATGGATATTACTGATTATCCTGCAGGAGTTACTAGTAACACATGCAATGCATAATGCTTTCTCGACTGATTTAGCTTTTTATTGTTCTCAACGTTTTTTAGTATTATGTGATCACAAATAATTGTTTATTTTGCAAACAAAATACTGGAATGAAAACAAATTGAGATAACAAAGAATACATTTTATTGAATGTAAAATTTTTGTACATAAAGTGTGTACAAGGATGCAAAGTCCTTGATGAGGAAATTTGCAATAAAATTGAAAAACAAATGTAAATGGCAAAGGGAAGTCATGCTTTGCATTGATTACAACATTGGCCGCCATCCACTATAAGTCTAGGTTCCAACGGCTTGCACCTGTCGATGATGATTGGAATGTTCTGTTACCGTCTGAGGTCTAGCCATGAGGAAGAGAGGCTCAAGTGTTCACAGTCAATGCCTTTATCCCTAATTTTTTCCTGGACATGTTTTCACCTTTTTTTCCGTCCACCGGGATGCCCATTTTGGCCTAAGTCTCCCTTTCGGGTTTTCACCTTAGAGGGCTATTATTGTTTTTCCGTTGTCCCTAACTTTTGCATGGACATTTCTTTTTTTTTGTTCCATCGGGACGTTCATTTTTGCCTAGATTGTCCTTGCGGATGTCAATGTAGCGGACTTTTATCCTTTTTTTTCCAGGCATAATATTTTTTGAATGTATCGGAGTTCACGGGCTATGGCAACTCCTCCCCATCCATTGTGGTGAGGATCAGGGCTCCGTTTGAGAATGACTTTTTGACAACAAAGGGTCCTTCGTAATTGGGAGTCCATTTGCCTCGTGGATCCGAGTGAACAGGTGAATACCTCTTGAGCACGAGTTCGCCTTCACAGAATGTTCGAGGAAGAACTTTCTTGTCAAACGCTCGCTTGAGGCGTCTCTGATACAGTTGTCCATAACAAATGGCTGTAAGGCGCTTCTCTTCGATGAGATTCAGCTGGTCGTATCTGTCGCTCCCAGGATTTCCATCCAAGTACAAACGCGAAAGTGGCATCGAAACAGAGTCTCCAGCAATGTGTATTTTTCCTAAGAGAGGGAAAGGAAACACTGCATAAACCTGAGGGAAAGGAAAGAGTATGGTCTTACGACCAAGAGAACTGGGTTCGGGAGTCGGTTACGCGAAGCGAAGGTATTAGCACCCCCACGCGTCCATCGTACCCGATGGGATCCACGCTTGCTTGTCTCGATCAAAGGGTGTAAGGAAAGGATACTGGAACAGGAACTGGAAAAGGAATGAAAGAGAACGGAAACAAATGTAGGGAAAATAAAAGAAATGCTCGAATGGGCCCTACCCCACTGCCTACGTATCTCATCAGGAACATGAGAATCAGAGCGACGTAGTTCCCCTCAACAAGGGTGGCTTTGTTTGTGTTTTTTAGTGGAAACGTCAGAGTGTGCGTCCCAGCAGTTAGGTGTTGCAGCTCGCTGTAGGGAAACTTAGGCGTTACCGGTTTGCGGTGGAACGGACGTGACGAATCCTTAAGGAATAGAATGAAGGAGATGAGAAGAGATAAATCCCGGAGAGAAGACGTTATTGTTTGTTTGAAGTCTTTTAAGAATAAGTATTTTGATTGTTTTTGTTTTTATAACGCATATTGCATTCAAGTATATGATATAGGATCGAATGCGTCGCATGGTCGTCCTAACAGGCAGTATACTAAACATTCTTGAAAGGTGGAGAGAAGCTCCCCTCCTTCCATTTCCCACATACAAGGCTCACATGCAATATTCATTAACCTTTATTAAGTGTTTTTTACTTTTTTGTTTTGAGGTGAAGAAAGAGACTCAAAGGAGGATCAAAGGTGAAAATCTAATGAGGGAGACAAAGACTCAACCCTAGAGTTATCATACATGGTGATCCTATGGTTAATGAGGTTTAAGGAACCTAATCCTAAAAGAAAGGAGAAGAAGAATATAGAAAGCAACTTACTTCCAAGATGGAAGTTAAGTTGTTTCTAAGAGGGAAGAAAGAAGATCATGAAAGCAAAGCATCATTAAATGCTTACACAACACAAATTGGATCATTAAAAGAACTAAGAGAAGATGAGAGAAAGAATTGTATGTGGAAGCATGTCCACACACTTACTTACCCTTAGCACCTACATGAAAAGGTTAGTTCAAAAGCTACTTGGTCAAACAAACAAATGGAAGGAACCAATGAAAACAACAGCTATTACAGCCCACATGCAACAGAACAGTAGTAAATTCAGCATCATATACCAAACAGCAAACAATAACTCATGTTCAGCATACAAAAATGGGTATAACAAGCATTTGGCATCACATACTACAGCATACATGTGTATAGGCAGCAGTGAAAAATCGGAGGCAGCATGCATTAACACACAATTTCAATCATGAACAACCATTATCATGCATCAAGCCTTGCACATTCATCAAACAAACACGATCACAATCATATTACAAATCATGATGAATAATCTTTGAAATCAAACATGTTATAATGCACATTACAAAAGAATACACATTGTCAAGAATATGAGCAAGCCAAAACAAGTATACATCTCTTGAAATGGAAAGCAAATGAACATGCGCTTAGTGATTCCAGCAACATAACATCAATTAGCAATTAATGAGCTCAAAGTGTGTGCATCATGTGTTCATCACATCAATTAATCTACAATGCCAACATTATACTCAATAATGAAAAACCAATGCACGCATGTCGTAAAATCAAGTTCATACTGTGGTGTGAGTTAAGATAGCTCAAGAATAATCCACCAATCATCAATGGATTGATCCATGAAGTTTAAACATATTAAGGATGTCAAACAAGCAAGAAAATGCAAGAAAATATCATTCTGCAGCAGGGGTAATCGATTACTCACTTTGAGTAATCGATTACTCAATTGAAATTTGGCTAAAAACATGAAAATAAGGCTGAGTAATCGATTACCACTGCAACAGAGACAAAAATTCAGCTTTGAAAAGCACTTTTCAGCAGTGAATGACTTATCCAAACATCCAATTGAACATGTAATCAATCATGCACGAAAATTGAGTTCAATCACAGCAATCATCATCAATTAGATCCAACAATCATCAATGTCAAGAATCAAATTCAAACACCATGGATCCAAGCCAAAATCACCAAAGAACTACATCGAATAAGTTGCGAATAATCTAAATCAAGTGTAGATTTGAAGAAAACCAACCTACAAAGCGGAGATTTGCTTTGGTATTTGTTGCAAAGTGATCCTGGTGCAGAAAATTAAAGAAAACCAGAGATTCCTCGATTAGTAGCCGAAATGCGTCGAAACGGAACAAAATCGCGAAAATTCAACGAGATCGAACTTGCACCAAAATAAATGGTGTGAAACCTTTGTATTGAAGTAGAATAAGCTGCAATTCTAGAAATCCAACCAATGCAAACCAAGGGATGAAGTTTAGCTCAAGAATTAATCACTTTTCAATGTAAAAAGTGATTATTCTTCAAGAAATAAGAGCTTTTGTGTGCGGTTTTGAAAGTGAGAAGTAGAAGTTGTAGCAAAGTGAAGAGAGAAAATGAGAGTGAAATGTGAGAAATTTGAGAAAAATGGTTGAAGGTCCTTGAAAATGAGTGAAGCATCTCTTAAATAGATTTTAGGTTTGGAGTATAAGTGGTTTGGAATGAGGTTTGGGTTTGGAGCTAGGGTCGGAGTTAGTTAGACTCAACTCACCGAGTCAAGTTAGTTAACTCGGTTAGTTAGGATCAACTCGATTGCTTGGAAAACAAGGAACCACAATTGGTGCATGTGTGTGTGACTTGGGCTGCAAGCAAGGCTTTGTGACTTGTGAACTTTCAGCATGAAACCACCATGTTCGAGCCCTCGTTTGACCTTCATAACTTGTTCAAATGAAAAAATGTCCAACATCAAAGTTGAAGAGGGCATGGAGATGAACAACTTTGATGTTCAACAGTTTTTTATTTGAAGCCTTCTTGATGGAGAAAATCGGCTTGACATTTGGCACGCCAACTGCTCGATGAAATTATGGCCTATGGGCCTGCACTTGCCTTGCCATGACTTGAGATTTGCCTTGATTTCACCAAAGTTTGATTAATCATAACTCCCTTAATTTTGATCCGATGGAAGAGTTCTTTATATGGATTTGAAGCTTAGAACATGAACTTTAATTGGCTCAACTTGGGCCTGAGGTTTGGATCTTTTATCTTGGAGAAAAAGAGCCTCAAAGTGTAGTGCAAAATGGTCCAAACTTGCCATTTTTGGAAACCCTAAAGTTTCTATTTTTGGCAGTTTTGTGATTTCTTGATTTTTCATTATTCCTCCACCATTTCTTGATCAAATCTTGTCCAATGAACATATATAACATGAATTTTGTGAATTTGACCTTAAAAAGTTAGGAGTTGACTTTTTCACTGCATAGTTGACTTTTCCCCAATTTCTTGATTATCAAGCAGCTAATCAATTGAACCTCTTCTGAAATGAGCCAATGGCCAATCTTCCATCCTTAGACACTTGATATCATGTAGAAAACATTGAGATCAAGTTTGAATCAAAATTTCATCAGGAGACCACTTGAATCCAAAACCCTAATTTGACTGTTTTTGATAAGAGATGTTGCACTATTCAATCCTCTAAATGATTTTCCTTATTTCAATGACTTGTGGGATCAAGGGGAGTGATATATGATGTAATATACTCTTGAGGCTTGTTGAGAAATCCTTGGCTCTTGATTTCTTGCTTTGGATGATCCACACCTTTGAGGAACACCTGATCACATGCCCTTATGCAAGATGCCATGCAATGCTTAATGTTTTATTTTTCTATGCTTGAATGCAATGCAATGAAATGAAAGCACATGCTAAATGATATGAACAAATGAGAGGGAAAATTTTGGGGTATTACAGCTGCCCCTATTTGATCACTGTAGACCTGAATGGATGATAGCGATTGCTGTCAGACTTTCAAGGTATGGAGGGATTGAATACCGAAGAATAACCCAAAAATTTGCACTCCGCGGAGAAGAAGAAAAGGGATATAAACCCAACCAAGCAAACTCTGCTTGAAGAAAACTCTGATGATGAAGAATTACACTGAAGGGATGTCTTTTAGCACGACGCCAGACGACTACTGGCCTGCCACACTACGAGTGGACTTTAGCAACGTCTTTTGCACAACGCCAGACGACTACTGGCCTGCCACCCTACGGGTGGACTTTAACAATGTCTTTTAGAACAACGCCAGACGACTACTGGCTCGCCACGCTGCTGGTGGACTTCAATAATTTGCCACCCGAAGACGGACTTTTGCCAATCTGCTGTTGGACTTTAAGGATTTGCCACCCGAAGACGGAGTTTTGACCGGAGGTTTATAGAATCAACGGACCTACAAAAATGACTCTGCTGGGGATAAGAGGGTAGACCATCAACTTTGAGATTGATGAAAAATGGCATTCACTCTGAGATTGAGAAAATTTGAAGTAAACAATAACACTGAGGTTGAGGAAAAGGTAGACATCAACTCTGAGGTTGAGAAAAACCATAACTTCAACTCTGAGGTCAGAAGAAGAATATACGTCAACTCTGAGGTTGGAGACATGCCACAATACGTCTACTCTGAGGTCGGGGACGAAGGGCATCAACTAGGAGTTTTGGGATGAAAGGGACGTTCATTAACTCTGATGTTGAGAAGAGGTACACGAAAACTTTGAAGTTGGTAAAGAAAAGGGTATTCACCAACTCTGAGGTTGAGAAGGGAGGCGTCATTCTGATATTGGACTGAGGGACGTCAACTCTGAGGTTGGAGAAAAGATATACAACAACTCTGAGGTTGGTAAAAAAGGCTTCAACTCTGAGGTTGGAGAAGGAATGTACAACAACTTTGAAGTTGGAGAAAAGATATACGACAACTTTGAAGTTGGAGAAAAATAGGCGGCAACTATGAGGTTGGAGAAAGTCGACAACTCTGAGGTTGGAGAAAAGATATACAACAACTTTGAAGTTGGTAAAGAAAAGGATATTCATCAACTCTGAGGTTGAGAATAGGTATACAACAACTTTGAAGTTGGTAAAGAAAAGGATATTCATTAACTCTGAGGTTGAGAAAAGGAAGTGCGACAACTCTGAGGTTGGGAAGGGAATAAACGGCAACTTTGAAGTTGGTAAAGAATAGGCGGCAACTCTGAGGTTGGAAAAGAAAAGGGCGTCAACTCTGATGTTGGACAAAACAGGTGGCAACTCTGAGGTTGGGGAACATAACCTTAATTATGGGTTGATCTGGGCTTTCGCACAAAGTACTAAATCTGGCTTATGCTTCGATGCATGTTTGAATTTTCTTTCCATGGCGTAATGCTCCATTCAAAATGGAAATGATACGCGTTTTGAGGATGCAATGCAATGATGATTACTATATGCAAGAATGATAGGACACTCTGCTGAGGAATGCGCAGAATAGACAAGCAAACTTTGTTGAGGAAGGGATCACCAATATCTGATCTTCCGTGGAGAGATAACCAACTGTACCACTAATAACTACTGGCGATACAAACTCTGTCGGGGAACGGCACACTGAATTGCAAACTCTGTTGGGGAGATGCCAAGAAAGATTGGACTTTGAACTGCTGAGAATGAGGAATCCACCTACACTGCTGGGGGTAAGGAATCTTCATAAAGAACCCCTTTTCGATCTGAGGACGATTCTCTGCTTGGGGAAGAATATCAATTCCAACACCTTGCTGGGACAAAGATACCTTCTGGCTCCTTGTTGGGGAAGAGACTTAGTACTTAAAATTTCTGCTGATCACTGCATACCGATTGTCATGAGTGAACAACGGTTCCTTTAACTCTCGACTTACCCCAGACCACAGGGTCCATTGAAAGAAATCAACTCAAGAGGATTTTACAGAAGACTGGGCATTCACACTGCCCCAGGGTCTTCAAACTCTTGGAGAGATTTATCGGATCTCAGCGTAACTGCCCCAGACTGTATGATCTGTGAAGGAATTTGCCCTGAGAGGACTTGTAGTGACTTGAAGTACTCTGCCTCAATATTTCGAACCTTGAAGAAGTACCTCCGATCAACTGCCTTCTGGAGAGCATAACTTCTCATGCTCCGGAGGTGGCCTGCCTCGATACGAGCTTTGAATTGGCTTTGCCCCTGACCTTCGAATGAATGCCTCAGAATAACTGAACTTCAGAGAGATTTCTCGACGTGACTGCCCCAGATTGGCTACATCTCAACACGACTTACTGGGGAAAGCCCACGGCACTGAGTCTCTTAGCAACATGCCCCTTGATATGTCTGTCCTTCAGAATTTTCAAGCATCCCAACTCGGCAGGATCAAGCTTCTCGACTGACGTTCATTGTGCAAACTTCATTGATTCTTAGGCACATGTATGCAAGCAGAACAAGTTTATTATGAGAATGATAATTCTAATGTAACAAACATGTTAACCTTGAAGTTTATTGAAAATATGTCGCAAACCCTGTGAACGAGTCACTAGTTACGACATTGATTTTTGAATGGAAAACAATACGTACATGCAATACCAACAAAAATCTTATTAGCACAACTCATGGGAGTCAGGAACGCTATCTCGTTGAAGTATGCCTTCAGAATAAACCCTATTTCAATTAGGACTTTTAAGGGTTGTAACGTGGCCTGGTTCACGGTTTTAGAAAAAAGGATTTATGGTTCAAAATTTTGTTTGTACCCACCCATTCTCCTCGATGTTCTCCAGTCCTATGTTAAGTTAATTTGGCACAAGCGCTTATCTTTCAAAAGGAATCTGTGAGGATCGATGGTTAAGGAACCCATGAGGTCTTTGAAATGACAGTCACCCCTTTTGTCTTCAGTGTTTCGGTCACACGACTTGTTCCTTATCGAGGATTTTCTCCTTTGAACATTTCTTTTTCATTTTTCGCTTCTTTATTTCCTTGATTTTGCCTGGACTGATTATTTTTGAATTTTTCGATCTTAAAGTCCAGCGGGATGCCCTAACTTTTGCCTAAGTTGCTTGTTTTCAAGTTTCAACTTAGTGGGCTTTGCATTTCTTTTTTTTCAATTCTTTTTGGAACAAATCGTGTGACGCTGGCTGTCTGACTTGTTTGAAAGGGTTGTGACTGCCTCACTCTTTGATTGTTGATGGATAACCATTGTGGTTTCACATCTCTTGACCTCTTGACGGTAATGGATCCTCAGATGCTCACTCCTTTCGAAATTTGAATGCTTGGTCAAATTACTGACAACTACCCTGCCCCTGGTTAAATGTGAGGGTTTTTTCGAATGAAAAGAAACTCCTACTTCAAAGCTCAAAGGGGTTGACAAGGGTCTATTTCCCTTATATCTCCAGTGTTTGGGGATTTGAAGCAATGCATGTACATCCTCAACAGGGTTTTATCCAAAAGCATACAACCAAAGATCTTGCGTTTTTACCTCATCATCCTCCCTCCAAGAGTTTAAGCAAGAAAATTGGTATTGCAATGCGCAGAAAAATTATATGAATGAATAAAAATGAATTACTTCAAGAAAAAACATATTCATTGCATTCAAACATCATTCAGAACACAAACAAGTTTTTTTGGCATACAATACTTTAACAAGAAATGAAAAACTACAAAATGAAAATGTAGTAAAGAAGCTGAAG
The DNA here is from genome assembly GCA_022829125.1 of Lathyrus tuberosus. Classification (NCBI taxonomy): domain Eukaryota; kingdom Viridiplantae; phylum Streptophyta; class Magnoliopsida; order Fabales; family Fabaceae; genus Lathyrus; species Lathyrus tuberosus. The sequence continues at coordinate 24,869,170 of JALAZF010000012.1, read as the reverse complement.
ATTGCCATTGCTGAGGAGGCTTGACTCTGTCTGGACGTCCTTGTAAACTGAGTGCTCACTTGAGACAGGAGGCTTTAATTGATGTACATATCATCTTCAGTGAATGCAATGATCTCTGAGTCCACCAGGTCTTGCACCTTGTGCTTGAACACGTTACAATTTTCAATGGAATGACCTGGTGTGTCTGAGTGATACTCGTATCTAGCATCCAGATCATAATCAGGAGGAATGGGGTCAGGGACAGGCTTGGCATCCCTTAGTTCAACCAGAGAACTCTCAAGTAGATGGGCAAGAACATCACTGTGAGGAATAGGGAGTGGATCGAACCTTCTCGCAGGCCTCCGTGATCTTTGTTGTCTCTGTTGCTGAGGAGCATAAGGTCGCTGATACTGAACATGCCGTTGAAATACAGGAGGAATATACATAACACTATTTTCTCCTTCCTTTCCTTTGGAGGACCCAACATAAAGTTTCTTTGCATCTTCAGCAGCAATTCAAATCTTTCCCATCTTGATACCATTTTCGACTCTTTCTCCTGCCAATACAAGACCTGAAAATCCAGCTGACAAACATCCAACCAATTTCTCATAATAATGCCCCTGAAGCGTATCCATGAACATATCAACGAGCTCTCTTTCCAACATCTGAGGTTGAACTTGGGAAGCCAATTCACGCCACCTCTGGGCATATTCTTTGAAGCTTTTGTTTTGTCCCTGAGAAAGACTCTGTAATTGTATTCTGTTGGGCGCCATGTCCATGTTGTATTGGTAATGCTTGATGAAAGCCTCTGTCAAAACTCTCCAGCTCTTAATATGCGTTCTCTCCAAGCTCATATACCAGTCTAAAGATGCCCCAGTTAAGCTGTCCTAAAAGAAATGCATCAGTAGCTTCTCATCATCCGTATGGGCAGACATTTTGTTGGAATATGCCCTGATGTGAAGCTTAGGGCAGGTGCTTCCATTGTACTTTTCGAAAGTAGGCGCCTTGAACTTCGGAGGAACTTTCACACTTGGGACCAACCCTAAGTCATACATGTCCATACCCAAATCATTATGGCCTTTAATAGCCTTCAATCTCTCTTCGAGCATACGAAGCCTCTTGTCCACCTCGGTAGGGAAATTCATCTCAGCATCGTAAAATTATTCTTCCTGATTATCCACCTTCTGATGAGGAACATGAATCCTAGCAGCATTTCCTCTGGATTGACTCATAGGAGAGGGTGGAGGAAGATCAGCACGTGGAAGATTCACAACTCCGCCCGAAGTATTACCAACAACATTCCCATTACCAGCCTCTGGGATAACAATAGCAGTCCTTTGAATAACTGCCCCTAGTTCCTCTTGTTGTTGAGCCATGCCCTACATCATCTCAAAGCACAGAGCCATACGAGTCTGGAATTCCGACAACTCTGCTTGCATCTGATCCATGATCCTCCTCTGATTGCTTCAAGTTGCGTAGTGGTGAGAAGTCAAGCTTGCAGTTCTGGAGACAATACCAAGTCAGAATAAGAACCCCTTCTGAGAATACCTGCTACGCATATGAGTATGAGAATGCAAAATGTCATGCAATGCAAATGCAAAGACACGGGATCAAGGTATCCAGAAAGCTCTGGATAAGTGTTGTGCTACTGTCTGAATAGGTTCACAGGTCTGCTCTGAAGAGAATACCAAAATACCAGAATACCAGAATGATTAGAATACCAGAATACTAGGCTGATAAGTCTACACTGATAGGAAATCCAAAATACCGGGTATGTTGAAGGTCAAGGTTACCTGCAAACCTGTAAACAACTCTCCCCTCTCACATGTGGGTACTAAGATCCTCAGTATCCCGGGCTCTCAGGTCGAGAAATGATGATACGTTCACCATTTCTGGTTTGGCATCATCATCAATCGAGGAGGCCTCAACTGATTCACAAAACGAAAGATTCTCAGCTTCAGGCACGGAGGTCGAGAAGCAATAGTACATTCATCCCTCGGGGTACAGTACTATCGCCAATCGAGGAGTGCCTCCACTGATTCTCTTTCAAAAGGGATATCCTATGGCGAGTTTTCAGCATTGGGTCCTCGGATCGAGAATGTACAATGGGTTTGCCACAAAGTGTGGTCTACCACTGTCACAACTCGGGAGGAGTGTCGTAACTGAGTCCTCGGGACTAGTCACCAGAGTCGACAATTCCTCTAGAGAATATCTACTGGCCTGTATCAAACATACAGTAGCACATAGCCCCGGATAGAACCTCGTCTAGTTGTAGGTCTCGTGAACACCCACACGTGGCCAAACACCACGGGAGTGACACGTCCACCTACGCTAATACCTATGTGTATGCTCAAGCCTGGGTAGTGGGCTTATCTCTCGGAATACCCTGCCCACCAAACAGAAAATTCCAGCACAGCACAGCACAATAATGATATGTAATGCAGTAAATGCGATAAATACAGTAAAGTGCAGTAAAGAAGTAATACAGTAAATAACAGTATAGTAAAACAGTAAACAACAAATCACAGCACCACGGTAAACACCCAATGAAAGAAAACAGACAAGCGCTAGGATTGACTCGCTAAGGAAACCAGAGATTCTGGGTATTATCCCCAGCAGAGTCACCAGCTGTCGCTCCTAGGATTTCCATCCAAGTACAAACGCAAAAGTGGCACCGAAACAGAGTCGCCAGCAATGTGTATTTATCCCAAGAGAGGGAAAGGAAACAATGTATAAACCTGGGGGAAAGGAAAGAGTATGGTCTTACGACCAAGAGAACTGGGTTCGGGAGTCGGTTACGCGAAGGGAAGGTATTAGCACCCCCACGCGTCCATCGTACCCGATGGGATCCACGCTTGCTTGTCTCGATCAAAGGGTGTAAGGAAAGGATACTGGAATAGGAACTGGAAAAGGAATGAAAGAGAACGGAAACAAATGTAGGGAAAATAAAAGAAGTGCTCGAATGGGCCTTACCCCACTACCTACGTATCTCATCGGGAACATGAGAATCAGAGCGACGTAGTTCCCCTCAACAAGGGTGGCTTTGTTTGTGTTTTTTAGTGGAAACGTCAGAGTGTGCGTCCCAGCAGTTAGGTGTTACAGCTCGCTGTAGGGAGACTTAGGCGTTACCGGTTTGCGGTGGAACGGACGTGACGAATCCTTAAGGAATAGAATGAAGGAGATGAGAAGAGAGAAATCCCGGAGGGAAGACGTTATTGTTTGTTTGAAGTCTTTTAAGAAGAAGTATTTTGATTGTTTTTGTTTTTATAACGCATATTGCGTTCAAGTATATGATATAGGATCGAATGCGTCGCATGGTCGTCCTAACAGGCCGTATGCTAAACATTCTAGAAAGGTGGAGAGAAGCTCCCCTCCTTCCATTTCCCACGTACAAGGCTCACATGCAATATGCATTAACCTTTATTAAGTGTTTTTTACTTTTTTGTTTTGAGGTGAAGAAAGAGACTCAAAGGAGGATCAAAGGTGAAAATCTAATGAGGGAGACTAAGACTCAACCCTAGAGTTATCATACATGGTGATCCTATGGTTAATGAGGTTTAAGGAACCTAATCCTAAAAGAAAGGAGAAGAAGAATATAGAAAGCAACTTACTTCCAAGATGGAAGTTAAGTTGTTTCTAAGAGGGAAGAAAGAAGATCATGAAAGCAAAGCATCATTAAATGCTTACACAACACAAATTGGATCATTAAAAGAACTAAGAGAAGATGAGAGAAAGAATTGTATGTGGAAGCATGTCCACACACTTACTTACCCTTAGCACCTACATGAAAAGGTTAGTTCAAAAGCTACTTGGTCAAACAAACAAATGGAAGGAACCAATGAAAACATCAGCTATTATAGCCCACATGCAACAGAACAGCAGTAAATTCAACATCATATACCAAACCGCAAACAACAGCTCATGTTCAGCATACAAAAATGGGTGTAACAAGCATTTGGCAGCACCTACTACAGCATACATGTGTATAGGCAGTAGTGAAAAATCGGAGGCAGCATGCATTAACACACAATTTCAATCATGAACAACCATTATCATGCATCAAGCCTTGTACATTCATCAAACAAACACGATCACAATCATATTACAAATCATGATGAACAATCTTTGAAATCAAACATGTTATAATGCACATATAAAAGAATACACATTGTCAAGAATATGAGCAAGTCAAAACAAGTATACATCTCTTGAAATGGAAAGAAAATGAACATGCGCATAGTGATTCCAGCAACATAACATCAATTAGCAATTAATGAGCTCAAAGTGTGTGCATCATGTGTTCATCACATTAATTGATCTACAATGCCAACATTATGCTCAATAATGAAAAATTAATGCACGCATGTCGTAAAATCAAGTTCATACTATGGTGTAAGTTAAGACAGCTCAAGAATAATCCACCAATCATCAATGCATTGATCCATGAAGTTTAAACATATTAAGGATGTCAAACAAGCAAGAAAATGCAAGAAAATATCATTCTGCAGCAGGGGTAATCGATTACTCAGTTGAAATTTGGCTAAAAACATGAAAATAAGGCTGAGTAATCGATTACTCTATTAGGTTAATCGATTACCACTGCAACAGAGACAAAAATTCAGCTTTGAAAAGCACTTTTCAGCAGTGAATGACTTATCCAAACATCCAGTTGAACATGTAATCAATCATGCACTAAAATTGAGTTCAATCACAGCAATCATCATCAATTAGATCCAACAATCATCAATGTCAATAATCAAATTCAAGCACCATGGATCCAAACCAAAATCACCAAAAAACTACATAGAATAAGTTGCGAATAATCTAAATCAAGTGTAGATTTGAAGAAAACCAACCTACAAAGCGGAGATTTGCTTTGGTATTTATTGCAAAGTGATCTTGGTGCAGAAAATCAAAGAAAACTATAGATTCCTCGATTAGTAGCCGAAATGCGTCGAAACCGAACAAAATCGCGAAAATTCAACGAGATCGAACTTGCACCAAAATAAATGGTGTGAAACCTTTGTATTGAAGTAGAATAAGCTGCAATTCTAGAAATCCAACCAATGCAAACCAAGGGATGAAGTTTAGCTCAAGAATTAATCACTTTTCAATGTAAAAAGTGATTATTCTTCAAGAAATAAGAGCTTTTGTGTGTGGTTTTGGAAGTGAGAAGTAGAAGTTGTAGCAAAGTGAAGAGAGAAAATGAGAGTGAAATGTGAGAAATTTGAGAAAAATGGTTGAAGGTCCTTGAAAATGAGTGAAGCATCTCTTAAATAGATTTTAGGTTTGGAGTATAAGTGGTTTGGAATGAAGTTTGGAATGAGGTTTGGGTTTGGAGCTAGGGTCAGAGTTAGTTAGACTCAACTCACCGAGTTAAGTTAGTTAACTCGGTTAGTTAGGATCAACTCGGTTGCTTGGAAAGCAAGGAACCACAATTGGTACATGTGTGTGTGACTTGGGCAGCAAGCAAGGCTTTGTGACTTGTGAACTTTCAGCATGAAACCACCATGTTCGAGCCCTCGTTTGACCTTCATAACTTGTTCAAATGAAAAAATGTCCAACATCAAAGTTGAAGAGGGCATGGAGATGAACAACTTTGAGGTTCAATAATTTTTCCTTTGAAGCCTTCTTGATGGAGAAAATAGGCTTGAAATTTAGCTCGCCAACTGTTCGATGAAATTATGGCCTATGGGCCTGCACTTGCCTTGCCATGACTTGAGATTTGCCTTGATTTCACCAAACTTTGATTAATCATAACTCCCTCGATTTTGATCCGATGGAAGAGTTCTTTATATGGATTTGAAGCTTAGAACATGAAATTTAATTGTATCAACTTGGGCCTGAGGTTTGGATCTTTTATCTTGGAGAAAAATAGCCTCAAAGTGTGGTGCAAAATGGTCCAAACTTGCCATTTTAGGAAACCCTAAAGTTTCTATTTTTGGCAGTTTTGTGATTTCTTGATTTTTCATTATTCCTCCATAATTTCTTGATCAAATCTTCTCCAATGAACATATATAACATGAATTTCATGAATTTGACCTTAAAAAGTCAGGAGTTGACTTTTTCACTGCATAGTTGACTTTTTCCCCAATTTCTTGATTATCAAGCAACTGATCAATTGAACCTCTTCTAAAATGAATCAATGGCCAATCTTCCATCCTTAGACACTTGATATCATGTAGAAAACATTGAGATCAAGTTTGAATCAAAATTTCATCAAGAGACCACTTGAATCCAAAACCCTAATTTGACTGTTTTTGATAAAAGATGTTGCACTGTTCAATCCTCTGAATGATTTTCCTTCTTTCAATGACTTGTGGGATCAAGGGGAGTGATATATAATGTAATAGACCCTTTAGGCTTGTTGAGAAACCCTTGGCTCTTTATTTCTTGCTTTGGATGATCCACACCTTTGAGGAACACCTGATCACATGCCCTTATGCAAGATGCTATGCAATGCTTAATGTTTTATTTTTCTATGCTTGAATGCAATGCAATGAAATGAAAGCACGTGCTAAATGATATGAAGAAATGAGAGGGAAAATTTTGGGATATTACAGTATCTGGATTGAACCCATTCAGCTTTGTCAATACCTACTTCCATGATGACTCTGAGCGAAGGAATTTCAACTTCAATGGGTAAAACTGCCTCCATACCATACACCAGCGAATATGGAATTGCCTCAGTAGAAGTGCGAACTGAAGTTCGGTAGCCATGCAGTTCAAAGGGAATCATTTCATGCCAATCTTTGTAAGTCTTGACCATTTTCTGGATAATCCTCTTGATGTTTTTGTTTGCTGCTTCGACGGCGCCATTCATCTTGGGCTGATATGGTGAAGAGTTGTGGTGCTCGATCTTAAATTATTGACACAAATGCTTCATCATATTGTTGTTCAGGTTGCTTGCATTGTCTGTGATAATGTTGCTAGGAATGCTATAACGATAGATTATCTCTTTCTTGATAAATCTGGCAACCACTTGTCATGTAACGTTTGCATAAGAAGCAGCTTCAACCCACTTGGTGAAGTAGTTGATAGCAACTAGAATGAATCGATGACCGTTGGAAGCCTTCAGCTCGATCATTCCAATCATATCTATACTCCACATGGAGAATGGCCAAGGTGCAGTCAATACATTCAATGGAGTTGGAGGCACGTGGATCTTGTCACCGTAGATTTGGCACTTGTGACATCTTTTGGCAAAGTTGTAACAATCTACCTCCATTGTTGTCCAGTAATACCGAGCCCGAAGGATCTTCTTGGCCATAGCAGGACCTTTAGCATGTACACCCTCGCAACCCTCATGTATGGACCTTATGATCGTGTTTGCTTCGTGTCTATCCACGCATCTGAGCAACACAGAATCATAATTCCTCTTGTACAGTATACCACCACTTAAGAAGAATTTGGCGCAAAGCTGCCTAAGAGCTTTCTTATCAGTGATAGTGATACCCTTGGGATATTTCTGTTTTTCCAGATATCTTTCAATGTCGTAGAACCAAGGCTTGTCATCAGACTCATCCTCGATTGCTAAACGGTGTGCTGATTCGCTCAAGTGATCAATGCAGATATGAGGAGCTTCATTCTTCCACTTGACCTTGAACATGGATGCTAGAGTGGCAAGAGCATCAGCTAGTTGATTTTCCTCTCTGGGAATATGATGAAAAGTGATCTCATCAAAGTAAGGAATCAACTTCGCTACGTGTTGTTGGTATGGAACCAGCTTAGAATCCCGAGTCACAAAGTTCCCTCTGACTTGACCGATGACCAAGGCAGAATCTCCATAGACCTCAAGAATCTTGATTCTCATGTCAATAGCCGCTTCCATGTTGTAGATACATTCTTCGTACTCAACCATATTGTTGGTGCATGAAAAGCATAATCTAGCAGTGAAGGGAAGGTGAAAACCCGTTAGAGAGATGAGGATAGCACCGATTCCACGACCTTTAGAATTAGAGGCACCATCGAACACGAGCGTCCATCGCGCCCCTGGTTCGGGTCCTATATCAGGGTCTGGAGTCTCATAATCTCTGATAAACAGAACATCCTCATCGGAAAAGTCAAACTTCATCTGTTGATAACCCTCTACAAGTTGATGAGCAACGTAGTCAGACAAAACGCTTCCTTTTATTGCTTTCTGGGTAACATGCTGGATATCATACTCAGTTAACAGCATCTGCCACCAAGCAATCCTTCCAGAAATAGAAGGCTTTTCAAATATATACTTTATCGGATCCATTTTGGATATCAACAAAGTAGTATGGAAAATCAAGTATTGTCGTAGGCGTCGAGCAGCCCAGACCAGAGCACAACAAGTTTTCTCTAAGAGTGAGTATCTGGTCTCACAATCAGTGAACTTCTTACTCAAATAGTATATTGCATGTTCTTTTATGCCAGTGTCGTCATGTTAACCCAATACACATCCCATTGATTCAACGAGAACGGTGAGATACATGATTAAAGGCCTACCAGGAACCGGAGGTACTAAGATCGGTGGTTCTTGCAAGTATTGTTTTATTTTGTCAAATGCTTCCTGACAGTCATTATTCCATTCAACCGATTGATTTTTCTTAGTAATTTGAACATTGGTTCACAGGTAGCCGTCAAATGGGAAATGAACCTTGAAATGTAGTTGAGTCTTCCCAGAAAGCCACAGACTTCTTTTTCTATTTTGGGAGGCGGCATGTTCTGAATTGCCCGAACCTTATCAGGATCAACTTCAATGCCCTTCTGACTTATATATATATATATATATATATATATATATATGAGTTTCAGTACAAATTTTCCGCTTTTATTCTGTATCTGAATTGTGGGTGTTCGGAACTAAGTTCCTTTATTATGTGCTACCTGAATTGTTGCATATCTATATGAGCAGGTTTATGTGTATTTGTTTCAATTGATGTGACCCCTAGGTCTATGCCGTGAAATTTTTAAATATACTCTGATGATATTTTGAATTTTATTTATCGCTTTAATAGCTTGGGGGTAATAGATTAGGGGTGTTACATTAAGTGGTATCAGAGCCAGTCCGTGTCAGTTTGTGTCAGTCCTTGTTGGTCTTTGTGGTTCGGTGGGCTGTTTGTTTAACCATAGTTGCTGTTATTGGAAATGAACAGAATATGGCTGGTAGGAATGATGCTGCTTTGGCTGCTGCTATGCAAGCTATGGCTCGGGTTGTGCAGGGTGCACCTAATGCTGCGGGTAATGATGAGTTCAGGAAGAACAACCCACCTATCTTCAAAGGAAGATGTGATCCTGATGGTGCTCAGATTTGGCTTAAAGAGATTGAAAGGATCTTCCGAGTGATGGATTGTGCTGAGGATCAGAAGGTGAGACTGGGTACTCACATGTTACTAGAAGAAGCTGATGATTGGTGGGTTAGTACATGTCATGTGTTGGAAGCTGCAGAGGAGGAGATCACTTGGGATGTGTTTAGCATTAAGTTTCTGAGGAGGTATTTTCCTGAAGATGTAAGAGGAAAGAAGGAAATTGAGTTCTTGGAGTTGAAACAAGGTAGTATGTCTGTTGTTGATTATACTGCTAAGTTTGTGGAGCTTGTGCAGTTTTATCCACATTATGCGGAAGCGACTGCGGAGTTTCCTAAGTGTGTGAAGTTTGAGAACGGGTTGCGTCCGGAGATAAAGCAGGCAATCGGTTATCAATGGATTAGGAGTTTTTCAGATCTGGTGGACTGTTGTAGGATTTATGAGGAGGATAGTAAATCTCGTTCTACTCACTATAAGAGTGTGAGCGAGAGGAAAGGGAAACAACCGTTTCGTAGTGGTCTGTATGTGACACCGGCAGATAAGGGTAAACAAAGAGATAATTATGAGAGAAGGCCAAGTGGGGGCGGAATGTCTAATTCTCCGAGATGTTTTAGGTGTGGTGAATTAGGACATCGCCAGTTTGAATGCAAAAAAGATATGAGGAAGTGTTCTAATTGTGGAGGTTTAGGGCATGTTACAGTTGAGTGCAATAATACCCCAAAATTTTCCCTCTCATTTTTCATATCATTTAGCATGTGCTTTCATTGCATTGCATTGCATTCAAGTCATAGAAAAATAAAGCATTCAGCATTGGTTCATCTGAGAGTAATTGAGCTCCGGAAGTTGACTCCTCCTCCTGCTAAGCTTCCAAAAGGATGGGATGCTAATGCTCATTGTGATTTCCATTCAGGGGCACCAGGCCATGATATTGAGGGGTGTAGAGCATTCCAGCACCAAGTGCAAGACTTAATTGACTCCAAAGCAATCGATTTTGGACCAGCTGGCTTGAAGGTATCAGGTGATCTGACGCCAGTAGCTGCGAAGGAAGTGAGTATTCCTTCCCCTTCTCTAGGGTCTACCTCAGGTCACAGGTGTATTCCTCAGCTTCAGGTTTCAAAGTCATCACGTCAGCAACCTTTGTTTGTTCCTCGACCAAATGTGGAAAGAAAAGTACAGGGGCAGACTAGGCACCATAATCAACATTGGCAGCAAAACCGTCAGCAACAGACGCAACGAGGACTCAGGAGGTTTGAGAGAGTGTCTGCTCCAGTTCCTATTTCTCAAAGCCGGCTTCTTGCTTGCCTTCTCCAAGGCTCTTTGATTCAGCTGGGGGAGGTAGTGCCAGTGCCGTTTCCTTTTCCTCCAGATTATGACATGAATGCCAGGTGCGAGTTTCACTCGGGAACGTTTGGACATACAATTGACAATTGCAGAGTGTTCAAACTAAAGGTGCAAGACTTGATTGACTCAAAGGTTATCACACCAGACGGGTGGCCCATAAATTGAACTTTCTTCATCAGATAGAGTACCCAGTCTAGAAAGAGGTCTTCAGAATCAATAAGTCCATACGGAGTCAAGCCTCCTCAACAAGGACAATCATTTAGCTTCTTTACTGCATTCTCATGTGTAGCTTTTTATGTTTGTCAAAACATTTGTATGCATGCATGAAATCTGTTTTTCTTTTTATGTTAATCCTAATAAAGCGCTCATGTTTTTCCTAAAGTAATCCATTCGTATTCACTCATAAGTTTGTATATGTGCATTGCAATACCAACTGTCGTGCTTAAACTCTTAAAGGAGGATGATGAGTTGAAAACGCAAAAATCTCTAATTGTGTGCTTTTTGATAATACCCTGTTGACGATGTGTAAAGGCATTGTTTCAAATCCCAAACACTGGAGATATAAGGAGATAGACCCTCGTCCAAATAGGAGCCTTAAAGTAGGAGTTTCATTTAGTAAAAAAAAAGCCCTAACATTTAACCCCGGGACAGGGTAGGCGTCAGTTAGTTTGACCAAGCGTTCAAACCTCAAAAGGAGTGTGCATTTGAGGATCCATTACATTTCACTCTACCGCATCAAGAGGTCCAAAGAGCGAAAACCACAATGGTTATCCCTCATTAACTGAGAAGTGAAACAGTCACAACCCTTCCAAAGAAATCAAGACGTCCGGTGTCACACGACGTGTTCAAAAAATAAGAGAGAATAAAAAAAAGGAAAAGAAAAAGCCCGCTAAGTTAAAACTTGAAAACAAGCAACTTAGGCAAAAGTTAGGGCATCCCGCTGGACTCCAAAATCAAAGATTCAAAAGAATCTGTCCAGGCAAAAGTTAGGGATACGCAAAAGAATGTGAAAGCGAAGTGTGAACAGGATTACCCAAGAAAGATCCTCAAGCGAAAGAACAAAGTCGTGTGACACAGACACAAAGACGAAAAGGGATGACTGTTACTCCAATAAACTGATTGGTGCTTAAACTGTTAAAAGTCAATGGTTCCTCAACCATCACATAGGTTTCTTTTGAGAGGTGAACGCTAGTGCCGAACTAACTGAACGTAGGACTGGAGGACATCACGAAGAGTGGGTGGGCACTAATAAATTTTCAGCCATATATCCCTTGTTTCAATAACCGTCAACTAGGCCCCGTTACAAAACCGAAAGTCCTCAATTGAAACAGGGTTATTTCGAAAGCATACTACCAAGAGATAGCGTTCCTGACTCCTGTGAGTTGTGCTAAAAGATCATTGTTGGTGTTGCATGTGCATTGCATTCTTTCATTCAAAAATTAATGTCGTACCCTAATCCGTGATCCGCTCACAAAGGTTTTACGACATCTTTTTAGTAAAACTTCAAGATTAACATGTGTGTTGTATTAGAATTTTCATTCTCAGACTAAAACATTTTCTGTTTGCATGCATTTGTTTGACATCAAAAGAAGTTTACATATGGAAATTCAGTCCAGAAGCTTAATCTTGTTGAATTGAGAATCCTGAAACTCCCGAAGGACAGCCTCATCCAGTGGTACTTCCTCAGGAAACTTTGTTGAGCGGGAGCTTTCCCAACAAGTTGTGTTAAGACGCAGTCGATCTGGGGTAATCACGTTGAATCATCTCTTTAAGGTGTAGCCAACCTGAGCCAACCACGTCGAGAAATCTCTTTAGAGTTCAGCCAAACTGGGGAAATTACTTCGAGATTCAAATCTCTCCAAAGGAAGGTATTCGGGGTCTTCCTTCGAAGATCAGTAGTTAGGGGCAAAACCACTTCAAGGTTCATACTGTAGCAGGTTATCCTAAGAGCATGAGAAGTTAGTCCATCCAGATGACTGATCAGCCTATCCAAGGTTCAGCGTATTGGGGCAGAATATCTCACGGTGATATGAGATTGTTCATGAATCTTCTCGAGGCAAATTCCTCTGAAGACCATACAGTCTGAGGCAGTTACTTCAAGATCCGACGAATCTCTCCAAGAGTTTGAAGACATTGAGGCGTTTTGGATGTCAAGTTTTCTGTAAAATCCTCTTGAGACAATTTCTTTGGTGGACCATGTTGGTCTAGGGCAAGTGAAAAAAAATGTTGTTCACGCATATGAAGTCAATCAGCCAAAAGGCTTGAAACAAAGGGGTATTCCAACCCAAGGCATTTGTGGTCCCCTGTTTTCAATAGGCTTCATTAATCATGTTCCCAGCAAGAGATGCATCAAAACCTTTCTCCCCAACACGTGGTGGTTCAGAGTTAGATTTTCTCAGTTGCGGAAGTCATATCTAGCACAGGGCATACGTACATATCCTTTTGCTTGTAGGTAGCAGCCTCATACTAGGCTCAAAAGCAAGATTGAAGCCTTTTCAAGAGCAGGGGTCATTTCTTCCAGACAAGTAATCACTTACCCCTAAGTCAGAATAGCGGGGCAACCATATTCAGGAAAGGGTTCCCATGTCGCCCTTTTGTTGCAACTTTTACTGATTGAGTCCATTAATCAGCTGATGGTCGTTCACGATGATTTGCTATCGACAAATTAATTTCGACTGGGTACCGTTGTATTCTATTAAGTCAATTCTCCCATTCAGAATGTCCAACAGTTACAAGCTTTTCTGTGTCGATAACGGTTGCAAATTCCTTAGTTGAGTTGCTTCGCAGACCTCGCAGTTAATGTTCAAGGCTCAGTGAGTGTCCAGGAGTTTGAAGATGCCAAATCTTCTGTAAAATCCTCTTGGGACGTTTTCTTCAGATCAGCCGCGTAATCTGGGGCAAAAGTGAGTTTGTGACTCTCCCAAGCATGGGGCATCTGGAAATCCCTCTGACAAGTTATGTTCCAGATCTATTATCTCCAGCAGAGTGACCTCTCAATTATTGTATTTTTAGCTCAAGTCTCGGCATTTGCTTAAGAGTTTAAAGATGCTTGGTCTTCTGTACAATCCTCTTAAGGGGCATCTCCAGCACGAGACGCTTTGAAGCGGTTCTCCCCAGCAGAGTTTGTTGTCAACTCATTATCCCCAATAGAGTCGTCAAGCTGAAGGTGTGCATAGCGTGGGACATTAGGACTCTTATTTTAAGCTCGATAGCTTTGCTCCTCAACAGATCACAGTGGATTTTCTTTGTGTTTTCCCAGCAGATCTCTAGGGACTCTTTCCCAGCGAGTCGCAATAGGACGTATTCTGACCAGGATTTGCGTATCCCCGACGAAGTAGTTCTGATCCCAAGAAGGATCGTATATCTAGTAGTTGTACCCCCACAGAGTTCAGCATTGATTCTTGTCAGTAATACTCCCCAGTTGAGTTATTTTTTCTCCCTGCAGAGGTTTAGCAGATCAACAGAATCTCTTCCTCAGCAGAGTGTTAATACATTCTTTCCCCAGCCAAGTCGGAAAGTTGTCATTCCTCCAGCGGAGTTGCTATGACAAGAATTCATCCCCAGACAGATGGAATAATTCCTGGCAGAGCCATCACTTCCCCATATCTCAAAGTCCAATTTATTTTTGGCAAGCGTGGAAATTTGGAGTAGACGAATTGTTCAGTCATTCTCCGGCAGAGATATTATCCTTTCAGGAGCTTCTGAGGTCAAATCATTGGTCATTGTTCCTCAGCAAAGTCAACAGGGATGTCTGATATGTATGCAGAGCGTAATCCAGTGTTGAATTTTTGCAAAAGTCCACCCGCAGTGTGGCCAATCAGTAGTCAACTGACTTCATCCAAAAGGCATCTTTCAAAAGTCCACCCGCAGCGTGGCCCGTCGGCATTTGTCCAATTTTATTTGAAAGGCAAAGCAAAGTCCAACTGCAGATTGGCAAAAGTGCATCTTAGGGTGGCAAATCAACAAAGTCCAACCGCAGATTGGCAAAAGTCCATCTTAGGGTGGCAAAGCAGGGTAAAGTCCAACCGCAGATTGGAAAAAGTCCATCTTAGGGTGGAAAAGCAGGGTAAAGTCCAACCGTAGATTGGAGAAAGTCCACCCGCAGTTTGGCAAGTCAGTAGTCGTCTGACTCCATTTAAAAGATAGTTTCAAGACCAATCGCAGATTGGCGAAAGTCCACCCACAGTGTGGCAAGCCAGTAGTCGTATGGCATCGTACAAAAGACATTGTTAAATTCCACCCGCAGCGTGGCAAGCCAGTAGTCGTCTGGCGTCGTACAAAAGATAGTGTTAAAGTCCACCCGCAGCGTGGCAAGCCTATAGTCGTCTGACGTTGTACAAAAGATGTTTTCCAAGTCCATCCGCAGTATGGCAAGCCATTAATCGTCTGGCATCGTTCAAAAAACATCTCTCTAGTGCTATGCTTCCCATCAAAGTCTTATCAAAGAAGAGTTCATTTGGTTGGGTTTATATCCCTTTTTTTCTTCTCCACATAGTGCAAATTTTCTGGTTATTCTTCAGTATTCAATCCCTTCATACCTTGAAAGTCTGAAAGCAACTGCTATCATCCATTCAAGTATACAGTGATTGAATAGGGGCAGCTGTAATACCCCAAAATTTTCCCTCTCATTTTTCATATCATTTAGCATGTGCTTTCATTGCATTCAAGTCATAGAAAAATAAAGCATTCAGCATTGGTTCATGCATAGGGCATGTGATCAGTTGATTTCAGAATATTGATCATCCAAAGCAAGAGAGCAAGAGCCAAGGATCTTAAAACAAGCCTCAAGGGTCTCTTTCATCATATATCATCTCATTTGATCCCACAAGTCATTGGAAGATGGGAATTCATCAAAAAGATTGGACAGTTCATCCTCTCCTATCAAAAGCAGTCAAAATTAGGGTTTTGGATTCAAGCAGTCTCCTGATGAAATTTTGGTTCAAACTTGATCTCAATGTTTTCTACATGATGTCAAGTATCTAAGGATGGAAGATTTCCCATTGGCTCATTTCAAAAGAGGTTCAATTGATCAGTTGCTTGAGAATCAAGAAATTTGGGGAATAGTCAACTGTGCAAAGGAAAAAGTCAACTCCTAACTTTTTAAGGTAAAATTCATGAAATTCAAGTCACATATGTTCATTGGACAAAATTTGATCAAGAAATGTCAAGAGATTCATGAAAAATCAAGAATTGTACAAAGTTGCCAAATTTAGAAACTTAGGGTTTCTAAAAATGGCAAGTTTGGACCATTTGGCACTCTACTTCAAGGTATTCTTTCTTAAATATAAAAACTTCAAACTTCTGGCCCAAGTTGAGTGAATTAATGATCACATCCTAAGCTTCAAATCAATACCAAGAACTCTTCCATTGGATCAAAATTGAAGGAGTTATGATCAATCAAAATTTGGTAAAATCAAGGCAAATTCCAAGTCATGGCAAGGCAAGTTCAGGCCTCCAGGCCATAATTTCATCAAACAGGTGGTGTGCCAAATGTCAAGCCAATTTTCTCAATGAATAATACTTCAAATGAAAAAAGGTTGAACATCAAATTTTTTCCTCTCCATGCCCTCTACAATGTTCATGTTTATCACTTTTTCATTTGAGCAATGTATGAAGAGTTATGAGGGTTCCAAGACAAGGGTTTCACTCTAAATTTCATAGGCCCATGAGTTAGGCACGCACGCAGGTTTGCCTTGCCAAAATTTTAGCCATAAGCAAGTGACTTTAGTGCCATTTTTGAGTGCTTTGATGGTATTGTTTCACTTTGATTCCAACTTCAAACTTGCTCATTGTTATGTCCTTGATCCATAGGCATTGGAATCATTCCATTTCATGAGTTATCCCTGAAGAAATTCCTCCATAAAGTTCATCAATTTCATTATGATCTTGCTGGTCCAAATTGGAGGTTTTGTGCATTGTTCTTAGTTGGATAACTCATTTGCCACGCATAAAACATGAGCCCTTCATCCATTACTTCATTAGTTCCCACCAAGTCTTACATGATCACATACACATGCATGCCATACATCTATATGGAAACAATTCAAAATGAGAAGCTTATGTTGCAGCAGGCATTGCAACATCCATAACACATCATCACTACATCACCATCATCATCTTTTCTTACCATTACATAAACAACAACACACGGTTCTCTTCCATCTCATTTGAAAATTACTTCACCCACCCTATCCATTGCTACACTCACCACTAACCTAACCCAGCTTCCAACTGTTAACTGAGTTAGTTAGGATCTAATTCTACATATAAGAATGAAACTCTAACTGATTTTAGAGAAGACACTTCATTTTTTCACTCACACACTTGATTCATCTCAAATTTCTCTCTGAGCTCTCTCTCTGTTGGAACGAGTTTCTCCACTTTCTTCTTCAAACTTCATCATTCATCAACCTCAAGAACATAGTGCATTGAAGCTTGGAACCTCCTCCTCTATCACTGCAATTTCATTTTTCTTACATTCCTCTGGAAGATCACACATTCTATAGCATTTATTTTGCTCCTTGGAAGCTCAAGAACAAGTTCTCACCTCTGGTTTTCTGAAGATTCAAGTTCTCCACAGTTTCAGGTTCGTTATTTCTCAACTTTTTCTTGCACTAATTCCCTAATTTTAAGTTTGTTTCATGTTGAATATAGCTTAATAGAAGCAATGTGATTGATCTGGCTAGTGATAGGCACCTTAAGTGCTTAGATTCAAATTCTAGGGCAAGATGTCTGTGCTCGATTCTCTATGTATATGCATGATATGTGAATTCTTTTGCTGGATTTGTGATCTCCATGACTTCCTGAACATTTTGATATGCATTTCATAATTTCTGGAGAGTTTGAAGGTTGCAGGTGGTGGTGCTTCGTCGGAGAAGATGACCGGAAGTCCTTCTCTGGCCGGTGAGATTTAGTTAGGGTTTAATCCTCAAAACATAACACAGTTGTACGATTTGTTTGATCCAAAGGCCATTAGCGCGCCAACGCATTAATGAAACACCCTCCCCCTCACGTGCTTCCTTCTCTCTCATATTTGACTTTGACTCTTTCTATGTGTGTGCGTGCATGAGTGGTGTGATGTGCCTTGCATATGGACCATTAGATTACATGACTTTCATAATCTTTGTGCATTGACTTAATCATGTGGCTCTGATTGAATCAACGTTTGACTTAATCTTTGTGCATTTTTACTTGCGTGGCACCCCCTTGCATTATTTCTTGTACATTTATTTTCTCTTCTATACATGTTTCATTTTCTTTTATTAAATATACCAAATCATTCCCGAAAATTCCAAATAAATTCCCATGGCATCTAAACACATCTAAATAATTTTTCATATATTTTAATTCTGATTTTAATTGAATTTGTTCATATTTTCTTAATTTCCATTTAATTTCTTTTTAAGTCTTCTTCTTCATTACACATGTTTGATTTTTGATTTCTTTTGCATATTTCTAAAACAATTTTGCATCCAATCATTTTTCCATGTCTAAAAAACATATCAATTCATCTTATATAATTTTTTTGTATTTTTAAAGTCATTTTTACATAGCTTTTGAACCATATCTTTGTGCATTATTCATTGTTGACCTAATGTGACTTTGAACCCACATTTGAACTAGTTTATTTTTGAATATTTGTGTGACCTTTTGACACTTATTTTGCTTCTGATTCAGATGCTTTTTTATTTAATTTCATAATTTTTACAAGTTCATTTCTATTTTTTCCTTGCTTGGTAGTATAGGTAGCATTATGTGATCTTTTGTTCAACTCCTAAACCCTAATTGTTAGGAGGCACTTGTGCCATCCTATGAGAACTTGTGTGTGAATTTTATAGGCTTTCATTAGAATATTTTAGGACCTTTGCCAAGGATTATAGGTCATTTGCCTTGCATCTTTGTTGGGTTTGTGTTTGTGTTCCTAAATGCATCCTTACTTGAAATGTTTGACCTAAACTTGCTTCTCTTGTCTTCTAATCATCAACATGACTTGTTTGTGAATCATCCATGCCTATTCATGCATTCTAATTGCATCTCATATTTGGTATGCTACTGACCCATAATCATTTCATGCATTCAAATGATTATTCATCTCAATCTTGCATAATTGTTCATATTTGACCTAGTTGTGCATTTCTTTCTTAACTAGTTTCAAAGTGGCTTGCATATGCATGTGATATGATTTAATTCTTGTATTCTAGTTGCACCTTAAATTTCATTTGGTACTGACCTATAATCCATGATCATTCATCTTTGGTTTTCAACCTTGACTTGTATTCCAAGTTACTTCTTTTTCTATATGAACTTGTTTCTTTTCTCCTCACTTCTTCTTCATCTAACTTCTTCTACTTGAACATCCATTCTCATAACTTGTATGCCTATTCATATGCATTATAGGACATTCAAATATGATGTTTAATTCTGACTTGCATCCATTTGCATTTATTTTCATGTTCTTTGTAACTTTAACTTGCATTACAAGTATGCCATATTATGTGAACGTGAACATTGTTTGCTTCTATTCGCTTCATCTTCTTAAATCATTTCACTCATGCTTAGTATGATCAGTCATCTACATTCATATGCATTTTAATATGTAATTCAATTCTTACTTTGACATTTCTTTATGCATTTATCCATGTTTGTATGTCATACACATTCATATTTCATCTTTAATTCATAACTTGAACTTGTGTGAATCTTTGGCATCTTTCTTGACATAGTTTGATCCTGTTAGGTACCCTAACCCTATTAGAACATCTTTATACATAGCTACTGACTTTAGAAGTCCTTGAACACTTAGGGTCATTTCCTTTTAGGTTTAGGCTTTGTTTGATTCTTAAGTTCATTTCATGAGATGTTTGATGCTTAATTGTCTTCCTTCTTTCACTTATGTTTTCATATTCCATTGTTTAGCTAACCTTTTCTTGTAGGGGCTAATGGTAAGTTGAGTGTGTGGATGTGCTTCCACACACACCTTCTTCCCTCATCTCTTTAATGCTTTCTCTTTTGTGTTTGTACAAAGCATTTCAATGCTTTCTTTGTTCAACTTCTTTCTTTTCCCTCTTGGTTCATAACTCATCTTCTATCTTAGAAGTGAGTTATGTTACCTCTTGCTCTCTTCTTCTAGTTTCTTTTAGACTTAGGGTTCTCATACCACACTTAACCCTTAGGATCTCCAAGCATGATAATATTAGGGTGAGTCTTAGTCCCCTTTAGTCTTTACCTTTGTTTCTTTTGAGTCTCTCTTCTCTCATCTCAAAACAAATTCAAAACACCTAATAAAGGTTGAAACATCTTCATGTGTCATGAGCCTTATTCCATGGGGGGGCTTGCATACATTCCATCTTGGAATGTGTTATAGGTTTTCTAGCATGATGTACAAGTCTTTAGCATGAAGTGATTTCACAAACAAACTAAAAAACACTTCTTCATTTAAAAACAACAAAAACATTTAATAAAGGGAATAGGCTAGTGTACTTAAGCCTTTAACTTTGGAAATAAGTTTGAGGATCTTCCTCATACTTAGTGTACTTCACCATCATTTCATTTTGGAATGACGTATGAGATGCACATTCCATTGAAAAAATACTTAGGTACACTCTCCTATGCAAAACACTTCAAATAAAAAACTTCTAAAACACTTCAAACAAATAATAACGTCTTTCCTTCGGGAATTCTCTTCTCATCTCACTCACTCTCAACGTGCGAACGTGCTTTTCCTCGTTCTCTTGCAACACGGTAACGCACTCGATTCAGCGAGCCTGCAAGACATGAGCTAGAACACTAGCCGTTCCCTAAAAAAAAGAAAAATAGTTTTCCCTTAGTCAGGGGAACTACGTCGCTCTGATTCTCATGTTCCCGATGCGATACGTAGGCAGTGGGGTAGGCCCATTCGAGCACTTCTTTTATTTTCCCTACATTTGATTCTCGTTCTCTTTCCATTCCTTTTCCAGCATCTTTTCTATCACCCTTTGAGCAGTACTTCAAGCGTGGATCCTGTCGAGTACGACGGATGTGAAGGGGTGCGATAACCTTCCCTTCACGTAACCGACTCCCTTACCCGTTCTGTTTGGTTCGCGAGACCTCGTTCTTTCCTTTCTCCCGGGTTTGTGCAGCATTATCCTTCCCTTTCTTTGGGATAAAAATGCCTGGCTGGCGACTCTCTTTCTTTCTTCCGCGCCACTTTCGGGTTTGTACCTGGATGAAAATCCCGGGAGCGACAAGTGTCACTGTTTCTTTTGTTTGTTCTTGAGTTTCAGTGATTATTTAATGTTCTTGAGCTTGCTATATAGTTTCTTTTGTTCTTGAGGGTTTGTTCCTGAGCATCTTGTTTTTTTTGTTTTGTTTTTAGTTTGAATGTGTTAGTTTGAATGAGTGTTGTTATATTATAGGAAATTATATCCATTACAAAAATGAGGGTTGCTAGAAAAATGAGTGTTATAGAAAAATGATTGTTGTTAGAGTATCAAAGTGTTGATGTGGTTGTTGTCGATTTGGTGAATTAGTGTTGATGTGGTTGTTGTTTGAATTTGATTTTGAAATTGTTGTTGTAGTAAAGTTGAAGATGATAAATAGTGATATTTGTGGTGGATTTATGTTGGGAATTAGTGTTAATTTTGTAAGTTGAATTTGAATGTTAGTGATGATTAGTTGAAATTAATTGATGATAATGACATTGTTGATGGATACTTTTTAGTGATTACTTTATTTTAATCTAATTGTTGATTGAAAATGATAATGCAATTAATTGTTATATTTGGTATGTTAGTGATGAAAATGAAAATGAAATTGTTGAAATTAATTGATTCTTGAGACTTTGACTTGTTTCTCCGATATATCTTATTTGTCCTATTATATACTAAATTTGTCCTGTTATATTTGGCATACACCATCATCACTAACTTAGTGAATTTGCTATAGAGGTTACTTGTGAAGAGTGAAAGTCTGATTGTTTCCAAGAATCTTACACTGTGTGGGTCCAGAAGCTGTTGACTTCCTTACAGGTAAATAGTTTTATTTTGTTTTTGTTTACCTTAATTAGTAAAACCATGGATAAGAAATGGATGTCTTCAAGTCGATTGTCGAAAGAGTACGAGAATGGAGTATCAGAATTCGTTAAGTTTGATGTTGTGCATGCCAAAGACCCCAGTCGAATGACATGTCCTTGCTTGGATTGCTGTTATAGGAGTCGGGTTGACGCGGTTCAGTTGGCATCGCATTTAATGAGGCATCGAATTGATCGAAGTTATACATGTTGGAATTTGCATGGTGAGAAAAGTAACGGGAATGTTGAATCGGGGGATATTACTACCTATGCTTCAAACGACAATTGCACAGATACATACGATTGTGATCGAGTCGAAGAGATTATAGAAGCACTTGAAGAAGATCTTAATGATTGTCCCAAAATGTTTGAGAGGTTGGTAAGCGATGCAGAGAAACCGTTGTATAATGGTTGCACTAAATTCACAAGATTGTCTACGGTATTAAAGTTGTACAACGTAAAGGCGAACTATGCATGGTCGGATAAAAGTTTCACAGAGTTATTAGCCCTTATGAAAGATATGCTTCCAGTGGATAATGTTCTTCCCAATCGAACATATGAGGCCAAAAAGATGTTGTGCTCTAT
Organism: Lathyrus tuberosus; assembly: GCA_022829125.1. Lineage (NCBI taxonomy): Eukaryota > Viridiplantae > Streptophyta > Magnoliopsida > Fabales > Fabaceae > Lathyrus > Lathyrus tuberosus. Next base: position 24,846,946 of record JALAZF010000012.1, on the reverse strand, counting down.
TGGCATGAGCTATGATAAGATACATGCCTGTCAAAACGATTGCGTTTTGTTTTGAAATGAGTATGCATCGTTAAATGAGTGTCTTAAATGCGGTGTATCTCGATATAAGAAAAAGTTGTCTCCAACAAAAGTCTTATGGTATTTTCCTATAATTCCGAGATTTAGACGCATGTTTTGTAGTGAAACTGATGCAAGATACTTGACTTGGCATGCAGATGAAAGAATTATTGATGGAATGTTTCGACATCCGGCAGATTCACCACAGTGGATGAAACTTGATAATGATTATCCTGAATTTGGAAAAGAAGCAAGAAACCTTCGCTTGGCATTATCTACTGATGGAATGAACCCACACGGTCTTCAAAGTATCTCACATAACACATGGCCTGTGATTATTATGATTTATAACCTACCTCCATGGCTATGTATAAAGCGTAAGTACATGATGTTATCTATGTTAATTCCTGGGCCTAAACAACTAGGGAATGACATAGACGTATAATTGACACCCTTAATCGAAGATTTAAAGACTTTGTGGAAGAATGGTGTGGAGGTTTATGATGGATATAGGGAAGAAAGTTTCAACTTGAGGGCGATGTTGTTTGGCACAATTAATGATTTTCCAGCATACGGAAATCTATCAGGGTATAGCATAAAAGGTCAATGTGTGTGTCCTATTTGTGAAGATAAAACAGATTGGACGCGATTAGAGTTTGGTCTGAAGAATGTCTTTCTCGGTCATCGTAGATTCTTAAATTCTAATCATCATTACCGTGGGTGGAGAAAAGCCTTCAATGGAGCCCCAGAACAAGGTAGAGCTCCACCTATATTGACAGGTGATCAAATTTTTGAAAAGGTGAAAGATGTGAGGATTCAGTTTGGCAAGCCTTTTACACATACGCTTGTTAAGAGTGGGTGGAAGAAGAGGTCAATTTTTTTTTAATTTCCATATTGGAAGTCGTTGTATGTAAGACATTTTCTCGATGTTATGCATATTGAAAAAAATGTGTTTGACATTGTTATTAGTACGTTACTCAATATACAAGGAAAGTATAAGGATGGCCTTAAAGTAAGAAAGAACTTGATAGCGATGGGGATAAGAAATGAATTAGGACCCTTGAAGAAAGGAAGTCGAACATATCTACCACCTGATGCATATACTCTATCTAGAAAGGAAAAAAAGTATTGTGTAAGTTTCTAAGTGGAGTTAAAGTTCCAGAAGGATACTCTTCAGATATTAGAAGACTTGTGTCTATGAAAGACCTTAAGTTAAAAAGTTTAAAGACGCATGATTGCCATGTTATAATGGAACATTTTCTACCAATAGGTATACGTTCTATTCTGCCAGAAAAAGTAAGAAGCGCAATAACTAAATTGTGTTCTTTCTTCAAGTCAATTTGCAATAAGGTGATCAATCCTGCAGTCTTACCAACATTGCAAAAAGAAATAGTTATTACTTTGTGTGAGCTTGAAATGTATTTTCCTCCCTCGTTTTTTGACATAATGATACATTTAGTTGTACATCTTGTGAAAGAGACACAATTATGTGGACCATCTTATATGAGATGGATGTACCCTGATGAACGTTATATGAAAATATTAAAAGGGTATATGAAAAACTGAAGTCCACCCGAGGGTTGTATTGTTGAACGATACATTGTTGAAGAAGTGATTGAGTTTTGTTCTGAATATCTGTCCAATGTTCAAGCAATTGGACTCGCCAAATCTCATATTGTCGAAAAAAAATAAGGAAAAAAGTTAATTAGAAATAAAATTGTGATAGTATCAAGGGTCGAACGGGATCAAGTGCATTTGTATGTTCTGCACAATGAGAACCGTATAGAAATGAAAATTGGATAGTACGAGAGCACAATCGAAGTTTTATACCTTGGTTTAAGGTCATATTTAATCAAAGTATTATTCAGATCCCGCTTCAATAACAGAAAGGTTGTGATGTTTAGCATATGGTCCAAGTTTGGTTGTGTTTTCTTATAGAGCGTACGCAATTAATGGATACACATTTTATACCAAAGAACAAGATGATAAAAGTACTATGCAAAATAGTGGTGTCACCGTGGTGGCTGAAGCAATGAACATTTCAAGTGTGAAGGACTTAAACCTAAAATTTGCAAATCTGTCATATTTTGGGGTTATCGAGCGCATTTGGGTGTTTGATTATGAGAAGTTTCAGATTCCTATATTTGGTTGCAAGTGGGTTGAAAACAATAATGGCTTACGAATGGATAAGTCAGGATTTTTGCAAGTGGATCTTAATAGGGTGGGGTACAAAGATGAGCCTTTTATTCTAGCCTCTCAAGCTAAACAAGTGTTCTATGTCACTGATCCGACAAGTACGAAATGGTCTATAGTGCTTTTATCTAACAAAGTAATTGAAGAAAACATTGGAGATCAAAGTGATATTGATGTGGAGATTGGATCGTTTACTAGAAATGATCAAGATGAGAATATTATAGCAATTGAATCATATATTAGAAATGATCATAATGAGGGTATTTGGATCAATCCAACCGTCCGTGTTGTTAAAAGACGAGTAGAACATATTCCAACCAAGAAAAGAAAGAGACGTTAGTGCAAAAGGTACTATTTCGTGTCTATTATTTAATAAGTTGAACAATTTATTTACACATTTCAATGAAAATAGTCTAATGTTTATTATATTTTTATTTAAGGCTCTTGTATGACAAATTGATGCGCGGGAATCAATTGTCAAACAGATTATATTTCATGTCTTCCGCCTATATAATACTGGCAACGAGTTAGATTTTCATTCTAATCTTTGTATCTTTTGTGTAGAAAATTTCCATCTAAACTTTTGTTTTTTTTTTATAGTGGTCACTGGTTTGTTGGTTGCTATTAATCCGATCACAAAGAGAAACTGAAGTATCACGGTCTAAAGCAAACAACATTACATGGATCAGAGTGGAGGTATATTAATTTTCACAATTTTGCTTATAATAGTGATCATACTTGATAAAACAAGACAACTATATATTCTTATTTGTTTTTATTTTGTTAGAGCAATACAAGTATAGATTGCGGTTATTACGTTTTTAGGTTTATGAGAGAAATCCTTCATTTGGATCAAATAGAGATTCCAATCATGGTATGGATTTATAACTTAGGATTTATTTTAATATTTATTGAATATTTCATATAATTTATTAGTTTTAACTAAATCATGCATATTATGTTTTATTATGTAGTACTTTGATGAATAAGAGTGTTCTCATTACTCGAAATATAAATTGGAAGAAATCAAGGAGGAATTGAGTGAATACTTTATTGAGAAAAGAATCATATAAGGTATGAAAGTTGTTGTGTTGATTTATATCAAATGGTTTATGTGTTGAATTATAATGGTGTATATATTTTGGATTATAATGGTATATAATGCCTATGTTTGAATAAAAGCTTGTTTGTTGAAATAAAGGCTCAATGGTTGAAATATAAGGCCTATGTGTTGAAATAAAGGCTAGTTGAATGTCATATAATGCCTATGTGTTTGAAATAAAGGCTTGAATTATATAGGTTTATGGTATTATTTCCAAAAATATGCTTTCTAAAAAAGAAAGAATAGGCAGCGCATTTAAATAAAAAACGCTTCCTAAATTTTGATTTTAAAAAAAGTGCTTTTAAAAATCCCAATTTACGTGAAGAAAAGACAACGCTTTTCAGAAAAACCGCTGCCTATAGTTCACAATAGAAAGCGATTTTCATTAAAAGCGCTGCCTTAAAGTGAAATAAAAAATACATTAGACAGCGCTGTCTAAAGGGGGACAATAGAAATGGCTTTTTCCAGAAAAAGCGCTGCCTAAAGATGCCAAAAGAAATCATAAAAAGCCAGAAAAAGTGCTGCTAAAGGCCCACTTTAGACAGCGCTTTTCCAGAAAAAGCGCTGCTAAAGGCCTACTTTAGAAAGCGCTTTTTCAAAAAAAGCGCTGCTGAAGGCCTACATAAGGCAGTGTTTTTGCATAAAACAAAAGCGTTGTCTTTACCTATAGCAGCGCCATCTTAGACAGCGCTTTTAAGCGCTGTTAAAAGCCAAAAAAAGCTCTGTCTTTTCCCTTCCGTGGCATAGTATGGTCAACTACAGCTTAATCTTCAAATCCTGTGGGCCCTCCTTCATCAAAATTGTCACCTATATTATTCAATTCTTCAATGGTCCCCAAGTCATCAAAAGTCCCATTTACACCATTATTCAATTCATCCAACATGTCATCTTCCAAACTATCGTCTTCTACAACATTTGGACCTACATTGTTTTCAACGTTTGGATCTACACTGTTTTCACCATCTGGACCTACATTTTTCTCAAGAGGCAATATTTGCTCTTCCCCATACACTGAATGCATTACAAAATGATGAACATTCCCATTGATCAGAGCACTGGTCTTCATTCTATTTGTTCTTGCGTCATCTTGCAACATCACTAGCTCATTATCATCCATTACATCATAATACCACAAGCTCTCAAATTTTGGGTACCCTAAATCTTATAACTGACCTAGAATCTCAAAATAACTCCAAAAATCTGGGTCAACTTGACAAATCTCCTCTAAACCATTGTAACCATATCTGTTAAAGTCACCAAACCCACCCCCATAATGGACAACACACTCAAACCTATCACCACTCATCACCTAGTCACACAAGATACCTCAGAAATCACGCTTTGCGGTCAAAGAAATTGTAAAAGAAATGCTTTTTAAAATGATGAGTTCATACACGTACCTCTTTAAAATGCTTGACTCTCTATGTATCTTCTTCTGCTATCGTCTTCACAAACTACTGTCACCTTCAAGCACAATCGTCTTCTTCTTCGCAGCTGCTAGGGTTTTTTTAAGGAATGAAAATGCAACTATGAAGTTTAGGATATTGGTTCTGAGAGTAGCTGAATAGTTTAGGATATTAGTTACTAAAAAAGAAAACAAAAAGGATTTTAGCAACACCAAAGGCCTCCTATTAACACATCAAAAAGAAAATAGGGTGACAAAAAAAAAGCAATGCCACTTAAGTATCAAAACATGCCACATAGGCGTGTTTTAACGTTTTCTCCAAAGAAACTAACAGAAGGGGATTTATTGTTCTAACAGAGTGTCCTTATAGAACTTAATTGGAACGTTTTGTAATTGTGAGACTAATTAGACACAACAAAATAACTTAAAGGACTAAAAGATGAATTAAGCCAAAATGTTATATCTCAAAAATGATTTTTATAAATAAAACTATTTGAAATAACTTCAAAATTAAGTGAGTTTATAAAATTTTGATAGACAAAAAAACTTAATAAAATAAAATAAAATATTTAAAATGACATTTTAAAAATAATTATTCAAACTAATATATTTAAAAAAATAATAATTTATAAAAGCATGTGACACTATAAAAATTATTTAAAAAAAAAAAAGTTGAACCAAATGGATCCAAAAATTTTAGAGGATTTCTTATCACACCACCCTCGTTTCTTAGGCACCATCTAAATTTCCGGTTTTGCCCCCTGATTCCGGATGTGCACATCCGGACGCACCATTTTTTTAAAAAACGCTGATGCGTTCCAGAAGTGCACATCCGGAAACATTCATGATTTGCAGATCCGGAAAACAGCAGAACTTAATTTTTTTTTAAAATCAATTTTGTTTCTTGGCCGCATATGTTAATATATCGTCCCAACTTAATATACATTTGACAACATCAATATATAAAATAAAATGATATATATATATATATATATATATATATATATATATATATATATATATAAAATAAACCTCTATCAAAATACAGTGCATACATCTAATATAAATTGAATACATCAAACAAAAAACTATTGCGTATGGCGAAGGATGTCTCCTGGCTCCCCTGCTCCTCGGCCCCTATCCGCCATCCTGGATCGTTGTTTGCGGTACAGAAGTGCCCCCCCTGAGCAATCGCAATAATCTTGTCCACGACAAGTCTGACACCAGAGCCCTCAAGGAGGTGACCATCCGCAATGGCCTGCTGCGCTATCTGCTCTATCTGACGACAACGTGGTTGGACATCCTGAGTGTGGTCCAGCTGAGACTGCCGCTCCTCTAATATATCCTGATGAGCAAGTCTGGGTGGCGATCCCTCAGCAGTGGGCACCATGCATGGGTGTGAGACGGTGTAGAACCACACGATGTACCTGGCAGCAATGCTCCAGTCTCTCTCCGCTCTGGTCGCCCGAGCCTCTTCCTCTACCAAGTGGGACTGGAAGTCAGCATATATGTCATCTATCTGCCTGCGGGTCAAGGCTAGAGGAGCAGACTCGTGAGGCATCCTGGGGATCATCTGCGTGTAACCGAACTGACGCAAGACGCGCTCTGGCAGGTATCGGGCAGTAACAGTCGAACTGCATGCCAACCATCCTGAGAACAAACAAACCTCATCGAACGGGCGCGTCACACGGTGAGCGGCATAGGTGTCACACAAAACGTCCTCAGCAACCATCCGATCAAGATATACTCTGTAGGGGTCCGGCACCTGGTTCCCTCTGAGCAGACCAAATGCAGCAGCACGTGGCATATCCTCAGTGTACCCGTCGACACCCCCCAACCAGTAATGTTGGGAAAGTGCTATAAAATCCACGCCTGAAATGAAAAACATAACATGGGTGTCAAACATTATAATGAATATAGAAAGAAAAGAAATGAAAAAAATCACTTGGAATATTAGATTTTTACCACGTATAGCGTACAACTGTCTGCCACACTCATGGCTGCCCAGCGGCAACCATCAGAGAGCCTGGAATAGGTGTATGCTAGCGCAGCCACCCCCAGTTGTACCCGTGGATCTCTGTCTGATCCGAAAGGTACCTGAGGTAGACGACATCAACATAATAGGCGCTGGTGTCCAGAAACACCTGTGTGCCGAGCAAAAACAAGTAGTAGCATCTCAGGGCACGCTGCCTGTGGATCGCCATCTCAGCTGGATCACCTGATGCCCGTCCTGCCTCTGCAAGCGCCACAGTAAATCTGTGTGTCAGAAAGGAGAACCGGACATGTGCGCCTCTCAACTGCGTCACCTCCGCAAGTGCCTCCTCTGGGGTAGCCCCAAGCTCCTCAATCAGCATCTCCATCGCGTCCTCCTTCGACATCCTACCGTCACGGAGAAGGGTACCCGTGATCGGTAGATGTAAAAGGCACGAGATGTCATCGAGTGTGATCGTGATCTCGTCGTACGCTAGATGGAATGAGGATGTCTCAGGGTGCCATCTCTCAACAAAGGCTATCAGCATACCGTACATGATCTGGGGATACCCAATCCTAGACAGACCTCTAAGACCAGAGGTAGCAAGTGCAAACGTGAACCAATCATCCCCTGGCAGCACCGTAAGCATGTCCATAACCTTGCCCCCATGGTTATAGAACTTTTGTGAATCCTTCTCCTAAAAATTTCCAAATAAAACAATGTTACAAATGAACATATTTTCAACGAATACAATTCTATAAATAAACTGAGAAAGGTTACCTGCCCCAGCCAGACATATCTGGCAGTATGCTCAGAGTACCCCACGAGTATGGACATATCAGACGGTGCCCCAGGGTAACCGCCCATCTCATTGAAATCTTCATCAGCGTCAACACCCTCATGTGCTGGGTGATCACCCTCTGGAACAGGAACAGGAATAGGGGAACGAAGAGAAGCAGCTGATGGAGCTGGAGTCTCCCGACGACGCCTGCATGCGGGTTGGGACCCTGATGAACTAATTGTAGAATCCCGACGCCTCCGAGAAGTAAAATCGGCGGCTGAAGGTGGAGTGGCCTGTACCTGAGATGTGGAAGTGGCCTGAACCTGTGATGTGGATGGCTGTGGTGTAGGATGTCCCTCAGCTGTAGGGGTTATCCCAACTCCCTCTGCGCCGGAAGCCTTGGCTGTAGACTGCATCCGCTCACGTCGGACAGATGCGTGCTGAGCTGTCCGTCCATGTATGGTACGATCGTATCTGTCAGCCATATAGTATGCAAAGCATAATAAATAAATTAGATTTTTTTTTAAATAATTAAACAAAAACAAACAAACAAACAAAATAAAAAAATAATAATAATAGTCTTCCGGATGTGCAGATCCGGAAGGACACAGAATTTTTAACGTTGAGTACTTCCGGATGTGCACATCCGGAAACACCCAGAATAATAAACGTTACAATATTTTCGGATCTGCACATCCGGTACGTTTTTTGAAGTTTAAAAATGGCAGTCATGGCCACTGTAACATGCAAAAGGGAATTTTAATGCTCTGATCGTCCGTTTGAAGTAGTAAAAAAGACCTACATTGTCTCTAACCTATGGTATTCATACAACCTAACAATTTCTATACCTAAACGTCTACCCTAAATCGATTACTCGAAAATAACTCCGAAACTCTAAAATTTGAAAACTTACCGATTAAAATGAGATATGGAGGATTTGGAGTGTCTTGATCGTTGTAGAAGTTGCTCTACGTCGAACTCGAGTGGAAAAAATCGAGATTTGGGAGATTAAAAATTTGAGAGTTTGAGAGAGTTTGAACAATGGAAAATTGAAGAATGAGGGGGAGAAAGAAGCTCCGTCGCGAACTAATAAGAAATCCTTCCGGAAGTGCACATTAGAAATGTTTCTGGATATGCATATCCGGAACACTTCAGCGTTTTTTAAAAATTTGGTGCGTCCGGATGTGCACATCTGAAATCAGGGGGCAAAAAAATTATTTCACGTGGTGCCTAAAAAACTTGGGTGGTGCATTAAAAAACCCTCAAATTTTAAACTAGATTTTTAAAATAATCCATCTCTATTTTTTTTTTATAGTGTGGGCAATATACGCTTATTTTTAATAAGTGGTGTTAATCTTGTATGTACATTACCAGCTGTAGTCTATCAAAGGCTTAGAGTGAACCACCTGTTCTACTCTAAATAGTGTGGGGGACATACGCTTATACAACTTAGACATATATAGGACGCCCAATAACTTATACACTTCAATATTTCATAGGCATCGATCTAACTTCTCAAAATGAATATCAACACCAATAAAACAAATATTTGCTTCTCAACTATGAAGTAAAGGTTACGTGTTGATACCTCCTACCTCCATTATAAATATCACACGCTTTTATACTAGTTTTTTCATCGTTTACTAATACATTTTCCAATTGATTCAATTTATCAGGTTTAATATTTATGGATTCGAAAAATGCAGTAATACTCATCCTGTGCCTCTTAGCTATTGTTCTTATTTCCACAAAGGTGTCAGCAATGGACTCAACTGAGACTTCCTCTCATACTAAAAAGGGTGGGCTATACATTATTCTTCTTAATTTACGCTTAAACTATGTTTTATAGAAATTTGATATAATATTTTCTTTTTAATTATATGTGTCTAGTACTTATAATAAATTTTTTTCCTAAAAAATTAATCAAAGACATTTTTTAACGAGAAAAAATAGGATATGCATATATATATATTAATTTTACACCGTCACCTATTCTGTCAAATATAATTGTAATTTTTAAATTAGTGATATGATATGACAAAGTCATAATTTTTTATTGAACAACAAGGTAAAAATATTTTATACTCAGTACATAATTATTAAACTCAATTAACAAAATAATGCAGCTTTTTAAAAAATAAAATACAGTTTTTCAGTTCACTTTGATATCATCTCAAATAGGTTTCAAATAGATTTACTTTTCAATGTGATTACAAACACATTATATCTTAGTTTGATGGTAATATAAATAAATTTTGAATTAATGAATGTTCTGTAAAAGTTAGATTAATATGTATGGATACATATTTTAAACATTATTAGGACAACAAATTTGAATTTAGATTAACATTTAACATTAAATGCTTCAAGTTTTGACGATGGTAAAAGAAATTCTTGATGCAAAATCAATTATTTGATATATTAATATCCAAAAAATAAAATAAATTCATCATTTGCAGAAATTGTTAAAGATACTGATAAAGTCAAATATAGTCATGGAGACAACAATGGTGATAGTTACAATGATGGTTACCGTGATGGTTACAATGATGGTTATGCGAGTGGTTATCCTGGTAATGGTGCTGGTTATGATGGTGGTTATGTTGGTCGTTATCCAAGAAATGGTGGTCGTTATATTGGTGGTCGTGCTGGTGGTTATCCGATTAATGGGGGCAGTTATAATGGTGGTTATGATGGCGGTTATCCACGAAATGTTGGTGGCTACAATGGCGGTAATGGCGGTGGTTATGGCGGTGGTTACACTGGTAATGGCGGCGGTTATGATCATTATATGCAAACGGAAGACAACACTCATAACTGATAATTATGTCATCATATATGATGCTTTCTTAGTAATAAGTTTTATGAATAAAAAACTTGTGTGTAGGTTAAAAAAATTATAGACAACTATTTATATTGTTATTATTTATCTTACCATTATATACATCTTCCCTATGTATTTGTGAGGATTAGTTTAAATTCAAATAAAATGTGATAAATATTTTATCATGTGTATGAAATAAAAAATCATCATACTTATTGTCATTTATGTGCTTTTGAGGTTGACATTTATTTTGCTAAAACTATTATAACAGCAAGATGTTGAAACATGAAGTTCTAAGTTGCTGCATTCAACATGTCAAATGAAGATGTCCCATACCAGCTCATAGGACATCGCGTTGTGGATTCAGTTTTTAAAGCAGTTTCTGCTGCTGTGAATTGTTACTAAATATTCTGTTAATATTTGGTTATCCTATGTGGCATCCAAAGCATTTTTGGATTGTGATTTTATGTTGGTTTTTCGGATTTGCTGCTGTTTCTAATTATGGAGACATAATAGGAAACTTTGGATTGAAGACCTATTTTGTTAGAGTTAATTTTGCAGATTTGTGAGCAGTCTATTTGCTGCGTTTTGGAAGCCCAATTCAGTCCAGATTAAATGCTATATATTGACTGATGTAAACCTAGTTTTAGGTGTGGAACTTACTTGTGTTTTTGTTAGGGTTTTCGAGTATTTTTGTGAGCCTAACTGGTATCATTCTGATAACAGTATAAGGACTAGTTTTTGTGTTGTAAGTTCTGTTAAGTTACTCATAAGCTTTTAAGCATTGAGTTTCTTGTGTGTCAATTCTCATAAGTTGTGAAGTATTGAGAATTGTGTGTTTTGAAAGTGTGACTTTCGGTTTGTTCCTTGTGTGGAAAGGTACCAATCACGGGTTGTGGTTGTAGAGGGATTTGAGGAGGGCCTCATACCTAGGTGAGTCTTAGGTATAAGTCATAGGAAGGGTAGTGATTAAGTGATCAGATTATTCGGTTATTGTATGATCTGTGAATTGATACTATCGTATATTGGTTTCGTCCCTGGCTTGGTAGCCCCCAGAGTAGGTGTGTTAGACCGAACTGGGTAAACATATCACTGTGTTATTTACTTTCTGCACTGTTATTTTTATTTGTTATCTTGTTCATTGTGTTGGATATCAGTGTCTCAACATCTGTATAGGACATCTGATATCTGTGCCAGAAATTCAATTGGCATCAAGAGCTTACACCCTTATTTGGTTCTGGGTGAGATTCAGGGAAGGTACTTTCTGGTAGAATGGACAAGGATGGAGGATTTCTGAACAAACCACCTCTGCTTGATGGTTCCAACTATGACTATTGGAAACCAAGGATGATAGCATTCATCAAATCCATGGATGATCAAGCATGGAAAGCTGTTATAAAAGGATGGGAACCCCCAACGGTTAAAGATGAAAAAGGTACCCCTACTGATGTGGTGAGGGAAGAGGAAGACTGGGATGATGCAGATTACAAAGGGTCCGTGGGAAATTCCAAATCTATGAATGCATTGTTTAATGGTGTCAACAAGAATATTTCAGGTTGATTGAACATTGTACCATTGCAAAAGAGGCGTGGGAGGTCTTGAAGGTGGCTCATGAAGGGACTTCGAAGGTGAAGATGTCAAAACTTCAGCTTCTCACTAGCAAGTTTGAGAGTTTGAAGATGAAAGAGGATGAGAGCATTCATGATTTTCACATGAACATTATTGAGATAGCTAATGCCTCTAGTGCCCTAGGTGAAAAGATGTCTGACAGCAAACTGGTCAGAAAAATCCTCAGATCTCTACCTAAGAGATTTGACATGAAAGACACTGCTATAGAGGAAGCTCAGGATATAGACAAGATGAAAGTGGATGAACTGGTGGGATCTCTTCAAACATTTGAATTAGGGATCAGTGAAAAGTCTGAAAAGAAGAAGAGCATAGCTTTTGTGTCAAATGTTGGTGACTCAGAAGATGAAGGTGACCTGGTCAGAGATAAAGGGGTGTCTAAAGATCTGGTATTGCTTGGAAAACAATTTAACAAAGTGTTGAAAAGGATTGACTGGAAGTCGAGAACAAATGCTCAGAACAAGTCACTCGACATCAGTAAGAACCAGGATGGAAGCAGAAGATCCAGAACTGAAGAAGACTCCAATCAAGGGAAGAGAGTTCAGTGTTTTGAATGTGAGGGATATGGGCACATAAAGACTGAGTGTCCCACGTATCTCAAAAGGAAGAAGAAGGGCTTATCAGTGTCTTGGTCAGAAGGAGAGTCTGAGAGTGATCTTGAAGAAGAATCAGCAAAATTGGTGACAGCTTTGACTGGGATCTGTAAGGCTAATGGAGAAACTACTTGTGAGTCTGACTCTGACAAAGAATCCTATGTTGGAGAACTCACTAAGGAAGAAGTCTTCACAGGGTTTTCAGAGTTGTGCATCAAGAATGAAGAAAGGTGCCAGATAATATTGAAACAGAAGGTTCTGATAGCTCAACTAGAAGCTGAGAAGGAAGAACATCTATCAACCATTGCTAATCTGAAAGAGGAGGTTGAATGGAAAAAGTCAAAACTTGACAATATGACCAAATCTATAAGAATGCTGAACAATGGTACCACGCAGCTGGATGAGATTCTTCAGACTGGGAAAGAAGCTGGAATTGTGCAAGGCCTTGGTTTTAACAATCAAGCAGAGACTTACAAGAAGCCTGTATTGAAGTTTGTCCCTCAGAAAATAAAGTAAGAAGAGGGGATGTCGAATCACATGTTTCAACATCAGATGAAGCATCAGAAAAGAGTTTGGAGATCAAAGTATAAACCATGGAGATGCCACTACTTGGAAAGATTGGTCACTTAAAGTCCTTTTGCTACAAGCTGCATGGCTATCCCAAAACTGCTCAGCAACAAAGTAAAGAACAGAGTTGGGGTAAAGTGAAGAGAAGATGGATTCCTAGACAAGTGATGGCTGGTCTCATAGCACATACCTCTCTTAGAGCATCTGCAAGAAAAGATTGGTACTTTGACAGTGGCTGTTCAAGACACATGACTGGTGTGAATAAATTCTTGTCAGATATCAAGCCTCACTCCACCAATTATGTCACTTTTGGGGATGGATCAAAGGGTGAAATAAAAGGTGTTGGAAAGTTGGACTACACTGGACAACCAAATATGGATCGTGTTCTATTTGTCAAAGGGCTAGCCGCAAATTTAATCAGTATAAACCAACTGTGTGATGTAGGTCTCAAAGTAAATTTTACCAAATCTGAATGTCTAGTAACCAATGAGAAAGATGAAGTTGTTATGAAGGGAACAAGGTCTAAGGATAACTGCTATCTGTGGAATCCTCAAGAACCTGAAAGTCTGTCTACTTGTTTGATGTCAAAGGAAAATGAAACCAAACTGTGGCATCAGAAATTAGGTCACTTACACCTAAAAGGGATGAAGAAAGTTATGTCAAGTGAAGCTGTAAGAGGTATTCCCAAGCTGAAGACTGATGAGGATAAAATATGCGGTGAATGTCAAGTTGGGAAGCAAACAAGGGTGTCACACAAGAGGCTTCAACATCTTACCACAACTTCTAGAGTTCTGGAACTTCTTCACATGGACTTAATGGGACCTATGCAGGTTTAAAGTCTTGGTGGGAAGAAGTATGCCTATGTTGTCGTAGATGACTACTCCAGATTCACTTGGATAAGTTTTATCAGAGAAAAGTCTGAAGTGTTTGCAGCCTTCAAAGAGTTGTGTCAAAGGATTCAACGGGAAAAGGATTGTGGTGTTGTTCGAATCAGAAGTGACCATGGGAAATAATTCGAAAATAGCAGGTTTGAAGAGTTCTGCTTATCTGAGGGAATCACTCATGAATTCTCATCACCGATCACTCCTCAGCAGTATGGTGTGGTGGAACGCAAGAACAGGACTATACAAGAGTGTGCAAGAGTCATGATTCATGCCAAAAAGCTTCCATATCATTTTTGGGTTGAAGCCATGAATACTGCTTGCTATATACACAATAGGGTGACTATCAGATCAGGTACTTCTGTCACTCTTTATGAGCTATGGAAAGGTAGAAAGCCAAATGTGAAGTACTTTCATGTGTTTGGTAGTAAATGCTATATCTTGGCGGATCATGAGCAGAGGCGAAAGATGGATCCTAAGAGTGAGGAAGGAATATTTTTGGGATACTCTACCAACAGTAAAGCATATAGGGTATTTAATTCCAGAACTAAGATGATGATGGAATCCAAAAATGTGGTGGTTGATGATTCTTGCAAAGAAGAAGATGTCCCAGATGATGTTGGAGCATGTCTGCCCATGAACAATGAAACCTCCCAAGACATTGAGTCTGTAGAAGATAGTGCTCAAGAAACCAACACTAGACCTGAGAATGAAGAGGTAGAGGATGCTAACAGGGGACCCTCTATAAGGATTCAGTGGGATCACCCTAAGGAATTGATTATTGGAGATCTGAATGAAGGTGTAAGAACCAGAACGAGGGAGACTGCGTCAAATGCATGCTTTGTTTCAAAGATTGAACCAAAGAATGTCAAAGAAGCATTGACAGATGAGTTCTGGATAAGTGCTATGCAAGATGAACTTTGTCAATTCAAGAGGAATGAAGTCTGGGAACTGGTACCACGACCAGCAGGAACAAATGTGATTGGAACAAAATGGGTTTATAAAAATAAGTCTGATGAACAAGGAGTTGCTACCAGGAACAAAGCCAGATTAGTTGCTCAAGGATACACACAGATTGAAGTAGTAGACTTCGATGAAACATTTTCTCCTGTGGCTCGATTGGAATCTATCAGATTGCTGCTAGGAGTGGCATGTTTGTTGAAATTTATATTGTTTCAAATGGATGTCAAGAGTAGCTTTTTGAATGGCTATCTTAATGAGGAAGTCTATGTTGAGCAGCCTAAAGGGTTTGTGGATCCAAATTTTCCTGATCATGTTTACAAGCAGAAGAAGGCTTTGTATGGGTTGAAATAAGCTCCACGAGCTTGGTATGAAAGACTGACTGAGTTCTTAGTCAACCATGGGTACAGAAAGGGTGGTATTGATAAAACACATTTTGTCAAGGAAAAGGATGGGAAACTAATGATTGCTCAGATTTATGTAGATGATATTGTGTTTGGTGGGATATCGGATGAAATGGTCCAACATTTTGTCAACCAAATGCAATCTGAATTTGAGATGAGCCTGGTAGGTGAATTGACCTACTTCCTTGGATTACAAGTCAAGCAGATGGAAGATTCCATTTTTATTTGTCAGAGCAAATATGCGAGGAACATTGTGAAGAAGTTTGGACTGGATAATGCCAAGCATAAGAGGACTCCTGCTCCTACTCACTTGAAGTTATCCAAAGATGAAATGGGAGTGGCTGTTGAACAAAGTTTGTATAGAAGTATGATTGGCAGTCTGCTGTATCTTACAGCAAGTAGGCCAAACATAACTTTTGCTATTGGTGTGTGTGCAAGATATCAAGCAGAACCCAAGGTCAGTCACATCAATCAAGTGAAGAGAATTCTAAAGTATGTGAGTGGTACATGTGATTATGGGTTGTTTTACTCCCATGACTCAAGTCCCGTTTTAGTAGGTTACTGTGATGCTGATTGGGCTGGAAGTGCTGATGATAGGAAGAGTACCTCTGGAGGATGTTTCTTTTTGGGAAATAATCTTATTTCATGGTTTAGCAAGAAACAGAATTCAGTATCCCTTTCTACTGCTGAAGCTGAGTACATAGCAACTGGTAGTAGTTGTGCTCAACTGGTATGGATGAAGCATATGTTATCTGAGTATAATGTCACACAAGATGTCATGACACTATTTTGTGACAACCTGAGCGCTATTAATATTTCCAAAAATCCCATTCAACATAGCCGGACTAAGCACATTGATATCAGGCATCACTTCATCAAAGAACTTGTGGAGGACAAAGTCATAACTCTTGAGCATGTGAGCACAGAAAATCAGCTTGCTGACATATTTACCAAGGCTCTGGATGCAGTTCAGTTTGAAAACCTGAGGAGCAGACTTGGGGTTTGTATTTATGAAGAACTATAGCAATTAATGTTCCTTCTGGCTGCCAGATTGAAAAGATTAAAAGAGGTTCTGGTAGTGCAGTATGTGAATGGAGGGAAAATGCTGAAGTTTGAGCATGACACTTGGTCATGTGATGTGGTGTTTATTCTGGTTTATGTTTATTTTGACTTGTTCTACTTGCCTTTGTCATATTTATGGCTAAAAAGGGGGAGTAGTATGTTTGTGAGGGGAGTGCTTGTGTGCTTGTGCTGCTGCAGTAGTTGAGGGGGAGATTGTGGAATGTGGCAGCTGTTGAGGGGGAGTTTTGTTATGCTGCTATGATGTGTTGTTTTGTGTTATTTGCTGTGTTGTGTGCAACTGAAGGGGAGTGCTGCTATGATGGATATTTTTTGCTGTGTGCTGTTGGTAGTTGGTGTTTTCGCTGCTGTCTGATATATGGATTTTTTGCTGTTTGTGCTTCTTTACAAGTTTTTTTTGTGTGTGTGTAGTTTTAGCCAAAATAAGCCAAAGGGGGAGATTGTTATTTATGTGCTTTTGAGGTTGGCATTTATTTTGCTAAAACTATTATAACAACAAGATGTTGAAACATGAAGTTCTAAGTTGCTGCATTCAACATGTCGAATGAAGATGTCCCACACCAGCTCATAGGACATCGCGTTGTGGATTCAGTTTTTAAAGTTGTTTCTGTTGCTGTGAATTGTTACTAAATATTCTGTTAATATTTGGTTATCCTATGTGGCATCCAAAGCATTTTTGGATTATGATTTTATGTTGGTTTTTCGGATTTGCTGCTGTTTCTAATTATGGAGACATAATAGGAAACTTTGGATTGAAGACCTATTTTGTTGGAGTTAATTTTGCAGATTTGTGAGCAGTCTATTTGCTGCGTTTTTGAAGCACAATTCAGTCCAGATTAAATGCTATATATTGACTGATGTAAACCTAGTTTTAGGTGTGGAACTTACTTGTGTTTTTGTTAGGGTTTTCGAGTATTTTTGTGAGCCTAACTGGTATCATTCTGATAACAGTATAAGGACTGGTTTTTGTGTTGTAAGTTCTGTCAAGTTACGCATAAGCTTTTAAGCATTGAGTTTCTTGTGTGTCAATTCTCATAAGCTGTGAAGTATTGAGAATTGTGTGTTTTGAAAGTGTGACTTTCGGTTTGTTCCTTGTGTGGAAAGGTACCAATCACGGGTTGTGGTTGTAGAGGGATTTGAGGAGGGCCTCATACCTAGGTGAGTCTTAGGTTGAACTCATAGGAAAGGTTGTGATTAAGTGATCAGATTATTCGGTTATTGTATGATCTGTGAATTGATACTATCGTATATTGGTTTCGTCCCTGGCTTGGTAGCCCCCAGAGTAGGTGTGTTAGACCGAACTGGGTAAACATATCACTGTGTTATTTACTTTCTGCACTGTTATTTTTATTTGTTATCTTGTTCATTGTGTTGGATATCAGTGTCTCTACATCTGTATAAGACATATGATATCTGTGCCAGAATTTCACTTATTTATAACTTTCTCTTCTTTTAAATTTAGAGAATTTCTTATTACACCCTATTTCTTAGACACCGTACAAACTTTTTATATTTTTCTTAGTTTCTAGAGATATATCTTCTGACACACCCTTTTCACATTTAAAGAAGGTCATTAAGGATGGCGCCTCATACATTTGCTAAAGATTTATTTCGGAGATATATCTCCGAAACCATACCGTAGTTATATTTTCAGAACAAAATCAGAGACAGAAATCAACGCAAGATGAACTTTCCAAACATAAAATGAACATTCATAACATAAAATGAGCATTCATAACATAAAATGAGCATTACAATGACTACGCTCTCCCTTTGGTGGAGGGATTTATTCAACATTGTTTCATGTTTTGGGGAGGCTTCTTTCTACGAATTAATTAAACATAGAATTGGCAATGGAAATAATACATTATTCTGGCTGTCGAGTTGGTGTGGGAACCGATCTTTAGCTACGACATTTCCTGCTTTGTTTCATTTTGCAGTAAATCAAGGTGCAACTATTGCTGAATCTGGAGGTTGGGAGAATTCCATATGGAAATGGAACTTTGAATATGTTGTTCAGTAGCTGCCTCACAATTTATTGCAATACATGGAAGAGCTAAGGTGTGCTATTAGTGAGGTCGTGTTTGAATCTGAAGCTACAGATTCTATAGAATGGTTGTCGGGGGTGGAAAAGATATATACCGTGAAATCGGGATATAATATCGTAAACAGAGTTGAAGAATCTGAATTGGTCTTAAGCGACGAAACCTGGGATGCGATTAAATTAGTGTGGATGTCATATGCTCCGGAGAAGGTGAAGACATTTGGGTGGAGACTTATTAGGAATCAGTTACCTTCCCGCGATAATCTATGGAGGCGAGGTATCATATCGAATCCTTCCGAAACTTCTTGTCCTTTCTGTTTTTTTGGAAAACGAAGATGCTCGACATTTGATGATGTATTGTAGTAAGAGCAATAGATTGTGGTGTGCGCTAGGGAGCTGGCTGGGTATTCAGAGTATACAGGAGGATAATTTATACAATCACATGCAAAGTTGGATACATGAGTTGGTTCTTAAGAAGGTTGAAATCAAATCGGCTGTTGCTTTATGGATTTCGATTTGTTGGTGCATATGGAATACAAGGAACAACATCATGTTTAAGGAAGAATTTTGGGATCACGAAACTGTAGTGGATAGATGTATCATTGTAACTTGGTGGTGGATTGGAAAGAAACTTAAAAAGTCATATACTTGTAATTATTATGATTGGACTAAGCACCCTTGCGATTTTTTATAGGTTTATCTAGGGTGTGGATGGGTATTATGTATACGGGTTATGGTACCCCTTTGTACCCTTTTTGAATAATATTTTTGCTTATAAAAAAAAACAATGATGATTTCAACAGAAAATTAAATACTACATTTCAATATTCTGATGGACGCGTGCACATCTCCAAGATATCAGCAACCGATCTTCGCAGTGTCGCTTCCAATTCGATCAGAACTTTCTCTTCGAAACTAAAAAATGTTTGCCACATCGCCATAACATCTGCTCGAGTCTTGAGCTCAAATTTTTGTAACACAATGTTCCCTTCATTGTCAACTGAGGGTGAACGGTACTCATGCTTGACAACCCTTCGCGCATCTCCGTAAGGTAGGAGATAGTAGGTTTCGTCTATCATATCATCGAGGGGGTGACATCGGTAAGCTAGAACGTCCTCTTGGGTGCAGAGGAGCCGAAGTAGGAGATACATGCGACATAACAACGGATGTTTATTTCACACATTTGAGATATTTTGAGTTTTTGTGAAGTATAACACAAGAATACACAAATTTATAGAAGACCTAGTTCAATAAGCATCATTTATTGACTGTCATTCATACTCCTGATATATATATCTCCAGAACAACAAGCCGTTATCTTGTTTCAGAGATGCATCTCAGGAGCTTTTCCTGAACCATTCAAAAATAAAGAAAATAAAAGAACCTTTCGGAGATACATCTCCGGAACTTTTCCTGATACATTTTCAAGACAGAATCATATGACAGAGAGTTGAGAAAGACCAAATATGCACCAAATATGAACCAAACATGCATAAAGATCAAATATGAATAATAAGTGAATATGTAACACTTCATTTATATTGATACACACTTATGTACAATTGATCGTACCTGGATCAGACAGTTATGCAGTGGCCAGCAGCATCGTATGGACTTCAGCTCCGGTGATGATGATACGGCGGGGGAGAGGGGGTGTACCTGCAAGGTACTCTAACACTCAAGTAAGAAAAAGGGAGTAAGCAAGTACAGGAAAAAAGCAGGTGTAAGGGTTTAGAATGCAATGTAACCTGACCCTCTCAAGTGAGAGGGTATTTATAGAGAGCCCCCCAGCGCGGGGCCAACGGTTACTTGCACTGGGCTGGATTGTAAGGCCCAATCCAAGTAACTGCCAGGGCTTACGTGGCGTAGTGAAGACCAGCACGTGGTCTTCGCCCTGGTGTAACGGTCCCTAAATCTCCGGAAGTAGGGTAGACCGATTCCTTCGGGAGTGGGAAGTTACAAAAGAACATGTCCTCGCGGGGAGGAGCACGTAAAGGTCGAGGATACTGAGGTTCTCCCTGACTATAAGCTTATACTCGACATCGGTGTTTGCTAGGTGACTAACCAGTGGAGGACACGTGGGGTCCTCGTCTCTGCGAAGCTGTGCTTGGCACTGGCCATTGGAAGGACGCTGGGCCGACCCATTACTGGATTGGGCCTGGTCGACGGTTGGGCAAACCGCGGCCCAATCCGGAACAGGAGCCCCCCAAGTCGTTGCTCCGAGAGTGTTAACGATGAAGTGTCTTCGAGCTAAACGCAGCGAGGAGGCCACGGGCACGAGATGTTAAGCGGGTAGGTATCTGAGACTCTGCTCGACTCGTGAAGACGGTGACGCGTGGAAGACGGGCAGTTGTGAGGCCGAGAAGCAAGGCAGGTGAAGAGGTAAACGCGGGAACGCGTGTGCCATGATATTTGTGTACTTATCACTGTAAACATGACTAATTTATACTTGTACCAACATGAGGAGTATGTAACATTTTGTGTGTAATTCATTTTGCTAACTATTTTTGATTTGGAATGTCTCTGCTCATATATGCAATTCTATTTGACCTATGCTTTATGATGTATCAAAATGCCATGAATCTAAATGAACTTACCTTGACATTATATGTGATTGGTCTTCCCTTAATCTATCTTGATACATGAATCATCACTATAACCATGGCTGAATGCATTTTTTCCTTAACATTATGTTTGATTGGTGTGCCTATATTTTTCCTTGATGAGTGGTTGAGTTGTATGGACTATCGTTATGTTCTTTATTTGCTATCTTTGTGAAAATTGTCTGCTGCATGGCTTGATAACCTATGAATCTTAGTTTTTTGAATCTTGTTATCTT
The DNA here is from genome assembly GCA_022829125.1 of Lathyrus tuberosus. Lineage (NCBI taxonomy): Eukaryota > Viridiplantae > Streptophyta > Magnoliopsida > Fabales > Fabaceae > Lathyrus > Lathyrus tuberosus. The sequence goes on along the minus strand of JALAZF010000012.1, from coordinate 24,825,618 downwards.
GTTGGTGTACTAGCATTGTTTGTTGTGTATCTGATCTCATGAGCTCATTACTTTGTGAAATGTAATTACCCTAATAACATGTTGTTATCTGCTGCTAATTGCTCATGTTGTTGATGTTGTTGCCATCATTTCCTTAGCACCTTTTTGATATCCCTGAACTGTCATTAACAGTTAGGTTAGACTTAGAATCTGTCATTACCTTGATCTAACTTGTCTTTATTTTTACCACTCATTGTGACATATTTGAGTTGCTATTTGAACTTTGAAAAGATATCTTTGGAGCTGACTGCACCATGCCCTAACCTATCTCTTGTTTTCTTGCATTTTAAACTTATAACCTTGTCAATCATGTGATCTAAATCCTAGCACAGCTCTGCTACTATTCTTTAAAGCATGTTAAAAACTTTTTCCACTGTTGAAACTTAATCTTGCTATGAATCCTTATGAATGATTGTTTGATAGGATTCAAGTTATGTCCTTACATGATTCCCTTTTGAGTGTATTATGTATATGTTGTATGCTTGCTACTATGACTGTGTGAATTTATTGCTTTTTACATTCGAATGTTGTTACTTTGATGTCCAATTTGTATGACCAAAACACTTACTTGGTATCTAATACAGGTAGCAATTCGTGATTTTTGAGATGGTAATTACATGTTTCAGCTTCATTTTATTTGACAATGGCTGATGTTGAATGGCATGGCTTATATGTTTCCCTTTCGTGAGCAGTTAGTGTTGTGGTTTGGTTTGTGATTAATTTGAAATATGCGCACTTGGAATGGTTATGTATTAATTGAATTGGGTTTATTACTGGATGTAACATCCACCCCAGTGGCAAGCATACACTATCACACGCCCTTGCACCCTTAGGACTGGGGATTGAATCCCCCTCGCCCCAGTCCTTTTGTTTTATTTTCTAATTTTGCTTCCCTTTAAATATGTATGTGTGTTCTCATTGCTTGTTCAAGGGTGCGCGTTGGCTTGGTTGGTATTAGTTTTAAGCTGCAAGCAAAGGGTCCTGGGTTCAATCCCTAGGAGTGCCCCTTCCTTCTTTTTTAGTACTTGGTTGTTTATTTATTTTCAAGTTTATGCTTAAATTTCAAATTTCCATAACTTGTTCATTTACCATCCTTTTTATTCCATTCTTTTTGCTATGTTTTTCTAATTGAATCTACTTTTTGAATATGAAAATAAATGGTTGGAAATATTTAATCTTGAGGCATTTATTCATGATAAGATTGGGAATTCTTCTAAGGTTTTATTGTACCATTTTTTATTCATCTTGCCATGTTGTCTTTGTCCATCTTGTCTAAGTAGTGTCTAATATGTGTAATTCTAACATTGCATGATTTCATAAGCTTTGTTTCATCTCATTATCTTATTCATGTATTCTTGCATCATCATATTGAATTTATAACTCTTTATTTCTTAGTAATTTTAAAACTACTATCTTTCCCCCCATTCCAAAGGGAGATCATCCTAAAATCGACTCATGAAGTCACTAAACAAACCACCCTACCTTATCCTCTTTAGTTTATCCTATTTCTTGGCCTCATGAGAGCCAATGAAATCATAACTTAGAAATAGGTTAGAGTTTTGAACTCTATGTGATTCTCACCATCATGAGAACTCACTTTCCTCTATAACTTAGATTTAGAGAGTTATCGTGTACTCTAAAATGAGCTCATACTCATTTCCCCTTTGGAACTTTGGCCATAGTCAATGGTTCCTCTTCTTCACCCTTAGATCGGTGAACTACGGATACTCTGATTCCACTCCCGTCAGGATACGTAGGCGCAAAGTGCGATACTTTGTCGAGTATACTTAGATACTAACCCCTAGGGTTTCAACCTTTAGCATAGCACCCTTAGCAAGCGAGTAAGACATAACAAACTAAAACAAGAGGTTCTCATAGAGTACTACAGACGTTTAGGATGGTAATACCTTCCCTAGGCGTTACCAACCCCCGAACCTTAGATCCCCCCTTTAGGTTTTTCTCGATCTTGAACCTTTCCTTTGGATAAATCAAAGTCGGTGGTGAATTCAAAGAAATGTGATGCAAGTTAATTAATAGCTTGTTATCCGATTCTCACCGCAACAGAAATGGCGACTTCACTGGGGATAGTTATTTATTTTTTAGGGTTAAGCCCACCTTTGTTTTTGTTTGTTCTATTCATGCTTGTTTGCTATATCTATGTGTATATCTGTTTGATATCCTATATATATGCTTTGCTTGAAATCTTTTGTTGGCTTGGTTCTTGAGTGGTGAGATAAATCCTAACCCGGATTTGAGTGCACTTATGATAGGATGATGGTATATTCAAGGAGGCTTTAAGGGAGTCGATTCCTGAAAAAGTTAACTTGAAACACCATCACTCAGTTGAGGCCCTCTTGAGAGTCTAGTCATGTCGAACGAGTCTATTCGTGAAAACGTACTACTCTCGACCTAGGAGCCCTTGATATTGAGGACCGTAGTTACCAAACCCCACTTGGCCTTTTAGGATGTAGTGCGGTGACCATGATGGAGTCTATTTTTAAATTGGTTGTCACACGATACTACACTCAGACGAGATTCTCTTGAGAATTTTATTGATTACCAAGTCATCTGGGAAGTCGATAAAATCCGAAAGATGGGTTGCCGACTCTGGGAACTTCATAGAACCCTGTTCAGCTGATGAAAACTAGTAGTACATACCAATGGGAAGGGTAAACCCTGACTCCATGCTTAAAGTTGTCCCTTTTGTTTGTGCTTTATGTGTCTTTGTGTGTGCTTTGCATTCAAACATCATAAGCATTCATGTTGCATCTGTTTCATGGAACTCATATTTCTTTTCTTATATCAGAGGGATATCATGGATAGCTCAAGAAGAAACACCATCAAATACACTTTCAAGAGCCCAAAATTGGATGACCTAAGGAAATTGGGAGATTTTCTAACGGACCCTGAAGGATTCATAAATCGATATGGCAAGTTGTGGGGTTTGTTGGAGAAGACCATTGATGAAGGACTCCTCTCAACTCTGCTTCAGTTTTACGATCCAAAGTATCAGTGCTTCACGTTTCCTGACTATCAACTCTTGCCCACCTTCGAGGAATACTCTCAGACAATTGGTTTGCCTATCAAGGATGAGTCCCCGTTTCCTATCTTCGAGAAGGATCCTAAAGAGGAAGAAATAGCCAAGAAAACTCATCTGGAGTTAGTTGACATCAAAAGCAATTTAACTTCTAAGGGGGGAATTTTTGGGTTAACTGCTAAGTTTTTGTTTGAAAAGGCTCGTTATTTTGCTAAACACTCCAACCGGGATGCCTTTGAAGCTATTTTTGCATTACTCATCTATGGACTTTTCTTGTTCCTAAACATTGACAAATTTGTGGATTTGAATGCAATCAAAATCTTCTTGAAACAGAATTCGGTACCTACCCTGCTTGCTGAAGCTTATCACTCAGTCCATACAAGAAACGCTCATGGAAATGGACAGATTACTTGTCGTGTCCTCGTATTGTATAGATGGTTTATTTCTCATCTACCTAAGGCAAGCGCATTCTGGGATTCCAAGAGAGGATGGTTGTCTCAGAGAATTATGGCACTCTCTCATGCAGACATTGGCTGGTATAATCGGGTGTATGATGGAATCCTGATTATAGATAGCTGTGGAAACTATGGCAACGTGCCTCTTCTTGGCATTAAAGGTGGCATTAGCTACAACCCTGTATTGGCACGACGCCAATTAGGGTATCCTTTGGAAGATAAACCTCTCAGTATTCATGTTGAAAACATCTACTTTGAAGCATATGACAAGAACGAAGAACAGAAGAAGCTGATCTTGAACGCTTGGGGTAACAAGCGCAAAAGAGGAAGAAGTTCTTTGGGAAGACCTAATTGTGTGTCATTGGAGCCCTATCTCCAATGGGTCAAAAGAAGAGCTATAGAGTTAAAGATGCCTTATAAGAGGCAAGGACCAATTGCTTTGAAGAAAGAGCCTGTTTTATACTTCATGTCAAAAGAAGAAGAGTTGGAGATTTCTCTAAGACAAGCCCAAAGGTCAGAAGAAGCTTGGAAGCTCAAATATCAAGTGGTTGTTGAAGAAAACCTAGAACTCCAGAAGCAGTTACAGACCAAGAATGAAGAGTTACTCTCATGCAAGAAGAGAAAGGCCCTGGAAGAACAAAGCTCCTCTAACACTCAGCCTCCTGCTTGGAAATCCATCCTCGACAACCTCGTCGCAGAAAGGGATCAGATGGAGAAAGAAATCAGAAGACTCAACATGAGACTCTTAGGAGAATTTCCTTAGGACTTTCTAGCTTTTATTTAGCTTCATGTTTAGGGATTTTGAAAGTGTGTCAACTCTTGTAATTCACCTTTTATTTAATGAGAATGAGTTCTTTTGATATCTCTTGATATTTCGCGAGTGTCTGAGTACCATGAAACTTTGCATTGCATCTTGCAATCTCTGCTAAACTATCAAGATACTAATTTTGTTTTGCAGATTTTGTAGAAATGGATGCTGCAGGGAAAAGAGTTTGTCCTTATTTCTTTGAACTACCAGAGGTGGAGCGTTTGTTATGTTTGGGAGAGATGGTTGAAGACCAGTCAGCCTTCGCTGATAGATATGGGTGTATCATTCCACTGATGAAGACACCAGTGACTGTAGGGCCCCTTGAAGTTTTGGTCCAGTTGTATAATCCTGCGTACCGTTGTTTCGTGTTCCCTGAATTCCAGTTGGTGCCAACCCTGGAGGAATTCTCAACTATGATAGGAATTCCAGTCAGAGAAGCTCCCATCTTTTCTGGGATTGAAGAAATGCCTTCCGCCAGAGACATCTCTAGAGTAACCAGAATCAGATTATCTGACATACAGGCTAACCTGACTAACAAAGGAGGAAAGCGCAGACTGCCCACTCAGTTCTTGCTGGAAAAGGCTCTGTATTTTAAGAACAGAGGGAGTGAGGCTTTGTTTGAATCAACCCTAGCTCTGATGATATATGGTTTGTTTCTGTTCCCAAATGCTAAGAATTTTGTGAATACCCAAGCCATTCAGATTTTTATAGTCAACAATCCGGTCCCGACACTGCTAGCGGATGTTTACCATTCCATAGAGACCAGATACACAAGAGGTTGTGGGCCAATTGTCTGCTGCGTAGCCCTCTTTTACAAGTGGTTCACTTCTTATCTGCCAAAGACTTCGGCTTTCTGGGAGGTCGAAGACTGTAAGATTTGGTCTAAAAGCTGATGGAATTGAAGCATACCGACATCGAGTGATATGATTCAACTGAAGAAGGAATTATTATAATCCATAGCTGTGGGGATTGCGTCAATATACCTCTCATGGGGAGAAACAGTTGTATCAATTAGAACCCTTTCCTTGCACACCATCAGCTGTGTCATCTGAAGGAGGGAATTCCAGATGACGAGGATATGCAGATGATGTTTTATGATGAGAGGGGAGGTTTTGAAATGAAGATGCGATTGGAGCGCGCTTGGCGTCAAATTAATAGACAATTATGGAAAGCTGAATGCCCAGTTACAAAGGCCCACTTACAATGGTCTCGTGACATAGCTCGTGTAATGATGAAGCCACATCCTCACCATGAATCACCTTCCAAGACAAAGCAGAGGATGGTGGAAGCCTTAGGGGAATTGGTTCTTGCAAAAGAGGAGACACAAGAGCGTATCAGAAAACTGTTGAAAGTGATTAATGGAGGAGAAGGATCATCAACCAGTGGATTCAATCCTTAGTGTTACTGTTGTTATTTCCTTTGTTGATGTATTTCTACTTATGTAGTTGGAGTATGAGGATACACTGCTCCTGATGTAATGCTCACCAGACTCTTGAATGAAGAAGTTTATTTTGTCAAAGAATCTATTGTCTATATTATTTGCAAAATTTCTTTGGTTTCTTGATAGTTTAGCTTGCATTTGCATTTGCATCCTCATTTTGCATCTTCATGTGAATTTTCCTTTGTCTTTTTCTTATGACGCCGTGTTCTCTTCAGAATCGTCACACTGACTCCCAGACACAACTACAACACTCGGGCCCAAGCTCGATTCAGGATGTCAGAGGCATACAGAAAAATGGACAGTGTCAACAATGAGCTGAATGAAATACGAGGAGGAATAGGACAAATCCTCGAGGCAATTAATGTTTTGAGAGCAAAGATGGGCACCCAGGCCACTGTGGTCTCTGAAATCGTCACCACAACGGTAGAGCCTCCTATCATCCCTGTCACAAGCCACACCTTAGGCATGCCCATTGATTTTATCTGTGCTACAGATCCTTTATCCACACAGCAAACAATTCCTTTGGTCAATGAGACTCTGCAACCTATTCCTACCTATGCTCCACCAGCAGTACAAATGCAAGTGCATCCGGTTTTCCAACACCACCATCCCTACGATTACGTTGATGTGTCAGAAGAAGGAGATGATAGACACGAGAAATTGAGAGAAAGTGTTGAAACAATGCAAAGAAAGATGAAGGCGATGGAGTTAAGTAATGCATTCAGTACTGATATCAAAGACATGTGTTTGGTTTCAGATTTGGTGATTTCACCCAAATTCAAGTTGCCGAGTTTTGAGTTGTACTCAGGGGCCACGTGTCCCAAATCCCATCTGATCATGTACTACTGAAGAATGGCCACTCACGTACGCAATGACAAGCTGATGATCCATTGTTTCCAGGAAAGTTTGAAGGGGGTTGCTGCTAAGTTGTATTTAAGTCTAGACCAGTCCCAGGTCCATTGCTTCCAGGACGTGACTGATGCTTTTGTAAAACATTACAAGTACAACATGGATTTGGCCCCTGACCGTAGGCAGATATTGAGTATGGCCCAGAACAGTATTGAGACCTTCAAAGAATATGCACAACGATGGAGAGAGACTGCTTCTAAGGTTGAACCACCATTGACTGAGAAAGAGTTGGCTGATTGATTTGTAGACATGGTAAAGCCTGAGTTTTATGAGAGAATGATTAGCAGTGTCAGTGCTAATTTTGCTGATATTGTTGCAATTGGCGTGAAGGTAGAGGCAGGATTAAAGAGTGGAAAGGTGATCAATTCTCCGAGTAGTTCAACTAGCGTCAGTACTAAGAAGTCTCCTAGTCATTGTCACAAGAAAAGAGAAGGAGAAACTAATGTTGTCATGGCGGAAAAGACCCAGAGCCCTCGTTGGTAGCAACCAATTTACCAGCAACAGCAGAGACCAAACTTCTCTCAGCATCCAATCTACCAGATGCAGTATGCTCAACAACCCTACGTAGCTGCTGTTACACCTACTTTTAACCACCAAGCAGCGCAGCAGGCGCCAGCTTATCAACAAACAGCTTACCAACAATGGCCTGAAAACTAGAATTATCAGCAACCAAGACCACAAGTTCCACAGCAGAATTCTCCCCACAAAAGGCAAGGGGGAAAGCCAGCATTTCCACCTATACCAATGTCATATACAGAACTCTGCCCTTCTTTAGTGAAGCAAGGGTTGATCGTTACTAGACCTTTGGGACCACCAACCGAGAAATCTATGCCTTTCTTCAACCCAAATGCAACTTGTGCTTTTCATCAAGGAGGGGCTGGTCACGACTTGGAGGGCTGTTAAGCGCTGAAAAATTTAGTGAAGGGTTTGATGGAGAAGAATATTCTTTCATTTGCTGATAATCAACCAAATGTGAAAAATAATCCTTTGCCTACCCATGGGGCTACTAATGCCATAGAAGATGAAAAGGATGAGGTTTTAGTTTTGGATGCAATAAAGTTCAAGACTCCTATCAAGGCTTTTCATGCTAAGTTGTTTGAAGCTGGCTTAGTTAAAGTTTGCCATGATGACTGTGAAGAATGTGATGTCAGTATCAAGGGCTGCCGTTTAGTCCAAGATGATGTTCAGTATCTGATCAATAAAGGGTTCCTACAAGTGTTTAGCAAAGAAAAGGAGAACAGAGTTGTAGCAATCGAGCCTATATTCAACTTACCAAAGCCAAGAGGGCAGGTATCCGGGTCCAACACACCTAAGTCTGGGTCTGTAGTTCCTGTATTTAATAAACCAGTACCAGTTTTTAACCATCCTAGAACGATTGATGCTTCCATGATTAATCAGCCCAAGCAATATGACACCCGACAACCTATTCCATTTAGGTTCAGAGGGACCAAGGCAGTGCCGTGGGTCTATGAGAATATTATGATTAGCAGGAGACGAGAAGATGTGATTCCAAGGAAAGAGAAAGAAATCACTGTTGAAGACGTAGTTCCAAGGAAAGAGGTGGGAACTACTGTTGAAGAAGTGACTAATATAGTTGGAACTGGGAAGATGACCCGAAGCGGTAGAGTAGACACTCCTTCTTTCAAAGAAACCACACCCAGGGAAACTATTGTCCCCACACCATCTAGAGACAAGGGAAAGGAGGCAATTTCTCAAGAAGAAGACGAAGAGTTCCTAAGAATTATCAAGAGGAATGATTACAAAGTGATAGACCAGCTCCATCAGACACCATCCAAGATTTCGATCTTATCTCTGTTAGTTAATTCACCAGTTCACAGATCAGCTTTGCAGAAGGTGTTAGCCCAGGCACACGTGGCTCAAGATATAACAGTTGGACAGTTTGACCATGCCGTCACCAATATTATAGCTTGTAACACTCTCAGCTTCAGTGACGAGGAGTTACCTCGAGCTGGAAGAAATCATAATCTTGCCTTACATGTATCAGTGAAATGCCAGGAGGATACAATGGCCAGAGTTCTCATAGATATTGATTCATCATTGAATGTTTTTCCAAAAAGAACTCTTGAGAAGCTGTCTTACCAAGAAGCTATAATGAGACCCACTTCCCTAATTGTCAAAGCTTTTAATGGTTCAAGAAGATCGGTGATGGGAGAAATTGAGCTACCTGTCTTGATTGGCCCTCAAATATTCAACATCCTTTTTTAGATCTTGGATATCAACCCTGCCTACAGTTGCTTGTTGGGTAGACCTTGGATCCATGAGGCTGGAGCTGTGACCTCTACCTTACATCAGAAGATGAAGTTCGTGGCCGACGAGAAGTTAGTTATCATACATGGTGAGGAAGACCTGATGGTCAGCAATTTGTCCTCGTTTCATTACATTGAAGCGGATGAAGATGCTTTGGAAACTTCTTTCTAGGCTCTCGAAATAGCAAATGTCGTTATGATTGATGATAAGGAACCATTGGCCTCTGGTTGTCCATCTTTTGTTTCTTTCAAAATCATTCAATCTGCTCTACGAGGAAGAGTACCTGAAGGATGGGGCAAGATCGTCGAAGTCCCAGAAAGAGAGAAATACCAAGGGTTGGGTTACAAACCAATTTTTGAGGGAAGAGCTTCTTCAACAAAGGGAAGACCAAGAACCATTCAAGAGGTGTTCGTCAGTGGAGGACAGCAGGTCCATGCAATTATTGAAGATGTTGAAGACGAAGATATCGACCACTTGGTGTTTCGGTGTGACGCCGCTTTAAGTAACTGGGAAGCCATTGAGATACCCACTTTGTACCCTATGCCAGAGTAATTTGTTTGTTTGCTTTGATGTTTTCAATTTCGTAGCCTTGCCCGAGGCTTTCGGATTATTTTGTATAGGCCACCACTTTTAAATCTTATTAATCAATGAAAGTTTTTGTTTTGTTAAAATTCTTTGTCTTTATTCTTGTTTTCGTTTTAAGAAAAATGGCAATCTTTTCAAAACTACAAATTTCTTCTTTTTGCGTTCATGTTTGTGCATTTTAATAAAATAAATCCCTCCATCGTGCAGAGTAATTCTCAAACCTGTTGTATTCAATGACCCTACTCTCACTATCGACTTTGATTCACCTATTTATCAAGCTGAGGAAGAAGAGGATTATGAGATCCCCAATGATTTGGAAGAAATGTGTGAGTATCAGTACACGGATCTTCAGCCACACAAGGAAAAAGTTGACGTCATCAACCTCAGCACTGAAGAAAAGAGGAAAGAGGTCAAGATTGGGGCAACACTTTGGGCAGGAATCAGACAGCGGCTAGTACTGCTTTTGGAAGAATATGTAGATGTGTTTGCTTGGTCGTATCAAGACACGCCTGGATTAGATACAGATATAGTAGTTCATAAGCTACCACTCAAGCCTGAATGTCCACCTGTGAAACAGAAGCTCCGTAGAAGTAGACCTGATATGGCTCTCCAAATCAGAGATGAGGTTAAAAAGCAATTGGATGCAATATTCTTGGTAGTTTCAAAATATCCAGAATGGGTAGCCAACATCGTGCCAGTTATGAAGAAAAACGGAAAAGTGCGAATGTGTGTAAATTACAGGGATCTCAACAAAGCTAGTCCCAAAGACGATTTCCCCCTACCGCATATCGACACTCTTATGGATAATACAGCTAAGTTTGCAGTTTTCTCCTTCCTGGACGGTTTCTCCGGTTACAATCAAATTAGAATGGACCCAACTGACATGGATAAAACTACATTTATCACCCCGTGGGGAACCTACTGTTACAAAGTCATGCCCTTTGGTTTGAAAAACGCAGGGGAAACTTATCAGAGAGTTATGGTGACTTTATTCCATGACGTGATGCACAAGGAAATTGAAGTATACGTGGATGATATGATTGCTAAATCCCAAAGCGAGGAGGAACATTTGGACCATCTCTTGAAGTTGTTTAAGAGACTTCGGAAGTATCAGTTGAAGTTGAATCCGACCAAATGTAGTTTTGGTGTCTGGTCAGGGAAATTGCTCGGTTTCATCGTCAACGAAAAAGGAATTGAAGTAGATCCTGACAAGGTACGAGCTATTCAAGAAATGCCAGCTCCATAATCTGAATCACAAGTGAGAGGATTTCTGGGTCGTTTAAACTATATATCCAGATTCATATCCAACATGACTCCAATTTGTGAACCAATCTTCAAACGGCTCGACAAAGACCAGACTGTAGAGTGGAATTCTGATTGCCAATAGGCTTTTGAAAAGGTCAAGAACTATTTGCAGGAACCACCTATTCTGATTCCTCCTGTTCCTGGAAGACCTCTCATTATTTACATGACCGTTTTAAAGGGGTCCATGGTTTGTGTATTGGGCCAACGTGATGAAACTGGTCGCAAAGAACATGCCATTTATTACCTGAGTAAGAAGTTCGTTAATAGCGAAAACCGTTATTCACTGCTTGAGAAAACCTGTTGTGCCTTAGCATGGGCTGCCAAACGTTTGAGGCAGTATTTGATATGTCACACTACTTTGTTGATCTCGAAAATGGATCCAATAAAGTATATCTTTGAGAAGCCTGCTCAGACAGGAAGACTCGCCCGTTGGCATATGCTATTGTCAGAATATGATATCCAATATGTACCTCAGAAGGCTATCAAGGGAAGTGTATTATCAGAATACCTTGCAGATCAGCCTGTTGAAAATTATGAACCTCTCAATTTTTATTTCCTAGATAAAGACATTATGGTAGTAAAAGATTGTGAAGAGCCTGGCACTTATGGAGGTTTTGAGACCAGTTATAGATGGAAGATGATGTTTGATGGTTCTTTCAATTTCAAAGGACATGGTGTAGGTGTTATATTGATCAACCCCGATGGTGGTTATACTCCTTTCACAACAAGGTTGGACTTTGGATGCACGAACATTATTGCTGAGTATGAAGCGTGTATTTTGGGTCTAGAAGCTGCAATTGACCTTGGAATCAATGTTCTTGAAGTTATGGGGGATTCTGCTTTAGTCATTTACCAAGTCAAGGGTGAATCGGAAACCAAGGATGAAAAACTCATTCCATAACGTGCTTACATTATGGAATTGATTAAGTGTTTTGATGAAATCACTTTCCGTCGTGTACCTCGTACTGAAAATCACATAGCTGACTCCCTAGCCATGTTAGCTTCAATCTGGCTAGTCAGGTTTCACAATGAAGCACCTCTCATCAGTATCGAGCGCAAGACCGAACCCGCTTATTTCCAGTCAGTTGAAGAAGAGACAGATGGGAAACCATGGCTTCATGACATCATGAATTATTTGAAGACTCAAGAGTACCCCGCCAATGCTTCCAATCTGGATAAGAAAACTTTGCGAAGATTGTCATCCAAATTCTTTCTCAGTAACAACGTGCTTTACAAGAGGAATCATGACATGGTCCTGCTAAGATGTGTTGATAGACGAGAAGCAGACCTATTGATTCACGATATTCACGAAGGAGCCTTTGGCACTCACGCCAATGGATATGCCATGGTTAAGAAAATCTTGAGGGCTGGATATTATTGGTTAACTATGGAAGCTGATTGCATCCAATATGCCAGGAAATGTCATAAGTGCCAGATCTACGCTGATAAGATGCATGTTCCTCTGACCTTGTTGAATGTGTTGTCATCCCCTTGGACTTTCTCTATATGGGGCATCGATATGATTGGAGCTATCGAGCCGAAAGCTTCTAATGGCCATCTTTTCATTTTAGTGGCCATTGATTATTTCACCAAATGGGTTGAAGCAGCTTCTTTTACTAATGTGACCAAGCAAGTAGTCGCTCGTTTCATCAAGAATAATATCATTTGTCGTTATGGAATTCCCAACAGGATCATCACTGACAATGGAATAAACCTGAACAACAAAACGATGAAAGAGTTGTGTGGCAATCTCAAGATTGAGCATCACAATTCCTCACCTTACCGTCCCAAGATGAATGGAGCTGTTGAGGCTGCTAATAAAAACATCAAGAAAATCCTGCAGAAGATGGTCAAAACTTATAAAGATTGGCACGAGATGTTACCTTTTTCTCTGCACGGATACAGAACTTCGGTTCAAACCTTGACAGGGGCAACCCCTTTTTCTCTTGTATATGGAATGGATGCGGTCCTTCCCATTGAAGTAGAAATACCATCTTTGAGAATCCTGATGGAAACTAAGCTTGACGAAGTTGAATGGGTTAGAGAGAGATATGACCAACTGTACCTCATTGACGACAAGCGACTGACTGCTATGTGTCATGGTCATCTGTATCAGAAAAGAGTGAAGAGGGCTTTTGACAAGAAGGTCCGTGTTCGGGAATTTCGAGAAGGAGAGTTTGTACTCAAGAAGATTCTGCCATCTCAAAGGGATGCTCGTGGAAAGTGGGCGCCTAACTATGAGGGTCCATTTGTGGTAAAGACTATATTTTCAGGAGGTTCTTTATTCCTCACAACAATGGATGGTGAACAGCTCACACACCCTTTAAATGCTGACTCAGTACGAAAATATTACGCTTGAGAATTTAGGCCCTTTTGTCTGTATCACCAGCATAGAATTCTAGAATTTTTAGTCATTAGGGAGTAGGTCATTGAATATGATGTAATCCTTTCCCAGCCATTTTTCAATTGTAATGATCCATGGAACTTCGCTATTGGCAAGTTACCATTCTAATGAAATCATATTTTGGAGCCATTCTTTGTTTGATATTTATCATTACTCTGATATTTTCCTTGTTATGCAAAACTTCACTTATTTATTAATAATGGTTTTAAAAGCGGATAATGTTTGAAAACTTTGAACTCTTTTTACTAAAAGAGGATTGGCAGTATTTCAACAATGGCTGACCACTAATACAAAGGACGTCCCACCAGTATCTACACAAGATGTTTGTTGAGAAGTTGTTTCCCCAGCATATTGAGGATGTTCTCACATTGACTTTAAGACTGACTGCTTGTTCAGATTTCAGTGTGACTCTTTGTGGTGGACACGGTGTTTTCGCTTTTGCTGTCCCCGGTCTGTCGTTTCTTGCATATCATTGAGCATTCGCATCATACCATAGCATTGAGCATCTTTGCATTTGGGTGTTTTGTTTGTGTGGTTTTGTTTTTTTTTTCCTTTTTTTTCCTCTTTGTGGGTCTTTGTTTCTTTGTTTTTGTTTTGTTCGTGTCCGGTTTTTCACCTTTGTGCGCCAGATTTTGACTCTTTATGCAGTAATTCCCTAGGGAGTCTAACTTGCGACCATTCTGTTACCTATATCACCCCATTTGGAAACCTAAATTTCAGCAACTGCTGGCACTGTTTGTATCAGGTTATCGTGAACCTAAACCTCTGGTTATCGTGAACCAGTTGTTTGTGTCAGGTTATCGTGAACCTAATTTCCGGTTATCGTGAACCAGTTGTTTGTATCAGGTTATCGTGAACCTAAACCTCTGGTTATCGTGAACCAGCTTTTTTATATCAGGTTATTGTGAACCTAAACCTCTGGTTATCGTGAACCAGTTGTTTGTGTCAGGTTATCGTGAACCTAATTTCTGGTTATCGTGAACCAGCTTTTTATATCAGGTTATCGTGAACCTAAATCTCTGGTTATCGTGAACCAATTGTTTGTATCAGGTTATCGTGAACCTAAATTTTGGTTATCGTGAACCAGGTGTTTACTTCAGGTTATCGTGAACCTGTATTGCTCAAACCCAGGTCAAATATGAACCTAAACCAAATTACAAATCCAGCTCATACTGGTTTTCTTCATAAAGCAAATTATTTATTATTCAACCAACTCTTATGAGTACCAGAGTCTATTCTTGGCTTATTAAACTTGTTCCCTTTTAAACTCCAGGTGTTTTTATCTGGCGTGCAGAGTTCGTCTCTGTCTTTTCTGGTTTTTCTTGAAGATCCCGTTTGAACTCTTCAGTATAAGATCCCCAGAAAATCTTTTATTCGGAGGTCTATCCTTTTATTTCAACTAATCCCCAGTGGAGATCATGTCTTCTTTCCGGTTTCATGCCCAGTAAGAATGTGTCTTTTCCCCAGTATCGTCCGGTAACCTTTGAACCTGTTTTCCATCTCCCTGGATCTTTCCCCAGTGGAGATCGCCCTTTTTCTATCCCCGGTGTTGCCTCAGGGTCTCCCCAGTGAGTCTCTTTTCATGGTTAGTCTGCATCCCCAAGGAGTTTTCCTTGTGGATACTAACCTTTTTTTCTTCCCCACTGAAGCTCATCTGTGTTTGGTAGCTCTTTGTTCTTTGGTGTCCTGTTTTGTCTGCATTTTTTGCATCTATCATGGCATCATATCATCATATTAGTAGCATTGCATGTCTTTGTATCTAAGGGAAAAATTTTTGGTTATCTGTATTTAAATATCTTTCACCATGATTTCATGAGGATTTTCATCTCTCATGTCATCCGGTGAAGATATTTAAATAGGGGCAACTGTTGTACCCCAAATTTTACCCTTAGATCCATTGATCTCCTGCATATCATATTAGGCCAATCATGTTGCATAGCTAACCCTTTTACCAGTTTTTGTTTGTGTTTGTTTCTTTTATTTATCAGGTTTTATCCTAAGAAGATGCAAGAGGTGATTAATCAAGATTTTGGATGGAGCATTGACTCAAGCAAGTCTCTCATTTCAAAGAGATATCTCCATAACCCTCTTCATGATCCTCTTCATAACCAAATACCTATCCATTTTATCCACCCTCAATTGTCTTTCTCAATTCCTAACCAATTTCAGTAATCCTCTATTAACCAATTTTATCCAATTTCTTCATTTGTCAACATTAATTCTCCTAAACCATAACCATTTCAATTACCTAATTCACCTATTATTTATCTTTTTTTACCTAAATCATTTTCTTTTATAACTAAAAGATAGAAAACTAAACCTTAAACATTTGGTTTTTCAGCCCATCATCAATAGGCCCATCGTGACCAAAAACATGTTACAAAAATATTGGAATGTACTCATTTGCCAAGGACCAATAGTAAGTGAGCATTGTGCTTTGACTTTTCAACTCCATCACTGACCAATGGGAATACGACGTGTGGCTTGTAAAGAAGCAAAACATCCAAAGTTTGCTCGTCTCCTTTGTGTTGTTCACGAGCTGCAGAAGGGAGGAGGAAATTCAAATCCAAATACGAGTGAATGAATTCATTCCAAATCGTTTCATCCTCAATCCCTTGGCGCGTTTTATTCATTTTTAAATCTCCAAAAACATTTCCCGTTCAAGCTTTCAGTGGTTTGCTTCATTAAAAGTGTTTCTGAGGCATTACTCATTTTAGCATACAGCCTGCTCTCACCTGCAGATCCCTCACGCAATCCCCAATCCTTACCTCAGCTGATACCCTTTCATATGACAATAGATAAGGAGCTCTTAAGTAATACATGAAGTAGTGAAATGGACCCTGCAACCTCTGATTTTTTGTGCAGCAAGGGCAGCGTATTTGTCTCCAAGGAGTGGACCAATATTTGAATTTTGAAGAGAGACGTTGTAACCCTAGTTTTTCACTCAGCACACGAAGTGTTTTTTCTTTGGACTCAAGCAACCCAAGCCCATTTGTTCAGCCTGTAAAAAGAGCTTGCTTCTACACTTTAAGACACCAACAATTCTCACAAACACTCAAATAGTCTCTGAAGTTTCCTAAGTTTCGAGCAGGCAAGGTGAAAGGTGGCTTTAGAGTGCTTTGGAACGAAAGCAGTCAGCATACTTGAAGGCAGTGGACTTTACTCCACTTGGTATCACATTCTTTCCCTCTTGTTAATCATGCTCATTTGATATCATTATGTCATATGCATCTTGTTGTTCTTCTACATATGTGTCTTGCTGATGTGTGTTTGAATATGTTGATTGTTTACTCATGGTTTGATTTCATAAAATAACATGATTTTGTTTAGTGATATGTTGAGGTATATGTATGCTTGTTGTATTAAGTTGTAATGATTGTGGTTGAATTTATGCTTGTTACATGACTAACTGCTACATGACTAATTTATGCTTTCGGTTTTGTTCATTGAATGGCTACAAGCTTACAAGATTTAGATTTGGTTCTTACACTGTCAAGATTGGATGTTTGAATTTGTTAACCTACTTGGATGTCATATGTGCTTAAATGTGATTTTGAGACAAGAGACTCATTGAATCTTAGTTCCTCTATGTGGATCTGATATGCTCATAAGTCGTGGTATGGTTGAACCTATTTATTTTTGTTGTTGGTTTAATGGTTGATTGATGCTGTTAAGTTATTCTTGTTAAAGTAGCATTGTTTTTTTTTCTGTCACCATCATGTATGATCGATTTGTGTACTCAAGTCATGGCTTTGAGACTTTACTATTGTTGATGTTTGTTGTTTTAAGGTTGATATTTTGATTATTCATGTATGTATTCACACTTGTATGCACCACTCTGCCTTGGCATTGTTGATGATTGACTAATGTGTCTGAGTTTGGATTATTTGAACTGTTAGCATATGCAAGCTATTGCTTAGTGTTGTATTTCATTAGAATGATTTTGGTTTAATAAGGATTATGTTCACGAATGTGGAACTTAGGATAAAAATTGGTGTTACTGTTAGTTTGCTTTGAATTGTTCCTATCATGTGCCTCAATGTTCCATGACCTGTCATGATACTTCAATTTGTCCATGCTAATACCATTGTGCTGGAACTGTTAACTCCAGAAGTTATGTTTCTGTGACATCATGCTTTTATTTTCCATGTTAGAACTTTGTGTTCATGATATGTACTGCTAGCTTTGATGTGTTTTTAACATACTCCTAAGTTATAGATGTTTGATGTCATTTTGTGCTTCTAATATGTGCTAGTCTGCTTTGAACCTAGTCTATGTAGGTGTTATGAATGTGCTTGCATGATTGTTGCCTAAATTGGTTTTTACCATGTCATATACTACTGCTTGTTTTAATGGTACCACTTGAATGGACTTGGTTGCTATGACATGTCCTATTCTGTTTTGAATATATGTGTATGATTCATAAGAGCCCTTTGACCATCATGATATTTGTGTACTTATCACTATAAACATGAGTAATTTATACTTGTACCAACTTGAGGAGTATGTAACATTTTGTGTGTAATTCATTTTGCTAACTATTTTTGATTTGGAATGTCTCTGCTCATATATGCAATTCTGTTTGACCTATGCATTATGATGTGTCAAAGTGCCATGAATCTAAATGAACTTGCCTTTGCATTATATGTGATTGGTCTGCCCTTAATCTATCTTGATACATGAATCATCACTATAACCATGGATAAATGCATTTTTTCCTTGACATTATGTTTGATTAGTGTGCCTATATTTTTCCTTGATGAGTGGTTGAGTTGTATGGACTATCATTATGTTCTTTGTTTGCTATCTTTGTGAAAATTGTCTGCTGCATGGCTTGATAACCTATGAATCTTAGCTTTTTGAATCTTGTTATCTTGTTGGTGTGCTAGCATTGTTTGTTGTGTATCTGATCTCATGAGCTCATTACTTTGTGAAATGTAATTACCCTAATGAAATGTTGTTATCTGCTGCTAATTGCTTATGTTGTTGATGCTGTTGCCATCATTTCCTTAGCACCTTTTTGATTTCCCTGAACTGTCATTAACAGTTAGGTTAGACTTAGAATCTGTCATCACCTTGATCTAACTTGTCTTTATTTTTACCACTCATTGTGACATATTTGAGTTGCTATTTGAACTTTGAAAAGATATCTTTGGAGCTGACTGCACCATGCCCTAACCTATCTCTTGTTTTCTTGCATTTTAAACTTATAACCTTGTCAATCATGTGATCTAAATTCTAGCACAGCTCTGCTACTTTTCTTTAAAGCATGTTAAGAACTTTTGCCACTTTTGAAACTCAATCTTGCTATGAATCCTTATGAATGATTGTTTGATAACATTCAAGTTATGTCCTTACATGATTCCCTTTTGAGTGTATTATGTATATGTTGTATGCTTGCTGCTATGACTGTGTGAATTTGTTGCTTTTTACATTCGAATGTTGTTACTTTGATGTCCAATTTGTATGACCAAAACACTTACTTGGTATCTAATATAGGTAGCAATTCATGATTTTTGAGATGGTAATTACATGTTTCTGCTTCATTTTATTTGACAATGGCTGATGTTGAATGGCATGGCTTATATGTTTCCCTTTCGTGAGCAGTTAGTGTTGTGGTTTAGTTTGTGATTAATTTGAAATATGCGAGCTTGGAATGGTTATGTATTAATTGAATTGGGTTTATTACCGGATGTAACAACCACCCCAGTGGCAAGCACACACTATCACACGCCCTTGCAGCCTTAGGACTGGGGTTCGAATCCCCCTCGCCCCAGTCCTTTTGTTTTATTTTCTAATTTCGCTTCCCTTTAAATATGTATGTGTGTTCTCATTGCTTGTTCAAGGGTACGCGTTGGCTTGGTTGGTATTAGTTTTAAGCTACAAGCGAAGGGTCCTGGGTTCAATCCCTAGGAGTGCCCCTTCCTTCTTTTTTAGTACTTGGTTGTTTATTTATTTTCAAGTTTATGCTTAAATTTCAAATTTCCATAACTTGTTCATTTTCCATCCTTTTTATTCCATTCTTTTTGCTATGTTTTTCTAATTGAATCTACTTTTTGAATATGAAAAGAAATGGTTGGAAATATTTAATCTTGAGGCATTTATTCATGATAAGATTGGAAATTCTTCTAA
Organism: Lathyrus tuberosus; assembly: GCA_022829125.1. NCBI lineage: Eukaryota > Viridiplantae > Streptophyta > Magnoliopsida > Fabales > Fabaceae > Lathyrus > Lathyrus tuberosus. The sequence continues at coordinate 24,806,235 of JALAZF010000012.1, read as the reverse complement.
GGTTTTATTGTACCCTTTTTTATTCATCTTGCCATATTGTCTTTGTCCATCTTGTCTAAGTAGTGTCTAATATGTGCAATTCTAACATTGCATGATTTCATAAGCTTTGTTTCATCTCATTATCTTATTTATGTATTCTTGCATCATCATATTGAATTTATAACTCTTTATTTCTTAGTAATTTTAAAACAACTATATTTCCCCCCATTCCAAAGGGAGATCATCCTAAAATTGACTCATGAAGTCACTAAACAAACCACCCTACCTTATCCTCTTAAGTTTATCCTATTTCTTGGCCTCATGAGAGTCAATGAATTCATAACTTAGAAATAGGTTAGAGTTTTGAACTCTATGTGATTCTCACCATCATGAGAACTCACTTTCTGTAACGCCCCGTTTTGTCTTATTTATTTAATCAAGTCGATTTAATTAGTTTAGTTTTTATATTATTTTATTCTTGACTTTTATTTGCAAATATATTATTTTTCATCGTTGTTTATGTTTTATCGCATTTTGAGAGCGTTTGCGAGATATTTGAGCGGAGGGGTATTTTGGTCTTTTGCTTGGTTATATTTTTCATAACATAGAAAGTGGAGAGAAAAAGAGAGAAAAGAAAAAGAAGAGAAAGAAAAGAGAAGGGAAGAAAGCATGAGGAGAAGAGGAAAATCGAAGAGAACTCCGTTTCAAGCGCGATTAATCGGGTAAGGGTGAGAAGTTTCGATTATATCCGGCTTGTATATGTATATGTATGTGTATGTTTGTATATTTTCTTGTCTTTCCATAACTTTTGATTCTAGGTTGGAAATGAGAAATAAGTTGAGAAATCGATGTGTTCGTGGTTGGAAATTGACGTAAATGTTGTAGATTTCTTGTTACCATGATTGGGTTATATTCTGATTGTCATATTTTGATTAGAAAGAGATTTTGGTGGAAAATATGGGTTTTGGGTTTTCAAACAGTGCTGCAGATTTCTGAGTTTTCCTTGGTTCGCCTAGAGAACCTAGAGCGAAGGTGGCAGCGAATGAGTTTTCACGGGTTCGCCTAGTGAACCAGTTAGCGAAGGTCAGCGAAGTTTCGCTACGTTGTTCGCCTAGCGAACTTTGTATCTTTTGGGTTCTGCTGGTTGCTGCCTTGGTTCGCCAAGGGGTTCGCCTAGCAAACTTTGTGTCTATTTTTAGCTGATAGTGGGTTCACTGGACATTCGCCTAACGAAGGTGGTAGCGAATGCTCGCTAGAGGGTTCGCCTAGCGAACATGGTTGTTTGTGCAATTTTGTTTTCTTAATAACTTTTGATATGTGGTTCGGTTTGAGGCGTGGTTTGATGCGATAGAAAGCTTATAAAATGTTCTTGCTTATGATGATGGTTTTGAGATTGTTGGTCGATTAAATTATGTCAGGAATTTTGGAAGGTGTCGTTTTGTCGTCTTTTACCGTTTTAACTGTGTGTATTTGATGTGTTATCATGCAATATGCTTTTAATATTCATTGTATAGCTTGTATGTTGTTATATGATGTGAATACATGAGATGAGTGTTGGGGATGATGGTTTGTGGCCGTATGACAAATAGAGGTGTTGTTTTAGTTTTGACTTCAATGTGTGATATTGTATATTGTTATGATGTGTTGTGGGTAGCATCTGATATGTGAATCCCTTGTACAAAGAATTGTGATGATATGATTGTGGTGTTTATGGCTTGTGATGAAATGCATTGTTTATGTGAAATTTGAATGTATGTTGTTTGGGGGCCTTTATGGTTTAAATGCATTGTTTGAATTGATTTGCAATGCATGAATGTGATGATGTTGATTAATTCATATGGTTGAATTTTGAATGTATGGAATTAATAAGTTGAAATATATGCATAATTATGGTTGCATATATGTGTGAAGATGCATTTGATTGTCATGAGTTATTGTGCGTCAAGCATCATGATATGCATCTTGTGATGTCGTGTGCCCTAGTGGGTGTGAGCGATGAATCGATTCCAGAGGGAATCCGCTATAACATCGTGTGCCTTAAAAATAAGAGGACCTAAAGCGATCGGATGGATCGTGTGCCTTAAAAATAAGAGGACCTAAAGCGATGATTATAGACGATCGTGTGCCTTATACAAAGAGGACCTAAAGCGATCGGATCGTGTGCCTTATACAACGAGGACCTAAAGCAATCCATAAATGTCGTGTGCCTTAAAAAAATAAGATGACCTAAAGCGACGGGGAACATCGTATGCCCGACGGGGAGTTACACTAAGTAACGAGCGATGGTTCCAGCAGAGTTCCTGAGTGAACTAGTGATGAGAAATGTTGGAAGTAGGTAACGCATGGCATTTGCATAGAGTCGTGTGTCAGTCTCTGTGCATTTGCATAAATCATGAATAGATTAATTATGTGTGAGAATTGTGAATGAATGCATTATGTGTAATAATTGTGAATGAATGCATTATGTGTGAGATTTGTGAATTGATTGAGTATGGGTTGAGATTTATGTTTGAATTGGTGAATTGATGTGCATATGTGATAAATGCATTGGTTGTGGATAATATGTATTAGGCGTAGACATATGCTACGTGATGTGTGATGTGTTTCTAAATGTTATGACTTGTTATGCCTTATGTGCAGATATGTGAGTATATTGGATACCTGATATATGCTATATTGTTGGATTAATAGATATATGTTACGTATATGTGGTATGTTATATGTATTAGTATGTGGTGTTTGTGGTGAGAATAACTATGCATGTGAATTGTTATGTATTTGCATATTATTATGCAATCTTGATTTTAGTTGTTATTTCTCACCCTTATGCTGTTTTATAATGCTCTATGAGGCATTGCAGATTAGAGTTGCTGGAGGTCTTTTTGTGAAGATTAGCCATCCGTTCTGTTGTCGGTCTTGGTGTCTGCTTTGATACGTAGCACGGGAGTCGGGGAACGATTATATATATATGTATACATTTGTTGAATGTATTTTGTAGTACTTTTGTATATATAGTTGATGTTCTAAAATGAAGTATTTTGTAAAACAAGTCGGTTATGGATCTTTCCGCTTTATTCCATAATTGAGCTTTCCCTTTAGATGGAAAAAGTTCCCCGTTAATGATTTTCTCTATTATGTGTTATGTATCAAATAATTGAGCAGGGATTGTGTTTTCTTACTTTAAAATGTGGCATCCTTGTTTCTGTCGGGAAAATAAATTTTTAGTTACTCTGATTTATTTATGTATTATTTATTCGCAATGGGAATTGGGTTGTTACATTAGTGGTATTAGAGCAGGTTGGTCCATCCGGCCAAGTGGTTGAGTCTGTTGGTGTGACAGTTGAATACTGTCGGTGTTGTTTGTTTCTTAGTTCGTGATATATGTGTGGAACACTGTCAGTGCTTTCTGGTTTTCTAATCCTTTGTCTTCAGGTGTGAAATTGAGATAAGTGGGGGAGAAGCTGGAACTTCTCCAAGTTATTTCGGTTGTGTGCCGTTGGTTGCAAGATTATAAGTGTTGTTTGGATAGTGTGGTTCTCGGTTCCAGAGGGAATACGGAGGGAAGGTTTATGTCGGCTAAGGATTTGTGCCGTAGGTAGTTTTGTACACAGGATTCAAGGAATGCTATTATAGTTTGGTAAAGACGGTTTATGCCCCATCATGATTGTCGGCTGTCTATTGACAAATTGAGGAACTGATCACCCTTAATCTCTTGTTGATGGTAGACGGGAATTATGTTGGATGGAATAGACGGGTCTTTCCAGCTTGGATAGTGTGTGCCATGAATTGTTTGGATTTGAGAAAATGATTACGGATTGCTTCGATGAGTTGATGAAGACTCTTATACTAGAAGATGAGGCGGATTAGAGGTTTTTGGTATGTTGGTCAAGTTGGGAAGTCATTGGGAGAGAACGATTGGGTATTGGTAAAGGTTGTTCTCAGAGAGTAGAGTGTGAACTCAAATTGGATGAAGGTAAGGATTTGAGGTTTGGATCTGCTAAGTAAGTAAAAAAGAACTTTTAGGACGTGAAACTAATATGTTGTTATGTTTGTGACGATAGTTTTCTAGAAATTGGCAGAAAGGACACAGTGATGAGCTACCGGTTGTGCGTAATTTTAAGATGTATTCCCGGATGGAATATTGGATGTTAGTATTAGAAGTACCCGGACTGATAGAGCAGTTGGAAGATTTACTGGAAAGGAGAATTGTGATGCCAAGTGTGTCGTCTTGGAGAGCTCCAGTATGATTAGTATTAAAAAGGAGGGATGATTGAATAGAATAACAAGCATTATGATGGTATTGGTATTGGGACTATGGAAAGCGAAACTTAGAGTTCTGGAGTCTTTGGAATTTTAGAGCATTAATGGAAATTTTGAGAAAACCTTAAGTGTGGATGTACTATTTGAGAGTTCTTTTGGGATGGTTATTGCTATACATGGGAATTTATGGAATTTGGACTGTTAAGAGAAGAAATTGCGTATGGATTACTAATAGTTGATTAAGGTAACGATTGAGAACAAGTGTCCACTTTCATGAACAGATGACTGGAATGGTTTGGATGAGTTTGATTGAAATTGCAATTGTTTGGAATGTTTGATAAGAGTGGTGAATGGTGTGAGTTGAGGCTTTGATCGATTTAATGTGACTGGTTATCTTTGTTATCGTCGGGATAGGCTGTTATTTACTCGATTAAGTTTGTATGTGAGTAACCAGTTACCCAGCGAAAAGTTTTGCAAAAGCTTTATGAATTTTTATCCTTTGGAGTTTGGTTGGATATTACAACGTGCAGTGATGGTATTTGGTGTTAGTAATGCGCCTCTAATGTCTACGGAGTAGAGGAATCGTATCTTCCATATTTATTTGGATAAATTCGTAATGGCTTTGATTGAGGATATTCGGATCTGTTGTAAACTCAGAGGAAGAACAGGTAGAGTGTTTGGGATTTGAATTACAAGTGTCAAAAAGAGACGAAGTTTTATGCTAAGTTATTTGAGTGAGAAATTGGGTTGAAAAAGATTAGTTTTCTTGGATATGTTATTTCATATGAGAGTATGGTTATGGATCCATCGAAAGTAGATGCAGTTCTACATTGAGAGGCTCCTAAGTCGGTTAAGGAGATTAGAAACTTTTGGACTCAGTTGGTTGTTATTACAGGTTATGGAAGACTTTGTTAAGTTCGTACTTCTGGTATCTCAGTTGACTTTCAAAGGGTGAGTCGTTTGTTTGGATGTTCGTTGTGAGTAAGTGTTGGGGAGCTGGAGTAGAAGTTGTCTGCGGTTTTAGCTTCGATTTGGTGTGATCCTAATAAACCGGTTGTGGAGTATTGTGATGTGTCTTTGATGAGTTTAGGCAGCGTGGTAATGCAAGAGGGTAAAGTCGTGGCTTATGCTTTACGACAATTGAGGATTCATAGAAGGGTCTATACTATTCTGGATTTGGAATTGGTTGTGGTTGTATTGTGTTGGAATAATTGGAGGTATTATCTTTATGGTTCTAGGTTCGCGGTGTTTGGTAATCACAAGAGTTTAGAGTATTTGTTTGATCTGAAGGAATAGATTATGAGACAACGAGGATGGTTAGAATTCGTGACGAGTTATGAATTTGGGTTGGATTATCCTTCGGGAAAAGCTAATGTTGTGCCTGATGAGTTAAATCGAAAGCTTTTATGCATGTCTATTTTGATGGTCGGAGAATTAGAATTATTTGAGAAATTCCGAGACTTGTGTATGGTGTGTGAGATAACACAGGAGAGTGTGAGGTTGGAAATATTAACGCGAACAGTGTTTTTTGGTGAATATGATAAAGAGTTAGACTTTGGACGTGAGATTGATAGTTTTGGTGGTTACGAGTAATCAGAGTGCGTAGCGGAAGCGTGATATGGCACATTTTGTATTTGTGTGGAGGACTTGTAAGAATTCATAGGTTGAACATTGGAAACATGTAGGAATGATGAGACCATTGGGCGTTTCAGAAGGGAAGTGTTAGGTGAAAGGTTTAAATATTATTCATGGGCTACTATGTAGATGGATGTTTTGGTTATATGTTTGATTGGGAATCGTAACATTGTTGTAATAAGGTTGTGTGACAAGGATATTGGTATTCTGGTTTTGTAGAGGTTGTGGAATCGTTGTTGTGTCGTGGAACTTGTGTTCTTGTTTGTGTTGTTGTCTCGTTTCTATCGTGTTGGCTCTAGGGAGAGTAGCTAATTCTTTGTGGTGAATTAGAGGAGTGTACTACGGTGATAGTAACGATCTC